>OZ035831.1:8978623-9719031 GCA_964034765.1 Knipowitschia caucasica
TCCAACGAACCAGGACCTGCAACATGCACTGGGACGGTTTGCAGCCGAGTGTGAAGCGGCTGGCATGAGAATCAGCACCTCCATAATCCGAGGCCATGGTGCTCGACCGGAAAAAGGTGCCTTGCCCTCTCCAGGTGGGTGGAGAGGTCCTTCCTCAAGTGGAGGAGTTCAAGTATCTCGGGGTCTTGTTCACGAGTGAGGGGAGGATGGAGCGTGAGATTGACAGGCGGATCGGTGCAGCGTGCGCAGTGATGCGGTCTCTGTATCGGACCGTTGTGGTAAAGAGGGAGCTGAGCCGAAAGGCAAAGCTCTCAATTTACCGGTCAATCTTCGTTCCCTCCCTCACCTATGGTCATGAGCTGTGGGTAATGACCGAAAGAACGAGATCGCGGATACAAGCGGTCGAAATGAGCTTCCTCAGCAGAGTGGCTGGGCGCTCCCTTAGAGATAGGGTGAGGAGCTCGGTCACACGGGAGGAGCTCGGAGTAGAGCCGCTGCTTCTCCACGTCGAGAGGAACCAGTTGAGGTGGCTTGGGCATCTGTTCAGGATGCCTCCTGGACGCCTTCCTGGGGAGGTGTTCCGGGCACGTCCCACCGGGAGGAGGCCCCGGGGAAGACCCAGGACACGCTGGAGAGACTATGTCTCTCAGCTGGCCTGGGAACGCCTAGGGGTCCCCCCGGACGAGCTGGAGGAGGTGTGTGTGGATAGGGAAGTCTGGGCGTCTCTGCTTAGACTGCTGCCCCCGCGACCCGGCAACGGATAAAGCGGAAGAAAATGGATGGATGGATGGAAGTTCAGATAATTTCCAGTCTTTTTGCAACACGTTCCATGTAGAAGGAGCAGCATGTGCAAAAGCACAGAACAGAGAGCAACAAAAGATCATTTGATCAAAACCACATGAACATGTCTGTGTGAGTAAATAGCAGATGTAAGAGGGCAGCGGACCAAGCCTTAGAAACTAAAGTGCACCAGAGTCCAAACCTTCGGTGGACAAAGATCCCACTCCAGAATATCACTCACAGTGAGGCTTTGCAGTTCGCAATGAATTGAACATTTTAATTGAATCATTATTTAAGTGCAGTTTTTTTTTTCCTATATTTCATATCTTACTGTTGAAACTGTAAAATGTTATATCAAATATACTTCTTTAGGAATTAAACCCCTGGCTTGTTTTTGATGACTACTTAGGCTTACTACGCTACTGTGTAGTGTTGGTCATTTGTGGTGGTACTTGGAGAGGCAAGTATTTTCTGACGGGGTACTTGGTGTGAAAAGTTTGAGAACCACTGCGCTATATGAATAAACATTACTTACTTACAGATGCCTCTCCATTGTTTCAGGTGTAGGCCTACACTAATTATGTTTGTTCATTCTTTAACTACAGAAGAATAGCAAACATCAAACAAAGAAAACGCTTTCTTTAAATGTGAACATTGCTCAACCACATTCACTGTTGGTAGAAATTACCGAAAACACATACGTGAGATTCATGATTCCAACACACAGCCGATGGTGTGCATTGAAAGGCAATAATGGTATATATGTCACAGCCAATTTTAAACACACTCCCTTCATCCCTATCCATGTGGTTAAATCTAAAAGAATCCCACTGTTTGCATGTGAGGTTGTAATACATTATGAAAATGGGGGCAGCATCAGGTCACCCGGCAAAAGAATGGAATAATTTACTTGTCCCATATTCTCCACCAGCAGCCTTCCTACCGGACACACTGAGTGACCAGTGTTGCCAACTTAGCGACTTTGTCGCTAGATTTAGCGACTTTTCAGACCCTATAGCGACTTTTTTTCAAAAAAGCGACTAGCGACAGATCTAGACAAAGCATTAAAATCATTAAATGTTGTTAATGTTGAAATTATTTTTGTACATTTGTAGTTCTAAACATATTTAGGGTGTTTTTTACTCACTTTTGTCTATCCCACGACGTTATTCCTCTCTCCTACAGCGTCCGTTACAGTTATTTGCAAATTGCCAATTATGCAAATTAGGCGATGACGTCATTTAGCGACTTCTAGCGACTTTTGGGACAGCCAATAGCTACTTTCCTTACTGAGGAGTTGGCAACACTGTGAGTGACCTGCTAAACAAATCTGTCACATCAAAGGATTGGTGCAGAAAATGTGAGCAGTTGTTTGAAGCTGCTGCAAAATCACAAGTTGACCCGGTATGTCACATTTATTTAGGAGATATGGGTTACTGCAAAAGATGGAGGTATGTCTGTAAATACACTGTTGATAATTGGTGCAAATTTCAACGTGTCTTTATCACATTTATATTGAATCTGGACGATGGCACTGCCCCTGTATAAGCAACAACAAGACCCATCGGTGCATACACTGCATGATGGCCATGTAGTGGGTTTATCAAGAAGCACCGGAACTTTTTCAGGGTCATTCTTGTGTAGAGGAGAACACAATCAATGATATGGACAGTGAAATGCACATGCTGGAGGCAGAAGCAACAGATTACACAGACAGCCATGAAAAAACAGAGCAAATGAGAGTATTTGTTTACAAAGAAGAAGATACCACCACCAGAAGATATTCCACTTGATCTTAAATCCCACGAGAGAGAACCACCAGCATGTTTTACCCCAGAGGAACTTGTATGCCCTTATTGTCCAGGGCCCACAACTTGTGCTACATGGAAACCCCAGAGTAATGTGCACAAAAGAGACAGTGATTCAACACACGCTCAAACATCTTCACTACACTACAGTCTCTGCCGTGACTTATTAATTCAATTTCCGTCTGGCATAGGTAATGCGCAGATGTCAGCAGGTGGGTCATCCCACCTGCATAACCCAGCACCCTGGATTTGAGCCAGTGGTTCTCAATCCGTATGTGCTTCAAGCAGTGTCTGCAACTAACGTGCAGCTGTTTGTGGACATGCCCAAGACCATGATCTACAGGTTAGTTTTGAGTTAAGAGTATGATAATGTGTTAGTTCATAAAAAAACAAAAAAACAACCCACGTTTCAGCTGTTGCATTCAGGAATTTTGTCCCGTGGTGTTGGGGTTACTTAGTGCAGCATATTCGCGTGGTCATCCCCTCCTGTGCCGTGAGCAGGACAAGACGTGAATTCCCAGAACACGGAGAATACACCTGGTTCCTCCTACGACTGGTAATTATTGGTCCATTAAGACACATTTATTGGTATCAATTTGAAATCATAATTTTATGCTCCACTCAATTTCCATGCAGGCAGCTTTTGGAAGATGACTGTAACACCAAAAAGAATATTTTTTTTCTGTAGCAGTGTCAGCAGTCAGGGAATTTAGTTACTAGGGGTGGGAACCTAAGGGTACAGTACCTCACGATACGATACGATACACGATACAAAGCTCACGATAACGATAATATCACGATAACAATATCACGATAACGATTTTATCACGATTATTGATATATTGGTCAGAAATATACAATATGCCAATTTATGGCATAAATAAAAGAAAAATTACTCTTTATTTCATGATAAATAGAATGGAGATGCGCAATGTAGCCATATATTAAGTATTGATACCAATTTTAAAAAAAAGTAAAAAATAAAAAAAAAAAACTTTTTTTTTTTCTTTCAAAATTGATAGATACTTGGCAAATGCATATCGATAATCGAATCGCGGGAGAAAGTAACACCCCTAGTTACTACAGTGACAGCTTTGAGGTGCAAATTATCATAAAGAAAATTAAACAACAAGTACTTGCAACAGAATAAAAGTCCTTTATGTAAAATTGATAAAATATTTGCAAAGGAAGCATAAAGTAGAACTTGATTACATAGAAAGAAAAAAAACATTTACTGTCCAAAGATAAACTTGTCAAAATGAAAAGGAAAAATGCAAAGGATTCCATCAGCCAACAGATTTAAGTTCGTAGTTACAGAACTTGGCTGACAACTTTTTTCATTCTGAAACATAGTTGGTCCTTATTGCCATTGACCATGCCAGATATGACTGACAAAAGGAAAAAAAAACTTGTGTTTTGATTGTGACAAAAAGCACTAGTCATGTTATAATTTGTTCATGCTAAATGTAGAAGAATACACATCATTCCATTCTCTTATTCTTATTACCCCGGACACTAATCAAGGTTTATGAAGGTTCAAAACACCCAGCAGTTGTAGTGTGTGACCAGGTTGTTTGCGTTGCGTTGCAGTATCACAATTTGGACCTAAAGAAGACTCATACAAATTGTAATATTATTCAAAAGTAAGGGCTGAGCAGAGGGCTGATTTTCTCAACACCCTTAAAAATATTATGAATATCAAAATTATAATTCCAAAAGTGAAACATTGTAATCTCTATTTTAAATACACACATTAAAAAAGTCTCACGTTGCTCCCCTTACATACCACCTGTTTGTCTGCTCCTTCAAAATAGACACAAAGTGGTTCAGCTTGTCATTGTAGTCTCGTCTGTATAGGTTATATATATATATATATATATATATATATATATATATATATATATATATATATATATATATATATATATATATATATATATATATATATATATATATATATATATATATATATATATATATATATATATATATATATATATATATATATATATATATATATATATATATATATATATAGCAGCTGGATAGCTCAGTTGGTAGGGCACAGGACTGGGACCTGGGAGGCCAGGGTTCGAATCCCACCGGGAGCACATTAACACCAACATCCAGTGAGGGTCCTTAGGCAAGACCCTTAATGCTACTGCCTAACTCATAACCATGAAGGTACAAATAAGCAATGAGATGCCGGATCAGCCGTCGCCCGGCCAAACAAGGTCTGCGTCAGGTGCTGGGGAACCAGAGCACCTTGATGAAAAGTGGGCTACTGGAACAAGGCGAAAGTGGACGAGATGCGATAACAGGGCTCTGTTGGAATGCTACTACTCGAGTAACCCTGGCCAAAGAGGTTATATGCAGAGAATGTGGGCTGAATGGTTACTTCGAAACCCACAGTCACAGTTGACCCCGAAACAACTGGTAGCTCAATGCTCCAACATCCACAAACGGCAACTGCTATCACAGCTTGAGATTGATGAAGTACAACACATGTATGATGCCACAGTTGCCGAGGTCAGAGGGGAGATCCCACCAACTGCAACTCCCCAACCAGATATTGGGTACATAGCCCCAATGGAACCGATAACGCTGAACGAGGCAGCGACTGACCTGAAAGCTAAGATCATGGCTAGAATGGGCACAGGGCAAAGACACCGGTTACAGCGGTTGTGTGAAGTACCACCTAAGGATCTCATAGAAAGCGTGAATGCAGCAGTGAGGGCAATACCTACCACCACAATCACTGAAACCAATGAGCTGATATACACTTCAGCAGCAGTGATCCTAGAGATGCTTGGCTATAAGAGCAACCATGGGAGCCATGGACAATACCCACCATGGAAAAGACGGTTGGAGGCTAAGATCAAGGCGGCTCGGAGAGAAGTGAGTCAATTAACAGAGGCCCAGAGAGGTGCAATGAAAAGACCAGTACCCAGAAAGTACAGCCAGATGACCATACCTGAAGCACTCGAAACTGCCAAACAAAGGCTCCAAGCCCTGGCCAGCCGCCTACAGAGGTACACTAAAGAGAATGAAGCCAGAAGGGTGAACAGGCTGTTCGCAACACAACCTGCGAAGGTGTACGCTCAGTGGCAGGGTAACAACAGGGGAGCAGATCCACCGAGGCTGGAAACTGAACAGTTCTGGAGGAACATATGGGAGAAGGATGCAGCACATAACAGAAGTGCACAATGGCTGGTGTCCCTGAGAGAGGAGCACAGCCACCTCCCAGAACAGAACTCAGTTACCATCACAGAGGCAGACATCCGAGAAAGAGTCTCAGGTATGAAAAACTGGACAGCACCTGGCCCTGATATGGTCCATGCCTACTGGCTAAGGACACTCACATCACTCCATGAGCGCCTAGCAGCACAAATGAACCAGCTGCTGAGAGATGGGACTCACCCAGAATGGCTAACCGAAGGGCGAACGGTCCTGATCATGAAGGACCCTGTCAAGGGTGCAGTCCCCTCCAACTACCGGCCAATAACCTGTCTCTCCACAACATGGAAGCTCATGTCAGGCATCATTGCGGCTAAGATAAGTGGGCATATGGAACAATTCATGAGCACAGCACAGAAGGGCATTGGTAGGGACACCAGAGGAGCCAAACACCAGCTCCTGGTTGACAGAACAGTCGCCCAAGACTGCCGGTCACGACACACCAACCTGTGCACAGCCTGGATTGATTACCAGAAAGCCTACGACTCAATGCCACACACATGGATCATGGAATGCTTGAAGTTGTACAATATCAACAGGGCTCTAAGGGACTTCGTTGCAAACTCGATGGGAATGTGGAAGACCACCCTTGAGGCAAATGGCAAGCCGCTCGCACAAGTGACCATCAAATGTGGTATCTACCAAGGAGATGCTCTGTCCCCACTACTGTTCTGCATAGGCCTCAACCCTCTAAGCCAAGTAATTGACCAGACTGGCTATGGATACCGCCTCAGGAACGGAGCAAAGATCAGTCACCTCCTCTACATGGATGACATCAAGCTGTACGCCAAGAGCGAGAGAGACATCGACTCTCTGATCCAAACAACCAGGATCTACAGCCATGACATCGGGATGTCATTCGGGCTCGAGAAATGTAGCAGGATGGTGACTCGGAGAGGCAAGGTAGTCCACACAGAAGGGATCTCACTCCCAGAGGGAACAATAGCAGACGTTGAGGACAGTTACAAGTATCTCGGTATACCACAGGCAAATGGCAACCTCGAACAGGTGACGAGGAAAGCGGCAACTGCCAAATACCTCCAGCGAGTAAGGCAGGTCCTAAGAAGCCGGCTCAATGGCAAGAACAAGGCCCGGGCAATTAACAGCTACGCCCTGCCAGTGATCAGATACCCTGCAGGAATAATCAGGTGGCCAAAGGAAGAGATTCAGACCACGGATGTTAAAACTCGAAAGCTCCTTACCATGCATGGCGGGTTCCATCCCAAATCCAGCACCCTGAGACTGTACGTAAGCCGTAAAGAAGGAGGCCGAGGACTAGTGAGTGTGAGAGCCACTGTCCAGGACGAAACATCCAAACTCCATAACTACATCATGGAGAAGGCCAAAACGGATGACGTACTCAGTGAATGTCTCAGGCAGTGGCGAGATGAGGAGGTGCTGGAGGAGAGCCCATCATGGGAGAACAAGCCCCTACACGGCATGTACCACCGGAGCATAACAGAAGTGGCTGATCTCAAGAAGTCCTACCAATGGCTAGAAAGGGCTGGCCTACAGGACAGCACAGAGGCACTCATCATGGCTGCACAGGAACAGGCCCTGAGCACCAGAGCGATAGAGGCCCAGATATACCACACCAGACAAGACCCAAGGTGTCGGTTGTGCAAAGAGGCACCTGAGACGATCCAACACATAACTGCAGGGTGCAAGATGCTGGCAGGGAAGGCCTACATGGAACGCCATAACCAAGTGGCTGGCATAGTGTACAGAAACATCTGTGGAGAGTATGGGCTGGAAACCCCAAGGTCTAAGTGGGAAACTCCTCCAAAGGTGGTGGAGAATGAGCGTGCGAAGATCCTGTGGGACTTCCAGATACAGACCGACCGAATGGTAATGGCAAACCAACCTGACATCGTGGTGGTAGACAAAGGGCAGAGGACAGCCGTGGTGGTGGACGTGGCAATTCCAAGCGATGGTAACATCCGGAAAAAAGAACATGAAAAGCTTGAGAAATACCAAGGTCTCAGAGAGGAGCTGGAGAGGGCCTGGAGGGTAAAGGTGACAGTAGTGCCCGTGGTGATCGGTGCACTCGGGGCAGTGACCCCGAAGCTAGATGAGTGGTTACAGCGGATCCCTGGAACAACCTCGGACATCTCGGTCCAGAAATGTGCAGTGCTAGGAACAGCAAAGATACTGCGCAGAACCCTCAAGCTCCCTGGCCTCTGGTAGAGGACCCGAGCTTAGAGAGGGATAACCGCCCGCGGAGGGCCAAAGGTGAGTGGACAAAAATATATATTATTTTTATATTATTAAATCACAAACAAGCGCTATAATGAAATATTAGGATATTAGGAGGACTATCCACGTGCTGACATCACCATAAGTATCACCATAGCCAAACGGTGAAGACAGCTAGAATTTTAACAAAAGCGTGCTTGGTCCAATTACCTTATATGGGAATTGTGCTGTTTTTGTTCAGTGGTTGTCAATCCTTTATACGGGCTCAATAGCTGAATACAACAGACAATATCCTCAAATATAAACACAGAATTGTTAAGCCCAAAATGTGAATGTGGACACAATCAATTACGAGGCGAAAGAGTTTTTTATTTACCTTGCCAGAGTTTTACACAGCTCTTGTAACTCTGTGTGGTCGAATTGTGGGCCTCCCTGTCTGTTGTTTCGGACCAGCTTCCCAAAACGGACAAAAAACTTGTAGGGAAGAAACGCTAATGCAAAAACAGTGGTCTTTCCAGCTGGATCGATACCATCTCGAGGGGCTGTCCTCTGGCACCAGCTAAACACAGAGCACGTCCCCTCTCTCCATTGTAAATAATTATATACGCGCGCCCTCTTTAGTTTTCACCGGTACGTGGCAGGTGAACACAGTGTCACTGAAACTCGGAGGGTCACTAACACGTTGCATGGAGGGTTTGCATGCCGACGGTCGATACAGCCATCCGTTGGCGCAATACTCAGAATAATTGGAGCGAACATGCTGCCCATGTACGGCTCCCCTCATAAAATTCTTACACGTGGAAGTCATTAATCCCCGGTTAGCTAATACATAGTGCTTTTCCCAACCCCCTGGGGGTTTTTTAGGCAGTTTGTAGCGGGCACGATTACGTCGGACATGGATCGCAGTATGCACGACCAAACAGCTGAGTATGTAAACTGTGTACTCCTAATTTATGGTGTTTAAGTGCAAAAAATGCGAAATAGCTGACACTCAACGCAAGAGAAAAGCAATATTAAGAGCAGCTGTGTTTGTAGTAGCAGAGTAGTAGGCAGCAAATGGCAGTAAACTTAAACAAAAATCAGCTCATTGTGAGATTTGGGGGAACGACACCGTGAAGCACAAGGGAATGATTTAAATGTTTGAGCACAATTCAAACGCAGGAAAATAAAAAAGGGCTTGTATCAAACGGAAACCTGGGCGAAGAATTGAAATGTCAGATTAAGACATGTGAATGGTGGATGAATTGTACAAGAGCTCTGCAAAATATCAAAGAGAATACAGAGAGTGAGTGAAGTTTACTGAAACATTAAGAGCGTGAAGCAAGACAGACAGACGTCTGCAAATGGGTACAGGCGAGCGCCCACTACATACTGATGCAAAACTCAATTCAGTAATCAAGAATGTGAAATATGTAAGTAATTGTAAATTAATGATGTGCAAGGAAAATTCTATGTATTGACATTTGATAATTAATGTTTGATGAGCTTTTACATTCAATTCTTTGAAAGGCATACGTATCTAACTCTGGGCTGGGCTTGATTGTTGGCTGGATGGATACTTAGATATTTTGGTAGTTTGAGTTTTGAGATCTCATTTTCATTGTGGAGTTTACTTCCTGTTTGGTCTGTTGACTGTCTGCCCTGGTGAGTGTGTTTTCACCTGTGTGGCTCAGTTCAAATAACCATGCTCTTTCCTCCAGTTGTCAGTTCGTTTTGTTTATTCCCCTGTTTCCCAGCGATGCCGCCCTGTTAGTTTTTGGATTTGCTCATACAAAAAAAACAAAAAATTTTCTTTGATTTGCAGTCTAGCACATCGAGTCCTTAAATAGCAAATTTATATTTCATATCAAGTGTGATCATATAAATGGCCTATTGTGTCAAAAAAAAGGATTAATAAATCTGGCTCTTTCGAATACTTCATTAAATGATAACATTAGTTCAACCGAATATTTGGATTCAAAAGTATCAATTCAGCCCCTTAATCTGTTATTGGTTTCATTTTGATGTCCGGCCCTCCGACTTTTTTAGCCAATCGAGGGTCATGATCCGGATGCCATGTGGCCAGCAGAACCAAAAAAGGTCTCGTTATGATTCTCAATTCTCAAAACAAGGAATAAAAACAGGATTTCTTTCTATTCTGTTGGTTATAGATTTGTTGTTGATTATAAGAGTAACTATTTAGAGTGCCAGTACCACTTTTGGGCCAGCCATGTTGATCCTTTAATTTTACAATTGTGAAAGCTTGAAATGATTCCTATGCACTTTTTTTCCCAAAAACCATAATGGAGGACATATCCAACTATAGTTTTTTTGAGTAGGCTTGTGGCAGCCCCTATGACAGTAATTTTGATTTGTAGATAACATTGTCACTTTATTTGTGCAACCTTGTGATACACACTCCTGCATCAGGTTTGTGATGAAACACTTGTGATACTGGAACATGAAAAAACATTCAAAACTGTGTACTGCAGTCTCAACTTCCATCCCCTCAGCACACCTGTATCTCCCAATAGATAAACCTTCTCTACAGCCATTTTGCCTGCATTACCCGCATAAACTCTGGACCTATTGAGAAACACCCAACAGTATGCATCTAAGATCAAATGGAAAATACATCAATAAATAAATAGTATTTTTATTTTTAATTTTTTTAATTTTAGACTCTTAATAGAGACACACATGCAAGCAGAGGAAACATGACCAGTTGTAAAAAAAGGCCATTTTGTATTTATATGTTTGTATTTATATGTTGTCATTGTTCATTGCACACTGAAACCCTGACAAGTAAAATTACTTGAAAAAACCATGGAAATAAATTGCGTATTAATTCACTAGAATTCCTCGATACATCATTTTACTTGATATACCAAATAAACTCAGGGATGCAATAAAGATAACATTTCTACTTATGTTCCGACCCGGGATTCGTACTCAAAACCCTGTAGTTGAGAGGCAATGGTGCTACCCACGTCACCACCAGCCACCCTGCCTTGTCACACCTGCTTCATTAAAGACTCTACACGTCAAAATGTCAAAAGGTGAGGCTTTCTTGAAACAGAAACCGTTCAATTCAAAGAAAACCCTGAGTGACATAGGCAGGCTTTAAATAACCTAACAATAAATAGTATATCTACTTACTGGAGAAAATCTATGTAAAATAAATTTGATATCTAAAGTACGATTGAAGTTAGGGATATACAGGAGAATTGCACTCTCCCGCAAGTGAGTCTTTGTTTTGGTTTTGTTATCCGCCAAAAGCAGGAGAAATGGTGGTTTTAATTGCGCTGCAAGAAATGACTTTGTGCGACTAAAGTTGAGCTTGTTGAGAAAAACAAATGCTGAAATGAAACAAGATTGTTGATATACATTTGCCAAAAGTCTGCTTGTAGGAATCACAGCTTTATTTACGATTCATGTCCGCAATTTTAGTGCTAAAGCATGTTACAAATTAGATTACATTTTTTCAACATGCTCTTCTTCGTTTGAAAACGTGCTCAGACATCCACTTGTTGCAAAAAGCAATTATCGTCATAGTGGTCCGTCATTCTAAAAACGGCCTAAAATCACGTCACGCACCTTTTTGGAAACATGAAGTCACCTGCATAGACCTTTAGCTACACTTGGCACCACGTTTTTTATTGAAATGAAAGAGCAGCAAATGCAGACGCATTATTCTAAATGACTGCCGCAAGGGACTTTCATGTGAAAAAGTTAAACCTTTTTGCCGTTGTGGCTCGCGGGTGGTAGATGCTGGAGGCGGTTGGCTTCTGGCAGAGAGGCCCGTGCCAGGTCCAATAAGTGTCGCACAGAGCCCCACGTCTCCAGGGACAGCACAACAAACAGACCTCTGTGTGCGCAGCAGGACAGGGACCAACGAGGGAGGGAACGTCGCATGGACAGAACCACACTCCAACGAGAGGCTGGGAAAGACGGCGGCGTGTGGCAGGAGATTTGTTATTCAAAATGTATTCATGTGAAAAATAATATTGGAGATAACGCTGAAGATGAATGTTTTTTTATTGTCTGGCAGACTCTTGTCACCTTGAATGCAAGGGGATTTGTTGTTAATTTTGCATAGGAGATTTTGTTCCATTCAAATGTCATCCGTTTTTTTTTTTTTGATATCAAGTTCCAACTACATGCCTTCAACTTTATTGTGAAGAGTCCGATACCTGCTTTTGCAATAGACACATGTTATCTTGGTTGAACTCTTGCTCACCTGTTTAACACAGAATTATTAAAGTAAGTTTGTTTTAGGTCTTTTCTGAACACAAGAGTCCTTCTTCAATTCTTAAATTTATTTATCAATTCTACAGCATAAAACAATAAAGTAAAAGTGCTCTCCACCGATATAACTTGTAACTTAGCCACGTGAAAACCAGAGCCTGTTTCTGGATGAAAAAGGGAAAAGTTTAATGATGACAAAACAAACATGTAGATGAACCCAACAATAAGCAGAACCGCAGCAGGACGGTTGAGGAATGTCCCTTCAAGGACTCAAATTGAAACTATGGCATTGTCATTAAGGTGAAAAATACAGTCAAATCAGGGTCTGGGATAAACAAATGAAACAATGCAGCAATGCATGCCTCCAGGTTTAGAGAGGGGCAATAAAAGTAGAAAACAATGATGTGTTTTTAAAGATACTCTCTTATTTCATTTGGTATCTGTGTGTCGAATTAAATGGATGTATGTTTTTGTATATTTCACATCAGGCAAGAACGCAAAGGGTTATTTTTCGTGCGTAGACCTGTTTGATCTTTGAATCATACATGTAAAAGGAGGATAAATAATGCATCCCACACCTTTAAATGGGGACTTCAGTAGGCGCACATCTGCCTGTGGTCCTACAAAAATCCACAGGAAAAGTTAGCCCAGTTCATAATTTTTTGTTTTAGACTTTTTAATCTTTCATAAGACTGCATAGAAGTGCCCTACTTATACCCATATCCCTGAGCCTTTGATTTTCTGTGAGTGGACGACACAAGGTTTTCTGTAGTTTTAACAGTGGACACATCGAGCGATAAAGATACAAGTCCAAGCCATAACAGTTTCTACTACCGAGGGAGACAAATTATATCGTCCTTCAAAAGCAGAATGGCACTTCTCAGGTGTCAATCTACATTCACTCTTTGAGTGAACATCTTCAAAGCAAAAAGGGAATTTAAAGGTGTATGTAAAAGGTTTTTATTTCATTTTTTAATCATAGTCACTGACTAAAGCTCATTCTTCTCATCTCACATGTCCCCCCACTCCCCTTGGAATAAGTGGCTGTTGTAGTTAGCGGTGCTTACAGTGTTTGGGCTGCTTTGCTTCACCTTTGGCTGATCCCATCTAATTTTTCTTCTTGTATTTCTCCTAATGGTGCTTGGGTGAAAAACGGGATGATTTTCACTGCTTCCTTCCATCGTTTCATCATCATGTTGCCTGTCTACTAATCATACATGCTTTGCACTAAACCTTGTAATCGCAGTAGCTGTCCAGCAGAGCTGAAAAATTAATGCTATGAAAGTCTAAAACAATAAGATGTTAATGTGGTGTCTTTTTACGCTCCAGCCACTGCGGCCTCGAGAGGCCCTGCCCTGGCCCCACCTCGTGTTCCAGGCCCTGCTGCTGCTCCTGCTCCTCCAGCATTGTGGACCCCTGGCCAGGTGTCCCATCCGCCTGCAGAGCTTCCTGTGCACTGGAACGAGCAACTTCCATCTTTCCAGCAGGACTGGATCAGGAAGACTCTGTTCAGGGCCAACACAAGAACAGGGAAGCCTGAGCTGACGCCACATCCCAACTTCTGGTGGTACC
Source organism: Knipowitschia caucasica (assembly GCA_964034765.1). Classification (NCBI taxonomy): domain Eukaryota; kingdom Metazoa; phylum Chordata; class Actinopteri; order Gobiiformes; family Gobiidae; genus Knipowitschia; species Knipowitschia caucasica. The sequence continues at coordinate 8,992,444 of OZ035831.1, forward strand.
CTCCCCAGCCCCCGACCGTCTTCACCCAGCCCCCTGCCTCTCCTGATATCTTCTTCTGCCGCCCCCTGTTCCTCTGGATGCCGCTGAAGATGTGGTCCATTCCACTTGTCTGTGTCCAGCCAGCCTGCAGTAACCACAAGCTGACAGCTGCTGGTATTTACCGCACTGTGCGCAAGGTCCTGGACATAGACGGGTGGTATGACATGGCCACAGAGTATCTGGAGTGCAAAGGGTGCAAGAAGAAGTATCCAGCCTGGTCTGAAGACATCCTGGGACAGCTCGACATGGGACACCGCAGAACATTCCCCGCCATCCTGACATACAGGTAGAACACATTCATAATTAAAGCAATGCACTGTAATTTGTTGTACTGTATACAATCAAATACATTGCTTTACTGACATTAACATTGAAATAACAAGACATTGAACAGAATGATTTGACTGTCTGTAGGTACTCGTGTGACTACCGTGTAGTCATTATGATGCGGGAGAGAACCCGGGGCAACAGCGTCACGCAGCTTCACAAAAAGTTGCAGGAGCAGCACACCTCAGCGTGGTCACGGAGGACGCTGGAGTACCTCACTGTCTGTGAGCCCTTCACAGACTCCTCCATCACTGAGCCTCCAGTCTTCTCTGCACCCCCGCCCCTCCCACCCATCCCCAAACCCAAGTGGCTGTTGTCTGTGTATGCCAGGGACGTCCTCTCACGGCTACCGGAGGTCAAGGCCAAAATAACTTCGGTCTTTGGGTCTGTCCTCAAGATGGTCTCCACCAAAAAAGGTATAAAAAGTAAAGTTTGAGTAATAATAATTGTTATTATCTTCTATTGTTCTTACATTAGATTATTCTACTGTTCTTTTTTTTACATAGGTCACTAAAAAACTGGCCGGTGCTGCTGCCAACACTGCTGGTTGGTGCTCTAATGTGGGAAATGAGCACGGCCAGGTGTTGGTGTCAGTGCTGACAGCGGCAGAGGGGCATGGACTGTGGCCCATGGCGGCGGGGCCATGTACGTGGACAGAGACTGCTGCAGCCCACACGCACACGGACAGTCGCAGGTCAGAGCCATGTTTGCAGAGTGGGATGAGCTCCAAGTGCGCCTGGACATCTGGCACTTCATGCGGCGCTTTGCGGCAGGCGTCATCACAGAGGCTCATCAGCTCTACGGCACCTTCATGACTCGGCTTTCCAGGTGCATCTTTGAGCTGGATCCAGAGGATGTCGCTGCCCTTCGGCTGGCCAAACAGGGGGAGCTACAGGCCAGAGGAGCTGGTCCAGTCTCAGAGAAGGCCCTGGATAAGCTGATCACCAGGAAGGAGTTGTCGCTGCACTGTCGCAAGCGCACCAGAGGAGTGGAGGAGACCACCAGGAGGATCAGGGCGCTCATTGAAGAGATGGACAGTGAGAAGGGGAGGGACACTCTGGGCGTACCACTGCTGGACCACGAGCGCATCCAACAGGTCTGGATAGACCAGCAGAGGCACATTGCCTGTATTGAGGATCCAGAGGGCTTCCCTCTGTACCAGAAGACAGGCACACTGAAGAAGGGTGGTGTGGAGCTCAGCTGCTACCGGTGCGCTCGTGGCTCCACCTCTTTGGAGTCTTTTCACCTCCACTTGAACCGCTTCATCCCAGGTAGGTTATAACTTTAAGGCAGACTACAGGTTTAAAAAATGTTTGTTCTGAATACATCTATTACATATATTTGACTTTACCTCTAGGGACCAGTGCCAGTGATGCGCATTTCCAGGCCTATTTCCTGGAAGGCCTGATGCGCTGGAACCAGGACCATATGGATGAAGCGGTGAGGGGAAAGACTGACCTGAGGACCTTGTTAGTAGAGTTGTTGGATTTTCATTAAAGTGAATTAGAATATATTCAAGGTTTAGATAGCTACTGTGTGATGGGATGTGATGGACGCATCAGCAGTATTCTCCCATCCCCCCCAGCCATTAAGCACAGGAAGTTAAATTAAGAAGAGCGCAGAAAACATCTGTTTAGAGTAGCCTCAGGCTTATTCACACAGGGGCTATTTGTTTGTCCTGAAACAGAGAAGGTATTGTCTTCACCTAAGGATGTTGGGGCATGTGTTTCAAATTATCAGGGTATAAGAACAGAATTCTTGGTCCATTTCTTTGTCACTCTTCTGCTGTTTTCCATCCAGCAGAGACCCGGACTAGATTGTAGTCTGTAAAACTTGTCTGTTTGTGCTGATGTCCAGATAACCTGTAGTTTTGAACCAGCGGCTGACAACATGTATTCAAGAGATTATGTTGTTGAAATGTGACTAGTTTATTCACATTATTTTGGTCCTTCTTGCGCCGGATGCCAACATGCTTTTCTGCGGAGCTGAGGATGCCTCAAACATGGAGTTGGAGCAGCGGTGAGACCTTCTTCATTCAGAACTGCTTTGAGGACTCCATCTTTGAGGCATGGCCAGTCTCCGGAGTTTCTGGACATCCACATGGACAAGGTAAAACAAATTTTTCCTAAAAAAAAAAAAAAGAAACTAAATTTAAATCGTCTTTGAAGGCAGGAAATCCATTTTATCTCCTCAAAAAAGCATTGGGGCAGTGAGATATCACGCACTTCTAAGAAAGTGGAGAATTTAAACTTCTATCCACTGGGACTTTTGAAGTCGGGGACTCAAAAAAGAGGCCGCGGATAACGAGGCTTATCCTTTTAATAGTCGATGGCTATTTCTTAGGCCTAGGATAACGAGGCTTATCCTTCTAATAGTCGAGGAGCTATTACAAATTCAGCACTATGGACGCATACGTGTAGTTGGAAAACCAGATCTGGCCATTTGAGGGAAAATGGAACATTTTGAGAGTGGTGATTTTTTCTTCAGCTGATTAGTGACTTTTTGGTAGAACTTTGTGGTAGCCTGCATAATAAGACAACAATTTTTCTAAATAATAATTTAAATTGGAAATTGAAATTTGGATATAAGGCCTAAAGTGTGAGTGTGTGTGTGCGTGCACGTTTGAGGTGCATCCTTTGTGTCCCCTTCTGCCTTTCCCCCTTCCCCTCATCCCCCTTCTCCCTTGCTCCCAATTCTGTCCCTCCCATCTGCTCAACTGTGACAAAGAATAGTTAAGTGGAGTAGTTTGTGATAGTTTAACTACTTTCGTTAATGCTTGCTATATTGACAAAAATAATTAAAAAGGGGTGGAACCAGTGATAAACATTTTACTGGTGAAAACATTTGGTAATGAGATTAGAGAATCATAGATAGATTTGAATTGACTTGAGCTGTGAAATTTTTGTGATTGGACAATTTTAAAGTTACTACATTTGGTACAAGCTCAAAAGGATTAGGCTGAGACTGAATTAGATTGATGATAGATAAGACTCAAAGTTAGCTCAGATTTTTGATTTTTGTTTGCTTATGATCACAAAAGATGGTATTTTGTGCACACAAGTAGACTTTTATGTTTATTTTTGGGTTTGATTTGGAGTTTTTGTTTGTTTTGTGAGTAAATGTCTTTATGTGTAAGATTTAACAGACTAACTTTTCCTCTTATGTGAGTAGTATTTGTTTGTTACTTCAGGTTTTGCATGTAAGTGTTTGTCTTCTGTGTCTAGGACTTAACTGACTGAACTAACGGACTATAAGATAGGAATAAACATCAGGACTAAAATATTATTTCACAAATAATATGAAACAATATTAGGGTAAAATCAACAGAATTGTCAACTAATATTTTGTTCTGTTTCTGAGTTTGTTTCTGTCTCAGCTGGGAGAGGGACGTCTGGGGACAGTGTTTGGTTGTTCCCGGCACAGCATCGGTCACATGCTTCACCTCACTCCAACCAGAGAGACAGGTCTAAGAGCAGGAGGAGGGGGAGAAGCATCGGCAGGGGTGCTGTGGATGGGAACGACGAATCAGACGCCTAAGAAGTCCTCTCTGACTGATGCTGACTCAAACAATCAGATAAGTGGGAAACACTCTGAAAATAAGCAGTTTAATTTTTCAAATTTGAATAATAATCATGTTTAGGTTCATTTGAAGGGTTTAAATTAAACAGTAAGGGAAGTTACTGTAGCATGTTTAATGTTTACATCAAAGAAATGTAAATCTGTTTGATTCTGAATATAACTAGTTATACATTATTTCAATAGTTAATTGTGATGTTTTCATTTCTGACACAAGAAAATTACAGTAATAGGACTGTCTTCAGCAACAGTTTTCATCAACTGCTGAGGTTTTCCTTTGGGTTTACTGAACTAAGTTTGAAATGTATTAACAAATGTGTACTTTGTGTGTTTTGTTTGAGGGAAACACCTAAAACACCACTTTTGATGCTAAAAAGCTCAGAGTTCATTCCTGTGAAGGAGACGCCCACTCCCACTCCCACCAATCATCAACCAGCAAATCAGCAGGCCAAACCAAGCCAAACTAAGCCAAACCAGCAGGCCAAACCAAGGCTAAATGCTGCAACGACAGAAGCAATGATGCAAAGGGTCATCCAGAGGACAGACTCAAATCAACAACTTGACTCTGTGTGTTTTTGGGACATTTTGCAGATTTCCAAAACATCTGAAAGACTGGGTTGACCGAAGACATCACCTTTGTGCAAAGATCTGAGGACTGGAGGTTTCCAGTTTTTGCTGTCGGTTCTAAAGTGTGTGAACAGGACAGAGGCTTCTGGACATGATGGGGCTGTGCAGGATGGGGCTGGACGTTGCTGGCTGCAGAAGACATTGGGGTGTGGAGGCGTTTCTACAACAGGCGTTACTGGACAATAGGCTTTTTGGTGTGGGGTGTAATTTGTTGACACATTTCAAGTTAATACATTTCAGGTGAAAACATTTCAAGTTAATACATTTCAAATGAACGTTTAGTTTATACATGTTGATGCTACATAAATTTACATGAGTAAATTGGGTATTTGTGTCTTTTTCATTTCATACACATGAATAATTAGGAATTATGTTTAGTTATTGAGCCATTTTTAATGTCTCAAACAGGGGGGAGATATGGTTTATAGGGGAGCAATTACATATGAATATGAAATGATCTCTAAAAAACTTTTTTTTGAGTTCTTTTCTGTGTGTGTTTCTGTAACCAATGTGATTTTTATAAGACACATGTGAAGAGGGGTCTCTAAGTTGAGTCGACGCAACTTGGATTCAAATGTAATACTGTGTTTGTATTAATTTCATTGTGTTCCATCTTTAAGTTGGTTTACTAAACATTGAATGTGATTAATTCTTTTAATGAAAAAAAGGAGGGAATGTTAGTAGAGTTGTTGGATTTTCATTAAAGTGAATTAGAATATATTCAAGGTTTAGATAGCTACTGTGTGATGGGATGTGATGGACGCATCAGCAGTATTCTCCCATCCCCCCCAGCCATTAAGCACAGGAAGTTAAATTAAGAAGAGCGCAGAAAACATCTGTTTAGAGTAGCCTCAGGCTTATTCACACAGGGGCTATTTGTTTGTCCTGAAACAGAGAAGGTATTGTCTTCACCTAAGGATGTTGGGGCATGTGTTTCAAATTATCAGGGTATAAGAACAGAATTCTTGGTCCATTTCTTTGTCACTCTTCTGCTGTTTTCCATCCAGCAGAGACCCGGACTAGATTGTAGTCTGTAAAACTTGTCTGTTTGTGCTGATGTCCAGATAACCTGTAGTTTTGAACCAGCGGCTGACAACATGTATTCAAGAGATTATGTTGTTGAAATGTGACTAGTTTATTCACAGACCTACAGCAGCGCTGAGAGGGAGGCCATGGACCGGCTCAGCCGAAAAGTGCTGAAGACGTCCCTGGATGAGCACTACCAGCCTCCAGGGGCTTACACGGGTGAGAATTATTGTTATATGTTAAAGCTGGGGTACTTGATGCTTTATTTTGCGTTTATGCTTATTATTTACTTGTTTATTATTTTGGCTAATTTAGAAGGTTGTTTACGTTAGTTTATTGGTCACTGGTAGGGTCTAATTGACATAAGAAGGTTATAATAATGTGATTGTGCTTTGCATGTGTTCTATGGCAGGAGAGCTGCTCGGGATGGAGTATCTGTACAGTCAGTCTGGGAAATCCCTGTCTGTTATGGATAACCCGGAGGAGGAGGATCGGCTGGTGGAGCAGATGGACGATGAGGTGGTACAGGACGAAGGCTTCGTTGAGGAGGAACCAGAGGACCTCACAGTGCCAGTCCTCTATGACGCCATTGAGACTGTCCCAGTCCACAGCAGTGGCTCCCAGGCCTTCAACCCCTGTCCCTCCGCACCGGGACCATCCTCACTGCAGCCACCCACATCCAGTCAAGGACAGCTGCGCCCTACCCATCCTCCTCAGCAGTCTCCCCAGCTGCGCCCTGCCCAGCCTCCTCTGCACCAGTCGTTTATTTGAGGCCATGTGCATCAAACTGTGTGCACGGCACAAGTCCCCAACTAAAAAGGATGGAGTCAGTCTTCCTCGTTGGACTAAGGTGCTCAACGACTACCACCACATCCGAGACCTGGTGCTGAACTGCCACACTCTGATGGAGGCCACGTCACTTCAGCAGTTTGTGCTGATTCAGAGGACTCTCGCTCAGTGGTAAGCACAGTAGCATAATGTTTTACATTGACATTTGAAAGAAAAGGATAGCAGTTATTCATAATAATTTTTTTTTTTTTTATTGCAGGTTTAATCGAAGAGAGAACACCCAGGAAGTCACTGTCCTCTCCCAGGGCCTTGCTGCAGAGGACTGCCTCGCTGTGGCCAGCTCACAGTTTCCTGCTCCGCGGGAAAGCCTGGATGAGGCTTCCTCCACATCAGGGGCCCGGCACGAATTTGTCCTGCCTCCAAACCGAGCGGGACAAACGACCTGCCAGTGCTACAGTTGTGCGGCCCATCACCCCAGCAGCTCCTCTTCCTTTAGTTCCTGCGCCACTGCCCCAGATTTTTGTTTTGAACCCTGTGCCCACGCTGATTTCCAAAGGTGCAGGTGGCCCTTCAGCTGCTCGTCTCCTGGCTCCAACTCCTGTGTTTCCTGCCGCGCCCGAGGCTCCTGCTCCCACTGCCCCAGTGTCTGTGTCCCGCTTCACGCAGAGAAACAGACGACGCAGGGCAGAAGAGGAGGCCAGTGGAACTCACAAAAGACGATATGTCCGTGAAGTGGCATTTAACAAATGCTCCAAGTGTGGCCAGCCCAAAACGAAGGAGTTCGGCCACAGCCGGTTTGGCAGTGCCACCTTTTGCCCCAGTGTCTCTGGTGGCAAATCAAGAGAGGAGTGGCTGGTAGAACAACGCCAGCAGAAAACACATGGACAGCCACCTCCATAATAATATAATCTTGTAAATACTATACTGTAAATACTAGTAAATATTGTTTGTAAATACTTGTAAATATTGTTTGTAAATACGTATCTATGTGTATGTAACGCACTACGGGGCTAAGGGTCTGACCGCATGTAGGGTAAGCATCAGAAGAAGGAACGATAAGGAGCCCAGGAGTGTGAATAAAACACATACAGTTAATAGCTTTTCTGGGGAAAATAATATATATATATATATATATATATATATATATATAGTTATATGTGATCAAAAGGTTGTATAATAATAATAATAATAATGAAAATATAGTCAGCAGACACACGCACACATGTACCAACCAAAGCAAAATTCAAACCAAAGTGTCCCTTTCAAAGAGAGTAAAGTAAATAAATTATATTGTTCACAGTTCTGTCAAGGTAAGTTCAGTCAAAGTAAGTTCAGTTCAGGTAAGTGTTATTGTTCCAATGTATTTGTAATCCGTGTGGAATGCGTATTGTAATCCAAGTTTATAGAGTTCCAGAGTGGTGAATCAAGTTGAAACAATTGTTCCTACCACGATGATGCGGTGGTTGACAGGTTCGGGGTCGTTAGCTCACCATCCAGTGGTTACATTCAGTAAAGCAGTGCAGTTCAGTCAGTGGAGGTGGGGGAAAAAAAACTTGACCTGAAACAGGGTCAGGAAAAACCCATTAATTAGCTTTAGAATTAAATTAAAATAATATTAGCACAGAAATAGACTATTGCTGCTAATATATGAGATAAATAAACATTAGGTCATATCTCATCATACTACCATTAGGTCATAATGATAAGAACATAAACATGTCAATATTCACAGTGCAAAAACACATAAATTCAATAGTCTCAATTATTCAAGGTAAAGTGCACTTCAAAGTATAAATCAATCCGTCACAGAGCTCTTTATGACATTAATCAAAATATACAGGGTTCAATAGGGATTGTTGCGCAACAGGGTAGTGTTCAGGGATTCAAATTAGCTATTGCCGTATGGGCTACTAGTGCAAAAGTAACTAAAGTCTTTCAAACAGCCGATTAAACATGAACTAGCGCATTACTTTGGTAGTAGTGCACAGGGCAGGGAGTTCGGCTGGAGGCTTAACAAAAGGAGAACGGCGTATAAACTTAAATAGCCGCTTGTAGGACGGCTTCCCGTCTTGTTTATATGCTATTGCTAGCATTAGCATTCAACTAGGGTTCAGTTCGTGGTTCCAGAGAAACAACGGTGACTTTTAAACGCAGGGGTGTCTTGACTCACCGTTGAGTGGAAGATTAGGTGCAAGAATCAGGGTGATGGTTGCATGATTTAATCCAGAATCCAAAAGGGTTGTTTCAGCAAGAAGCCGGCAGTGTAGACAACGCTGGAGGAGCATCTGTCAAACTGGATATGTTGTTGCGGTACTTAAGGGAAGATGTTCCAAATTAAAACCGGAAGTGGTCATGTGACATGGGTTACATGTAGATAGTAATTTATTTATATTTTTCCATCTTTGTGTTATGTCTTAGTTTCATTTATATTACAGAATGTGCTATTCTATTTCTACATTGTTAGTTGTTTATTGTTGTCTATTAATGTCTTATACTTAGTTGTAGTAAATAAATACGGTTTGTTCACACTTCTATTCATTGTGCTGCTTTAAATTGCCTTGGGACTGGAATGTGCAATGTTTACTTAACTGAGGTCAGGGGCAGTGTAAATCACAGCAGCTTGTCTTTGAACACAAGTGTCCGGGGGGTCCGTGGGGGGTCAGGGCAGGTGCACATCACACGAACTTCAGTGACCCCTTTGTTCAGGGGTCACTGATTGCTCCTGATTGCTACCAAGTTCAGTCTCAAATGCAGTTACATCTTTTGTACATTAATTACATGTTAAGCATAAACAGTAATAGCCTACATAGTTTTGTTGCAAAAATGATATATTTATACTTTTATGTGACCAAACAGTACAAATAAATCACTTAAAAATGAGCATTATACACTGTTTGCAGTGTGTGCAGTTACTTCACAATGCCTGGAACATATGTAGAATATATATTGACATAAAAGCTATATTATTTATTTATAATATTAATATCCAGTTATTAATTCATATATAAATAAAGGTCTGGGCACAGGAAATTACCAAAACAATGTAATAGTGTAAACAATCCAAGAACTAAACATATCTAACATAACTAATAAGATGGATGAAAGAATCTGCTCTCCTGCGGGACTATATAACGGATACAATGTTGCGGAAGGATGAGGCACGTGTCTGCTTTAACCCCAGGGCTGTGAGATCGAGGCCAGCCCTGGACTGCCACTGATATTTACAGTGTTTTTAATCTCAGAACCACGACATGCAAAAATGTTCTTTGAGGGTCCTCCTTTCATCATTCAGTGAAAACTCTCCCCCTTCCGCGCCATTTGCGCCGCTTTCGCGTGTGCGGGGGGCGAGATGATTGGGCCCCTGCTTCGCATGAAGCAGGGGCCTCGATCTCACAGTATTGAGAGTGAGGAGTTGTCGTCATAGCACAGAGCCCCTCCCCGTCTCCGCCATGTTGGTAGGAACCCAGCTGCAAACACTTGTTGTTGTTAACTCGGTAGCAAAGGAGGTCATCGCTATTTCTGTTTTACCATGTCTGGAGCTCATTGCTGTGTGAAAAACTGCTCCAGTACCTCACACAATAAGAAAGGAAAACGTAGGAACAACGGTTTACAATTTTTTAGGCCACCAAAATGGATACAACATCAGGGAGCGCAAGTGTCTGACCTGACGAAGAGACGCCGGATGGCTTGGTTGGCTGCAATAAGAAGAAAGGACCTTACTTTCGATCTCACCCCCCAGTCGATGAGAGTGTGTTCTCTGCATTTTCACTCGGGTACGTCCTAAAATGTCTTTATGTTGTTTTTTTAAAGTTAAGAAGTGTAGGTTACCTAGCTGTTAATGTTGCAAACACTGAAGTGCATCTTAAGTTAGCTGCCTAGCTAACTATCTAACAAACTGTTGCCTCTATGAAAATGCTTAATGGCCAACCATTAATGTTAACTACGAATATTTAAGTTTCTGCTCATTATCCTACCTTGTTGGTGGAATATGGGCACTCAAAGTGCGTTTGTCTCTGTCTCTTATGTTCTCTAAACCATGTTGTGCCCAAACTTTTTTTTTGTCTTGTGTTGCCACTACCCCCTGAGCCCTTTTATGAAACCATGAATAGCGTTACCTTCTTGTTTAATATTTATTTAGATTCCAGATTGTTTCATAATTTTATTAATCTGATGTAAGTAAACCATTATATGAGATTGCTAAAAATAGTTGAGATTCTGTTCATGACATTATGCTACCTTGTTGCCAGTTTAAAGCATTGACTACATAGATTATTCTGTTCTAGGTAAACCATCATATGAGATGTTGGAGAATCACCCTGACTGGACACCATCATTGCGTTTAGGCCACAATAATGTTAAAGAAACAGATGGAGCGCGATATCAGCGGCAAGTAAAGCGCAGGACCCAGCATCTGGAGCAGTCATCACTCCCAGCCCAAGCCCAGCAGCCTCCATCGCCAGCCCAAGCCCAGCAGCCCCCATCGCCAGCCCAAGCCCAGCAGCCCCCATCGCCAGCCCAGGCCCAGCAGCCCCCATCGCCAGCCCAGGCCCAGCAGCCTCCATCGCCAGCCCAAGCCCAGCAGCCTCCATCGCCAGCCCAAGCCCAGCAGCCTCCATCGCCAGCCCAAGCCCAGCAGCCCCCATCGCCAGCCCAGGCCCAGCAGCCCCCATCGCCAGCCCAGGCCCAGCAGCCTCCATCGCCGGCCCAAGCCCAGCAGCCTCCATCACCAGCCCAAGCCCAGCAGCCTCCATCGCCAGCCCAAGCCCAGCAGCCTCCATCGCCAGCCCAGGCCCAGCAGCCCCCATCGCCAGCCCAGGCCCAGCAGCCCCCATCGCCAGCCCAGGCCCAGCAGCCCCCATCGCCAGCCCAGGCCCAGCAGCCCCCATCGCCAGCCCAGGCCCAGCAGCTCCCATCGCCAGCCCAGGCCCAGCAGCCCCCATCGCCAGCCCAGGCCCAGCAGCCCCCATCGCCAGCCCAGGCCCAGCAGCCCCCATCGCCGGCCCAGCAGCTGCCTCAAGGAAGGATGAGGAAGCTCTCACCCTTCCAATCCAGCACCTCAGCCATCTGTCTAGAGTACATCGGACAACAGTCGCTGATGCCTTTCACCATACCCTTGGTGTGATGTACACACAGCTGTGTCCATTAGTGCACTGGCCAAGCAGGGAATGCATATTGACCAGTATGCCACATCAGTTTGTGGAGTCATTTGGGAATAGTGTGGCTGCCATTGTGGACTGCTTCGAGGTGTTCATCGAGAAACCCTCAAATGTACTAGCAAGGGCACAGACTTTCTCTCAATACAAATACACCATGAAATACCTTGTGATCACGGTGGGGTGGGCGCACAAGTGACAAGCATATAACTGAGCAAAGTGGTTTCCTGAACAAACTTTTACCAGGTGACATTGTGCTGGCAGATAGGGGCTTTAATATAAGAGGAAGTGTAGGCATGATGTGTGCTGAAGTGAAAATACCTACATTCACAAGGGGTCGTGCACAGCTGGAGGCGAAAGATGTGGAGGAGACTAGGGCCATTGCATATCTCAGAATTCACGTTGAGAGGGTGATTGGTGTTGTGCGCAACAAATTCAAATTCTTACATTCAACTGTACCTGTGCATATGCTTCTCAAATGTGAGGGTGAAAACCTAATGCCTTTAGATAAGGCACAGCAAACAGTGACAATCTTAACGAACATGTGCAAAAGTGTTGTTTGAGTGCCTTGTTCATAACTTATGAACCAACCAGAACCCCTCATGTCATCTGGATCCGAGTCCAGACTCAGAACCAGACACGGAGAAGCTGCATTCAGGGGGGTCACTGAAGTTCGTGTGATGTGCACCTGCCCTGACCCCCCACGGACCCCCCGGACACTTGTGTTCAAAGACAAGCTGCTGTGATTTACACTGCCCCTGACCTCAGTTAAGTAAACATTGCACATTCCAGTCCCAAGGCAATTTAAAGCGGCACAATGAATAGAAGTGTGAACAAACCGTATTTATTTACTACAACTAATAAGTATAAGACATTAATAGACAACAATAAACAACTAACAACGTAGAAATAGTTTCATTTATATTACAGAATGTGCTATTCTAAGACATAACACAAAGATGGAAAAATATAAATAAATTACTATCTACACATAGATACGTATTTACAAGTATTTACAAACAATATTTACAAGTATTTACAAACAATATTTACTAGTATTTACAGTATAGTATTTACAAGATTATATTATTATGGAGGTGGCTGTCCATGTGTTTTCTGCTGGCGTTGTTCTACCAGCCACTCCTCTCTTGATTTGCCACCAGAGACACTGGGGCAAAAGGTGGCACTGCCAAACCGGCTGTGGCCGAACTCCTTTGTTTTGGGCTGGCCACACTTGGAGCATTTGTTAAATGCCACTTCACGGACATATCGTCTTTTGTGAGTTCCACTGGCCTCCTTTTCTGCCCTGCGTCGTCTGTTTCTCTGCGTGAAGCGGGGCACAGACACTGGGGCAGTGGGAGCAGGAGCCTCGGGCGCGGCAGGAAACACAGGAGTTGGAGCCAGGAGACGAGCAGCTGAAGGGCCACCTGCACCTTTGGAAATCAGCGTGGGCACAGGGTTCAAAACAAAAATCTGGGGCAGTGGCGCAGGAACTAAAGGAAGAGGAGCTGCTGGGGTGATGGGCCGCACAACTGTAGCACTGGCAGGTCGTTTGTCCCGCTCGGTTTGGAGGCAGGACAAATTCGTGCCGGGCCCTTGATGTGGAGGAAGCCTCATCCAGGCTTTCCCGTGGAGCAGGAAGCTGTGAGCTGGCCACAGCGAGGCAGTCCTCTGCAGCAAGGCCCTGGGAGAGGACAGTGACTTCCTGGGTGTTCTCTCTTCGATTAAACCTGCAATAAAAAAAAAAAAAATATTATGAATAACTGCTATCCTTTTCTTTCAAATGTCAATGTAAAACATTATGCTACTGTGCTTACCACTGAGTGAGAGTCCTCTGAATCAGCACAAACTGCTGAAGTGACGTGGCCTCCATCAGAGTGTGGCAGTTCAGCACCAGGTCTCGGATGTGGTGGTAGTCGTTGAGCACCTTAGTCCAACGAGGAAGACGGACTCCATCCTTTTTAGTTGGGGACTTGTGCCGTGCACCAGTTTGATGCACATGGCCTCAAATAAACGACTGGTGCAGAGGAGGCTGGGCAGGGCGCAGCTGGGGAGACTGCTGAGGAGGATGGGTAGGGCGCAGCTGTCCTTGACTGGATGTGGGTGGCTGCAGTGAGGATGGTCCCGGTGCGGAGGGACAGGGGTTGAAGGCCTGGGAGCCACTGCTGTGGACTGGGACAGTCTCAATGGCGTCATAGAGGACTGGCACTGTGAGGTCCTCTGGTTCCTCCTCAACGAAGCCTTCGTCCTGTACCACCTCATCGTCCATCTGCTCCACCAGCCGATCCTCCTCCTCCGGGTTATCCATAACAGACAGGGATTTCCCAGACTGACTGTACAGATACTCCATCCCGAGCAGCTCTCCTGCCATAGAACACATACAAAGCACAATCACATTATTATAACCTTCTTATGTCAATTAGACCCTACCAGTGACCAATAAACAATAACGTAAACAACCTTCTAAATTAGCCAAAATAATAAACAAGTAAATAATAAGCATAAACGCAAAATAAAGCATCAGGTACCCCAGCTTTAACATATAACAATAATTCTCACCCGTGTAAGCCCCTGGAGGCTGGTAGTGCTCATCCAGGGACGTCTTCAGCACTTTTCGGCTGAGCCGGTCCATGGCCTCCCTCTCAGCGCTGCTGTAGGTCCTCAGGTCAGTCTTTCCCCCCACCGCTTCATCCATACGGTCCTGGTTCCAGCGCATCAGGCCTTCCAGGAGATAGGCCTGGAAATGCGCATCACTGGCACTGGTCCCTAGAGGTAAAGTCAAATATATGTAATAGATGTATTCAGAACAAACATTTTTTAAAACTGTAGTCTGCCTTAAAGTTATAACCTACCTGGGATGAAGCGGTTCAAGTGGAGGTGAAAAGACTCCAAAGAGGTGGAGCCACGAGCGCACCGGTAGCATCTGAGCTCCACACCACCCTTCTTCAGTGTGCCTGTCTTCTGGTACAGAGGGAAGCCCTCTGGATCCTCAATACAGGCAATGTGCCTCTGCTGGTCTATCCAGACCTGTTGGATGCGCTCGTGGTCCAGCAGTGGTACGCCCAGAGTGTCCCTCCCCTTCTCACTGTCCATCTCTTCAATGAGCGCCCTGATCCTCCTGGTGGTCTCCTCCACTCCTCTGGTGCGCTTGCGACAGTGCAGCGACAACTCCTTCCTGGTGATCAGCTTATCCAGGGCCTTCTCTGAGACTGGACCAGCTCCTCTGGCCTGTAGCTCCCCCTGTTTGGCCAGCCGAAGGGCAGCGACATCCTCTGGATCCAGCTCAAAGATGCACCTGGAAAGCCGAGTCATGAAGGTGCCGTAGAGCTGATGAGCCTCTGTGATGACGCCTGCCGCAAAGCGCCGCATGAAGTGCCAGATGTCCAGGCGCACTTGGAGCTCATCCCACTCTGCAAACATGGCTCTGACCTGCGACTGTCCGTGTGCGTGTGGGCTGCAGCAGTCTCTGTCCACGTACATGATGGCGGGCGGTGCCACTCCCGCCTCCCTGTACCTCTTCATGAGCCCCGCCGCCATGGGCCACAGTCCATGCCCCTCTGCCGCTGTCAGCACTGACACCAACACCTGGCCGTGCTCATTGCCCACATTAGAGCACCAACCAGCAGTGTTGGCAGCAGCACCGGCCAGTTTTTTAGTGACCTATGTAAAAAAAAGAACAGTAGAATAATCTAATGTAAGAACAATAGAAGATAATAACAATTATTATTACTCAAACTTTACTTTTTATACCTTTTTGGTGGAGTCCATCTTGAGGACAGACCCAAAGACCGAAGTTATTTTGGCCTTGACCTCCGGTAGCCGTGAGAGGACGTCCCTGGCATACACAGACAACAGCCACTTGGGTTTGGGGATGGGTGGGAGGGGCGGGGGTGCAGAGAAGACTGGAGGCTCAGTGATGGAGGAGTCTGTGAAGGGCTCACAGACAGTGAGGTACTTCAGCGTCCTCCGTGACCACGCTGAGGTGTGCTGCTCCTGCAGCTTTTTGTGAAGCTGCGTGACGCTGTTGCCCCGGGTCCTCTCCCGCATCATAATGACTACACGGTAGTCACACGAGTACCTACAGACAGTCAAATCATTCTGTTCAATGTCTTGTTATTTCAATGTTAATGTCAGTAAAGCAATGTATTTGATTGTATACAGTACAACAAATTACAGTGCATTGCTTTAATTATGAATGTGTGTGTGTAACCTGTATGTCAGGATGGCGGGGAATGTTCTGCGGTGTCCCATGTCGAGCTGTCCCAGGATGTCTTCAGACCAGGCTGGATACTTCTTCTTGCACCCTTTGCACTCCAGATACTCTGTGGCCATGTCATACCACCCGTCTATGTCCAGGACCTTGCGCACAGTGCGGTAAATGCCAGCAGCTGTCAGCTTGTGGTTACTGCAGGCTGGCTGGACACAGACAAGTGGAATGGACCACATCTTCAGCGGCATCCAGAGGAACAGGGGGCGGCAGAAGAAGATATCAGGAGA
Organism: Knipowitschia caucasica; assembly: GCA_964034765.1. NCBI lineage: Eukaryota > Metazoa > Chordata > Actinopteri > Gobiiformes > Gobiidae > Knipowitschia > Knipowitschia caucasica. The sequence goes on from OZ035831.1 coordinate 9,008,478, forward strand.
GGCAGGGGGCTGGGTGAAGACGGTCGGGGGCTGGGGAGGGTACCACCAGAAGTTGGGATGTGGCGTCAGCTCAGGCTTCCCTGTTTTTGTGTTGGCCCTGAACAGAGTCTTCCTGATCCAGTCCTGCTGGAAAGATAGAAGTTGCTCCTTCCAGTACCCAGGAAGCTCTGCAGGCGGATGGGACACCTGGCCAGGGGTCCACAATGCTGGAGGAGCAGGAGCAGCAGCAGGGCCTGGAACACGAGGTGGGGCCAGGGCAGGGCCTCTCGAGGCCGCAGTGGCTGGAGCGTAAAAAGACACCACATTAACATCTTATTGTTTTAGACTTTCATAGCATTAATTTTTCAGCTCTGCTGGACAGCTACTGCGATTACAAGGTTTAGTGCAAAGCATGTATGATTAGTAGACAGGCAACATGATGATGAAACGATGGAAGGAAGCAGTGAAAATCATCCCGTTTTTCACCCAAGCACCATTAGGAGAAATACAAGAAGAAAAATTAGATGGGATCAGCCAAAGGTGAAGCAAAGCAGCCCAAACACTGTAAGCACCGCTAACTACAACAGCCACTTATTCCAAGGGGAGTGGGGGACATGTGAGATGAGAAGAATGAGCTTTAGTCAGTGACTATGATTAAAAAATGAAATAAAAACCTTTTACATACACCTTTAAATTCCCTTTTTGCTTTGAAGATGTTCACTCAAAGAGTGAATGTAGATTGACACCTGAGAAGTGCCATTCCTGTGTGTTGTAAAATGACCTACCCTTGAAGTCACCAAACTCCACCATCAGACAACCAGAGTCTCCCGTCCTCTGGGCCTCCTGCAGCATGGCCTGTTTTTTCTGGTACACCTCCACAGCCTCCCCTACCTCCCTGATCTGCGAGGTGTATCTGAGGAACAGGTGTTTATTGGCCGACAGCGGGTTGTCCCTCTCCTCCTCCCCCATGATGCTGCTGACCAGATAGCATACCCCAGTGAGTTCTCCAGCAGCCACAGGAACCTCTGGCCCTGGTGTTTTCCAAACTGGATCTTGCAGTGAGCCAGAACCAGGGACTGGTCTCCAGGATTCCCTCCATTCTGCCTCACAAAGGCAGTGGCCTCAGCCAGGACCTCCTCCTTACACCTGGCTCTCCCCGCCACCACGATCTCACTCCTATTAGCCTCCTCAGTTGGCCCCATGAGGAGTCGACCCTCGGAGGTTTTGCGGAAAACAGGAAATGCATACATAATCTGAAAGGACACAAGCATAAACAGAACGTTACATAAATGTCATTACAACTGAAAGTATTTTACTACACTGTTTGGTTTTAATGTAATTAATTAATGATTATACTATGTTTTATTAATTGAATTTACCTGTATTATTGTTATTGTATTCCACTGTGAATCCCTTTGAATTGCCTTGTGTGCAAATTGTGCTCTACAAATAAACCTTTATTCACTAGCCCTGGCTATATGATCGTAAATCATTTAATAATTGAAACACTGGATTTATAAAACCTGTCAGCACTCAAATGGGTTTTATTCACTTACAATTCATTCACTGCTGCCCTGGAGTCGCTAATTGTAGTAGTATTTATTCATATTAAAATACTGTACAGTCTTATCATATTTAGCTATAATGTATTACCAACAGCATCTTGACAGCATCCAGCCCTCCGAAAATACACCCGCATATTTTTAGGCTATTATTTTATACATAAAATAGTGCGATGAAATTATTAAGAAAAAAAACACTTCTTGGTAAAATCTTGCTGGTATCATGCCATGCATAAATCGTTTTGTTATGTTTAGCTTTTGTAGCAGAGATTACTAGGAAGCACACAATATAACGGCGCGTTTATGATCATAAAAATATGACCATCAAACATATCTAAAACGTGATAGATTCCGCGGGGAAGAATCTCCATCAATCACGGATATTTATAGAAGCATTACGACGAGAATATGAAGGCAAAATTCGCCAGATAACATTACGAAAATAAGAACTTAGTATTAATATTATTACTACACCATTACACAAGCTACGTTACACGCTAGAAACACTTATGCAACGGGTAAAATATGGATGTACAACTCACACAATGTCAGTATCATGTGCTGTCTCTGTGATGAACACAATAATAAACAAGCTAGTTAGGAAGTATTAACGTGACGCTACGCATCGTCAAAGAGTTGTTTTTCTCCGCAAAAACAAGGACAACAATTCATGTCATGCTAACAACAAGATGCCCTACGTGTCTAACACATTTAGCTGTTAAAAAAGTAAATATGTTTAAACCTACCGCTCGCTAAAGAAGTCCAGTCAGATGTCGATGACTGATATCTCCGCACTTCCTCCGGGAGTTTATGAGGGAACCGGGAGGTGCAGCGTGATTGGTCGAAAGTAAGCCCACCAGCTCGCGACGTGATTGGCCCGAGAGAGCACGAGGCCGTGCGCTGATTGGTTGGTGATGGGCTTACTTGGGCTTACTTTGCGCTCTACCATTTGAGCTAATCCCCCTTAACATTACTATTAAGAGTCCGGAATTATTCACTGAGATCTTCAAAATCCTCATGAACGTGGATTAACGGTTTTTTTCACAGGTCTTGATTATCACTGTCTCAAATATTCCTGTTTAGAATGTTGTAAATAGTTGCTATTGTGATAATTTCTTTATACAAATTACTGAAACAGCATCACTCACAGGGGGATTAGCTCAAATGGTAGAGCGCTCGCTTAGCATGCGAGAGGTAGCGGGATCGATGCCCGCATCCTCCAGCATATATATTTTTTCTTTTAACAGAAGAATGAGTAGAACACAACATGATAAATCAACAAATAACTCTATAACAACCCTCTAACTTTGGCTTAATGAAGTATAAAATCTATAACTTTAACATAATAGAGGCAAGATAAAATACTCAGACTCCTAGAAGCACTGGGACCAGCCTCCTGCTGATGCCCAGAATCAGGATGAAGCATGGTGAGGCAGCATTTCAGATGTATGCAGCTAAGGTATAGAGCGGTCTTCCTGGGGTTGTGAGACTGGCCTCTACCGTGACCATGTTAAAAACAAATTGCTGTGCATACAACTGATTCTTTTTTGTACTACTTATTACTTTTATCTCCGTTTTTAAACACACTTAATGAGTTTTAAACCCCATACTTTTATCCCGCTATTTTAAAATGAAAAAATTTGAACATCTATTGACTTTTTTATGCTTTTTTAACTGTGTTTTGAAAATCTCTAGTGAAGCACTTAGAATTGCCTTGTACACGAAGATTAAGATTAAGAGATCCTTTATTCGTCCCACAGTGGGGGAATTTCAGTGTTGCTTCACAAGTTATAGAACAGTAGGAGAGAGGAGCACACACCACAAGATATAATAAGTAAATAGCTATACTAATTAAAATAAAACTTGTGCTATACAAATAAATGATTGATTGATTGACTGATTGTATATTCCAGTGCAAGAAATATATAGTTGTTTGTAAACATCAAGGTACAAAGTGACAGTGGACATAAGTGGTTCTATATTACACATTCTGACATTAGTTTTAAATTATTTGGATGTATATGAGGTCAGGTTGGCAGTGTGTGTTAGTCCTCATTCTTCCCTTCAACACTTTCCCTTCCTCTCCTATGTTGCTTTACAAACCAACTCACTCATGTGCTCAGGCAGGCGCGAATACAGCGGTGGGCTAGTGCTGCCGGTAACAAAGTATTTAGGTAGTAACTGTAATGTAATTACACATATTCTCATAGCAACGGGTTACACTACTACGTTACTCAAATCGTACAGTAGCGTATCACACCCAACCCTAATCCTGACACTGGTTGACAAGCATACTCATAGATGGATAGATAAGATAAGATAGACTTTATTGATCTCACACAGGAAAAATGTACATGTCACATCTGGCATGGATAGAATCACTCAGGATTGTGCAAAAGAAAGAAATGTGCAAACATGTTAAAAGCAGGATATATTATGTACAATAAAAAGTGGCAATCAAAGAAACAGTGGCAAGAGTAGTGCAGGTTGTTTAGTCCTAGTGCAAGTGACTTAAAGTGACTCATTGTACAGTCTTCCACTGAAGGAGCTCCTCAGCTCCTCTATAGTCCTGTGCAGTGGGTGGGAGGTGTTGCCCATGATGGAGGACACTTTGACTAGCACCCTAGATAGATATACTTTATTGATCCCCGTAGGAGAAATTCAGGTGTCCAGTAGCAGCTGAACCATGCATCCATACAAACAAAACAAATAAATAGATAATTCTAAAAATAGCCAACAATAGTATTCTAATCCAACAGCACTTTAGGTCACAGCAGCAGAGGTAATGTAACCGCTGGGTTCGGACCATTTTCTCTGCTTTAGTCCAAAGTCAAATGCTGAAGGCGTAAAATGGGTCTGCAAAACAAATCCTCGACCCAAGGAAAATGTCTAAATTACACCGTCCACCTCATCAGTCCTCGAATCACAAAAGGTGCTCAAAGGCAAAATGGAGAGTGGCCGTGAGATGATTTTAAGCAAAAAAAGTAAGTAATCTTTATTTATATAGCGCCTTTCACAGACCAGCATCACAAAGCGCTTTACAATTGTGAAAAATAACCTGCCTGTGTGAAAATACCTCTTGTTGCATATCCAAGCAGAGGAAAATAAGATTTGCTACGACGAGGATGGGATTCGAACCCACGCGTGCAGAGCACAATGGATTAGCAGTCCATCGCCTTAACCACTCGGCCACCTCGTCTGAAAAAGCATATACAATGGACACTAAAAAATGATTAGTCAGCTAAAAAGTTGACTCAGCAATGCCGAGATTAGGAAGAAGACCCCCGAAAAGCTGAACGCAGCTTCCACGCACACTGGACACACATTCTCTAAATTTCAGACACTAGAGTATAGAAAACCGGAAGTCCTGGCCTGTGGTGGGAAAAAAACACAGGGAGGAAGCAGGCTTTGATGCTAATGGAGTTAAGCCAGCAGCTTTTTGTGTAAAGTTCTTCTCCAATTGCAAGTGTCCCGGGACAACTTTGCAGCTCTCTGATTGGTCGCTGCACGTGTGTGAAACTTCAATGCATGTAGGTTTTAATTTATTGTTTTTTTTCTTCAGAACATTGAGCCATTTTCACATGCCCTGCGACTTTTAAGGGCGCTATACCCGTTTCTGCAAGGTTTGAATGTTTAGCACCGCCCCCCAACTCGCTCAATGGCTTCTCATTTCCCTACACTCTCATAACACGGAGCCATCTAGCTCAATTTGCGATCTGATACGTATGCTAACATTAGCAATTTGCAAAACTTCTTGTAAGCTGTACAACAATCACTGATGAAATGGTACTAAAGCAACGCACTGCTAACACAATATATAGCTAAAAATGTCCCGTTAAGACTCTGCTCAGCACTTTTCACGGCCGTAACTCATACACCGCTGAATCAATGACCTCAAGTTTTCAATTACATTATGGATTATAATACAACTTGTATGTAGTAATAAGCATTTTTATGAACTACTTAGAAAAAAAAAATTGGGTATAGCTTCTTTAAGCCGGGCAGCGCATAGCTCGTTTTAACTGTCCCTCCTAAGGGCCAGTGTCAAAATGACTGTTTACTTGCATATCCAAATATACTTACACAAACTTATCCAAATATAGGTAAATCACAACATTATACCAACAGGAATGGGATTCGAAACCCACACGTGCAGAGCACAATGGATTAGAAATCCATCGCCTTTACCACCTCGTCTATTGTAAAACAATCAATCAATAAAAAATATCAGATAAAAAAATCACTGAGGGACTATAAATCAGATCAGAACTCATTTTCACAGAGGGCCACATCAGCATAATGGCAGGCCAGTGTTTAAATCATTGAGCGGGTTAGAATCCAATACCAACAATACTAACCTTCGATAGCTCAGTTGGTAGAGCGGAGGACTGTAGTGGACAAACCTGTAATCCTTAGGTCGCTGGTTCAAATCCGGCTCGAAGGAGTTTTACCGACACTTAGCTAGTGTGGATTTCAGTCATTTTGTCTGTGGAAAAAAAGGACATGAGTGCAGATGCAACAAGATGTTGGTATAATTAAATAAAGGGGATTGTAAGCATGCATACATTAACCTAAATGCAGTTAGAAATCAATTATACATTATGTATTCAAACAATACATTTATTTTGGTAAAAAATGCCTTCAATATGGATCAACGTATGCATGTGTAGCAGTCCAGAGTGGAGCTGGCCCTCCTGAGCAGCTTGTTCAGTCTACTCCTGTCCCGCTTTCTGCTGGCCGGGGCCCAGCACACGGCAGCGTAGTGTATGGCAGAAGCTACCACAGAGTCATAAAGAGTCCTGAGCAGAGGCCTCAGCCTCCTCAGAAGGTGGAGGCAACTTTGGCCCTTCTTGGTGTTTTGGGACCAGTCCAGTTTATTGTTAAAGTGAACACCCACAGCTGTCCACCAGCTCAATGTCCTCCCCCTGGATGTTCGGCGGCGTGTGGGATAGTGGTCTCCTCCAGAAATTCGATTACCATCTCCTTGGTCTTACTGGTGTTCAAGCACAATATGCTACCATATATAACATTGACCTACATCTTTTTTCATTTGGCCATTGAAACTAATGTGCCATCAACAAACAAAAAAATATACCCCCCTGAGCATTGACACACATCTGGAACATAGCTTTGGGTCAAGAGCCGACTTTTGGAACATCCTGTGAAGCAGTTTGAGAGGAAAGAAGGCGCCATACAAAAGCATTTAATAAATATCTTTCTGTGTCCCCCACCAGCCCGGGGTGGTATTGCACTATGTCAGTGCAGGTGCTCATGGAGCCAAGACCAGCCCCCACTGGTAAACCCCATTTTAACCAACATTTCTCAGTTAAAACGACTGTAATTTCTGCCAGTCTTCTTTTTTATCCTGTTTTTAAACTGCCATTGACTTGACTGGAAGACTGTATATGGACACCTTGTTAGTCTGAATGTATGGGGAAATTGTTTATGCTTGTTTATGCTGTCTTTTTCTTTGTATGTGTCCCTGTGCTGTGAACCAAATTTCCCCATCGGGGACATGAAATAAAGTGAAGTGAAGTAATTTGAACAGCTCTTCAAGAAGGTTGTAGTGAAAAAGACATCTGGAGGATGCGGGCATCGATCCCGCTACCTCTCGCATGCTAAGCGAGCGCTCTACCATTTGAGCTAATCCCCCTTCTCCTAAAGATTTTAAGTCTGACTCTGCAAATTTCAACTGACCTCTGAGTAATTGTTTTACAAGCACATTCATTGATCAATGCACTTCCAATTAGTCTGCAAAGGAAATCTTACATACTTTACCTTTACCACCAAATGTCATAGTAATGGTTGCCCAGCATACTCGTATAGATCTTTTATGACACTTTTGATACAATAATGTTCAAGCTGAGCTTATCATGACAACATTTATCATAACATAATAATTATTTGTCGATTGCAACATTTATTTATTCATTTATTATTTTAGGGCCAATTAAGTCCTCCATATCAAATTATTCAATAAAATAACGAGAATCTTTACATCTCTTAGAATCACAATGAACATATGTTAAAACTGGAGGAATTACAAAAGCAATGGATTACTTACATAAACAGCGGCCAATGCTCCTGACAGAGTCCCTAGTGGCATCGTAGGACGGGCCCAATGTAGAAGACAACATTTCCTAGGGGGAAAAATAAAGTGCACATTTACATTTACATAGGTCAGTGCTCCATCACCATTTTGAAATCATCCACTTCAACACTATGACCAAAGACAGTCTATCAACTGCCAACCATACATTCAGGGATAATGGATAATTAAACCTATTGAAGGTCAGGTGTAGTAGAGGGGGAGTTCTGTCTGAACCTTTGGCACCACACACCACCACCTAAGGGAAACACTGACTTACCAATTAACATTTTTTTCCAGCCCTAAGCTTTAGAAAAAAATTACTTGTAGATCTCCTTATTCACATTTGGTCAGAAACTAAAACTACCCTTATCTATAACTTATATCTTCCCCCAAGAGAGATAACTCCAATGAGTCAATTTCAGAAGAGCTGCTTCCATAATGCCACTAATTTATATTGATTTTTAATGATTTTTTAAGACTCACTGAATATTGTGTACTATGACTATGTGAAACCAGATTCTGAAAGAATGAACTATCTACTTTCCTTGGTAAAATTACTTTTGTTTTTATCTTATTTCTCTCTCCTGTAATTCCTAGTGGAGTAGAGGGAGGTATTAATGAAACCACAAGATCCAGACAAAAAGCAGAGAAAGTGCAGCACAATGACTTTGACACTATCAATGTGGCAGCACAAAAACAGCAGTGATTTATTTATAACATGCTATTTTACAAAAAAAACCTGCATAGCATGAGATGAATTCCAAAGTATTGCAATAATAGCATCAATAGCCTATCCATAACTTTGTCCATCGCTCATAGTTTAGTAAAAAATTAACAATCTGCTTTGGTGTAAATGTATGTAGCGTGAAAGGCAATTAAACCAACCTCGGATGTCAGTCGTGTGCAGACAAACTACATCATTCACAAATGGAGCCTGCTTATTGTAAGTGTAAAAGTATTAAAAACCATCGCCATACAACTAGCGCCCCCTTGTGGAAAGTGACAGAACGAGACTGTTTTATAGCCTTGAACTAGTGACATGGATTGTATAACTTGTAAAAAAAATAATTAATAATAATAATCGAACCGAACCCCTTTGCAAGATCTGAATTTTGCATTGAAACGTATCGAGGAGTATCTGAGGTGAAGATACACATCCCGAATTTAAAACCACCAGGCAAGAGCTCGTCACGTGACTTAAAAACCACGTGTTCCCAGTATAATGGCATTGGAAAAGTCCTGTTAAAGCCAGACCCAAAGCTGATGAACTCTTCCAAAAACTAACCTAACACATGACCATAGACTGTAAACACATGGCAGAAACACATAATACTTTTTACTTCAGCAGCGAATGAAACACTGTGTCCTACAGATCTGCGCAACTTCGTAACATCAAACAGAATCACAAAAAACAAATGCATAACTTAAGTCGGATGGGATTCAAACCGTGTCAACAAAGCAATGGGTTACTTACTTACATAAACTTCTCCGTGGTGTACAATGGAAATAACATCACGGGTCACGCTGGCCCCCCGACATTTTGAAAAAATCCACTTTGCCAATTTTGGGATTGAAACAACTGAAACTTGAACTTATTTTACCCCAGACATTGAAAAATACGTATTACTCATTAAATTTGCAAGTTACTTACAAAACACGCGATAAACAGTAGTTATTTTGAAGCTGCCTCGTCCACATGGTCCTTCGTGGTCACAGAGCAGAGGGGAACGTGTCTATTTCCTGATACGTAACCAGCTGTGGTGAATGTGCTGCAAAATATAGACCCTATAAACACGACATTTGTACAAACATTATTTATACCACTGGTAAACAGCAACAGATCAAGTAAACAGCAATTCGCAGAAATAGTTTATGGCTATTTAGATTACAACGTTGGCCAGCAGAGGGGGCTGCTTGACCTGTGCTCGGCTCAGTACCGTGGTATGGCACTAATATATTTACCTTTACAGTCCATCTCTGCCTTTGACAAATATATACTTCAAAATACATTAATTTCAACGTATATGTCATATCTAAACATACTTATATACTTGTATAATGTATTTCATTGGAGGTATCTGTGAATATACTTGATATACTTGAAATTGTTTATTTTTTGTTTCTTTTTGTCTGTTTGTTTGTTTGTTCTTTTGTTATGAGCCTGTACTGCTGTTTCTGTCTTGTGTTTTTGCTTTCTTGTAATTCTTTTGAGGACCCTCTTGAAAACGAGATGATGCATCTCAAGGGGTTTATCCTCTCAAATGAGTAAATAAATAAGAGGTCATAGTAGATACAGCACTATGTTTGGGAGCAGAGGAGAGCCCAGCCTTTGTTTGTATTCACTTTCTGTGGGAGATGCAGCAGTGTTGTTTCTGTTGTTATAATGAGTCTCGTTTATTGTTTGAACGTCTTTAATCAAACAGAAACCACTTAATATTTATCTACCATTCAATTTTTATTAATGTTTCTCAGCAGTTTATTTTATTTTACCAAGTCCACTGAGAACACAATATTTGTATGATGGGGTGACCTGGCAAAACAATCATTTTAAACATAATGTGTGACAGCAAAAACGTGAAATACCTGTACAATTTAAGGCAAGTTTATTAGTATAGCACAGTTCAAGGAAACTCAAAGTTACAAGAAAATAAACTATAAAATCAAACAATTCGATAAAATCATAAATAATCACAGTACATTGAACTCAGTCCTTCTGTTGTATGCACAGCTAAACACAACTGTTTTAACCTCAACATTGTCAGATTAGAAGCCTGCGTCTCACATTGACTGCTCTAGATTTTAGTTGCATAAATCTGAAACGCTGCCTCTCCAAACGCGTATAAATAAAATAAAAAATGTAAAATCATCAACACAGATTTGCAGAGTTTCATTGTCTTAGTGGTATATAGGAGGATTTTCTACTTCCGGGTGGATCATCAAGACTATTGGTCCTCCTAATTGTCATTCATTCTGATGATATGTGCTCGTCAAATAAGACCAGAGAGTTTTGTTCAAAAATTGGAGAGGGCGGTTCTTAACTAAAATTTGAAAAAATCCTCCTGTACACCTTTAAGTCAGAATGAGTGTAAGACCTTTCTGAAAGTGACATTTTTTTGTGATTAAGAATATAATAATTGAATAATAATGATTGATATTACAGCCTGAATGTGATAGCTTTGTTTTCATCTTTGTAAACACTACTCCTCTTACACTGAAGACTATTTTTGTCTCCTCATGTGCAGAATGCGGATCATGTTTCAAAGCAAAGGAAGTGTCTGTGTGTTTTATCTTCAGAGAGACGTTATTAAGACTCACCGACCACAGTCCAAACCCAAAGCTTTGGGAGCCTCTTGAACAACGTTACATCACTTCAACACTGAGCTGTGGACTGTCAACGAATGATTTGTAGTCCTGTTTTATGGTTCAGATTGGTGTAATTATTAAGCCCATCCACATGAAACAAGAACTGTCAAACTGTGGACAGAACTTAAAAATGTCATTTGTGGGACAAAGTTCAACTATTTTAAGCGTGGTTGTGACTTCTTGTTACTTTCAACGGCAATACAAATAATTCAAATTCTGTATATACAACGTAGATTTCTTCTGTATCCAATTATTTGCGTTGTACATTACTATAACAGCCTCTGGGGGTGTTCTGACAGCGGACTGATATGATTTGGGCAAATAGGTTGTTATACAACTCTGTAAATCCTGGGCCAATCCATATAAAACAAAAATGCTCACTAAATTCCACCTCTTCTTTGTCAGTACACATCTCATCAAGGTGTTTAGAAATTGGGACAATAGTTTACAAAAAAAACCCCCACCAGTTTGATGTTGACCCCAGAACAAACTTTCAGACACAATACAAATATCTAATCCCTAATAAATTATGGATCTTGGAAAACCTTTTTTTGCTTCTTTCCCATAGAATAGTATCGGCACCTGCCCTCCAACTGAAACACAACCCTAGAACATGAACGCAAGCTATTACACAAGGCAAGTTTATTTGTAAAACACAGTTCATACACAAGGCAACTCAAAGAAACTGTCTCCATTGTGAGATCAATAAAGTTTATCTTATCTTAAAGTGCTTAACATAACAACAATAAGTAATCACAGCACATTACAAAGAGAATACACAACCCCTCAGTTGTATGCACAGCTACACAGAACTGTTTTTAACCTGGTTTTGAACATTGTCAGAGAAGCCCGTCTCACATTCTGCGTCTCAGTAGTCTCAGCAGTAACTTCATCTGAGGAACTGATTTGCTTCTGAATCTAGAGTCCAGACCAAAACGTGTGAACATATAATGCTGCCAGTAACTTCAGTTGTATTTCTTCAAAAAAAATAATCATTAATTCATAACATCTGGCCCTAGATTATGTTTAAATGATATAACCAAAAAACCCTGTATTATTAGATTATGTTTAAATGATATAACCAAAACACCACCAGTATTATTTGCTGCAGGAGAATAGTTAATCCTATAGAAAGACGCGAAGCATTAGCATTCCTGGTTTTGATTCCTCCGGGCTTCTTCCGCTTATTTTCAAGAAGAAATATTACGCTTTGTTTTTGGGGATTAAAAATGATAATGAGTCTATTTTCTTTGACCTTTCATGCTTTAGAATTCATCTCTCTATTAGAAAATATATGGTGGTATGAAGGGTAAAACATGATATTGACCTGCGCTACCAGAGGGAGAAGTTGAATTTGTTTTGTTTTTTTCAAATTTGAAAATTACCAGCTGCAAACACAGACTGTGATTGTAAAGAATGTCCCCTTGAGAAATTGCCAAAACCAATTATGATTATTATTTTTTTTTCTGAATTTAGCATGGATGGATCTAAAAACAATACAAACTTCAGGTGTGTATTTCAAAGAGAAACAATGTACTCAAGTTAAAAAAAATATTTCTCCTTTAACCCATGCCCTAATGTCTACTTTCAAAGGAAAAAAGGAGAATGCACCATGTCGGATGCTGCACTTTGGGGTTTTAAAAGTGTCAGTAACTCCAACGCGATATTACTCTCCTTTTAAACACATGTTGAGGGAAAGACAGGAAGGAAGCCTCATTCACTTCAAAACAGCAGGATTTGAAGTAGTAGGATATACTGTGTGTGTGTGTGTGTGTGTGTGTGTGTGTGTGTTCCCATAAATGTGTGGTAATTACAGCACATACATGGAGTAGCCATGTTCTCCTGCATAAACCGCATCTACAAAAGTCTGTAACTTTTGAAAAACAAAACTAGACGTCCACATTTGGCCAACCTAATACACAATGATGAGTCACTTTTTCGTCAGTGAAAACTACTGAATTGATTTAAAACTGACTACTTGCAAAATAAAATACAGATTTGTATGATACAACAGTCCATAAAACTTCCAGCTTGTGACCTTAGACCGTATGTCTGAGCTTAGAGATGTTGCACAAATGGAATTTTTTGATCATCTGTTTGGTTTGTTGTTCTAGGGACAAACTCCAAGGTTCCTCAGACTTCTCTTATGGAGCTGCTTAGGTTGCCAAGGTGCTGGGTAATGAGATGCACAATACTGTCCAGGGCTTCAACTAGAGTTTCTGTTTTACTGGTGTTCAGCTGAAGGCTATTATCACTATAAGCCATAGTGAGAGAAGCCAGTCTCTTTGGTTTGGAGGGCTTAAAAGAGCAGTACTGCTGAAGCTTGTCAGTTGTCCACAGATCATCTGAGGCGCCAACCTGTCCTAGAGGGAGCAGGGAGAGTTCCCCGTCAACAATCATCATTTGTTTAGCTCCAGCAAAAGGAAGCCAATCAATGCTAGCAACAGCGAAGAGAGTTTTAAAGCAACCGGGTGCTTTGACATATCACCCTTCTTATGTAAGTGTGTATACTGTACATCCAGTCTGTGGACGATGGCTGCGTCTCATGATCACTGCATTCACTCTGTGGAAACCCCATGGTCTTTACCCACGTCTGAGCTTCCAGGGGGCACCTTTTGGTCCACAAGGGCCTACATGAAAAACCTGGTAAATATAGAATGCTAAAGGGAGTCCACCCCTGTGTTTTATTATAGTATTTTCTTTAACAGTTGAAATATGTTGAAAAGGTCAACATCAACATGCGTTTGTCTCACTAGTTTGAGAAACTTAAGGTTAAGTAGAGCTTTGTAGTTCAGTCCTGGTTTAGTCCTGCTCTCACCCGGTTCTCTGTAGTGGGGGGGTTGCGCAGGAAGATGCAGAGTGGTGCAAACAGGATTAAGATGGTTCCAAATATCATCTGGACGTTTGAAAACCCCACCGCTGGCACCAGAGCGCCTCCTGCCAGCGGCCCTGAGAACACATCATTGGTGAAGAGAGCATTCGATTGTTCTTAACAGCAACATGTCTAATGGTGCTTTCAGACCGGCAACGGTGAAGCGCACATTCTCTAGTTTTCAGACGCAGGGGTCTTCAGACCAGAAGTCCTGGCGCGCGCGTCAGATGTCGATGACTGATATCTCCGCACTTTCCTCCGGGAGTTTATGAGGGAACCGGGAGGTGCAGCGTGATTGGTCGAAAGTAAGCCCACCAGCTCGCGACGTGATTGGCCCGAGGGAGCACGAGGCCGTGTGCTGATTGGTTGGTGATGGGCTTACTTGGGCTTACTTTACTTACTTCAGAATGCAGTAGGGAGTAGCGAGGGGTAGCGGGATCGATGCCCCGCATCCTCCAAGAACTTTTCTTGTTTAGCTTGGTTTTCTCTGCCTCACCGTACATAGGCCTGAAATGTGTTCATAATGCGTCTGTATTTTCGACCTTGGTGCTGACCGTGGATCTATAATAATAATGGAGCTGATTTGAATGTGTATTATTTGTTTCTCTGTGTTTTTAATCGTGAAGCATTTTGTGATCCTGGTCTGTGCCGCTATACACGTTACTTACTTATTATATTTTTACTAAACTTAAAATATTACTTCTAAATTTCCTTAAGTGAAATAGCCACAGAGCAGACACTGAACTAAGATATCGACAAGACTGGCTCTTTAAGGAACTTTGACCTTCTTTCGTTCACTGCCGGTATAGGATTAACATGAACATCCTGATTGGTCCTCTGAAAGATTTCCTGTGTTGGTGAAAGAGAAAAGGACTGATGCAGAAGAATGATGCATTTCTAACAATACGTAGATGGAAGACACGAAGAACTGGACTTTGAGAGAGCAGTTTTTGTCCAGTTGCAAGAAGAACGGGGCAGAGGCATTTCCATGAACTCAGTTGTGTGCCAGAGCTGTGAGTAAAATGATTCTCTCGTCTTTAAAATATGTTCTATTAACAGAAAAGCAGTCATACAATATCTACAAGCTGCAGCTACACCCAATCGTTACAAAATTACACTTTCTTTCCGTATTGATACAGAACGAAACAGCCTGAGAGCACATTACCATTTGGACGACCAACCCCGATTACCCAGAATGCATTTGTGTATCCGTGGACCATGAGCGAGGTTGGCTGCGGCTCCCCACCCCTATATATTCCTTTCAGACACTTTGTACTTTCGTGATAGTTCGCTATCACATATACTAAAATTGGAACGATACAGAGAAGATTAGCATGGCCCCTGGCGCAAGGATGACACGCAAATTCGTGAAGCGTTCCTCATTTTCATTTTCTTTAAATGTTAGTCATGTGTACTAACATGAGTACTTTCTTTCACACTAATATAATTATAAATATAAGATGATGTTTGGATTAATATAACAACTAATGAATGAACGTCTGACAGGATTTTGATTTTATTTGTTAGATATTATTGTGAATATTATTAGGCTAGTCAATCATCATGATTATTTATGTCACAAATTCATACCAAAATGTAGCGGCCAGTTTCCTGTGCGGTTGAAGCCAGAACTGATGGTTAAAATGAAGCTTATTTTGTCCATTCCATGTAGTCATATAACCAACGTAAGAGCTAAGCTAGAACATAAATAAAAAAATCACCTTACAATTATGTCTATTTACTATCTAGCATAATTTGGATTATTAACCGTTATATTACAATTACTATTATTTTACAGATTTAAACAAACTTTACAATTGTCACACATATCAAACAAATCATACCTTGTCCCCTCTATCTCAACTGTAGCTAAATTTTGTTGTCGTTACTTTTGTTGCTGTTTGTAACGTCTCCTTCTGATGTAGCGCGACAATTTAACTTCCGATTGAGACAGGAAGTCAAAATAAATAACAAACCAACCTTTATACTTAATGTAATTTTAGTGTCAAAAGGTATCACTAAACGTGAGGTGAACAACTCTTAAACCATACAGTGTTGCCAAAAAGTAAAAGATTGTCCCACTTTTTTTTTTAAATAGAGGGGTTCTTAATATTTATCATAGATACTAGGGCCAAGAATCAAGAAAGTAATTAATCTTGATTAACAATAGACCAAAAATGCAATATTTATTATTGAATCCTTTTAAGGGTGCGAGAGCAGGACAATCATAAGTATACGATTCTCGGATTCAGTAGTAGCAGTAGAACTCTGTATTGCCAGGTACATGCCAGGTGCATGGCCTCCACCTGGGCTGCCATCACTGTTTTGTCACAGACAGGCTGAGGTCCAGTTTGGGGACCACAGGACCTCCAACTCTGAGGCCATTGTTCTGAATGAAACAAAAACAATGGATTGGGATAAAATAATAATTTTGTGAGCCAATAATTTTGAATAATTGTACAAAGTATTTTAACTTTAATTGTGACTTTCACTTAATTTCTATTTGTAAACATAGATGTGAAAACTGGGTCTCAAATATAAGGTGATTCATTTGTTTTAATAAACAATATAGCCTTTCCTAATATGAATAGTGAGTCTGCTGTAATTTTAATCATAAATAGTACGACAGTTACCGAGAAGAATTATCAGCAGTAGCACAGTCACCACACACTGACATCTGAACTAATATTAAACTAAACTTTCCAAACTTGTTGAATGACTTTTTTTAATGAATGATGTTCAGGGAGACCAGATGGAGCAACGTCTGGAAGACACTCTGTCACGCATAGCTTTGGAAACACAGGAAATCAAAGAGCTTGAGCAGCAGTTAACGAATGGTGAGATTAACCCTTTTATGAAAAAAATAATAAACAGATTTGAAAAGTATTGTTTATTTTTTGTTCTGTGGTCATTTAGGTCAACATTTGGCTAATTTGGCACTAAGGAAAGACTTATGGGATGTAATCTCTGGACTGCAGCAGTTCTATACAGTAAGTCAAAATAAATCATGAATCATTTTAATATTTGCTATTATTATCTTTCAATCAATCAATCAATCAACTTTTATTCGTAGAGCGCCTTTCTTACACAAAGCGCCTCACAACCCATATCACATCAAGCATAAATCATAAACATTAAAATCTACATTACAATCTACACTAAAATAATACAATTAAAATCCCACAGGGCATTAAAGACACACATTAACACCACAAGGAATATTAAAAACAAAAAAATAAAATCACACAAGTCGTTAAAAACCTTAACACGTTTAAATCACACATGGGATTAAAATCATAAATAGCCACAATGCATTAAAAGACAATCAGAATCCTTTTATTGCCATGTGAGTAACTGGAAGTCACAAAGTAGAAAATTACTTTGGCTCTCGGTGCAAACAAGTTAAAGCAAAATAAATAAATAAATAATAAATAAATAATAAAGTCAAGAAGGCATGCATAAAAAAAATCCCTATACATTAATTCAGTTTCTTCAGTAAAGAGAAAATCATTCAGTTGCTCGTGAAAGTCTGTTTAAAGGTCCTATATCACGCTTTTCTTCATGTTTCACACTCAATCCTATACACATGTGTGATATTAATGTGTATGATACATCACACAACAATCAAAGCTTGTGAGATTAGAGCCATCTCTTGTATAGAGGTGACGTCACCTCGACTCAAACAAGCTGATCCAGAGAAGAGTCCGCTCCTCTGCCTGTGAGCCCGCCTCCCCCCGCCCGCACGCTGACGTAGCATCACGCTTTTGTCGTTTATCACCTGTACTTAGTAATTTCATACATAAGAATACACTTTTTCCAACAATGACAATCCGTCACATCGAGCCCTATGTCCTCGATGCACAATCAGACCCTAGTTATTTAGTTTACAGAAGTATACAGCGAGTTAGCGTCACTACTTACAGATCGAGGGGGTCCGAGTTACGTCTTTTACCGTGGGAATAACGTGTTTCCAGATCAGTTTTTGAGTAAGTCCAGTTCCATTGTCCCTGTAGTTCTGGAACAGTCTCAGTGAAGTGTCGCAGATGAACCGGTATTATAATAGATCCATGAGATGAACAGATGAAAAAAGTTGAGCTGCTTTCTTCCTCTTCAGGCCAAATAGTGTGTCACATATTTACACCCATAACACATTTCATTCAAGTTGACGTGATCCTAACACTTTTAGTTACTGACAAAAGCAGAAAAACAGCAGCTCTATGTGGTGTCCGCGAGACCAGACCACAGACGCTGGACTCGGGAGCCGGAGCCTGTGCGCTCTGATTCGCTGTTTTGATCCGTCAATCACCTCCCGCCGGCTTTTAATTTATTTTTATTTTTATTATTTTTGACAAAAAACAGCATATTAATTGTGTATTGTTTACCCCGTTTTGACAAAAGTATTTAACAACTATTTTAAATACAAAGCAAACGGGGTCATGCGCGTCATATTCGTCATCAGTGTGGTTTTCGTCACTGAAGTGGACCCGAGCGTTTCTGTGCCTCACGCTGGGGAAGGAGACAGATTGTTCTCTTACAAAAGATTGACAGAATCAATGAATAAACTACTGTGGGCTTGTGTATGAAGGCCAAATAGCATTGTAATCATGTTTAAAGCAGAGAAAAGTCAAAAACCGTGATATGGGCCCTTTAAAGTCTGTTTTTGATCCTGCAATGCTACGGTTGTAAAGACAGTGACACATCCAGAACACATGCTTTTTCCGTAATTGCTCTGCTTTAGAGGCTGTGGTTCCCGATATAGGAGTACTCAAGTTTGGTTACTATGACATATATATCATTTTAAAGATACAATTCTCATTAAAAACCCACATCATGAGCCCATAATGGTTTGAGTAATAACACAATCAGAAAAAAAGCCATATGTGGGCTGGCTTAATCCCTACAATAACAGGGTCAAAAGTTGTTGAATGTCTTTGCGTGGTCAATCCTCTTTAACTGTGTTTTCAGGGACAATCTGAAGATGATAAACTCACTAAAGAGCAGCCCGAAATAGACCTTACCCGGACACCAACATGCTTCAAACTTAAGAATGAGACCAGGCCCAGCTCCAGGACCAAAGCTAAAAAAGAGAGAGGAAACTGGGAGCCATGCCTTAGAAATATCATTAAACCCGGAGTAAGATTTGTGTTTTTGTTTGTAAATTGACTTAATGAGTGCATGCCTGAATTTGACAAAGCGACATAAGATGTAAATTCAGATGTTTTCAGACTTCTGCTACAAAGAGTGAAAACATTTGGATGTCAGAATAATGAGCTAATGGTGAATGGTAAAATATTTAAACAGTCTATTTTTCCTTCTTGACAGAGCGTGAGTGAGGGGTCCATGGCCTCTCAAGACTCAGATCTGGATCTCAGTTCTCCCTCCCCGACATGTGCAGGAGGGAGCTGTCTCTGTCAGAAGGATCGCCACAACAAGACAAGTAAAACAAGTATGTAAGCTATTTATTTTGTCTAGAGCTTAAGAAATAAGTTAGATTTACCACAATTTTATAAGATCTGATCATCACCATGTTTTTATTGATGACATTTTATTAGTGATTAGTGAAATCTACATAATCAACATAAATCTATCAACAGGTATATTCTTAGAAAAACAAAAATCTGAATGTTTATCACACTAAAATAATACACATTTTGAAAATCTATATAGAATTGCAGTTTACTTCTTGAACTTCATGAAATGTTGTAGATTAAAAATATCACATTATTTATACCAGTTTATTTTAATTTTTTTAACCAAACCAATACGTAAACATATCTATTTTCTTTTATGATTTCTGCTGCTATATAGACCATTCCAGGGCAGAAATTATATTGTAAATGAGATTTTTTACAATGGAAGCATTTGCCTTTTCCATCGGTCTCAATAAATAACCTTTAATTCCATTATGTCTAAGTGGGTATAATACATACAGCTAAAAACAGATTTTGTGGAGGTCCAAAATAATTGATCTGAATCTCTCCCCCTTCTGTAAATAGTTATTCATACATATGAATGTGGAAAAGAAAAAATATCAAGATAATTACAAAAGAAGTTAAATCGTGTTTTGATGCTTTGCTGTGTAACCGTAATTCACTGTCTGAAAATAAAGAATATTTATATTTTTAAGATTTGTTTTTTCATTGATTCTGAATCAAATGCAGAATATTTTCCGCATCTTCTCACATTATTGATTGTTTTCCTCCAGATCACAGTCAGGTGGACCCTGGGACACGTCTCTGCTCCGCTCCTGTTGGTCCCGCTGACGGCACTCACAGACGGACGGTAATCCCCAGAATAGATTTTCGTTGTTCTTTGTAATCAGTCGTGTGACATCATCTGTGTTCATCAGGACCGGCTTCGTTCTGAGACTGAAAAACTGCAGAGGGCTCTCAGGAGACACAGGTGAGGACTTGGACACATAGATGCATAGGGGCCTATTGTATATGTTTTAGAGAGGGGGTAAACCGGAGCACCTGGAGGGAACCGGAGCAGACAGGGGGAGAACATGCAAACTCCACACAGACAGAAGGTGGGAGCAAACCCAGGAGCTTCTTAGGTCCTGGGTTTGCTTCCACTGCGCCCCTTAATCTATGAACTAATAATTGAGCCGTGGAGACCTGGTATTGTTTGGTTCTAAATGTTTAATAAACCAAGTATCAGTGAAACTTTACTATTCTTTTGCTGTTTCCTGAGCCACCGCAGGTAAATGACAAATGTTTATTGGTAGATTTCTGCCTGATCTTGACCACCCAAGAAGCAGACTTATCTTATTCAGAATCTGGTTCAATGAGAGACACTTCATCTGTGGATGTCTTTGGGTTTTTAAATAAAATCAATTCAATTTATTCTTGTATAGCCCCAAAGAGGACTTCACAAAACCCTTGAATTCTCCAACACAGATCAGAGAATCAAACACAAGAAATGCAATGATCACAATCTTAATCTAATCTTAGTCTTAAATCCATAAATGCCGTTGAATGTCTAGAGTCCTGGATCATCACCACTGTCCTTAGACCCTCCTCCATCGGCAAGAAAGAAAACTCTAGTAAAACCCTGTGTTTTGTCCTGCAGGCGTGTCCTGGGCGTGTGTGAGGAGGTGTGGTGTGTGGAGCAGACTCTCCTGAAGCGCAGAGCTGAACTGCGTCAGGCTCAGAGGCTGCTGCAGGAGGTCCACGGCTCCACGGCACAGGTAACCGACCAGTCCGGGCGTAGAGTCCGGGCGTAGAGTCCGGGCGTAGAGTCCGGGCGTAGAGTCCGGGCGTAGAGTCCGGGCGTAGAGTCCGGGCGTAGAGTCCGGGCGTAGAGTCCGGGCGTAGAGTCCGGGCGTAGAGTCCGGGCGTAGAGTCCGGGCGTAGAGTCCGGGCGTAGAGTCCGGGCGTAGAGTCCGGGCGTAGAGTCCGGGCGTAGAGTCCGGGCGTAGAGTCCGGGCGTAGAGTCCGGGCGTAGAGTCCGGGGTAGAGTCCGGGCGCTTTGTAAACACAAATTTCTGTACAAAAAATATGTATTATTATTATTATTATTGTTATTATTGTTATTATTATCCTGCCCCTTATGGACCAATGGCGACAACTTCCTCAAAGACGACTGCTGTTGTTACTTAGGGCTATACAAAAATAAATCGAATTGAAATGTGATATTTAGTCCATTACTGTATATATTCTTCTGGGCATTTCCTCTGCTAAAATGCATTCACATTGAACCTTTGATTTGATATTTGTGTTTCATACTTAAGTTTCTGTTCATGAAACAAACAAATTCTATTTTTATTTCTTTCCTCAGGCTCAGTCAGAAGCAGAAATGTGGCAGCGCAGAACCAAAGACAGCGTCACCTCTCTGCAGCAGACACAACTACAACTCCGGTAATTAATCCACCGTGTGAGATTGGGGTCGGGAGCATGTTTCTTCTGGCCTCTGGTTCTCGGGGGTCTGTAGTTTAACTGAACCAAGCAGCGCCAGTGTTTTTATAATATTTAAAAAAGGGTCACTCTCTATACACTGTAAACACTATACACTTTTATGATTATTTGAGATGGAAAATAAGATGTTTTTTGACAATTTTGAATCAAACAGTTGATTTTGTGACTCATCCAAAGAGGGCAATGAACCCAAGATATAACTGTTTTGGCATTTATCGATCAGCCCTCATCATCACCTTCTTTTCAAAACTTGTTTTTCATTTGATAATTAATATTTGTATCTTGTTTTGTTCAGGTTTTGAATTGAATAAATAGCTAAATACTAACTAACTCTGGTGTCTTTCAGGGAACTTCAGGATGAGGCGGAGACTCTGAGAACATCCAGAGGTGCTCAAATCCAGAAGCAGAGTCCAGACCATAACCCGGTCTGTTCCCACTGCCTGGACCGACTGGCATCTCCCAGGAACCAGGTAAATCTGAATTTAAAACAAAAAAAATTATACATATATTATTTTAGGTCAAGTGGGAAAACTAACTTCCAATGTCAATGTGGGAATAGGATAAACTACTGCAGCAGAGGACACAGGAGCTGAGGGACCAGGAGACCAGGCTCAAGACCAGTCTACAGGTACACTACCATAGAACCATAGACCAGACTCAAGACCAGTCTACAGGTACACTACTATAGAACCATAGACCAAAAAATCTTCTCTCAACTTTCGGAGATTGCGATTATCAACACATCCATTAAAATGGACACCAGTAATATTGTAGTTAGCGGAATGAGGTTCTACACTCACCTCCTCAGATAAAAGTGAGTCAGGAGGAGAAGCAGCATGTGTTTACACCTCTGCTCTCTCAGCTGTGCATTCAGTGTGAACGTTTGTCGATAAAAAAAAAATATTACATTTATTTTACCAGTTTTGTTTTGTGTTTTTTGAGATAGAAAGGATTTGTATAAAAACTCAAGATTTGTCTATGTTTTTCTAGATTGCCCAGTCCTGATAGACCCTAACCCTAAAAATAGATAAATAGTTAAACCAAGATTAAACTTGCAAGGACATATCCTAAAGCTAACTGAAAACTCATGTCTGTGCAGTTGATGGTGCAGCAGCAGGAGGCACTGTTGTCTCAGAGCAGCTCTTTGATATCAGCCACAGCAGCAGAAGAAGAACAACTGCAGCATCTTCGGTCTGAACTGGACTCAACCCGGACTGGTACTGAACACTGTCAACTGCTGCTACTGAGGCAGAGCTCCTCTCAGAACACACACACACACGTCCAAAGTCACATGTTGTAGGACATTTGCACCCAGTCAGATGTGTTTGCTACTAAACATATGTGTAGGCAAAATACGTAAGTGCCATTTAAATGATTGTGTGGAATGCCCAAAAGATCATTTACTGTATATCCTGCCTTGATAGTGAATGCAAAACGTAGTATTAGTCAAGATTCAAGAATTTTTTACCATTTGCAGGAAAACCACATTGGAAAAACTGTGCAAGACTACCCCAGTGTGCACCAGAGCCCCTGCCACGGCGGATCCCTCTATATAGTATCTGCACGGCAACCTGTGGAAACATTTCACAGCAGCTTAATTCGGGCTGGTGATTTGGGGACAGAGTTGTTCCTCCTGGATCCAGATTGGTGTGGACAAAAGAGTTTGCACCTCTTTCTACCAGATTTCTTTATTTCTATACAGTTTCAGATATAGCTGTGATCAACCTTTGTATTTACTCCACTCACATTTTCAAACATGTCCTTTTTGAGTTCAGTTGAGACTCACATCAGACGCAAAATCTGTATGAGACCCGTGCACATAAATGCATTTGGGGTTTTAGCAGCAGATATTGTAGGTTTGTCCATGATAGGTTCCTTTTATTGAATGTTTTTTTGTTTCTTATTTTCTGCCCAGAGTTGAAGCAGCTTCAAGAAGAGGTGCTCTCCGAACGACAAGAACTAAAACGTCTGAAAACTCTACAATCAGAAAAAATCCAGAAAATTCAGAAGATCCAAGTCCAGCTCGTCCAAACCCAGGCAGACCTCGATCAGACAAAGGGCCTACGAGACCACACCAAAGATGAGGCAGAACTGACCAGGGAAGAGCTGAACCAGTCCAGAGACCAACTGCACCAAACCAAGTCCGAGCTTCTCAAGACACAGAACGCAGTGAAACAGAAGGAGGAGAGCGTGAAGGAGGAGCTCAGGAACCTCGACCAATCACAGGCCGCGGTGGAAAGGAGGACAGAACAGGAAGTGGAGATGCGGCGGAAAGAAGCTGAGGCTGGGCTTAAAGAGACTGAAGAGAAGCTGAAGGTGAGTCTGCATCAAGACACTGTTCAGTCTCTTCTGAGGCTGTTTTTAAAAGTCTGACAGCCAAATTCAATCGCCGAAAATAACTTTGAATTGGGGAAAAACAGGCAATTTGTGTCATAATAATAACAGTTTAGGTTTGTGATTAAGAGTTAGAGATCGTTTAACCTTTATTTGTCCCACAGAGGTGACATTTCAGCATTTCAGCATTTTAGTTTTAGATTAAAGATAAGATATACCTTCTTCCCACATGTGGAATTTTCATCTTTGCGAACATTTCAGTAGAATAAAAAGAGGAAATAAGAGCACACATCCAACAGGGTCTATTATTTAAGAAAATAGAA
Organism: Knipowitschia caucasica; assembly: GCA_964034765.1. Classification (NCBI taxonomy): domain Eukaryota; kingdom Metazoa; phylum Chordata; class Actinopteri; order Gobiiformes; family Gobiidae; genus Knipowitschia; species Knipowitschia caucasica. Next base: position 9,032,918 of record OZ035831.1, read on the forward strand.
AATAAAATAATCAGATAAAATAAAACTCTGAAGCTTCATGATGTATTTACAGATGTTTATTTTGTACTTTAGCAGCAGAGAATACGACCATAATCAGTGTTGGGCACGTTACTTTGAAAAAGTAATTAGTTATAGTTACTAGTTACTTCTCCCAAAAAGTAACTGAGTTACTAACGGAGTTACTCCACTATAAAAGTAACTAGTTACCAGTAAAAGTAACTATTGCGTTACTTTTTCGTTTTGTTCTGGAACATAATGTGCACCCGACGTGCACATTTTTACCTTTAATAGTGCCAATATTTCCATCTAGAAAAGGCTGTTTTGCTGCTGAAGTCCTGTTCACTCTTCATCTCTCACTGTGCTGTAAAGCCCGCCACTGTGAATGTGGAAACACCGGTGAAGCACTGACTTCAGCCCAATCAGATGAACATATATATCATATAAATCAAGTGGACAGTTTGTTTGGCTACAGCAAAATATGTTTCATGCCCGCATTGTTTGTTCATACAAAACACAAAACTATGAGTTATGGGTCTTACCTTATAAATGACCTGCACAAGCCACTTCGGTTCGACCAGTTCCATGTTTAAGTCCAGATAATAGTTTGAGCGTAGATACGTAATCCTCCATTTGGAAATGAGTCCAATGAGTTTTAAAAAGTAAAACAAAACGCGTGTGTCCTCCGTAAACTCCTGTGTTTTGCTAGCGGCAGCCGAGTGCATCCAATTTCTAAAATCAACCGTCTTACACTTCACCTCTCTTTCTTATCATTCCTATAGTAATTGAAAAATTACCCTATGTGCATTTTAGATTATGTAAAAATGTGTTATATGTATGTTAGCCAAACCTGTTGCTGTCCTTAGCAGATAAACCAGGAAGAGAAAGGAGCTTATCGATGGAATTGTATGCAGCCGGCTTCTGCGCTCACATGCGCTACTCTGTGGCTGACCTCACGGTGATACAAGCCGTGGTAGAGTGTGATTAAGACCCATATTTGTTTCAAAAACACAATTTATGAGCCATCCTCTCAACTGTAGACATGTGGATTGTAAAGGAAATATGATTTACATCAGCCAATAATTGCTGAGAGGTTTTCTCATCCTCCCTTCTCTCATGACAACACGTTCATTGTGCGTCTTGAGTAACGCGCAGTAACGGGATGTCGGAAATGATAACGGCGTTATAGTTACTGTCAAAGTAATTAGTTAGATTACTCGTTACTGAAAAAAGTAACGGCGTTAGTAACGGCGTTACTAGTAACGCCGTTATTCCCATCACTGACCATAATAAGCAATTGTAATAATCGCAGCAGATAAAGTGACTAGTGAATAATCAGAACAGAATTATCCTATGAAAGGAATAATGTAGTAATAATTTTGATTTGATCCGAGGCAAAGCAACACTATCCCATAATACAAAATATGATTCAGTTTATTCCCATTTGCAGTAAAACCACATTGGAATAATACGTGAGAAAAAGTTCCCCAGAGTCCACCAGAGAAGTACAAAGACTAAAACAAACTTAAAAGTACAGGAAACGACTGTCAGAATGCAAGGATTTTACATATGTGATATTTTTCAGGAGATGAAGGAGGAGGTGGAGCGGACGAAAGCACAGAACAGCAGTTTACAGCAGCAGTGTCGCCACCTAGAGGACAGACGCAAACACGCACACAGGTTAAACTGCAAACAAAAAAATGACATAGTTGATGAGGGACAATGCACAATAAGATAAATATGTTAAACTTCCTGTCTTGTGTGAGTTAGGTGTTTGTCTGCTGTGGAGTTGGAACTTCAGAAACTTAAACAAGAGCACAGCCAATCACTGCTCACGCAACAACAAGTGAGACAAGAGGCTGCGACCAATCAGGAGAAGCTCAACGGTAAGGAATCAGGGCTACTACTACTACTACTACTGTACTGGACTAAAACCAGATTTGAATCATGAGTATACCTGGATTTGAACATTGTGAGAGAAAATCTGAAATTCTGCAATAAAATAAAGTTGAATAATACAATAAAAGGCTGCAGACCTCATCTTTAAGGTTGTCCTGGAGAGATAGCAGCACACAGTCCAAGTCAGAAGTTTTGAGTTGTGATGGGGCCAATTTGCACAGAACCCCTGAACCAAATCATATTTTGTCTCAGCTGCATGTGTCTCTGTCTCTTATGTGTTTTAGAAAGTTCTGAGCTGCTGAGTTTCCTCGGAGAGAAGTTGGAGGAGAGGAAAATCCAACTCCAAATTTCTGAACAAGTACAGAGCGCACACACACACATAAACTCTCTCATATAAACACACATGCTTACACGCACACACACAGTCACACACACAATGTTTAATTAGCCTTGTTTTGATGTTGTGTAATCATTGATGTATTTAAGGAGTTGGCGATTCTCTCTGAAAAACACAAACAGAAACACACAGAGCTGTTGGAGCTGGAGCACAAAGCACAGTCGCAGGTGCAGCTAACGCAGGTAAGACTAGAACAGTCAAATTGGTGTAGTGTATGTACCGTCTTGGTCTTCATAACGTTTTTTGTATCTCTAATAGTTTATTGGTGTAGATTTCTGTCATTGTCTTAAATTTAGACGAGTAGTTTTATCTTTGAATAGCGAGTGCTGGTTACTATAGCAACACACCGTTTACTGTTAGCATTTGGTCTAAATCATTTAGCCTCTCAATAAACTGATTTAGCACTTAGTAAATGTAAGTAAAGGTAAAAAGAAACCTTATACATGACTTACATTTAAGAAATCTGGTGAAAAACTATAAAATGTTTGTGGGAATTATGTTGGTTTTAATGGGAGCAGTCAAAATGACCGCTCTGGGAGTTCTAACTAGTAGTGTCAAAATTGTGAGAGTCCTAGTGTTAATAGTCTGATAAACGTATTTTTCAGACTTTGGCTTCAGAGACAGAGAGCAAGAACATGAGGAAACATCTGACCCAGGAGCAGCTGCACAAACTGAGTGAGTTAAAGGCAGGATACAAATTCTTATTCATCCATTTTATTTTGCTTTATCCATCGCTGGGTAGCGGTGGCAGCAGTCTTGAGCATAGACGGCTTCTCTTCCTTCTTCACTCACACTGCTGTCTTAAGAAACTGAATCAATGTCAGAATGTGATTATCATGAGCCTGACCAACATCAGGTCAGGATAACCATGAGACTCAGAATCATAGCCACGCACTGTAGTTTAATAACTTCCTCAAGCTCATTCAGGGGAATTCCGAAGCGTTCCCAGGTCAGCTGAGAGACATAGACCTCAGGGACATCTTTTCCTTTTCCCTTTGTGTCGCGGGTTCTCAAAAGAAATGCGAACGAAATTATATGGTCTGGTCAGGTTATATTTCTTTAGTGCAGATGTTTATTTTTGCTGCAGCAAGTGAGGGCAAACCCAGTAGTGACCAAAAAAATATGTACAGTGACTAACCACCAGGGCATCAGGGAGAACAGCTCTGGAGCTTTGTGCCAGCAGTGCACAGCATCCTCATCATCCAGCTTCCACACACATTGTGGCTCTGACAGCCCTGCCTTATACCCTGAAGCTCCTCCCTCCAAACCAATTAATACAAATAATAACGATTCCTCTTCAAATAGAAACATTTTGATTATCAACATAATTCCTAAATTCATAATATATTATCACAAATGAAGGTAAAACCCAACATAGAAGGAATACATGATAAATAATAAAATACAATAATTTCTCACAAAAATCCGTGTGCCACGTAACCCGACGCGTGACGTCACATTTGTGCGCCCTGCTCTCGGCGCATAAAAACCAAAAACAAGGAAGACCGCGGGGTTCGGTTTGGCCAACTTTGCTGTGATGTGCGTGTGGAAAATACTGAGATACCTTTGGACCGGTTGGAAGTACTATGGACTATAGAGTGATTGAACGCCAGCCAAGTGTGCACCCTAGACTGACGCGATGAGAGAGACATGCAGGAGGAAACGGGTAAGTCTGTATGAGCGTGTATGAACGTATGTGTGTGCATGCGTGTGTCTCCTCTCACCCGCGAGCTGACGGGGTTACTCCGTCACACTTTGTAAACAAATCAGACCCCAACATCCTGCGTTCATTTTATTAGAAAATCTAGTCTTTTGCATACTTGTAAGAAAGAGCCAATCAAATAGTCACTCACAGGGCTGAGTCAGGATGGTCCTTTCTTTTTCTCTCCTATCTGAAAAAGCTGATCTAAAGATGTGACAATGTGTTTTTTTAACATATTTTATTGCAAAGTTTAATTTCTGTGGTTTGAAGTTAGATAACATAAATGCCGGTCACCACTTCCTGTAGATGTGATGACGTCTTTGCCTGAAGGTGAGGAGTTATTGGAGCGAGAGAAACGGCTGCTAGAGAAAGAGGCTGCGCTCACACAAAAGGAAGACTCAGTACAGGAGCAGAACTACCTGCTGCCAAAGGAGGAGGATCTGCTGAGCGAACCAGACGTGAGCAGGACACTCTTTAAACCACTCGATGTGTTGCAATCACTGTCAAACTGTTCATTCTTGTCTTTCTAGAATTCAGATGCAGAGTCCAGTAAGGAGTTTTACCTCTCCACAGTTGGCCTCAGATCAGCCTCCAGTCCAGAGGTGCGGTTGTGTGATGTGCAGATGATCTCACACTCTCTTATGCAGAAGGGACTAGATTCTGTGGAGGAGTCGGGACTATTCACTGGTAGATACAGTAATGGATCAAGTGCTGGAAGAGAGTGGAAAGTGGGTCTGGGCTGGGTCTGTGGGTGGGTGGGTTATCAGGTCAATGTTTTTGACTATTATAAATCCCTCTTGCTTTTTTTGTATGAAAAGCATTTAAATAACATTTGATTTATAATGTGGTTGTGGGTTCGAGTCCTAAAGCTGTTCATTAGTTATGACCAGCACGGTCTGTCACTAAAGCCTCCTTGTGTGTTTGATATATTGCCACAGAGTTATGATCTAACACTGAAACTAATTTGATTCCACGTCCAGACGGGACATTTCTGTGTGGAGTTTGCATGTTCTCCCTGTGTCTTTGTAGGTTTTCCTCCTAGAGTTCCGGTTCCCCTTACCACTAAAAAGAGATTCTGAAATCTCAATGGGACACTCCTAGTTAAAGATCAATACACAAAATATAAAGGGGATTTGAAGCCAAAACTTTTCACAGTAAATGTTTTGAATTATTCTTTATTACTGTATTAGGCTACAGTCACATGTTTACAGCATTGACAATGAATAATCCAGTCAATACTTAGTTGATGCCATGGTAACAAGGAATATATTGTATATTATCAGTATGTTTTCACAAAATAATTATCTATTTTTTCTTGTACTACAAAAGAAACAATAATAACAATAATAATAAAAATAAAAATAAAAGGCTTCTGGTCTCTCCGGGTGCATGTCTTTCCTGTTTCTGAGTTTAAAATCACTGCTGCATTTATAAAACTGAATTTTATTTTTTTTTTCTAGGCGGAGAGGTGGACAGTGGAGGAGGAATCGGACAGACTCAAGCTCGAGCAGGACTCTCTGAAAGTAATGTGTAACTCACATTGACACATCTTGAGGAATTGTGCCTATTTATTTTTTAATTTTGGCCTGTGGTTATTGAGTGTTTTAGTTCAGTTCAGTTTCAGCTCTAATTTTGGGACTTTCTTAAAGTGATAGTCTGTAACTCTAAATGAATTACAAATTTTGGGAAATGTGTTAAATTGACCTCCTGGCCTTAAATGTTGATATAAAATAAGTCATTTTATTAGTTCTAATATTACGGGCAAGTCCCGCCTTCCCTTCTCTTAGCTATAGTTCAGAATCCACGGTGCCGTCGAGGTTAACCAATCGAGTCATGCCAAGGGCTGTCAATCATCGGCGCTGATGCCCGTAGCTGCGCGCATGCTCAGTTGTTTGTTTTTGCGGAACCTCCGAATCAAGCCTCCATTAGGCTCTGGAACGTCATGAAAACTGAACAAAGAATTCTGAACATCTGCGCTGAGTTACTTATGTATATACTGAACCTATATCCATAATCATTTATATACTGAACCTATATCCATAATCATTTATATACTGAACCTATATCCATAATAATTTATATACTGAACCTATATCCATGATCAGATCCTCTGCAGATGTGTCCTATAATATGCAATTCATGATAATAACTTGTTCCGGGTTCGCTGCTATCGCTTTTTTTGTGCATAAAAAGATTATTCTTTTCATTAAAACGTTAACAAATAATTCTGAAAACCTCCGTGCATGTGTATTAATAATGTACATGTATAATGTGTTCTCTGATTAACATTTAAAAGTGTTACGGAATCGTAGGTGTAGACCAATCAGAAAGGAAGGGGGAGGGAGCCTGCGTCGTTTTTTTCAAATCAAGTACCTCTCTGTCTCTCTTTCTGACAAACTCCAGGCAATCACTTTAAAACCATAAATTAGCTAAAGAATTACAAAAACACTGTGTACAGTACTTGCTGGACTATAAAGCGCACTTGTTCATTACCAAACCTACTAAGTTTTGAAAAGACAACCATGTAAAGACCACACATTGATATAAGCTGCAGGTTTTGTAACGTAACACTTAACAACGCCTCCCTGGGGAGGTGTTCCGGGCACGTCCCACCGGGAGGAGGCCCCGGGGAAGACCTAGGACACTCTGGAGGGACTATGTCTCCAAGCTGGCCTGGGAACGCCTTGGGGTCCCCCCCTTACGAGCTGGAGGAAGTGTGTGTGGATAGGGAAGTCTGGGCTTCTCTGCTTAGACTGTTGCCCCGCGACCTGGCAACGGATAAAGCGGAAGAAAATGGATGGATGGACATTTAACAACAGCAGATGGAGCAAAATGATTTGACCGGATCCCTTTCTCAAATGGGTCTCCCTCCCTGTGGGTTTCCCTAGTTCTACCCAAGGTTTCTCACTTTTTCCCACTGGGTTTTTAAAGAGTTTTTCCTTGTCGATGCAGGAGGGTCTTGTTGGACAGTTAGTGTCCAACAGAAAGGATTGGTGATGATCAGGACACTTTAGCATTCTACAACATGTATGGACATTTTCTTCTGTGTGTGCTTTATATTTTTTCATGTGTTTTAACTGTTGATTCTCTGACCTGTGTTGGTGATTTCAATGGTTTTGTTTAGTCCTCTGAGATTACTTCTGTTGTGACCTAGGGCTATACAAGAATAAATTGTATTGTAATTGTATTGTATTGACTGGTCACAACAAGAGGTGTTTTAAGGCACCATTGACTCGGGATGAAAGGGGCGACAGTAGCTCAGTTGGTAGAGCATTGGCCTTAAGCCCAGAAGGTCGTGGGTTCAATTCCCACCTCTGCACCTTCTCCACCGACTCCCACTGATGACTGCTGTCGTTGTGTCCTTGGGCAAGACACTTAACCCCACTTTGCCCAAAAGCCCCCACTGAAAGATCAAGGCTATGCTCACACTCAGAGAGCAGCTGTCCTCCTGTGGACTCACCACCTGCAGAGGGTCAGTGAGGGGCTGGTGCTATGAGACTTGGGTGGCATCTCTGACTGTCACCCCCGTGACCCAGAAATGGATTAAAGGGTAGAAAATGGATGGATGGATGGATGACTCGGGATGATCCAAGCACTCTGGGAAATCCAATCTATTTTGACAACAGATCCTATCACTACTAAAAATTTGAGTCAAAAAATGTCGTCTGAAATACTTATTTACTTTCTTTTCCTTTAATTTATGAATGGTCATTTGCTCCCTACGGACCGATGGCTCTATGTGTTTTTCGTAATTACATTTACTGTGTTGAACTGTTTGATTTTCTGATCTGTTGTCCACTTTGTAAAGTCCTCTAAGACGACTGTTGTTGTGATTTAGGGCTGCACAGAAATATATTTAATTACATTATTTTTCTAGGTCCGTCTTCGCTGCTCCTTTCAAACTCGGGACCAAAGTCTCCAAGAGCGAGGTCTGGAGACAGAGCAGAGTCTGAGGGGACTGCGGCTCCGAGTGGACAAGCTGGACTCTCTGCTGCTGAGGGCGAAAACACACACATCACACAAATGACTCTGCAACAAAGTGTTTTTTTTACCTTTGATCCGGACGTGAGTAATCGTCCGCATTAATCAGAATGAATTAATCATAATGAAGTTAGGAAGCAGTCAATAGGTGTTTATGCATGTTCCAGCACTGGGAAAAAAACTGCCTCCTACTCCATTTTCTTTAGATTGATAAAGACTCACGTTAACCCCAGTAAAAAGGTGTGAAAGACCAGTAGGTGCGGATTGGAATGAGATATCGGGCAGTGATGCATTTAAGAGCACACTGTAAAACCAAACTTGTATTAGAAATGTATGTATTTAGACAGATATACTCTACACACTCACTCATTATATTGGGGAGCAATACACAGTCCCTCGCTGCACATGTTTTGTTTAGTTACACTAAACAAGCATTTAAGAGCACTTTTGACAATCACATTATGCACATCAACACAAAAGTTTGCAAATACAATTTCATTTAGGACATTGTTTTATGTTATTGGAATTTGATCTGAAGAATCCTACACTACCCTATTCAACACAGCTTTGAGGCTATTTGTTTACACTTGTATGCAACTGAATGCGTGGCCATCACTACACCAGTCACCTGAGAGATTCAAAAGGCTGGGTGAAGTCACTTGTTTTAATCCAATAAAGAATATTAGTATCATTAACTGTATATAGATGGACAATGCTAACCCGCTAGCTCATTGTTTTACTCTGGCTCCTATTTACTTACATTGAAAAGTAAACTCCTTTTAAGCAGTTCTCTATGATCCTGGTTTCTTTGTAAATCCAGACATGAGTCATAAGGATTAACCAATCAAATGCCTTAATTCATAAGGAGACCCCAGCTTTCCTTAGCAACCATCTTAGCAACTCGTTAGTTTGCATCTGCTGCTCCAGCTATCTTATGTTCAAATCAGCTTCTTCCACATTCAGCGAACACTATGGGTGACATCAGCACTTGGGTAATCCACTCAAAATATATACAGTTTATGGTTACCATGGGAACAGTAGAGAAATAACAAACATGATGAAAGAATTATGAAAAACGTGTTTATTTACACAATTTACAGATCACTTGCACCAGTTCATCTATTTCATGTTTTCACCTATAACAGTGTTTACCCATTAATGGTCATGAAGATTTGTTGAAAGATCTTAGTCCAATGGTTTTCTAATTACCAACGGTGGGAAGAATAACTTTGAAGATGTATTCAAATATGTTTAAGGTGTTTAATTACTTTGTCCATAGCTTGTTTTGCACATACCATAATATGCAGCACTTGGTTACATTATATTGTATTGAAAAAACAGTATTGACACACTATTTTTACATTTATCAGGAGCGAGAGAAGTGAAAACGCAGTGTGTTCTATTGCACTTTACATAAAATGAGACGTGAAGCAAACGGCACTGATTCATTAGATAGACCCTGAAGGAATACAGACAGTGTTTTAGATATGTTTTTTGTTTTGTATGTATGTGTTTTATAATTTTTAATAAACTACATATTTTCTATTATACGTACGGATGTATTATTGTTGAAAAATGATCATTGCCGTTATTGAATGATTCATTTACACCATTTGTGAGTTTTCCGTCTTTCTTCCACTGGATGCAGATATTTCTCCTGTTGCTTCTGAACTGTCCGTTGTGTGGGACAAAGGGTTCTCTTCTCTTGAAATGGAACCGAGACGGTTCCTTGGTGTTAGCGCCGCATCGCGGAGTATAGAAGCTGCAGTACTTCTGGGCTGCAGTGACAGCTGTCCACCTGCAGGAAGAGACACTGAGACAAACGCTGGATTAGATCTGTGGCCTTCTGTCCTGAGTTTTACTGTCAGTGTTAACCCCATCTGTACTTCTTCATCCTCATCTGTACTTCTTCTGTACAACCTCTGTACAACTTCTGTACAACCTTCTGTACAACCTGTACAACCTGTACAACAACTTCTGTACAACCTCATCTGTACTTCTTAGCAAGTTTTCCCGACGTTTCGTCCTTAAACTAGTGGACTTTTGAAATAGTGGAAAAGGTTAACACTGAAAAGGTCAGTGTTGAAAGTGGAAAGGTTTGAAATACACAGGGATCAGAGAAACTACAAAGAATCTTTAGGCAACACAAAATCCCTGTGTATTTCAAACCTTTCAACACGTTAAGACAGAAATTAGTGCATCCCAAAGACAAAACACCCAGACACAAACAGAGCAATGTGGTGTATTCAATTAAATGTAGTGAAGAGGAGTGCACTGACCACTATATTGGAGAAACCAAACAAACTCTACAGAAACGACTTTACCAACATCGTAGAGAAAACTCTGGTAATGAATACTGAATACCAGCGTGGAAACATGTTTAGTAATGTATTCGGATTCTTTAAGATAATGCAAAGGAAGGTTTCTCACCCATCATCTGTACTTCTTAGCAAGTTTTCCCGACGTTTCGTCCTTAAACTAGTGGACTTTTGAAATAGTGGAAAAGGTTAACACTGAAAAGGTCAGTGTTGAAAGTGGAAAGGTTTGAAATACACAGGGATCAGAGAAACTACAAAGAATCTTTAGGCAACACAAAATCCCTGTGTATTTCAAACCTTTCAACACGTTAAGACAGAAATTAGTGCATCCCAAAGACAAAACACCCAGACACAAACAGAGCAATGTGGTGTATTCAATTAAATGTAGTGAAGAGGAGTGCACTGACCACTATATTGGAGAAACCAAACAAACTCTACAGAAACGACTTTACCAACATCGTAGAGAAAACTCTGGTAATGAATACTGAATACCAGCGTGGAAACATGTTTAGTAATGTATTCGGATTCTTTAAGATAATGCAAAGGAAGGTTTCTCACCCATCATCTGTACTTCTTAGCAAGTTTTCCCGACGTTTCGTCCTTAAACTAGTGGACTTCTTCAGGGAATGAATTCTCGGGCCGCACGTTGGAGATTTATAACCTATGGGTGTGGTTAGCCACACCCTAATCCTGATACTAACTCATAAACAATCTAAGGTCTGATGTAGAAGGGAGCAGATCTAACAACCCTGCTGAGGCTAACGACCCTAACTCCTTAGCATGTCACAGACCTATTGTCTGCTGGGATGCTCAAGTGGAGTGCTCTGTTTGTGTCTGGGTGTTTTGTCTTTGGGATGCACTAATTTCTGTCTTAACGTGTTGAAAGGTTTGAAATACACAGGGATCAGAGAAACTACAAAGAATCTTTAGGCAACACAAAATCCCTGTGTATTTCAAACCTTTCAACACGTTAAGACAGAAATTAGTGCATCCCAAAGACAAAACACCCAGACACAAACAGAGCAATGTGGTGTATTCAATTAAATGTAGTGAAGAGGAGTGCACTGACCACTATATTGGAGAAACCAAACAAACTCTACAGAAACGACTTTACCAACATCGTAGAGAAAACTCTAGTGGGCCACAGTCGGCTGTTCATCTCCACCTCATCCAGGGATGAGTCCGAACCAGGGCGCTGCTGAACACATGGAGGGGAGCGGGGGTGTTGATTCTCAGCTCCGGGCAACCCACGCTGTGTGCTCGGGGACGCTGGAGCGGCGTGAGGAGCAGGCTCGGGTCGCTGCTGCTGACCCGGTGGAGGTAAGCGGTGGTGATGCACTGGGGTCAGAGAAGGGGAATGACCACTCTTTCGTCTGAGGACGGCTTCCTTTAGGAGCGTTTTTCTCGCAGTGGACTTAGATCCACGAACGGCAGAGTACGCTGCAGAGTCCAGAGGTTCTGCTGAGGGGGCTGGGATGTCAGTGGAGAGGGCTGCATAGCGGTTTGACAGGCTTAGGACATGGGCCACGGCGCTGGATGGCTCCTCGCAGTTTGCGGGTTCCTCATTCGGAACCGGGAGCTTAGGTGTAGAACAGGAGGGTCCAGAGCTGACAGACGTCTCCCACACGACAGTGTCACAGTATGCAGCGCTCAGTGACATAAGTCGTGAGTGCTGCCCGCCGGCGACATCAAAGAGTTTGGACACGAGTGATTGTTTTTCCTGTAGTTCTGCAGTGAGGCGAAGGACTTCTTTACGGAGGTCTGCAATAGTGGCACGGTCCCTCTCACGAAACTCCAATGTGAGGCGACTAATGTCGTTTATAGGGTTTGTGGTTATTGCAGTGTCGCTTTCCATGTCTGTGTAGGTTTAATAAAAGCTCATGACGTGGTGCCCTCGTGGTAGCCTCCGAGCTATGGCAACACCACCAGGTGTGTCAATATAGACTTTGCGGTATTACACCTACCACAGAAATTCAAACGATTCCAGTGAAATCCATGTTCAATCCCATTTGCCGTTGACTGGCAGCACACACACCAGCGACTGTAGCTTCATGTCTCAATGTCAAATGATGTAAATCTATGTAAAGCCAAAGCAGTGAAGCGCAGCCACCTGTTGGTTGATTAACCAAAATCGAACTTTTTGGCCACAATGCAAAGCGATATGTTTGGCGTAAAAGCAACACAGCTCATCACCCTGAACACACCATCCCCACTGTCAAACATGGTGGTGGCAGCATCATGGTTTGGGCCTGCTTTTCTTCAGCAGGGACATGGAAGGTGGCTAAAATTGATGGGAAGATGGATGGAGCCAAATACAGGACCATTCTGGAAGAAAACCTGTTGGAGTCTGCAAAAGACCTGAGACTGGGACGGAGATTTATCTTCCAACAGGACAATGATCCAAAACATAAAGCCAAATCTACAATGGAATGGTTCACAAATAGACGTATCCAGGTGTTAGAATGGCCAAGTCAAAGTCCAGACCTGAATCCAATCGAGAATCTGTGGAAAGAGCTGAAGACTGCTGTTCACAAACGCTCTCCATCCAACCTCAGTGAGCTCGAGCTGTTTTGCAAGGAAGAATGGGCAAGAATTCCAGTCTCTCGATGTGCAAAACTGATAGAGAGCGACTTGCAGCTGTAATTGCAGCAAAAGGTGGCGCTACAAAGTATTAGCGCAAGGGGGCCAAATAATATTGCACGACCCACTTTTCAGTTTTTTATTTGTTTAAAAAGTTTAAATTATCTAATAAATTTCGTTCCACTTCAAGATTGTGTCCCACTTGTTGTTGATTCTTGACAATAAAAAAATATTTTTATATCTTTATGTTTGAAGCCTGAAATGTGGCGAAATGTTGAAAGGTTCAAGGGGGCCGAATACTTTAGCAAGGCACTGTACATAGATATCTCTATGTGTATATCTATATCTATATCTAGATATACACATACAGGTACAATGTGCAGACAGAACCTCCCCGTCTCGCTCGGTGATTACCCAGGGTAGGAGGCAAGGGTCATTCATCCGTTGCGAGTGTTTTATCCTAGCCATCAAAACACTCTTGTCGTTGACGATAGCATGTCTCACCTCCTGCACCCAACCACACACCAGGTAATTGAACGATTCCATTGTCTTCATTGCCTTCAGTTCCTTCAGGGTGTAGGGACTTTGTGTGTGTAGGCAGTAATTCACAATGTCGGCGTATGTTACGGCAGACAAGGAATCCATCTCTGGCGAAGTCCACTGATCTCGCCGCATTTCGCATGGATCCAAATCTCCGATCACTCGCAATTTCTCCAAATATCTTGCCTTGGAAATTACGTCCGGTGTATCAATATACTTCCCGCGGTCAGCGAAGGCCGATTTTGCGGCTTTAGGTGACAAATGATCCGTAGCAAATGATCCGTGGCAAATGAGACGTGAAAAATGCTATATATGCTTGACCTGGCGGCCGCGCAAAGCATCATGGGTAATGCGCACGTGATGGAAAACCATACATAACCATACATTTGCGAGCGAATCTTCAACCTGAGCCTCAAGCTGAGGGCGGTACCACAGCTCTGGAAGACCTCCTGTGTGGTACCGGTGCCCAAGAAACCACGGGTCAAAGACCTCAGCGACTTCAGGCCAGTGGCTCTAACCCAGGGGTGGGCAATTATTTTTTACAGGGGGCCGCATGAGAAACAGAAAATGTTGTGAAGGGCCGGATGAAAAATGTGAACTCAAATATACATAATATTATTTGAAATTGTTACTTATATATATTTATACTTAGTTACACAAGTGACATACGATTGAGGTTGCCTTATAAAAAATGTAGTTTATTCAATAAATGTTTGAAAGTAATACTAAACAAAAATAGTTTTTCACATTTGTGACAAATAGACTTTTTTTAGTCTACATTTTCAGTGAATGTGCCATAAAGAAACCACAATATTGTTTTTTGTGCTCCAAACCAACCAAACTAAGCAAGAAACATATTGAATTGTTATTAAACATCACAAAACTGTGATTTTGAAAAAAAAAAAGGCTTCCAAGTGTCCCAGGTCACTGCCACTTCCTTTACATGCCTCCTTTTGTAATCTGTCACAAAAGGTGGATGTGGTGTTTAAGTGATTTATTCTCAGTGAGAGAAATCTTGTCTCTGCTGGGCTTTAACAAGTGCATCAAAGTCAGGCTGAATGTCTGAGGTGGAGATGCGAAGCAAGGCTGACAAATGCTCATCAGTGAGAGAGGATCTATACCTGGATTTTGTGAACTTCATAGTTGAAAATGTCTGTTCGCATATGTACGTAGAACCAAACAGAACCAACATCTTCTGGGCATATCTCCTCATGTTTGGAAAGTTCTCCTCCACAAGAGAGGAGTAGAAATCTAGAAGAGGTTTTGAGTGAAAGTGCTCTGCCAACACTGCATCAGACTGCAGGTCAATCAGTTCCATCTGAACATCACTGGGTGCATTATCTACACTGCAGGTAAAGGGGGAGGAAATCATCTTCATCTCATCCTCAATAGTTCTGAGATCTTCAAAACGTCTTGAAAACTCACCATGCAATGCTATTAACATGGATGAGTACCTGCGGAGATGATCCGCTGATGGTGTGACTCCTTTCAGTGTTTGCATATGAGTGAGGGAGTTGTTCTCCAGTTGACTTGAGAGAAGTGTCATCTTACTCATGAAAGCTTTCACCAGGCTGTACATTTCATGAACAAAAAGGTCCTTTCCTTGCAGTTTTGTGTTCAGATCATTAATCAGTGCTGTCACATCAACAGAAAATGCCAAATCTGTGATCCAATCCTCATCTGAGAGCTCTGGGAAATCTTTGCCTTTACTTTCACAAAACTCTAAAATCTCTGCTTTCAGGTCCCAAACTCTTTTTAACACTTTACCCAGGCTGAGCCACCTGACAGCTGTGTGGTAGACAATGTCATTATGCTCAGTGTCTCGCTCCTCCAAAAGTGCAACAAACTGTCTGTGATTCAATGCCCGTGCCCTGATGAAGTTTACTATTTTAGTAACAACATCAATAACATGGTTAATTTTTAACACTGACTTGCACAAAACATGTTGGTGTATAATGCAATGCAAAAATATAACTTTCTGATCTGCATTCATTTCAGTCACTTTATCTTGAATACGTTTCAAAAGTCCTAAATTTTTTCCTTGTAAGATTTGGACAACCATCTGTTGTGACACCTGCCAGTCTCTCCCATTTCAATCCCAGTGTGTCCATGCACGCATTTACCTCCGTGAACAGATCAGCCCCTGTTGTGGTCCCTTTCATCGGCCGCACTGCTGCCAGCTCCTCCGTGATCTTGAAGCCGGTTATACCACGAACAAATACGAGTAGCTGGGCCGTGTCTCGGACATCACAGCTCTCGTCCAAAGCCAAAGAGAAGCAGTCAAAACGTGCCACTTCATGTTGCAATTGAAGCTCCAGATTCCCCGCGATGTCCTCGACCCTCCTTGTCACCGTTCGCCTGGACAGCGGTACTTGTTCAAATGCTCCTTTTTTCTCCGGGCATATTAGCGCAGCAGAGTCCACCAAGCACTCTTTAACGTCTTGTTGCTTTTGCAGTGCAGCTAGCAAAGTTTTCGATGTCCGCGCCATTTCAGCATCATTTAAGTTTTTGTATTTTTCTGCGTGCTTCGTCTGGTAATGCCGACTCACATTGTACTCCTTAAACACGGCAACTTGCTCCCCGCAAACGAAACAAACAGCGTTAGCTCCAACTTCAGCAAATAAATACTTAGCAGTCCAATGTTTGTTGAAAATCCTGCATTCGGTATCTACCTTTCTTTTTTTAGCATGGGCGGACATTGTCGAGGGCTGCTCGTGAAAAATGAAGGCTCATATCACGCGCAGGTAGAGATGCTGGACACTGCAGACCCTTTGCGCCGCTTTCGTGGTGCGGATGCGTCGCGTCGCGGAAGCGTTGCGAAAGCGTAATGCAGAAGATGCCAAAAAATCATACTTATATTGAAAATGAGTCGCGGGCCGGATTAAATAGCTTGGCGGGCCGGACACGGCCCCCGGGCCTTATTTCGCCCAGGTCTGCTCTAACCTCCCACTGCATGAAGACACTGGAGAGAGGGAGGTCCTGGGACATCTCCGCTCCACTCTGAGCCCAGCGATGGACCCGCTGCAGTTTGCCAACAGGCCGGGCATCGGAGTTGAGTTCGAATCCCGGTCGGACCAGGGCCTTTCTGAGTGGAGTATGCATGTTCTCCCCGTGTCTGCGTAGGTTTCCTCCGGGTACTCCGGTTTCCCCTACCACTAAAAATATGTACACATGCGCCTCCTGTACTGGTGACCCTGCTCCCATCTCTGTGTGGAGTGAGAGGACAAGTGCCCAAAATTAACAATTGTAAACCGCTTTGAGACTCAGATCTGCAGTGAAAAGGCGGTATATAAATAAAAACTTAGCGCTGAAGAGACAAGGCCGCACTCTGTACGGCTTCGGAGGTTAAACACGGGACTGTAACTAACACAAACGGCTCTTTTAAGAGCCACCCACTCTGTCAAAGAGACTTGACTTCCGTTGTGATATAATTACATTATCTTTTATGAGCAGTGTATCTCCGTTCCCTAAATACATATGCAGAAGTTGGGTGTTTACATCAAATCCTTTATTTAAAAATAAGATTCAATCTGCTCCAAAAGACATGCTCAGGTGCTTTAGGAAAAAGTGTGGACTCTACGAGCTGTGCTCCAGAGAAGGATGAGTGCTCTAATGCAGGGCATCCTGGGTAACTCCAGACACCCAGGAGTAGCCGAAGCAACAGGCTCCTATCACTGCGCTGCCAAACGGAACGTTTCAAGAGATCCTTTGTTCCTTCGGCAGTCAGACTGTACAACAAACCTGGATGAGTCTTCTGCTGCTGGACACCTGCATTTCTCCTATACGGGGGATCAATAAAGTATACCTATCTTTTCCTGAGTGACGCCATTATATGTAATGCAGAGCTATGAGCCCCATGTGTTCTTGCTAACAGTTCTCGCTGTGCTAGTCACTAAATCGGTGAACAGCATTTCCACATCAAAAACAATGACTATATAAACTGTGTACTGCCTTTATTCTGTCTGAGAGAAAGAAACAATTGAAACCACTGGAACTTGAGAGAAACTTAAATAAACTTCCAGAGTTTGGCGCACCACGATCCGTCTCTGTCTGCTTCATTCCTGACACTTCATAACTGCATAGATATCCTGGAGCAAGGCAGGTTTATTTGTATAGCACAGTCACAAACTGCCACTCAAAGAACAAAACTAGACGGGAATCATAAACAATCACAGTACTCTAAAATCTCTGTTGTATGCTTGGCGAAAAAGAAGAGTTTCTTTTAACATTGTCATACTCTGCGCTCCTCAGAGTCGGTTTTTATGGCACAAAAATGTCTCGGATGTAGTTTTGTGCGAGGCCATGAAGAGACACAAGCTGAGACCTGAGAACTGGACTAATGTTATCAGTGGGGCGGCTGCGGCTGTAAAGTGCCAAACTTCACCCCCATTGCCTAGAATGAGTCTGGTGTGTGTGAATGGTTGGTGGTGGTTGGAGGGGCCGATGGCACATACTGGTTGCCTCGCTTGTGTCAGTGTGCCCCAGGGCAGCTGTGGCTACATTAGTAGTTTATCACCACTTTGTTTGGAGTGAATGAATAATGACATGTGAAGTGTATTTGTGTGTCCAGAAAAGCGCTGTATAAAACATATGCATTATTACTATACTATTACATATACATTATTACTATAATGATCTTTTGTCACATTCACTTTATTGATATTTCGTAGTATAACAACAACGTGATATAATCGATAATAATGTTGTGTGTGTATCTCTTCATAAATGACCAGTTAATGTCTGTTATACAGGGGACAGTTAAACATATAGATGACAGTAACTATTGTTTTTCCTGAGTCTCTCCAATATATTACAGTCGATGGTCCCCTCCAGAAACTGGTGATTCTGCCCCTCAAACGTATTCAGTCAGAAGCCTCCGCCTCGTGAATGAAAGCAGCGCGCGGGACAGGGGCGGGGCTAACGCCTCAGAACCAATCAGCTTCGCCCTGACATGTATAAAGACCCACAGCCTCAGCTCTGAGTCTCATCCTGTTTCAAGTTCTCACACTGATACAGAGCAAACAAAATGGCCAGAACCAAGCAGACCGCCCGTAAATCCACCGGAGGAAAGGCTCCAAGGAAGCAGCTCGCCACCAAAGCTGCCCGCAAGAGCGCCCCGGCCACCGGCGGCGTGAAGAAGCCTCACCGTTACAGGCCCGGCACAGTGGCTCTGAGGGAGATCCGCCGCTATCAGAAGTCCACCGAGCTGCTCATCCGCAAGTTGCCCTTCCAGCGCCTGGTCAGGGAGATTGCCCAGGACTTCAAAACCGACCTGCGCTTCCAGAGCTCCGCAGTCATGGCTCTGCAGGAGGCCAGCGAGGCCTACCTGGTGGGTCTGTTCGAGGACACCAACCTGTGCGCCATCCACGCCAAGAGGGTGACCATCATGCCCAAGGACATCCAGCTGGCTCGACGCATCCGCGGGGAGAGGGCTTAAAGCAGCGGCTCCACTCTCCACACAACGGCTCTTTTAAGAGCCACCACATGCCAATAAGAGATTGACTTCAATGTGTGAAATATGTAGTAATAAATTCCAAACCCAAAGGTACAAAATGCATAATGACCGTGCATTAGACTATTCAAAGGATACATGAACGCAACGTGAAGTATAGATTGACACTTCCTGACTATCCATTCATTTTCTTCCCCTTAATCCATTTCTGGGTCGGGGGAGTGAATTGCTTTTGCAACAAGGGTAAAACTAACCTGTCTCACGACGGTCTTCATCTCCAAGACTTGAAAGCAGTTATTTCTATTTCATCTTCTAAACGAAACGGCCTGGCATGTGTGCTATGTTATACTTGACCCTTCATGATACTCCACGAAGGCTTATTTTGGTTAGACATTTCTCACTCTCCAGCTCGTGTCTCACCCCTTAATCAGTTTACATTTATATCTTTTGGTGTTCGAAACATGTACATAACTTACATCAGATATTTATCATGATAGGATGAAAAATATTGTCATCAGAGATCCACAAAAATTGATAATTATTTACTTTACTGGACAACTCTTTTATTTTTTCACCTTTTCTCATTCATCACTGAATGAATGAACGTTGTGAAAAAGAGCGCGCTCAGCCTGAGGCTCGCTCCGGGTGGTGTGTTTTGATTGGTGTACTGTCCTCCAATCTAGACCAATCAGCGTGAAGCAGGGTCTTTATATATCAGCCGCATATTCGACAGCGCACAGTTGAATCTTTCAAGACTCAAAGAATAGCTCAAGATGTCTGGACGAGGAAAGGGCGCAGGTAAAGCCAGGGCTAAGGCCAAGAGCCGCTCTTCCAGGGCCGGGCTGCAGTTCCCCGTGGGCCGTGTTCACAGGCTGCTTAGGAAGGGTAACTACGCCCAGCGCGTCGGAGCCGGAGCACCCGTGTATTTGGCCGCGGTACTCGAGTATCTGACCGCTGAGATCCTGGAGTTGGCCGGTAAAGGGCTAGACACACGGGAGGCGACAAATGAGAGCGATCAGCGAAACTCTACGCTGTCGCTCAGATAACATGACAGACGGGGCGCGATGCGGCTTGACGACAGCGACGAAAAGTTGAGCCGATTTCAACTTTCTGGGATCGCGTCGCTGACCTGCGCGTGCACGATACATGCACGAGCGGGAGGATTTCACACGCACGTTTTTCGCCCGTCGCTGAGCAGGAGGCTCGCTAGCGATTGACGCTATGTCGCGCACGTCCCATTGAAATGAATGGAGGCGATGCGATGTCGCCTCCCGTGTGTCTAGCCCATAACGCCGCCAGAGACAACAAGAAGACTCGTATCATCCCCCGCCACCTGCAGCTGGCCGTCCGCAACGACGAGGAGCTCAACAAGCTGCTGGGAGGAGTGACCATCGCCCAGGGAGGTGTGCTGCCCAACATCCAGGCCGTTCTGCTGCCCAAGAAGACTGAGAAGGCCAAGTAAAGACTGAATAACAACCACCACACAACGGCTCTTTTAAGAGCCACCCACTCCCTCAAAGAGATGTATCTTCTGTTGTGAATACGAGTGCTATACCATTGGTTATCATGTTTTGTATACACACATGATCCATATATATATATATATATGAATTTGTAGCGAGACAATTTATCTAACGTAAGAACGAGATGCCTATAAATTCCGAATGAAGTGCTTTTAATGAATCACGAATTTCCTTCCTTCACATGTGGCTCAGAACAGTTCCGTTTGTCAGTTCATATGGCACTAACATGGAGAGAGTGAGGAGCACAGGGACTTTTGCCTGTGCGTATAACAGACTGCCAGATTCACCTTTATGCAGATGAGACAATTCTTCACTGTTCCAAACCTAACATTGCAGACATTTAACAACTCACTTCAACATGACTTCAATAATGTTCAGGGTTCGAGACTGGAACAGCCTTCCTGCTTCTATTCGTTTTATAACTTCATTTCTTACTTTCAGAACAGCCAAACAAACACAACACTTGTTTGTGTTTATAACGCAAAGTCTTTGTGGTACTTTTTTCGTTGGAGAGTTTGCAACGTATGGAATTCTTCTCCATATTTGCCTGTCTTCAAATGGTTTAATCAATGGTTTGTGTGCATGAGAAATGTATATCTTTCACTCACGTGTGACACAATTCTATGTTTGTATATGTACTTAAACATGCTTTCACAAGAATGCAATATCATCTGTAATGTATTGGTAGTGGGGGGAGGGTAAATGAGAGTTGGTGTGATGTGTGTATGTTTTTTTGTTTTGTTTTTTTTTTTTTTTTTGTGTTTGTAATCTGTTCCAATTTATATTCATTTTGTGATAATTTTTCATTATCATTTTGTTTCCTTTGCTGTTGTTGTACATCAAATGACTATGCTGTAACCTGTCTATAGAGGACCCCCACGAAAACGAGATGATGCATCTCATGGGGTTTTTGTGTTTTGTAATCTGTTCCAATTTATATTCATTTTGTGATAATTTTTCATTATCATTTTGTTTCCTTTGCTGTTGTTGTACATCAAATGACTATGCTGTAACCTGTCTATAGAGGACCCCCACGAAAACGAGATGATGCATCTCATGGGGTTATTCCTCTTTAAATAAATGTCTAAATAAATAAATAAATGAAGGATTTTATCTCTGCTTTTGCACTGTGGTTATTTATTATCTTAATCCCTTGGACTTGGTTGATAATAGTGGAACCGATGCATTAAGGCACACAGTTAAAAGTACAGAATGGAATATGTAAAAACAAAAAAGAAGCCAGTACGGTAGGTTTTGTGATTTGAAAAAGTGAGGATGTCGCAGGTCCAGGTTTCCAGAGTTTGGGAGCAGAGGCTGGATGCTCTGGCCCCATCGTGGCCACTTAATGGTTTGAATTGTTGTAATGTCGTGTGATTTTAATGTTTATGAGTTACGCCTTCATAGTGATAAAGCTGTAAAGCACTTCGTGTTCTTCTGTGCAGGAAAAGCGCTCTACAAATACATGTGAATTAAAAGATGAATAGAACACATGCAAATGTTCCTGAACTATTGAAGAAACCATAAAGGTGTTAATAACGCCTAAGACCTTTAAAGTTTGACCACAAATTACACTTATCCTGTCCTGTAAAGAGCGGAGCTGAGCCAAAATCTTTTTTTTCCCCCTCATGATTATTGTTCCTCACGTGAACGTTTGTGTAAAAACATGGTGACTGTGAAACCCCACGCCGCGCCTCTCCGAAATAACAGCCTTCTGCAGTCTTCAGTCACGTTCGCAAAGGCCTTACAAAGTCAGCAGCGCAGCTGTCTAACCTCATCAGAGTGTCTTACTATAGAACAGTCAAAATGAGTGGAAGAGGAAAAGGAGGAAAAGGACTCGGGAAAGGAGGTGCCAAGCGTCACCGCAAAGTCCTCCGTGATAACATCCAGGGCATCACTAAGCCCGCTATCCGCCGTCTGGCTCGACGCGGCGGTGTGAAGCGTATCTCCGGTCTGATCTACGAGGAGACCCGCGGAGTACTCAAGGTTTTCCTGGAGAACGTGATCCGTGACGCTGTCACTTACACCGAGCACGCCAAGAGGAAGACCGTGACCGCCATGGACGTGGTGTACGCGCTGAAGAGACAAGGCCGCACTCTGTACGGCTTCGGAGGTTAAAGATGGGACTGTAACAAACTCAAACGGCTCTTTTAAGAGCCACCCACTCTAAAAAAAGAAGAAACTTCTCATGTGATGAATATCATTATGTCCCTTCATTTTGTAGAAAATGTGATTAAAAAATAAACAATCTCTGTGGGTCACAACTTCAGCCAGAGGATGGGGAAACTACTCTTCACCAAACACAACGGCTCTTAAGAGACTCACCTTCTGTCGTGACTACTAGAGCAAACTTATTTAATGGATTTGTGAGATTTCATAACACTTTGAAGCAACTTTTGTTAAAGTTAAACTCTTCATTCTATCAATGTGCAGAAGCCAGTACTTTTCCCTTGTTTTGTCTATCTGAAGGCCAAGCTACAAGCACACCGTGGAAGCTGCTGATTGGAGGTCTCCATGCCTCCGCTCTGAATAATACACTTGCATTCTATTGTATCTGTGATCGTGTGCTTTGATCGTGCTGTCTCTACCATTGACAATAAAACATGTCTTCTGTCTGAATTTAAGACGCGATCCCAGACTTGGCTCATCTTCTTCAGCTTGACCAGTGGTTTTTCTATTTTTTTGTTCGGTAAGTTTGTGTCCATTTAATTCTGTACGAGTGAGTTGAGCACGAGGTCATTTTAGTTGTTTAAATACAAGTTTTTACTTCTTTCTGTTCCTTTTCATTCATAGTAAATGCTGTTGCATTTGTTCTTAAATGAATGAAATAGATAAATAAAAATAAAAAAAATCAGTGTTTTAAACTTCACTTTATATATTCCATGTCTCTAAATATTCCCATAAACCTAGATGAGCTCTTTGTTTTCTTTTTCTAACGCTCTCCACAGTTTCTTTGTCCTGTATCCGTGTCCTCCTCCAGAAAGAGAGAGAGGGAGAGAAACTCCAGCGGGGGAGGTCTGACCAATCAAGTGAGAGGAACAGCGCAGCTGCTCTGCATGATGCGAGTATAAAGAAAGCGCACGGACCAGACTGTACTCATTGAAGAAATGCCTGATCCAGCGAAGTCCGCGCCCAAGAAGGGCTCCAAGAAAGCCGTCACCAAGACCGCCGGCAAAGGCGGCAAGAAGAGGAGAAAGAGCAGGAAGGAGAGCTACGCCATCTACGTCTACAAGGTACTGAAGCAGGTTCACCCCGACACAGGCATTTCCTCCAAGGCCATGAGCATCATGAACTCCTTCGTCAACGACATCTTCGAGCGCATCGGAGGAGAGGCTTCCCGCCTGGCGCACTACAACAAGCGCTCCACCATCACCTCCAGGGAGATCCAGACTGCAGTGCGTCTGTTGCTGCCCGGAGAGCTGGCCAAGCACGCCGTGTCTGAGGGCACCAAGGCCGTGACCAAGTACACCAGCTCCAAGTAAACGAAGCCGTTTACAAAGCAACACAACGGCCCTTTTCAGGGCCAACCACATCTGACAAAGACTATACTTCTACCTCATGCTGTTCGTTTTCGATTAAATGAAGGACAAGGACCAATGATGATGGTCCAAATAACTCGTGTGTCTTGTTGAAAGATCCTTGTTATGTCTTATATACACGTTCTGTGCTTTTGTACCACGTTGTGCAGTGATCTATTAATGTAGTAGTCCTTTGGAACCTTTGGGACTACGCCTCATGAAAAACCGCCGGCAAAAGATTTAGTAACAAAGTGGAGCGTTTACTTTCCAGGTAAAGGCAAATCACAAAGAGCAGAAAGTCAAAAAAATCCAAGGGATTCGTGGTCAATAGTATTTAATATTACATTATTGGACACAAAATTGCACTATTTTGTTTGTATTAATTCGAGTTCCTTGGTTTATGAACTTTTGTACATTTGTATGAAATGAATGAAATTATTGAATTATAGTAACTTTATAACTAAATATAAATTGTACTCTGGTCCCTGTTTTATTCACACCTTTTAAATCTTATCCTGTTAATTCAAAGTTAATACATTTCTCAAAGTTCTGTTTGGACTCTACTTTAAAGAGCTGATGTCTAAAGTTTGTTCAAATATATGGCATCTGTTGCATATATGTATAGATTGCTTTGAATAGATTGATACATGAGGATTTAAACCATCTAAATATGAAGTATTTAGCTTATAGTTACAATCGTTTTTGGCTTGTGAATAACAATGAGTCATCAGGTCATTTCCATTATTATACAAGTTAACGATCCCTTGATAAATAACTTTTTTTTATTTTATTTTACAGCTTCTCAGTCAGGCGGATGAACGCCCATCCCCCACGTGCCCCACAGTCTTCAACTACGTCCGCAGATGCTGAATAAAGCCAGTGGAGTAGATCTAGAGTCTTACACCTCTCTGAGAATCTCATCATAGATTTGTAATTATGAGCGGAAGAGGAAAAGGCGGCAAAGGACTCGGGAAAGGAGGCGCCAAGCGTCACCGCAAAGTCCTCCGTGATAACATCCAGGGTATCACCAAGCCCGCCATTCGCCGTCTGGCTCGCCGCGGCGGTGTGAAGCGTATCTCCGGATTGATCTATGAGGAGACCCGCGGAGTGCTCAAGGTTTTCCTGGAGAATGTGATCCGTGACGCTGTCACCTACACCGAGCACGCCAAGAGGAAGACCGTGACCGCCATGGACGTGGTGTACGCGCTGAAGAGACAAGGCCGCACTCTGTACGGCTTCGGAGGTTAAACACGGGACTGTAAACTAACACAAACTGCTCTTTTAAGAGCCACCCACCCTGTCAAAGAGGCTTGACTTCTGTTGTGATATAATTACATTATCTTTTATGAGCAGTTTGTCTCCGTTCCCTAAATACATATGCAGAAGTTGACTGTTTACATCAAATCCTTTATTAAAAAAAAAAAAGATTCCATGTGCTCCCAAAGACATACTCAGGAGGATCTAGGAGTGACGTCATTGTTGATATTTTCTTCGCGCCGGTCACGTGGTTGGGTGGCAGCGACTGCTACTTATTTGCTAGAGAGTTCGCTAGTTTCAGACGTTTGGAAGGAGATTTTACCATATCAAATGGTCCACTCTTGTTGTGTGGTCGGTTGTACGACCCGCTGGGAGCCAGGTAAATGCTTTTTTCGAATTCCTTCGGCGAAAAACGCGAGAAATGGTTGCGGGCGATTAGGAGAGTGAACTTTCAGAAGAAAGCCTGGATTCCGGGATCACAAAGAGTATGTAGGGCTCATTTTGTTAATGGTAAGTTGTAATGCCTGTGTTTGAATTATTTCGACAAGATCATACTATAAACATAGTCACTGTTGTTTGCGTCTGATTCAGGTTTCCCAAATAGAGATCCACAGCACCCAGACTATGTTCCTCATATCAACATGGGCTATGGATCTGAACACTCAAGTGCAAAAGCAAAGTCGGTTCAGCGATATAAACGGAGGAACAAAAGGCTACACAAGTTGGAAATGTCTTCTACCTCTGCTATGCGGCACGGTGGCTGAGTGGATAGCACTCTCGCCTCTCAGCAAGAAGGTCCTGGGTTCGAATCCCGGTCGGACCAGGGCCTTTCTGAGTGGAGTTTGCATGTTCTCCCCGTGTCTGCGTAGGTTTCCTCCGGGTACTCCGGTTTCCCCTACCACTAAAAATATGTCCAATAGTTCTGGCATATGCCTCCTGTACTGGCGACCCCGCTCCCATCTCTGTGTGGAGTGAGAGACAAATGCCCAAAATTAACAATTGTAAACCGCTTTGAGACTCAGATCTGAAGTGAAAAGGCGGTATATAAATAAAAACTTACTTACTTACTTACTACTACTATGCGTCCGGGTCCCGACATAGACGAAACCATGGACTATGAAGTTGATCCTGACCCTCCTTCTGTAAATGAAAAGACCGCTAGTTGTGAACAGGCCGCGAGAATCCTGTTACTCGAAGCAGAAAACAAGAGACTGGCAGAACAACTTCTGATGCAGAAAGAATCCAGTGTCTACTTCAATGAAAAGTGCCGAACACTGCAAGAAGCTCTGGATAAAGAAGTTTTTACAGCAAAAAATCTGAGCGAGAAACAACTCAACTATTTCACAGGTATGTGTTTTGAAGTGTATTATTACTGACTATTTCAAAACAATATACTATCTTAAATTGATTAAATATGATCACACTTAAATAATATTACAATAACAGGAATTTTACCTGCCGAAATGTAGGGAAAATACACCTTTTATTTAATTATTTAACTCTATTCAAGCAATATTTATATCAATATAACATGTAGATATTCGTCTTTTTGTTCAAGGTGTCAGAAGTTCTAAACTATTTAATTGGATAGTTGAAGTGGTTTCTGCTCATCAACTGCCCTCCTTCTGCAAGAAATTGAGCATTACAGACAAGGTCCTTCTTATTCTAATGAAATTGAGGCTTGGGCTGCAGAACAAGGACCTAGCATACAGGTGAGATTCATTGGTTTTAAATTGCTATAGCTAGATTTATTACAGATATTATTAACACTTTTTTGTTTGTCTTGCTTCAGATTCCAAATAAGTACTGACCAAGTAACACAGATTGTGAATGTTGGAAGTTCTATAATGGCTGACGCCCTAAAGTTCTTGATAGTGTGGCCAGAAAAAGGGGCACTCATTAGAAACCTTCCCAAAGCATTCAAACACACCAGAGCCTACAAAAACACTCGTGTCATAATCAATTGCAGTGAGATCTTCATACAGCGGCCATCCAATTTACTTGCTCGAAACATCACATACTCAAACTACAAACATCACAACACAATTAAGCTGTTGGTAGGAATTACTCCAACAGGGGCAGTTAGCTTTCTGTCAAAGTGTTGGGGCGGCCGGGTGTCAGACAAGGAGCTGACAATCAACAGTGGTTTCCTGCAACAGCTTGAGCATGGGGACCAGGTAAATAAACTTATTGCCATCCAAACCCACTAGCAAAGAATAGTTGTAGCATAATTCATGGAGACAATATTGATTACATTAATATTTTCTGATTGTATTGAAGGTTATGGCAGATCGGGGATTCCTTATTCGTGAAGAACTTCTCTGCAGAGGAGCAAGCCTCGTCATCCCTGCATTCACCAAGGGCAAAAATCAGCTCAGCCACAAGGAAGTCATTGGTTCAAGGAAGATTGCCAATGTCAGAATTCATGTGAGTAGGAAATGCAGTTACCTTTTATGATTCATTTGTTTCCAAAAGAACTGACATATTGATGTTGTTTACAAAACATGTATTAACATTTTGTCAAGTTATCTTTCAAATGATTTTTTTTTAAGAAAGCTAATAAATACTTGAACAAAAGAGACCACTGAATTCAGACTCATTAAACACATAGGCAATACTTAAAAGTGCATAGATTTTGTAACCAAAGTGCTCAAATGTGCAATGATAACAAACAATTTTTTTCCCTAACACATTTGTACAAAGTGCCCTGTTGCAAATGGCCAACACAAATAACACAGCAGTAAAAACAATTGAAATACAGAGTGATTTATAAATACACACATTTATCTTTTTAAACAGGTGGAACGTGCAATTGGTCGCATGAAGAAGTTCCGTATATTGAACACAACGTGGGACTTTGGACTGCTCAAGAATGCTGACAATATTGTCACAATAATAGCTGCACTTGTCAATCTCCTACCTCCATTGGTGAAATAAAATATTTAGTCTAGTGCCCTAGTATTTTCTTTTGACTCTTGTGAGGCAATGAACATGGGAAGAAAGTAAGAGTAGAAGAAGTTGTGTAATTTGCAAGCAGATGATGCCCAAAACAGGGGGTTAAATGGGATTCGTTCAATGGCTATTCCAGTTTTTGTGTAGATGACAAAATCACACCACTCGGCTCCAGTAATGGCCATTTGTCCTTGTATTTGACAATAGTACTCATGATCATGTTTAAGTTCTAATGTGCCATTATTCAGTTTGCTCATAAACTTCTCTGATAGTGCTGCCTCAGATGGGCTTTGGTCTCGGGCACGGTATGGGCATTTTACCTCAATCACTCCCCACTTTCTCTTCTCAGTGACATCATAACACACTCTGTCAGGAGTGGCGGCTAAGATGGGTTCTTCTGGGTTGATAATTGTTATAGAATTATATACCCCATGAAGGAGGAAACTCAAAGGTCCTTTGTCTGATCAAAAGCGTAAGTTTATTGTTAACGCACAGTGCGGAGAGCCAGCACATACACTCCAAAAGCAGCATGTCCCAGCTCTGGGGGCCAGAGCCCCGAGCTTCCTGTATACAAGACACACACCAAAGATAGTCACGCCCACAACGGAGCGGAGGGGGCCACCGGTGAGGAGGCGCACAGGAAGCGCCGGCGCTATCCCCTGTGGTGGCAGTGGCATGGGGTGTGAACAGACAGACAATGGTGGAAATGCAGGTCAAACAGATGCAAGACGGAAAGACACAAGGGTGTGACAGACAGCAGGGACCTTTTAATGTAATTACTCCAAAAACTGTCACCACATGTACAACCCACACTCATACACTGAAACATGTTTTCTTTGGGGAAGTCCTTTGTAAATTTTAATGGCAACATTTTCATTTTCCTTTCCCCACTTGAACATTTTATTCTGGAACTCAGTGGGGGGCTTAGGATGAAGCCACCTGGTCTCCAAGCATCTGGAAGGCTGCAGGACTCAAGCGTTCAGAGTTCAGATCTTGCGCATGTGCAAGATGGCGGACGCATTTGTTTGGAGCCTTTTTTGAACTGCACACTTTTTGGATTTATTTTTTAAACTAAGCTTTTATTACTGTTTTTATTCGTAACAACTGATGGATTAAGCGGATTTTAACAGGTTGTGCCACAACAGGATTACTGTCACTTTTAACTGGACTGTATATCAGCCTTTTAACAGTTACCGCGGTAACCAGCCTGCCCACATACGCCACCATGGACACCGCTGCTCCCCCCGAGAACTCATACAGACAAATCTACAAATCACAACTTGCTTCAATTCTTCCATCCAAACCAGTAAACGCAATGACCCCCGAGGAACTTCAACGCAGTGTTACACAACTATCCACAGAACTCATACATAAAGAGAAACTTCTGGAACATTTCATGGACATCTCATTCAAACAGTCACAGCAAATATCCCTCTCCGTACTTAGACACTCACAGCTCGCTACCACACTCCACGACACTGCTCTTTGGGATCCCATCACCTGTCCTCACCCCTCATCATGCTCTACCCCGGTCCTCACCTCACGTTCCCCGGTTGCGGCTGTTCCTCCTGTCCCTCTCGGTGCTCTTCCCTCCTCTACGGTCCCGGAGCCTGCTGCCCATACCCAGAGCGGCGCGGAGCAGAAGGCTGGAGACCACAGAACGTCCACAGTGTCCTCACGTCGCAGGTTGGTGGAAGAGGCTGTGCGCAGACGCTCGGGGAGCTTCCCACGCTCTCAAACAGCGCGGGGCTCCCCGGGTGTCACGCAGGACCAACTGCGGGAAGCCCCGGGGGGATCTCTGTGCCCTAACGTGGCGCAGGATACCTCCGGGAGCGCTGTCCCTGCTGTGGGAGGGTCCGTATGCTCTGATGCGGAGGGAATCCCCAGAGGCGCTGCACAGAGCAGGTCCTATGCTGAGGTGGCCGCGGGGGGGTCTCTGCGCTACATCACGGCGCAAAGTCCTCCCGTGGACGCTGCCTCGCCCGCGGGGGGGTGTCTGCGCTCCATTACGGCGCGGACTCTTCCCGTGGACGCTGCCTCACTCGCGGGGGGGTCTCTGCGCTGTTGCACGGCGAGGAGTTCCCCCGCAGATGCCACCTCGCCTCCTGGTGGATCCCCCCGCCCGGTGCGCGGCCCTCCCACATTCGCCCACACCACCACCACCACCAACCCGGCCACAGTGGAGTCAGTTCGGTCTCCGGATCCTCCACCCTGCTCCACAGCCGCTCGTGGCGGCTCCGCTCCGGGCACCCCCCAAGGCTCTCCTGTCCCCTGCTCTCCACCAGGTCCCACCCCAGTCACACCCTCCCCTCCGCGGCCTCTGTTTGCACCAACCACGCTCCTGGTGGGGGATTCTATTATCAGACACTGCAAGTTTTTTAATGCCATCACACACTGTTTTTCTGGAGCCACAGTCCCCACCATCCTCATTAAACTACCCGCACTTATTCAGACAGCACCCTCCACAATAACCCGGATCATAATTCATGTCGGCACAAATGACGCTTCACTCCGCCAATCCGAGACCACAAAACGCCATTTTAAGGATCTTTTTAACCTTTTATCAAACTCAGGGAAAACTGTTTTTATCTCTGGTCCTCTACCCACTATGAACCGCGGCAGGGAGCGTTTTAGCAGGATTTTATCACTCAACACCTGGCTCAATCAAACATCACTCCATCACAACTTTGGTTTTATAGACAATTTTAATCTGTTCTGGAACCGCTACCCCTTCTTCACACCCGACGGACTTCACATCAACCCACTTGGCAACCGGTACTTGATCTCCAACATCACCCACGCAGTCCAATCCCATCCTACATACCTCTGACAACCCACCCCCACATCCCACATCCCTCCTGCCCGTCTGTGCCCCAGCATCAACCCCTGCTCTCTTCCCCAGCACAAAATTACAGTTTTGTCCAGACCCCGCCCCTACAGACCGTCCATACCCAGGAAACCGTCCTTCACCAACCTCATCACTGTTTCCCCCTGCCCTCTCTCATCCTCTGCTCCCCCCACTTCGAACTATGGACTCCCCATCAACAATAACAACCCATCTACCATCAGGTTTGCCCTTTTAAATGTACGCTCCCTTTTAAATAAGACTTTTACTGTTAATGATTTGATTTTAGAACACGAGCTGGATGGTATGTTCTTAACTGAGACGTGGCTGGGTCCGGATGCTCCGGCTGTTCTTACAGAGGCCTCCCCCCCCAATTTTAACTTTGCTTTTAAAACAAGAGAAGGAAAGAGAGGTGGCGGCACAGCCTCAATATTCAGTAACACCCTGGCCACCAAACCTATTGTTTTTAACCAATACTCAAGTTTTGAGTATCACTCTCTTGTTTTTAGCAACCCCAAAATTTTAACAGTAATTATTTATAGGCCACCTAAAAAGTGCAGCCTTTTTATTATTGAATTCTCAGCGTTTTTATCACAGTTACACAATTCTTACAATATGATAATTTTAACCGGTGATTTTAACATACACATTGACAATCCCTCTGACAATTTTACCCTAGATTTCTTAGATGTTCTTAATTACATGGATTTTACCCAACACGTCAGACAGCCAACACACAACAGGGGACGCACCCTCGACCTGGTCATTACCTATGGCCTGACTGCGGATGTGTCCTCTGTTGTCGACTTGGCTGTCTCGGACCACTACTGTGTGTTTTTTAACATCACTGGTTTTATACAGCGTGAGACCTCTGTGAGAACCGTGCGGAAGCGACATCTAACCCCTGAAGTGGCTGCAAATTTTATCGACATCCTAAACAACACTCCCCACTTGGTTTTACCTGCCCCCTGTGATTTTATAGCAAATGATTTTAACAGTAGACTTAGTTCTGCGTTGGATCAGGTGGCTCCTTTAAAAACAAAAATCATAAAAACAAAATCTGCACCCCCATGGAGAAATGAAGAAGTACGCAAAATGAAACAAGAGTGCAGGGTGGCAGAACGAAGATGGAGGAAAAATAAAACAACAATCAACTACGAAATATATAAAAACAATCAAAAAGCATACAATTACACAATTAGAAATCATAAGAAACAAATACTTTGCAAATCTAATCACCCAGAACAAAAATAATCCAAAAATCCTTTTTTCAACCATCGACACCATTTTAAACCCTGATTTTAGCATGTCTCTTTTAACCCCCACAGACTCCCTCTGTGAGGATTTTGCAGTCCACTTCACGGGGAAGATAAATACAATCAGATGTAACATTTTATCCAACCGCACTACTGTTTTTAACACATCTGATTGTTTGTCTTCACCAGAGGAAACACTGGACAGTTTTGTCCTGGTTGATGCTGAGATGCTTGATAAAGTTTTCTCCTCAGTGAGGCCCACCACATGTCTTTTAGATCCAGTCCCCACTCCATTTTTTAAGTCATTTTATGAATCTTTTAGAGAGGAGCTTTTAAACCTGATGAATTGCTCTCTTCAGACTGGGGTCTTTCCTGCAGCCTTCAAAGCGGCTGTGGTGAGACCCCTTCTGAAGAAGAGCAATTTAGATTTTAATGATTTTAACAACTACAGACCGGTATCCAACTTACCATTTTTAAGCAAAATTTTAGAAAAACTTGTTTTTACCCAGCTCAATGCCTTTTTAGATCAGCAGCAAATTTTAGAGAAATTTCAATCAGGTTTTAGGGTGAACCACAGCACAGAGACTGCTCTTTTAAAGATTTTAAACAATTTTAGACTAAGTTATGATTTCAAAAAGGCGACTGTGTTGGTTCTACTGGATCTTAGCGCTGCCTTTGATACAGTAGACCACACAATTCTTTTATCACGCCTACAACACCTCGGCCTCTCTGGTGCTGTCCACAAATGGTTCACTTCTTATTTAACAGACAGATCCTTCATGGTAAGTTTGGATACCTGCTCCTCTCAGGTCCATAAAATCACATGTGGTGTGCCCCAGGGTTCCATTTTAGGTCCAGTCCTTTTTAACCTGTACATGCTCCCTCTTGGCGGTGTCATCAGGAGACATGGAATTAACTTCCACAGTTATGCAGATGATACACAGCTGTACATCTCCATGTCTCCTGATGACACCAGGCCAATGGATGCTCTTTTTAACTGCATTTTAGACCTGAAATCCTGGATGGCAGAAAACTTTCTCCAGCTTAACCAGGACAAAACTGAGGTTTTAGTCATCGGTCCTGAGGCCCAGAGAGAGAAACTTTTATCAAAACTCCAATCACACTCTTTTAATCCATCATCACAAGTGAAAAATCTGGGCGTAATCTTTGACTCTGAGCTGACTTTTATTCCTCACATCAAGAGTATCACAAAAATAGGTTTTTATCATCTAAAGAACATCGCCAGAGTCCGCCCCATTCTCTCTCGGGGCAACACGGAGACGCTGATGCATGCTTTTATCACCAGTCGCATTGACTATTGTAATGCCCTGCTCTCTGGTCTTCCCAAAAAGAACATTGCAAGTCTTCAATTACTCCAAAACTCGGCCGCACGTGTCCTGACTAAGACCAGGGGGCGGGACCACATTACACCGGTTTTAAAATCGCTGCATTGGCTCCCCGTGTGTTTCAGAATCGATTTTAAGGTTCTTTTAATGGTTTTTAAATGTCTTAATGGTCTTGGGCCTGCTTATCTTTCAGATTTGCTTTTATCCTATGAACCTTCCCGGCCCCTGCGCTCCTCCGGCAGCAGACTCCTAACCATCCCCAAAGTCAGGACACACACTCACGGCGAGGCATCTTTCCAGCACTACGGCCCCCGTCTCTGGAACAGTCTGCCGGAGGAGCTCAGGGCCGCAGAGAACGTTCATATTTTTAAAAGTAGGCTCAAGACGCACCTTTTTAGAGTAGCTTTTGATTAGTTTTTATTATTCCATTCTATTTATCTTTTATTATTTATTATTTATTATATTGCTATTGCTATTATTCATGTATTGTGTGTTCCTTTTAGTCTCACATTTTAGTGTTTTACTGTTTTTAGTGTACCCAGTGTTTCCTCTGGAGGAGCCCTCTGCACCGGGAGCAGTGGTCGGTGTGGCTGCGGGGGTCGGACTCTTGGGCCTGGTGGGGCCTGGGGCCTCGGTTTCATGTCTCCTCTGGGTCCTGTGTCGTCCCCTGTGGCTACGGGCTCTCTGCTCCTGGTGCAGACGGCTCCTTGGATGACGCTTTTTCAGCTGGTTGCATCTGAACCCTGCCAAGTCTCTCATCATGTTTTTATTGTTTTACTGGTGTGTGTGTGTGTGTGTGTGTGTGTATGAGTGTTCATGAGCGCGTGTGTGTGTGTTTGTCTGTGGTTTGGGGTGGGTCTGTTGGGTGGTCTGGGGGAGGGGTCTTGGGTCGGCGGGATTGTTTTTAACCAAACTGTAAAGCACTTTGTGTTGCATCTTATGTATGAAAAGCGCTTTATAAATAAAATTTGATTGATTGATTGATTGATTGATTGAAGCAGGTCGCGTGCAACAAGTTCTGGTCTGGCTCTTCTACTGCTCATTTTGTTGCAGATTTTTCCAAAATTAGATGCAGTGACTCTAGGGTTTTTAAGCTGAAACCATTTGGGACAATCGGCCTGACGCACAGTCTCTCTCTGAAGGGTGTTTGCTTGATCATATGTCACAGAGAGTGAATCTACATACATTTTTTGTTGAGCTGAGATGTCATGTGGGACCTCTCCCCACCTTTGGAGCCTAGTGCCACTAAATGGGAACGGTGGTGTACCAGAAGGCTCCTTGCCATGTAGAGGCGGTGGTATCAGACGTGGTGTTACAGACACCTGGTAGGTATCACTGTTGTGCTCTGAAACATCCATAGCTGTAACAGAATAACAAATATTTATGAAATGGTTTTAAAGAACATTATACGCACAGATAGGAAGTGCAGCACACAGAAGAGTAATAGCAAAATAATACACAATTCATAACATGAACAAATAAACAAGTACATTATTAGTATAGTATTACCTTCTTCTTCAGTGTAATCCTCCTCGCTGTTTGCTGTATCAGTCTCTTCTGGGTCCAATCTGGGCAGGGACTTGAATACGCAGGCGCTGGGGCATATTGTTTTCAGTTCACCGAGTAAAGTACTATTTGCCTCCATGTATCCTTCATCTCCTCTGGTACAAGCCAGGGGAGTTCTGCCATTCTTCTCACACGCAGGCCTTGGGGCAGTCTCGCTGCTCTTACTGGGCTGGAAGTTTATTTCATTGACAGGTGCAGTCAGAGAGCTGCTTCCAAAAGCTCTATTCCAACTGAAACATTGAAAATGAGATCATATTAGACATATTAGAGAAGATATTTAGACCTAATTCATATGAAATATTTAAAAATATATTAAAAAGTGTACATGTAATCTTATCAACACAATAATATTACATTCTGCTCTGTGCTCTGATACCTGCAAGCCTCACTGGTACATGCAGCAGATGTTAGTCCTATCCTGACTGCAGCCTCCACTTTAAACAGTAAAGCTGCAACATGACTGCATGTTTCTCCAAGACTGGATTTGAGGAAGAATTGTGTGAGCTGATATTCAGTTATTTTTTTGGACATTCTCAATCCACATACCAGCTCAAAATGTACAACAGCCATTACACACACACATACACACTGATCAATGACAACTTACCCGGCTTTACAGTCGCAGTGAGCAGTGATGATTTCACCATTCTCCTTCGTTATCACCCACGGCAGATGTGAATCCCGCTGTGACTCTGCTTGACCTGGTCTGACCTCAGCTTTCAACACAATCACGGACTTATGTTTCACGGAAAAAATTGGCCCAACCTTTCTGGAAACAAAATAATCATAGGCCTCCAGACTTTTAAAGGCCTTTAACTTTTCTTGCGTGTAGGGTCCCGGGTTTTCGATTAAGTAAAAATAAATTTCTCCCCAGCAGATCGGTGGCCAAGACAGAGGCGAGTCTGACCAACGTCTGTTGTCATCCCAGGTCTCATATGGGCTTTGAATCCGTTCAGTTCGGTCTCCTATGCTTATCTTTAGTTTATCTGTATATCTCCTCCGATCTTCTTGCGTTAAAGTGCTTAAATAAAGTGCATTTCGCCCACTGACTCTTTTAAAATTACTCGTCGCATCCATGGTTTTGTATGTGCCGCTCTGTCTTCTTGCCACCCAACGCACTGCGCATGCGCACGCGCATGTAAACAAAGATCCTCCTCGGGGATCAATAAAGTATACCTATCTTTTCCTGAGTGACGTCATCATATGTAATGCAGAGCTATGAGCCCCATGTGTTCTTGCTAACAGTTCTCGCTGTGCTAGTCACTAAATCGGTGAACAGCATTTCCACATCAAAAACAATGACTATATAAACTGTGTACTGCCTTTATTCTGTCTGAGAGAAAGAAACAATTGAAACCACTGGAACTTGAGAGAAACTTAAATAAACTTCCAGAGTTTGGCGCACCACGATCCGTCTCTGTCTGCTTCATTCCTGACACTTCATAACTGCATAGATATCCTGGAGCAAGGCAGGTTTATTTGTATAGCACAGTCACAAACTGCCACTCAAAGAACAAAACTAGACGGGAATCATAAACAATCACAGTACTCTAAAATCTCTGTTGTATGCTTGGCGAAAAAGAATAGTTTCTTTTAACATTGTCAACTCTGCGCTCCTCAGAGTCGGTTTTTATGGCACAAAAATGTCTCGGATGTAGTTTTGTGCGAGGCCATGAAGAGACACAAGCTGAGACCTGAGAACTGGACTAATGTTATCAG
This sequence comes from Knipowitschia caucasica, assembly GCA_964034765.1. NCBI lineage: Eukaryota > Metazoa > Chordata > Actinopteri > Gobiiformes > Gobiidae > Knipowitschia > Knipowitschia caucasica. The sequence continues at coordinate 9,069,763 of OZ035831.1, forward strand.
TGGGGCGGCTGCGGCTGTAAAGTGCCAAACTTCACCCCCATTGCCTAGAATGAGTCTGGTGTGTGTGAATGGTTGGTGGTGGTTGGAGGGGCCGATGGCACATACTGGTTGCCTCGCTTGTGTCAGTGTGCCCCAGGGCAGCTGTGGTTACATTAGTAGTTTATCACCACCGTGTTTGGAGTGAATGAATAATGACATGTGAAGCGTCTTTGAGTGTCCAAAAAGGCGCTATATAAAACTGATGCATTATTATTATTATTATTATTTGAAAAAGTTCTCATTTATCATGAAGGTCTTCAAAGATGTCTTTAAGATGACCTCTCCACATGAATAGTTTGTTTACTAGTCCTTTGGATGCTACTTTGATGAAGCTGGACAAGGTCATAAGGAAGTCCGGTTCTGTCCAGTGGGGGCGGGTCCCGGCTCAAAAGTGGCCAAAATGACGTGCGCTGACATGCTTTAAATATCACCGCGGGCCGATGGGGGTGGACCCGGAATAAGAATTCGCATTGGCAGACCTCTCGAAAACGTCTTTACAGGATGGTCCAAAAGTTGGCTCTTGGCCCAAAGCTCCGTTCCACATGTGTGTCAATGCTGAGGGGAGTGAATTTTTTTGGACCACTCTAGTTTACTCGCCGTGAATTTTTGAAGTCTCTCGTTCAAATGAATGGAGCTTGCGCTGGCTGACGCATGCGCAGATGCGTTTTTTTCACAATTTTCTTGTGGCCGGGACCACTCGCGGCCATTTTGGATAGCTCCAGTAGAGCACTATTTTTGGCCCATTAGTTAGAACGGCGGAGATAGGCGTGACTACGACCATTAATTTTTACAGTCTATGGTTCTGTCCAGGGCTGTTCCCTGAGGATCCTGGACAAACATCTATGCTGGACCATGACTGTGGTCCCCTGCAGGACACTCTGTATGCTTTGGAAAGCAGTTTCAGTGACAGACTTAGGCACCCTCGCCGTGTGAAGGAGAGGCTATGCAAGTCTTTCCTTCCTGCTGCTATCTGACTGTACAATGAGAACTTCTGACTGTTTTTGTGTTTGTTTGTTGTTGAAAGACTGGTAAAGAGGCATTTACAGCTAAGAAACATAGCAGCTTCTCACTTATTATGTATATGTTGTGTGCTCCCTGTGTCTCTCACTACTGTCTTGTATGTGCGCTGCAACATAGACATTTCCCCACTGTGGGATGAATAAAGATCATTATTAAATATGTAATCATGAAGAAAAAAGAATGGACAAAAAAAAAACAAGCACCACAGCAAACACAAACTCAAATGTAACTTCACTGACTTCTGTTGTAACAGCTCAGTGTTATTATAATTTCATAATTTATCAAAAAAAGATCCATTGAGGTTGTTGTCCAATTGCGTTATGCTCAAATAAGAGGCAAGAGAAAAAGCATCTCTAATCTTCTCACAATAGATGATATTGGGTCATTTTCAATGGCACAAACAACACCTCAAGGCACACACAGTTTACAGTAATATTGCTCCCTTTTAGAAGCTTTGTGCTGAAATAAAACAGAAGTGCTGACTGTTAACTAACTAATGGACGGGTGAATGTTGGTGTTAGAGCAAAGTGATCATCATTACACGAAATGTTTCTCCAAACAAAGGGCAACATAGTGTTGCGTGGTTCAAACCCGCTGCTGCTGGTGTGTTACTACTGCCGACATCTTTGTTAAATACAACTAAACGCTGCACTCAGGGCGAAAGTTTAAAGACTCGAAATAAAACTGCGACGTGTCCTCTCTTTGTGGATATGCTCAATATCTGTCATTAAAGAATAATCAAGACGTTTTTAACGCTAAATGTAGGAAAAAGTCCTCGCCCTGAGTTGGATCATCACAGACATCCACGTGGTTTTGAGCATTAAACTCCGTTACAGATGTCTTAACTGAGAAGAAGGCCATGTATCCATAAAGCGGAGCTTCTTCCGCACACGAGGATGTATAACATGATTGTGAAACGTCTTTTATTTGTTTATATTTTAACTCTAAAGTGAGAAGAGAAAACACAGAGCCGAGCCAGCTACACTGAGCGGAGCGGGTTGAGTCTCTACGGTTCTCATAGCCGTTATAAACCTCCTCCTCTCGCCTCCGTCTCCACTAGACTCAGATCTAAACCTCAACGCGCACCATGGCAGAGACCGCACCCGCAGCACCCGCTCCGACTAAAGCCAAGGCCCCCAAGAAGAAGGCCGCAGCCAAGAAGAGCGATGGCCCCAACCTGACAGCCCTCATCAAGGCCGCCATCGCGGAGTCCAAGGAGCGCAAAGGCGTTTCCGTGGCCGCCGTGAAGAAGGCGCTGGCGGCGAAGGGCGTCGATGTGGTCAAGGCCAACAAGCGCATCAACAACACCCTGAAGAGGATGGTGCTCAACGGCGTAGTGAGCCAGACTAAAGGCACCGGGGCCTCCGGCTCCTTCAAACTGGCCGCAAAGGAAGCCAAGCCTAAGACCGTGAAGAAGGCCCCCGCCAAAGCCAAGAAGCCCGCTGCAAAGAAAGCGACCACCCCCAAGAAGAAGGTGGTGAAGAAGGTCAAGTCACCTGCAAAGAAAGCTGCCAAGAAGCCCACAGCAAAGAGCCCCAAGAAAGTGACCAAGAAGCCCGCAGCAAAGAGCCCCAAGAAGGTGGCTAAGAAACCCGCCAAGAAGGTGACTCCCAAGAAGCCCAAGGCCGTGAAGAAGAGCCCCAAGAAGGCAGCTCCCAAGAAGGCCAAGAAGTAAACTCCTTTGTATGTGTTGTTTTTCAACTCAAAGGCTCTTTTAAGAGCCACCACCTCCGCTAGAGTGACGCTTCTGTTCTTAAGCCAACGTATAAATCACAGTGTTATTATGCACGTCTAATAACTAGGACTAATAGCATTATACAAGCCGCAGCACTTTACAGGCTGCGGCTGTAAAATGCCAAACTGGTTGAGTCCTTATGCAAGACACTTCACCCACATTAGAATGAGTCTCGTGTGTGTGTGAATGGTTGTTGGTGGTGAGACCAGCCGATGGCACATACTGGTTGCCTCGCTTCTGTCAGTGTGCCCCAGGGCAGCTGTGGCTACATTAGTAGTTTATCACCACTTTGTTTGGAGTGAATGAATAAGGACATGTGAAGTGTATTTGTGTGTCCAGAAAAGCGCTGTATAAAACATATGCATTATTACTATTATTACGACAAATCAATTACGTATAATGATCTTTTGTCACATTCACTTTATTGATATTTCGTAGTAAGGCAAGGCAAGGCAAGTTTATTTATATATAGCACAATTCATACACAAGGCAATTCAAAGTGCTGAACAAAACAAGAAAGCATTAAAATCATAAATAATCACAGAACATTAAAAAGAAAGATATACAAATATAAAATCCCTCAGTTGTATGCACAGCTAAACAGAACTGGTTACTTTTAACCTGGTTTTAAACATTGTCAGAGAGGAGGCCTGTCTCACAACAACGTGATACAATCGATAATAATGTTGTGTGTGTATCTCTTCATAAATGACCAGTTCCTGTCTGTCATACAGGGGACAGTTAAACATATAGATGACAGTAACTGTTGTTTTTCCTGAGTCTCCAATATATTACAGTCGATGGTCCCCTCCAGAAACTGGTGATTCTGCCCCTCAAACGTATTCAGAGTCAGAAGCCTCCGCCTCGTGAATGAAAGCAGCGCGCGGGACAGGGGCGGGGCTAACGCCTCAGAACCAATCAGCTTCGCCCTGACATGTATAAAGACCCACAGCCTCAGCTCTGAGTCTCATCCTGTTTCAAGTTCTCGCACTGATACAGAGCAAACAAAATGGCCAGAACCAAGCAGACAGCCCGCAAATCCACCGGAGGAAAGGCTCCGAGGAAGCAGCTCGCCACCAAAGCTGCCCGCAAGAGCGCCCCGGCCACCGGCGGCGTGAAGAAGCCTCACCGTTACAGGCCCGGCACAGTGGCTCTGAGGGAGATCCGCCGCTATCAGAAGTCCACAGAGCTGCTCATCCGCAAATTGCCCTTCCAGCGCCTGGTCAGGGAGATTGCCCAGGACTTCAAAACCGACCTGCGCTTCCAGAGCTCCGCAGTCATGGCTCTGCAGGAGGCCAGCGAGGCCTACCTGGTGGGTCTGTTCGAGGACACCAACCTGTGCGCCATCCACGCCAAGAGGGTGACCATCATGCCCAAGGACATCCAGCTGGCTCGCCGCATCCGCGGGGAGAGGGCTTAAAGCAGCGGCTCCATTCTCCACACAACGGCTCTTTTAAGAGCCACCACATGCCAATAAGAGATTGACTTCAATGTGTGAAATATGTAGTAATAAATTCCAAACCCAAAGGTACAAAATTCATAATGACCGTGCATGACAGACTATCCAAAGGATGCATGAACGCAACGTGAAGTATAGATTGACACTTCCTGACTATCCATTCATTTTCTTCCCCTTAATCCATTTCTGGGTCGTGGGAGTGAATTACTTTTGCAACAAGGGTAAAACTAACCTGTCTCACGACGGTCTTCATCTCCAAGACTCCAAGAGAAAGCAGTTATATTTCTATTTCATGTTCTAAACGAAACGGCCTGGCATGTGTGCTATGTTATACTTGACCCTTCATGATACTCCACGAAGGCTTATTTTGGTTAGACATTTCTCACTCTCCAGCTCGTGTCTCACCCCTCAATCTTATGGTCAAATGGAGGATTTTACATTTATTATATCTTTTGGTGTTCGAAACATGTACAAAACTTACATCAGATATTTATCATGATAGGATGAAAAATATAGTAATCAGAGATCCACCAAAATTGATAATTATTTACTTTACTGGACAACTCTCATTCATCACTGAATGAATGAACGTTGTGTAAAGAGCGCGCTCAGCCTGAGGCTGGCTCCGGGTGGTGTGTTCTGATTGGTGTACTGTCCTCCAATCTAGACCAATCAGCGCGAAGCAGGGTCTTTATATATCAGCCGCATCTTCGACCGAGCACAGTTGAATCTTTCAAGACTCAAAGAATAGCTCAAGATGTCTGGACGAGGAAAGGGCGCAGGTAAAGCCAGAGCGAAGGCCAAGAGCCGCTCTTCCAGGGCCGGGCTGCAGTTCCCCGTGGGCCGTGTGCACAGGCTGCTTAGGAAGGGTAACTACGCCCAGCGCGTCGGAGCCGGAGCACCCGTGTATTTGGCCGCGGTACTCGAGTATCTGACCGCTGAGATCCTGGAGTTGGCCGGAAACGCCGCCAGAGACAACAAGAAGACTCGTATCATCCCCCGCCACCTGCAGCTGGCCGTCCGCAACGACGAGGAACTCAACAAGCTGCTGGGAGGAGTGACCATCGCCCAGGGAGGTGTGCTGCCTAACATCCAGGCCGTTCTGCTGCCCAAGAAGACTGAGAAGGCCAAGTAAAGACTGTGAACAACCACCACACAACGGCTCTTTTAAGAGCCACCCACTCCCTTGAAAGAGATGTATCTTCTGTTGTGAATACGAGTGCTATACCATTGGTTATCATGTTTTGTATACACACATGATCCGTGTGTATAGATAATATATATATTATTTTTTTTGCGAGACTATTTATCTAACGCAAGAACGAGATGACTATAAATTCCGAATGAAGTGCTTTTAATGAATCACGAATTTCCTTCCTTCACATGTGGCTCAGAACAGTTCAGTTTGTCAGTTCATATGGCACTAACATGGAGAGAGTGAGGAGCACAGGGACTTTTTGCCTGTGCGTATAACAGACTGCCAGATTCACCTTTATGCAGATGAGACAATGCTTTACTGTTCCAAACCCAACATTGCAGACATTTAACTCACTTCAACATTACTTCAATAATGTTCAGGGTTCGAGACTGGAACAGCCTTCCTGCTTCTATTCGTTTTATAACTTCATTTCTTACTTTCAGAACAGCCACTTTCACAAACCTGCAAAATACTTGTTTGTGTTTATAACGCAAAGTCTTTGTGGTACTTTTTTCGTTGGAGAGTTTGCAATTCTTTTCCATATTTGCCTGTAATCAAATGGTTTAAGCAATGGTTTGTGTGCATGAGAAATGTATATCTTTCACTCACGTGTGACACAATTCTATGTTTGTATATGTACTTAAACATGCTTTCACAAGAATGCAATATCATCTGTAATGTATTGGAGTGGAGGGAGGGTAAATGAGAGTTGGTGTGATGTGTGTGCGTGTGTATGTTTTTGTTTTTTTATTGTGTTTGTAATCTGTTCCAATTTATAGTATCATTTTGTTTCCTTTGCTGTTGTTGTACATCAAATGACTACTCTGCTGTAACCTGTCTATAGAGGACCCCCACGAAAACGAGATGATGCATCTCATGGGGTTATTCCTCTTTAAATAAATGTCTAAATAAATAAATAACTGGAGGATTTTATCTCTGCTTTTGCACTGTGGTTATTTATTATCTTAATCCCTTTGATTTGGTTGATAATAGTGGAACCGATGTATTAAGGCACACAGTTAAAAGTACAGAATGGAATATGTAAAAACAAAAAAGAAGCCAGTACGGTAGGTTTTGTGATTTGAAAAAGTGAGGATGTCGCAGGTCCAGGTTTCCAGAGTTTGGGACCAGAGGCTGGATGCTCTGGCCCCATCGTGGCCATTTAATGGTTTGAATGGTTGTAATGTCGTGTGATTTTAATGTTTATCAGTTACGCCTTCATAGTGATGAAGCTGTAAAGCACTTTGTGTTCTTCTGTGCAGGAAAAGCGCTCTACAAATACATGTGAATTAAAAGATGAATAGAACACATGCAAATGTTCCTGAACTATTGAAGAAACCATAAAGGTGTTAATAACGCCTAAGACCTTTAAAGTTTGACCACAAATTACACTGGTCCTGTCCTGTAAAGAGCGGAGCTGAGCCAAAATCTTTTTTCCCCCCTCATGATTATTGTTCCTCACGTGAACGTTTGTGTAGAAACATGGTGACTGTGAAACCCCACGCCGCGCACGCGCCTCTCCGAAATAACGGCCTTCTGCAGTCTTCAGTCACGTTCGCAGAGGCCTTACAAAGTCAGCAGCGCAGCTGTCTAACCTCATCTGAGTGTCTTACCATAGAACAGTCAAAATGAGCGGAAGAGGAAAAGGAGGAAAAGGACTTGGGAAAGGAGGCGCCAAGCGTCACCGCAAAGTCCTCCGTGATAACATCCAGGGCATCACCAAGCCCGCTATCCGCCGTCTGGCTCGACGCGGCGGTGTGAAGCGTATCTCCGGTCTGATCTACGAGGAGACCCGCGGAGTGCTCAAGGTTTTCCTGGAGAACGTGATCCGTGACGCTGTCACCTACACCGAGCACGCCAAGAGGAAGACCGTGACCGCCATGGACGTGGTGTACGCGCTGAAGAGACAAGGCCGCACTCTGTACGGCTTCGGAGGTTAAAGATGGGACTGTAACAAACTCAAACGGCTCTTTTAAGAGCCACCCACTCTAAAAAAAGAAGAAACTTCTCATGTGATGAATATCATTATGTCCCTTCATTTTGTAGAAAATGTGATAAAAAATAAACTATCTCTGTGGGTCACAACTTCAGCCAGAGGATGGGGAAACTACTCTTCACCAAACACAACGGCTCTTAAGAGACTCCTTCTGTCGTGACTACTAGCGCAAACTTATTTAATGGCTTGACCAGTGGTTTATTTTGGTTTTTTTCCGTCTAGCTTCAACCACCTGTGATGGTAACAGTTTGTGTCCATTTAATTCTGTACGAGTGAGTTGAGCACGAGGTCATTTTAGTTGTTTAAATAATATAAGTTTTTACTTCTTTCTGTTCCTTTTCGTTCATAGTAAATGCTGTTGCATTTGTTCATGAATGAAATAAATAAAAAAATCTGTTTTAAACTTCACTTTATATATTCCATGTCTCTAAATATTCCCATAAACCTAGATGAGCTCTTTGTTTTCTTTTTCTAAACGCTCTCCACAGTTTCTTTGTCCTGTATCCGTGTCCTCCTCCAGAAAGAGAGATGGAGAGAAACTCCAGCGGGGGAGGTCTGACCAATCAAGTGAGAGGAACAGCGCAGCTGCTCTGCATGATGCGAGTATAAAGAAAGCGCACGGACCGCCTCTTGACCAGTCTGTACTCATTGAAGAAATGCCTGATCCAGCGAAGTCCGCGCCCAAGAAGGGCTCCAAGAAAGCCGTCACCAAGACCGCCGGCAAAGGCGGCAAGAAGAGGAGAAAGAGCAGGAAGGAGAGCTACGCCATCTACGTCTACAAGGTGCTAAAGCAGGTTCACCCCGACACCGGCATTTCCTCCAAGGCCATGAGCATCATGAACTCCTTCGTCAACGACATCTTCGAGCGCATCGGAGGAGAGGCCTCCCGCCTGGCGCACTACAACAAGCGCTCCACCATCACCTCCAGGGAGATCCAGACTGCAGTGCGTCTGTTGCTGCCTGGAGAGCTGGCCAAGCACGCCGTGTCTGAGGGCACCAAGGCCGTGACAAAGTACACCAGCTCCAAGTAAACGAAGCGGTTTACAAAGTAACATAAAGGTCCTTTTCAGGGCCACCCACACACAATAAAGAGTCTCTTCTATAATGACAATATGTGTGCAGACTGTAAACTGACCAGAATACGGTCGTTTTTTGTTTTAATTACGTTGCTCATCAAGTCTAATTGTTAGTCTTTTGAAACATTCTCGTCAAATAAAACACTGTTCAGAGTGTTTGGTTCAAAAAGTGGAGAGCAGTTATTACCAATAATTGGAAACTCCTGCTGATATATCTTTTAAGAAAACCTAAAAATAGTTGTAAAATACAGATCATTTATAATATGTCAGGAATAAAACTAGATACATGGTTGTCAGCCCGTACTAGAGCTCATGTGTGAACTTGGTCTTTCCTAAATTTGTATTCGCATGTTCCCGTTCACCGTCAGTGCAGAGTCATTGAAGGCAGTTGTTTATGCAACTATTAAAGGGAACATCTCCTCCAATAATGGTCTGTCATTAAACATTTATCAAAAAGACTCTGGGAACTTCTAAAAGGAGAAAACACAAATTTGCGAAATAAATACATTGTTAATTAACACAATAAAACAACTACCCAGATAGCAAATAGTAATTGAAACTATGTTAATACAATACAATACAATACAATTTATTCTGTTGTATAGCCCTAGGTCACAACAGAAGTCATCTCAGAGGACTTAACAAAACCATTGAAATCACCAACACAGGTCAGAGAATCAACAGTTAAAACACATGAAAAATATGAAGCACACACAGAAGAAAATGTCCATACCCCAAGCATCTTTTAAAAATAAATAGTTTTTATTGTATCTGTATTCTTTTTTTTTTTCTTTTAACACGCTCACTCTGCGTTGGTCGTCCAGCTCCTCCCCCTCGGTCTGGGGCGTAACCAGTGGGGGCGGGTCCCAGCTCAAAAGTGGCCAAAATGACGTGCGCTGGCATACTTGCAATACCACCCCGGGCCGATGGGGGTGGACCCAGAAGAAGAATTAGCCAATGCTAACATATAGCGACCTCTGGAAAACGTCTTTACAGGATGGTCCAGAAGTTGGCTCTTGCCCCGAAGCTCCGTTCCACATGTGTGTCAATGCTGAGGGGGGTGAATTTTTTTTGGACAATTTTTTTTAGTTTACTCGTTAAAGTGAATGGAGCTTGCGCCAGCTGACGCATGCGCAGATGCGTTTTCACAATTTTCTTGTGGGTGGGACCACTCGCGGTCATTTTGGATAGCTCCAGTAGAGCACTATTTTTGGCCCATTTGTTTGAACGGCGGAGATAGGCGTGACTACGTCCGTTAATTTTTACAGACTATGAGAGGAACACATGTACTATATATACAGAGATTACAACACTGACAGCCAACAAGAAAAACGCAATCAACTTGTTATAGATCGCAGGGGACAGCGGAACAGACCTGACAGTGTGACCCAAAACAGAGGCTTATCTGGCCTGCAGCGCTCCGAGAGAGACTCGCTGAGACTCGGAGGAACACACACTGGTTATGTTAGCTAGCTTTATCTGACTCACTACTGTGACAGAAATGGCCGCTACGACCATAGCAGTTGATATTTCACCCTTCACCCTGAGGCCAAATGAACATCAAACATGGAAAAATTCCCCACCGCCTCGCACAAAACAGTAAAATTGGAAATTGTATAACTCCTATCCGTCCAGACGGACTCTGTGTGATGATGAAACACCAGGGGCTAGATGGAATACAAAAAACCAACACCTGGAACTGCAGCAAGGTGGCGCTGTTGCACTCACAGTTGTGTGTTGCTATTTGTTGTGTTTAAGGTCACATGCTGTATTGGTGAACTAATTTCTTGCTTCATAGAAGCATAGAAAGCTCATTCAAAGATTTCCTCTCTCATTTCAGGGCTCAGAACAAATATAATTAAATTGTGATTATAGTTTCATCTTCAAGGGAAATGTCTTTATGTTGTTTTAATTTAATATATTTACAACGAGTTCTCCTGTAACGTTAACGCCGCTGCCAGATAACGGGAAACTAGGATCAGAGGCATAGTTTATGTAATAAGAACGTTTAAAAGTAACATAGCCTACACAAGCAGATGTTTTCAGTCATTGTCAAGGTTAGGTTAACTTTTCTGATAAAGTTAGCATTTATGCTAATCCAATGTCATATGATTGGATATTGTGCTTTTTTTCGGTATAAAAGGTGACGTTCCACGTCCCAAGAGCCAGATGTTGTGTGTGCGGACTGGGTCGCCGAGGTGTCCCTCTTCGACTGCCGCCCAGTCCTCACAGCACCGCGCCACCACGGACCCCTCTGCAGGTGGTGGGCCCACAGGAGGGACTGCCCACGTCATCCCTTCGTATACGAGCTCCGACCCCAGGCCTGGCTCCAGGGTGGGGCCCCGGCTGCGCCATGCCGGGCGACGTCACTGGTGTATTTTTCTACTGTCCATGGTGGTTTTTGGACCGCTCTTCGTCTGACTCGTCACCTGAAACCTGTCTGCCATGGGAGACCCTACCAGGGGCATGAAGCCCCAGACAGCATAGCTCGCAGGATCATCCGAGTACTCAAACTCCCCCACCACGTTAAGGTGGCAGTCCAGGGGGGAGTATATCATCACCACTATTTCTATTAGTTTCTATTTCAGAAAGTCTCTGGGATAGCTGTGCCACACACACACACACTTTTTTTTCTACAATTTTAGGCTACATGGTCTAAGTTATCAAGTTTAGCCTATATCATTCACAGGCATAGTAATGTTAAACTACAATTTACTTGGGACCTAAAGGTTTCACCACTTGTGCTGCTGGAGGCAACACGCTATATCAACCATTCTCCTGATCAACTGTGAATGAGGAATAGAGCGGTATGATAAGTAGAACTCAATAGTGGATCGCCATGTCTCATAATCTACTTCGTGACTAGGGCAAGGGATACGCCCAGAGAAAGATCTCAGTTTGATATTATGAGACAACTGTGAGGTCATTTCTGTGCTCTTTACTATATGCTCAACTACAACACGCTGTACTTCAGGTGTGGTAATGTGATCTGGAGACAGGTGGAAGTTACCGAATGAAGTTGCTGAGGCTTTGAATGTAGTGTGACGCTCAGGTGTTGCAGGAGCAGGCTTCATCTGCTTCATATTTGGCTTTGTAGTGGCTGTTTCTGAGGGGGTCATAGAATTTTCACGCTGCAAAAAAGAAGCACACATTATTTGGGCATCTCTTGAATGTTCTGTTTGTGTTTCCTCGACCAGTGTTTTTGTTATTCTTGACAATTCTTCCCTCAAAAGACTTTCCACTCAATTTGGCTATGTTCTTTAGCTCTGATAAAAACGTATGAGTGGTGTCTGTTCCAGCTGCCGTGGTGTAAACACTGTCCAATGCTTTCACATTATAGGCGACTCCAGTTTGTGTGTAACGCTCCAAGGATAAGATGGGTTTGAGTGATTCTACTGCTTCACCAGATACAAACTCATAGATGGTCTGTGTCTTGAAATTAGATTCTGCATCAACAATTGAAATGATACGATTGATTTTACCATATTGTTTAAGGTAATCATATATTTCCTCTTCTTGAGAAGTGTTACGGCCCGGCTCGTGAGACCATAACATGAGAGGGAGGACACGACAAACGGAGAGATTTAAACCCTCTGTGGGGCATTTATTTAAACAATAATAAAGTAATCTTTATGAAATCAGTGTATAGTGAGTGGGGTGCAAGGTGTTGTATATGAAAGTCAGTAGGACAACCGTTGTGGTGCAAATGTTGTGTTGTAGTGCGTGTAAATGAAAAGACAAACTGGCGTGGCGTGGTGGCTGGTCCGACAGGACCCAGGATGGTGGCGCAGTCCGGGCATGCCGGCAGGTGCCCAGAAGCCAGGTGAGAGAGTGAGAGTGAGAGTGAAGGGGAAGCCGCTTTTTGAAGCATCCGGGAGGTCACATGACTTCCCAGCTGCCTCCCATCATCTCAGCAGAATGTCATACAAACACTGCCACCACAGGCCCAGCAGAGGGGTCCGTCACAAGAAGTATCCCACAGACCACTCACAATAACAGAGTTTGGCACCTTAATACTTTCCTTCTTCATAATATCCATTTTACAAGTGGTTATATGAAGCAGTAGATTAAAAAATAAATATTGTTATTTCAATGCAATAACAAGGCTGACTTTCAGTTGTGGCTTTTTCAAATACTAAAAATTATCTAAGGAGCTCTCCTGGCTGGCTCGCCAAGCTTTCCCATGTAACCCACTTTGGAATTTACATACTAGGTTCATAAAGAGCTCAAATATTAAGTTTTGGAACTGTAGCCACAATGATAGACAGACAATAATTTAGAAAATGTAAAGTGATTTAGTAAAAGATTTATAACCACAAATACAATATCAAATTAAAATACTAAAATAAAACCCTTTCAAGTCTGGTGAGTGCACTCAAGTTTCGTTCAAAGTTGTCAGTTTGCGATGAGATCCTCCAATTTTTGCTAAGTTGGGGTGGCTCAGCATCTAGTGGTCTTCGCCAAAGATGTTCCCAAACCTCATTAAAAAGACCCGATTCACGTCTACTCCGGGACAAAGTGACGTCACGGCTCTGAGTGTGAGCGCTCGCGCAGATAACTGCCAACTATCTTTCATGTTTGTTACTTTACGGAACTGTGTGAGAATCTGCGTTCAGCTTGACTCTTTCTCTCTCTTCTCTCTGCTCAATCAGTCAACTTTAACTCCAGGCCAGCAACAGGACTCTTCTTTTGGCTTGGATTGATGTTGTTTTTCCTCTGATTTGCGCTTTAGAATTGTTGAAATGTTGGAGCTGAGGTCTGCGTGTGTCTCGCTGCTTGACTCCGGTCAGAGAGAGGAGGAGCGGGGTCGCGTGCACCGTGGATCTGAACGTAACGTTTTGGTTGTTGCTACGCGACTTACGTATATGCTGCACTACAGTACATTTTGTTGCTTCATAGACAAATAAATAAATAAAAGGAAACAAAGTACACATTCTCATTTTGCACTTATATATGTAAGCCATAACTTTTGGTTAACATGTAAATTAGGTATTTTGTTTTAACCTTAGTTTTACACATGGGTTACATGTTCTATTTAGATGCACTGACTCAACGACTGAGTACGGCAAATACGATTGCATTCGCAAAAGCTGTGTAGAAGTGGCTGCGTTACGCCCATAGACTGCATATATCAACGGACAGAGTCACGCCTATCTCCGCCGTTCTAACTAATGGGCCAAAAATTGTGCTCTACTGGAGCTATCCAAAATGGCAGTGAGTGGTCCCGCCCACAAGAAAATTGTGAAAAAACGCATCTGCGCATGCGTCAGCTGGCGCAAGCGCCATTCATTTGAACGAGAGACTTCAAAAATTCACAACGAATAAACTAGAATGGTCCAAAAAAAAAAAAGATAAGATAAGATGTGCTTTATTTATCTCACATAGGAGAAATTTACATGTCACATTTGGCATGGATAGGACACTCAGATTGTGCAAAAGGAGGAAATGTGCAAACATGTTACATGCAGGATATATATGTACAATAAAAGTGACAATAATTATGTACGACAAAAGTGACAAGTGTGAATTGGAAACAGTGTCAATAGTAGTGCAGGTTTTCACACAGTGATCATTTAAAGTGACTTATTGTACAGTCTGACAGCGGTGGGGATAAAGGCCCTGCGGTAGCGCTCCTTCCTACACTGAGGGTGCCTCAGTCTTCCACTGAAGGAGCTCCTCAGCTCCTCTACAGTCCTGTGCAGTGGGTGGGAGGTATTGTTCATGATGGAGGTGGCTTTGGCTAGCACCCTCCTGTCCCTCACCTCCTCCACAGAGTCCAGGGAGCAGCCCAGAGTGGAGCTGGCCCTCCTGACCAGCTTGTTCAGTCTGTTTCTGTCCCGCTCTGTGCTGCCCGGGGCCCAACACACGGCAGCATAGTAAATGGCAGAAGCTACCACAGAGTCATAAAAAGTCCTGAGCAGAGGCCTGCTCACTCCGAAGGACCTCAGCCTCCTCAGAAGGAAGAGGCGACTTTGGCCCTTCTTGTGCAGGGCGTTTGTATTATGGGACCAGTCCAGTTTATTGTTAATGTGAACACCCAGGTACTTGAAGCTGTCCACCAGCTCAATGTCCTCCCCCTGGATGTTCAGCAGCGTGTGGGAAAGTGGTTTTCTCCTGAAGTCGATGATCATTTCCTTGGTCTTACTGGTGTTCAAGCACAAGTGGTAACCGACCGATATTCCAGTTCGTTCCCCTCAGACACACAGCCCACGATGGCGGAGTCGTCGGAGAACTTCTGCAGGTGACAGCTGTGTGTGTCGTGTGTGAAGTCTGAGGTGTAGATGGTGTAGAGAAACGGTGAGAGGACCTCAGACTCACAGCTGCGCAGCCGCACGTACTGTGGTCGGTCTGAGAGGTAGTTGATGGTCCATGGAGTGAGGCTACTGTCCACTCCCGCGTCCTCCATCTTCCCCTGCAGCAGTGCCGGCCTGATGGTATTGAAAGCGCTGGAGAAGTCAAAAAAACATGACCCTCACAGCGCTCCCGGCGGGCTCCAGGTGGGAGAGCGTCCGCTGCAGGAAGTAGATGACGGCGTCCTCTACTCCGATGGGGGGGGGTGTACTGTCCGAGGTGGGGGCTGGGGATGCGGGGGCAGGAGGGCCCGGGGCAGCCGGAGGCAGTGTCCACTGGGCTGGGGACGTGTGAAGAGGTGGGGGCGGGAGGGGGGGCAGATGGAGAGGGGGGAGAATCAAACCGGTTGAAGTATTGGTTAAATTCATCCGCCCGGTGCTGGTCTCCATCCGCTGTCCCTCTGGCACTCTGTCCAAAGCCGGAGATGTTCTTTAGGCCTCTCCACACGTCGCGGGCGTTTCTCTGGGCCAGCTTCTGCTCCAGCTTTTTCCCATAGTCCTTCTTGGCCCTCCTGATCCTCCACTGGAGCTCGTGCTGGATCCTCTTCTGCTCCTCCCTGTCCCCTGAGATGAAAACCCTTTTCTTGAGGTTCAGGAGGGCTTTAAGCTCAGGGGTCACCCATGGGTGGTTGTTAGAAAAACACCGCACCTTCTTAGTTGGTACAGTGTTATCCACACAGAAGAGAATATAGTCTGTAATGCAGTGTGTCAGGCTCTCGATGTCCTCACCATGAGAGCTGCAGATCATTTCCCAATCAGTGTTTTGAAAACAATCTCTCAGCATCTCATCCACATCATCGCTCCACAATTTTACAATCCTCTTCTGCGCTGGATTTCTTCTCACCACTGGTGTGTATTCCGGAGACAGATGGACCAGGCTGTGATCAGAGCGTCCGAGAGGGGGGAGGGGGGAGGAGGCGTATGCGTCCCGCACATTAACATACAGTAGGTCCAGATTCTTATTGCCGCGAGTTGGGCACGTGACATACTGTTTGAACGTCGGGAGAGTGGCGGAGAGGGAGGCGTGGTTAAAGTCTCCGCTGATCAGAATCAGAGCGCGGGGACTGAGGGTCGGGATCTGGGTCACAGTTCTGTGGATCCCCTCACATGCCGCGGCCCCGTCTCCTGACGGAGGAATGTAAACACATAGAACCACGGTGTGTGAAAACTCCCGCGGCAGATACCTGGGTCTCAGGCTCACAGCGAGCAGCTCCAGGTCCTGTGTGCATGTACGCTGAACCACATGCACGTGCGTCGGGATGCACCACTGCTTGTTCACGTAGACCGCGACACCCCCGCCTTTCCTCTTCCCACTCCCCTCCGCGCAGCGGTCCGCTCGCACAAGTTTAAATCCCTCCAGCGCGACCACAGAGTCCGGTATATTCCCACACAGCCACGTCTTAGAGAAACACATAAGTCCACATTGTCTGTACTCTTTTTGATGGCAGACCAGTGCGGTCAGCTCCTCAGTCTTATTAGAGATGGACCGTACGTTCCCCATGATGATGCAGGGGAGATACAGTCTCTTCTTCCTCTTTCGGCCTCCTCTGGAGGCCCTGCGTCTCCTACGGATCTCCAAGGGGATCACCGGCTTCTCTGAGTGCCGGAAAGCGGAGTCTCTAAGTCCGAGAAGCTGCTCCCGTGTGTAAACAATGGGACATGCTGGTCTCGTGGCTCTGTGAGCGGAGGACTCCGACAAAAGTGCCAAAGACATGTTAATCCAGTGAGAAAGTCCACGAGGCTAGGCTTCCCGTGTGCACAATGCACAAATAAATGCTTGCCTACAAAAAATAAAAATAATAAAGCACATCTACAAGAAATAAATAGAGAAAGGGTCGGAAAGAGAAGAGAGCCAAAGTGCTTTGGGGCAAGAGCCAACTTCTGGACCATCCTGCAAAGACGTTTTCCAGAGGTCGCTGTATGTTAGCATTGGCTAATTCTTCTTCTGGGTCCACCCAGTATGCCAGCGCACGTCATTTTGGCCACTTTTGAGCTGGGACCCGCCCCCACTGGTTACGCCCCAGACCGAGGGGGAGGAGCTGGACGACCAACGCAGAGTGAGCGTGTTAAAAGAAAAAAAAAAAGAATACAGATACAATAAAAACTATTTATTTTTAAAAGATGCTTGGGGTATGGACATTTTCTTCTGTGTGTGCTTCATATTTTTCATGTGTTTTAACTGTTGATTCTCTGACCTGTGTTGGTGATTTCAATGGTTTTGTTAAGTCCTCTGAGATGACTTCTGTTGTGACCTAGGGCTATACAAGAATAAATTGTATTGTATTGTATTGTATTAACATAGTTTCAATTACTATTTGCTATCTGGGTAGTTGTTTTATTGTGTTAATTAACAATGTATTTATTTCGCAAATTTGTGTTTTCTCCTTTTAGAAGTTCCCAGAGTCTTTTTGATAAATGTTTAATGACAGACCATTATTGGAGGAGATGTTCCCTTTAATAGTTGCATAAACAACTGCCTTCAATGACTCTGCACTGACGGTGAACGGGAACATGCGAATACAAATTTAGGAAAGACCAAGTTCACACATGAGCTCTAGTACGGGCTGACAACCATGTATCTAGTTTTATTCCTGACATATTATAAATGATCTGTATTTTACAACTATTTTTAGGTTTTCTTAAAAGATATATCAGCAGGAGTTTCCAATTATTGGTAATAACTGCTCTCCACTTTTTGAACCAAACACTCTGAACAGTGTTTTATTTGACGAGAATGTTTCAAAAGACTAACAATTAGACTTATGAGCAACGTAATTAAAACAAAAAACGACCGTATTCTGGTCAGTTTACAGTCTGCACACATATTGTCATTATAGAAGAGACTCTTTATTGTGTGTGGGTGGCCCTGAAAAGGACCTTTATGTTACTTTGTAAACCGCTTCGTTTACTTGGAGCTGGTGTACTTTGTCACGGCCTTGGTGCCCTCAGACACGGCGTGCTTGGCCAGCTCTCCAGGCAGCAACAGACGCACTGCAGTCTGGATCTCCCTGGAGGTGATGGTGGAGCGCTTGTTGTAGTGCGCCAGGCGGGAGGCCTCTCCTCCGATGCGCTCGAAGATGTCGTTGACGAAGGAGTTCATGATGCTCATGGCCTTGGAGGAAATGCCGGTGTCGGGGTGAACCTGCTTTAGCACCTTGTAGACGTAGATGGCGTAGCTCTCCTTCCTGCTCTTTCTCCTCTTCTTGCCGCCTTTGCCGGCGGTCTTGGTGACGGCTTTCTTGGAGCCCTTCTTGGGCGCGGACTTCGCTGGATCAGGCATTTCTTCAATGAGTACAGACTGGTCAAGAGGCGGTCCGTGCGCTTTCTTTATACTCGCATCATGCAGAGCAGCTGCGCTGTTCCTCTCACTTGATTGGTCAGACCTCCCCCGCTGGAGTTTCTCTCCATCTCTCTTTCTGGAGGAGGACACGGATACAGGACAAAGAAACTGTGGAGAGCGTTAGAAAAAGAAAACAAAGAGCTCATCTAGGTTTATGGGAATATTTAGAGACATGGAATATATAAAGTGAAGTTTAAAACAGATTTTTTTATTTATTTCATTCATGAACAAATGCAACAGCATTTACTATGAACGAAAAGGAACAGAAAGAAGTAAAAACTTATATTATTTAAACAACTAAAATGACCTCGTGCTCAACTCACTCGTACAGAATTAAATGGACACAAACTGTTACCATCACAGGTGGTTGAAGCTAGACGGAAAAAAACCAAAATAAACCACTGGTCAAGCCATTAAATAAGTTTGCGCTAGTAGTCACGACAGAAGGAGTCTCTTAAGAGCCGTTGTGTTTGGTGAAGAGTAGTTTCCCCATCCTCTGGCTGAAGTTGTGACCCACAGAGATAGTTTATTTTTTATCACATTTTCTACAAAATGAAGGGACATAATGATATTCATCACATGAGAAGTTTCTTCTTTTTTTAGAGTGGGTGGCTCTTAAAAGAGCCGTTTGAGTTTGTTACAGTCCCATCTTTAACCTCCGAAGCCGTACAGAGTGCGGCCTTGTCTCTTCAGCGCGTACACCACGTCCATGGCGGTCACGGTCTTCCTCTTGGCGTGCTCGGTGTAGGTGACAGCGTCACGGATCACGTTCTCCAGGAAAACCTTGAGCACTCCGCGGGTCTCCTCGTAGATCAGACCGGAGATACGCTTCACACCGCCGCGTCGAGCCAGACGGCGGATAGCGGGCTTGGTGATGCCCTGGATGTTATCACGGAGGACTTTGCGGTGACGCTTGGCGCCTCCTTTCCCAAGTCCTTTTCCTCCTTTTCCTCTTCCGCTCATTTTGACTGTTCTATGGTAAGACACTCAGATGAGGTTAGACAGCTGCGCTGCTGACTTTGTAAGGCCTCTGCGAACGTGACTGAAGACTGCAGAAGGCCGTTATTTCGGAGAGGCGCGTGCGCGGCGTGGGGTTTCACAGTCACCATGTTTCTACACAAACGTTCACGTGAGGAACAATAATCATGAGGGGGGAAAAAAGATTTTGGCTCAGCTCCGCTCTTTACAGGACAGGACCAGTGTAATTTGTGGTCAAACTTTAAAGGTCTTAGGCGTTATTAACACCTTTATGGTTTCTTCAATAGTTCAGGAACATTTGCATGTGTTCTATTCATCTTTTAATTCACATGTATTTGTAGAGCGCTTTTCCTGCACAGAAGAACACAAAGTGCTTTACAGCTTCATCACTATGAAGGCGTAACTGATAAACATTAAAATCACACGACATTACAACCATTCAAACCATTAAATGGCCACGATGGGGCCAGAGCATCCAGCCTCTGGTCCCAAACTCTGGAAACCTGGACCTGCGACATCCTCACTTTTTCAAATCACAAAACCTACCGTACTGGCTTCTTTTTTGTTTTTACATATTCCATTCTGTACTTTTAACTGTGTGCCTTAATACATCGGTTCCACTATTATCAACCAAATCAAAGGGATTAAGATAATAAATAACCACAGTGCAAAAGCAGAGATAAAATCCTCCAGTTATTTATTTATTTTAGACATTTATTTAAAGAGGAATAACCCCATGAGATGCATCATCTCGTTTTCGTGGGGGTCCTCTATAGACAGGTTACAGCAGAGTAGTCATTTGATGTACAACAACAGCAAAGGAAACAAAATGATACTATAAATTGGAACAGATTACAAACACAATAAAAAAACAAAAACATACACACGCACACACATCACACCAACTCTCATTTACCCTCCCTCCACTACCAATACATTACAGATGATATTGCATTCTTGTGAAAGCATGTTTAAGTACATATACAAACATAGAATTGTGTCACACGTGAGTGAAAGATATACATTTCTCATGCACACAAACCATTGCTTAAACCATTTGATTACAGGCAAATATGGAAAAGAATTGCAAACTCTCCAACGAAAAAAGTACCACAAAGACTTTGCGTTATAAACACAAACAAGTATTTTGCAGGTTTGTGAAAGTGGCTGTTCTGAAAGTAAGAAATGAAGTTATAAAACGAATAGAAGCAGGAAGGCTGTTCCAGTCTCGAACCCTGAACATTATTGAAGTAATGTTGAAGTGAGTTAAATGTCTGCAATGTTGGGTTTGGAACAGTAAAGCATTGTCTCATCTGCATAAAGGTGAATCTGGCAGTCTGTTATACGCACAGGCAAAAGTCCCTGTGCTCCTCACTCTCTCCATGTTAGTGCCATATGAACTGACAAACTGAACTGTTCTGAGCCACATGTGAAGGAAGGAAATTCGTGATTCATTAAAAGCACTTCATTCGGAATTTATAGTCATCTCGTTCTTGCGTTAGATAAATAGTCTCGCAAAAAAAATAATATATATATTATCTATACACACGGATCATGTGTGTATACAAAACATGATAACCAATGGTATAGCACTCGTATTCACAACAGAAGATACATCTCTTTCAAGGGAGTGGGTGGCTCTTAAAAGAGCCGTTGTGTGGTGGTTGTTCACAGTCTTTACTTGGCCTTCTCAGTCTTCTTGGGCAGCAGAACGGCCTGGATGTTAGGCAGCACACCTCCCTGGGCGATGGTCACTCCTCCCAGCAGCTTGTTGAGTTCCTCGTCGTTGCGGACGGCCAGCTGCAGGTGGCGGGGGATGATACGAGTCTTCTTGTTGTCTCTGGCGGCGTTTCCGGCCAACTCCAGGATCTCAGCGGTCAGATACTCGAGTACCGCGGCCAAATACACGGGTGCTCCGGCTCCGACGCGCTGGGCGTAGTTACCCTTCCTAAGCAGCCTGTGCACACGGCCCACGGGGAACTGCAGCCCGGCCCTGGAAGAGCGGCTCTTGGCCTTCGCTCTGGCTTTACCTGCGCCCTTTCCTCGTCCAGACATCTTGAGCTATTCTTTGAGTCTTGAAAGATTCAACTGTGCTCGGTCGAAGATGCGGCTGATATATAAAGACCCTGCTTCGCGCTGATTGGTCTAGATTGGAGGACAGTACACCAATCAGAACACACCACCCGGAGCCAGCCTCAGGCTGAGCGCGCTCTTTACACAACGTTCATTCATTCAGTGATGAATGAGAGTTGTCCAGTAAAGTAAATAATTATCAATTTTGGTGGATCTCTGATTACTATATTTTTCATCCTATCATGATAAATATCTGATGTAAGTTTTGTACATGTTTCGAACACCAAAAGATATAATAAATGTAAAATCCTCCATTTGACCATAAGATTGAGGGGTGAGACACGAGCTGGAGAGTGAGAAATGTCTAACCAAAATAAGCCTTCGTGGAGTATCATGAAGGGTCAAGTATAACATAGCACACATGCCAGGCCGTTTCGTTTAGAACATGAAATAGAAATATAACTGCTTTCTCTTGGAGTCTTGGAGATGAAGACCGTCGTGAGACAGGTTAGTTTTACCCTTGTTGCAAAAGTAATTCACTCCCACGACCCAGAAATGGATTAAGGGGAAGAAAATGAATGGATAGTCAGGAAGTGTCAATCTATACTTCACGTTGCGTTCATGCATCCTTTGGATAGTCTGTCATGCACGGTCATTATGAATTTTGTACCTTTGGGTTTGGAATTTATTACTACATATTTCACACATTGAAGTCAATCTCTTATTGGCATGTGGTGGCTCTTAAAAGAGCCGTTGTGTGGAGAATGGAGCCGCTGCTTTAAGCCCTCTCCCCGCGGATGCGGCGAGCCAGCTGGATGTCCTTGGGCATGATGGTCACCCTCTTGGCGTGGATGGCGCACAGGTTGGTGTCCTCGAACAGACCCACCAGGTAGGCCTCGCTGGCCTCCTGCAGAGCCATGACTGCGGAGCTCTGGAAGCGCAGGTCGGTTTTGAAGTCCTGGGCAATCTCCCTGACCAGGCGCTGGAAGGGCAATTTGCGGATGAGCAGCTCTGTGGACTTCTGATAGCGGCGGATCTCCCTCAGAGCCACTGTGCCGGGCCTGTAACGGTGAGGCTTCTTCACGCCGCCGGTGGCCGGGGCGCTCTTGCGGGCAGCTTTGGTGGCGAGCTGCTTCCTCGGAGCCTTTCCTCCGGTGGATTTGCGGGCTGTCTGCTTGGTTCTGGCCATTTTGTTTGCTCTGTATCAGTGCGAGAACTTGAAACAGGATGAGACTCAGAGCTGAGGCTGTGGGTCTTTATACATGTCAGGGCGAAGCTGATTGGTTCTGAGGCGTTAGCCCCGCCCCTGTCCCGCGCGCTGCTTTCATTCACGAGGCGGAGGCTTCTGACTCTGAATACGTTTGAGGGGCAGAATCACCAGTTTCTGGAGGGGACCATCGACTGTAATATATTGGAGACTCAGGAAAAACAACAGTTACTGTCATCTATATGTTTAACTGTCCCCTGTATGACAGACAGGAACTGGTCATTTATGAAGAGATACACACACAACATTATTATCGATTGTATCACGTTGTTGTGAGACAGGCCTCCTCTCTGACAATGTTTAAAACCAGGTTAAAAGTAACCAGTTCTGTTTAGCTGTGCATACAACTGAGGGATTTTATATTTGTATCTTTCTTTTTAATGTTCTGTGATTATTTATGATTTTAATGCTTTCTTGTTTTGTTCAGCACTTTGAATTGCCTTGTGTATGAATTGTGCTATATAAATAAACTTGCCTTGCCTTGCCTTACTACGAAATATCAATAAAGTGAATGTGACAAAAGATCATTATACGTAATTGATTTGTCGTAATAATAGTAATAATGCATATGTTTTATACAGCGCTTTTCTGGACACACAAATACACTTCACATGTCCTTATTCATTCACTCCAAACAAAGTGGTGATAAACTACTAATGTAGCCACAGCTGCCCTGGGGCACACTGACAGAAGCGAGGCAACCAGTATGTGCCATCGGCTGGTCTCACCACCAACAACCATTCACACACACACGAGACTCATTCTAATGTGGGTGAAGTGTCTTGCATAAGGACTCAACCAGTTTGGCATTTTACAGCCGCAGCCTGTAAAGTGCTGCGGCTTGTATAATGCTATTAGTCCTAGTTATTAGACGTGCATAATAACACTGTGATTTATACGTTGGCTTAAGAACAGAAGCGTCACTCTAGCGGAGGTGGTGGCTCTTAAAAGAGCCTTTGAGTTGAAAAACAACACACACAAAGGAGTTTACTTCTTGGCCTTCTTGGGAGCTGCCTTCTTGGGAGCTGCCTTCTTGGGGCTCTTCTTCACGGCCTTGGGCTTCTTGGGAGTCACCTTCTTGGCGGGTTTCTTAGCCACCTTCTTGGGGCTCTTTGCTGCGGGCTTCTTGGTCACTTTCTTGGGGCTCTTTGCTGTGGGCTTCTTGGCAGCTTTCTTTGCAGGTGACTTGACCTTCTTCACCACCTTCTTCTTGGGGGTGGTCGCTTTCTTTGCAGCGGGCTTCTTGGCTTTGGCGGGGGCCTTCTTCACGGTCTTAGGCTTGGCTTCCTTTGCGGCCAGTTTGAAGGAGCCGGAGGCCCCGGTGCCTTTAGTCTGGCTCACTACGCCGTTGAGCACCATCCTCTTCAGGGTGTTGTTGATGCGCTTGTTGGCCTTGACCACATCGACGCCCTTCGCCGCCAGCGCCTTCTTCACGGCGGCCACGGAAACGCCTTTGCGCTCCTTGGACTCCGCGATGGCGGCCTTGATGAGGGCTGTCAGGTTGGGGCCATCGCTCTTCTTGGCTGCGGCCTTCTTCTTGGGGGCCTTGGCTTTAGTCGGAGCGGGTGCTGCGGGTGCGGTCTCTGCCATGGTGCGCGTTGAGGTTTAGATCTGAGTCTAGTGGAGACGGAGGCGAGAGGAGGAGGTTTATAACGGCTATGAGAACCGTAGAGACTCAACCCGCTCCGCTCAGTGTAGCTGGCTCGGCTCTGTGTTTTCTCTTCTCACTTTAGAGTTAAAATATAAACAAATAAAAGACGTTTCACAATCATGTTATACATCCTCGTGTGCGGAAGAAGCTCCGCTTTATGGATACATGGCCTTCTTCTCAGTTAAGACATCTGTAACGGAGTTTAATGCTCAAAACCACGTGGATGTCTGTGATGATCCAACTCAGGGCGAGGACTTTTTCCTACATTTAGCGTTAAAAACGTCTTGATTATTCTTTAATGACAGATATTGAGCATATCCACAAAGAGAGGACACGTCGCAGTTTTATTTCGAGTCTTTAAACTTTCGCCCTGAGTGCAGCGTTTAGTTGTATTTAACAAAGATGTCGGCAGTAGTAACACACCAGCAGCAGCGGGTTTGAACCACGCAACACTATGTTGCCCTTTGTTTGGAGAAACATTTCGTGTAATGATGATCACTTTGCTCTAACACCAACATTCACCCGTCCATTAGTTAGTTAACAGTCAGCACTTCTGTTTTATTTCAGCACAAAGCTTCTAAAAGGGAGCAATATTACTGTAAACTGTGTGTGCCTTGAGGTGTTGTTTGTGCCATTGAAAATGACCCAATATCATCTATTGTGAGAAGATTAGAGATGCTTTTTCTCTTGCCTCTTATTTGAGCATAACGCAATTGGACAACAACCTCAATGGATCTTTTTTTGATAAATTATGAAATTATAATAACACTGAGCTGTTACAACAGAAGTCAGTGAAGTTACATTTGAGTTTGTGTTTGCTGTGGTGCTTGTTTTTTTTTTGTCCATTCTTTTTTCTTCATGATTACATATTTAATAATGATCTTTATTCATCCCACAGTGGGGAAATGTCTATGTTGCAGCGCACATACAAGACAGTAGTGAGAGACACAGGGAGCACACAACATATACATAATAAGTGAGAAGCTGCTATGTTTCTTAGCTGTAAATGCCTCTTTACCAGTCTTTCAACAACAAACAAACACAAAAACAGTCAGAAGTTCTCATTGTACAGTCAGATAGCAGCAGGAAGGAAAGACTTGCATAGCCTCTCCTTCACACGGCGAGGGTGCCTAAGTCTGTCACTGAAACTGCTTTCCAAAGCATACAGAGTGTCCTGCAGGGGACCACAGTCATGGTCCAGCATAGATGTTTGTCCAGGATCCTCAGGGAACAGCCCTGGACAGAACCATAGACTGTAAAAATTAATGGTCGTAGTCACGCCTATCTCCGCCGTTCTAACTAATGGGCCAAAAATAGTGCTCTACTGGAGCTATCCAAAATGGCCGCGAGTGGTCCCGGCCACAAGAAAATTGTGAAAAAAACGCATCTGCGCATGCGTCAGCCAGCGCAAGCTCCATTCATTTGAACGAGAGACTTCAAAAATTCACGGCGAGTAAACTAGAGTGGTCCAAAAAAATTCACTCCCCTCAGCATTGACACACATGTGGAACGGAGCTTTGGGCCAAGAGCCAACTTTTGGACCATCCTGTAAAGACGTTTTGAGAGGTCTGCCAATGCGAATTCTTATTCCGGGTCCACCCCCATCGGCCCGCGGTGATATTTAAAGCATGTCAGCGCACGTCATTTTGGCCACTTTTGAGCCGGGACCCGCCCCCACTGGACAGAACCGGACTTCCTTATGACCTTGTCCAGCTTCATCAAAGTAGCATCCAAAGGACTAGTAAACAAACTATTCATGTGGAGAGGTCATCTTAAAGACATCTTTGAAGACCTTCATGATAAATGAGAACTTTTTCAAATAATAATAATAATAATAATGCATCAGTTTTATATAGCGCCTTTTTGGACACTCAAAGACGCTTCACATGTCATTATTCATTCACTCCAAACACGGTGGTGATAAACTACTAATGTAACCACAGCTGCCCTGGGGCACACTGACACAAGCGAGGCAACCAGTATGTGCCATCGGCCCCTCCAACCACCACCAACCATTCACACACACCAGACTCATTCTAGGCAATGGGGGTGAAGTTTGGCACTTTACAGCCGCAGCCGCCCCACTGATAACATTAGTCCAGTTCTCAGGTCTCAGCTTGTGTCTCTTCATGGCCTCGCACAAAACTACATCCGAGACATTTTTGTGCCATAAAAACCGACTCTGAGGAGCGCAGAGTCTGACAATGTTAAAAGAAACTATTCTTTTTCGCCAAGCATACAACAGAGATTTTAGAGTACTGTGATTATTTATGATTCCCGTCTAGTTTTGTTCTTTGAGTGGCAGTTTGTGACTGTGCTATACAAATAAACCTGCCTTGCTCCAGGATATCTATGCAGTTATGAAGTGTCAGGAATGAAGCAGACAGAGACGGATCGTGGTGCGCCAAACTCTGGAAGTTTATTTAAGTTTCTCTCAAGTTCCAGTGGTTTCAATTGTTTCTTTCTCTCAGACAGAATAAAGGCAGTACACAGTTTATATAGTCATTGTTTTTGATGTGGAAATGCTGTTCACCGATTTAGTGACTAGCACAGCGAGAACTGTTAGCAAGAACACATGGGGCTCATAGCTCTGCATTACATATGATGACGTCACTCAGGAAAAGATAGGTATACTTTATTGATCCCCCGTATAGGAGAAATGCAGGTGTCCAGCAGCAGAAGACTCATCCAGGTTTGTTGTACTGCCGAAGGAACAAAGGATCTCTTGAAACGTTCCGTTTGGCAGCGCAGTGATAGGAGCCTGTTGCTTCGGCTACTCCTGAGGGTGTCTGGAGTTACCCAGGATGCCCTGCATTAGAGCACTCATCCTTCTCTGCAGCACAGGCTCGTAGAGTCCACACTTTTTCCAAAAGCACCTGAGTATGTCTTTGGGAGCAGATGGAATCTTTTTTTTTTTTTTTAATAAAGGATTTGATGTAAACAGTCAACTTCTGCATATGTATTTAGGGAACGGAGACAAACTGCTCATAAAAGATAATGTAATTATATCACAACAGAAGTCAAGCCTCTTTGACAGGGTGGGTGGCTCTTAAAAGAGCAGTTTGTGTTAGTTTACAGTCCCGTGTTTAACCTCCGAAGCCGTACAGAGTGCGGCCTTGTCTCTTCAGCGCGTACACCACGTCCATGGCGGTCACGGTCTTCCTCTTGGCGTGTTCGGTGTAGGTGACAGCGTCACGGATCACATTCTCCAGGAAAACCTTGAGCACTCCGCGGGTCTCCTCGTAGATCAATCCGGAGATACGCTTCACACCGCCGCGGCGAGCCAGACGGCGAATGGCGGGTTTGGTAATGCCCTGGATGTTATCACGGAGGACTTTGCGGTGACGCTTGGCGCCTCCTTTCCCGAGTCCTTTGCCGCCTTTTCCTCTTCCGCTCATAATTACAAATCTATGATGAGATTCTCAGAGAGGTGTAAGACTCTGGATCTGCTCCACTGCCTTTATTCAGCATCTGCGGACGTAGTTGAAGACTGTGGGGCACGTGGGGGATGGGCGTTCATCCGCCTGACTGAGAAGCTGTAAAATAAAATTAA
The DNA here is from genome assembly GCA_964034765.1 of Knipowitschia caucasica. Taxonomy (NCBI): domain Eukaryota; kingdom Metazoa; phylum Chordata; class Actinopteri; order Gobiiformes; family Gobiidae; genus Knipowitschia; species Knipowitschia caucasica. Next base: position 9,097,498 of record OZ035831.1, read on the forward strand.
AAAAAAGTTATTTATCAAGCGATCGTTAACTTGTATAATAATGGAAATGACCTGATGACTCATTGTTATTCACAAGCCAAAAACGATTGTAACTATAAGCTAAATACTTCATATTTAGATGGTTTAAATCCTCATGTATCAATCTATTCAAAGCAATCTATACATATATGCAACAGATGCCAAATATTTGAACAAACTTTAGACATCAGCTCTTTAAAGTAGAGTCCAAACAGAACTTTGAGAAATGTATTAACTTTGAATTAACAGGATAAGATTTAAAAGGTGTGAATAAAACGGGGACCAGAGTACAATTTATATTTAGTTATAAAGTTACTATAATTCAATAATTTCATTCATTTCATACAAATGTACAAAAGTTCATAAACCAAGGAACTCGAATTAATACAAACAAAATAGTGCAATTTTGTGTCCAATAATGTAATATTAAATACTATTGACCACGAATCCCTTGGATTTTTTTGACTTTCTGCTCTTTGTGATTTGCCTTTACCTGGAAAGTAAACACTCCACTTTGTTACTAAATCTTTTGCCGGCGGTTTTTCATGAGGCGTAGTCCCAAAGGTTCTTTTTTTTTAGAATTAGACCTGGTCGAAACGAAGGACTACTACATTAATAGATCACTGCACAACGTGGTACAAAAGCACAGAACGTTTATATAAGACATAACAAGGATCTTTCAACAAGACACACGAGTTATTTGGACCATTGTCGTTGGTCCTTGTCCTTCATTTAATCGAAAACGAACAACATGAGGTAGAAGTATAGTCTTTGTCAGATGTGGTTGGCCCTGAAAAGGGCCGTTGTGTTGCTTTGTAAACGGCTTAGTTTACTTGGAGCTGGTGTACTTTGTCACGGCCTTGGTGCCCTCAGACACGGCGTGCTTTGCCAGCTCTCCGGGCAGCAACAGACGCACTGCAGTCTGGATCTCCCTAGAGGTGATTGTGGAGCGCTTGTTGTAGTGCGCCAGGCGGGAAGCCTCTCCTCCGATGCGCTCGAAGATGTCGTTGACGAAGGAGTTCATGATGCTCATGGCCTTGGAGGAAATGCCGGTGTCGGGGTGAACCTGCTTCAGTACCTTGTACACGTAGATGGCGTAGCTCTCCTTCCTGCTCTTTCTCCTCTTCTTGCCGCCTTTGCCGGCGGTCTTGGTGACGGCTTTCTTGGAGCCCTTCTTGGGCGCGGGTTTAGCATCAGGCATGGTGCGTGACTGTGTGATTACAGCAGACAACTGTGTGTGAGTAGAGGCCTGTCCGCATATTTATACGCATTGCATGTAAATGAGCTGTGCTGTTCCTCTTTGCTGATTGGTCCAACCAAATATCTCAACTCTCCATCTCTCTGTAGGTTTGGAACGTTCAGCTTGCAGTAAATCAGAACCGTAGGAAGATGCGCTGAAAACAGGATACAGCTAAGCAGAGAGAGGTTTTAGAGAAAGAGAGATTGTTTGAGTCAAAAAGCCAACTATGTGAAAACTGAATGAAAACAAGAAGTCGCATACTAATTTAGTTTGGTACATTGGTTTGGTAACAGAAGTCAAATGATAAGATAAGAATTCCTTTATTCGTCCCACAGTGGGGAAATTTCGATGTTGCAGCGCACATATAGGACAGTAGTAAGAGCACACAGGGAGCACACACAATATATACAAATAAGTAGTAGCTATGTTTCTTAGCTAACATAACTAGCTGTAGATGCAGTTCTTATTGTACAGTCTGACAGCAGCAGGAAGGAGAGACCTACGGAATCTCTCCTTCACACAACAAGGGTGAATTAGTCTGTCACTGAAGCTGCCCTCCAGAGCAGAGAGAGTGTCCTGCAGGGGGTGACAGTCATGGTCCAGCATAGATGTTAGTTTGCTTAGGACCCTCCTGTCCCCCACCTGCTGCACTGTGTCCAAGGAACAGCCCAGGACTGAGCTGGACTTCCTGATGACCTTGTCCAGCTTCTTCCTGTCCCTCTCTGTGATGCTGCTGTTCCAGCAGACCACACCGTACAAGATGGCTGATGCCACTACAGAGTCATAGAAAGTCTTCAGGAGTGGCCCCTGCACTCCAAAAGACCTGAGCCTCCTCAGCAGGTAGAGGCGACTCTGGCCCTTCTTGAAGAGGGCGTCTGTGTTATGAGTCCAGTCCAGTTTGTGGTTCAGATGAACACCCAGGTACTTGTAAGAGTCCACTCTCTCAATGTCCTTTCCCTGGATGTTCACTGGAGCTGGAGCGGCAGAGTGACGTCTGCGGAAATCCACCACCATCTCCTTGGTCTTCCCCGTGTTGATGAGGAGGTGGTTCCGCTGACACCAGTCCACAAAGTTCTGTATACCTCTGTAATAAGTAATAAGTAATCTTTATTTATATACCGCCTTTTCACTGCAGATCTGAGTCTCAAAGCGGTTTACAATTGTTAATTATGGGCACTTGTCCTCTCACTCCACACAGAGATGGGAGCGGGGTCGCCAGTACAGGAGGCGCATGCCAGAACTATTGTACATATTTTTAGTGGTAGGGGAAACCGGAGTACCCGGAGGAAACCTACGCAGACACGGGGAGAACATGCAAACTCCACTCAGAAAGGCCCTGGTCCGACCGGGATTCGAACTCAACTCCGATGCCCGGCCTGTAGGCAAACTGCAGCGGGTCCGGGCTTTACGATGAAACTTTTGCCACGACCCCAAGTGAACCACTGTTACGTCATTGTGAGAGCATATTTGAAAATATGATTATGACAGAAGAGGAGACAACAAACTGCGAGAATCATTTTTAAAGGGGAGTTCTGTGAGGATAGGTCGAAAGAGCCTCAGAATTTTTCTGCAAAGCTGTGTTGCCAGAGTTGGTGGGAAAACTCCTCTCCAGATCTGTTCTATCCCCTCTCATCAACCAGGACATGACTAGATCTAATGCATCTGCAGGAAACCATACAGAGAGGGTGAACGTGTTATTCGGTGTGACAATGAAAATTGCCTGTACACTTGGTTACATTTCAAGTGTATTGGCATAAGGAAGGTCCCCTCAGGAAATTGGTTTTGCAAAGACTGTAGGGAATAATGGAAGCCACAGAAGAAGCAAAAGTGTTGATGGAATTTGATCGACAGATTGTGGTATGTTCTAAATGATTCTGGGAAAAATACGCACCAAAATAAAGCAATTCACAGCAAACGGGATTTATTTGATATTGCCACCTAACATATTCATTGACCTAACACTCTTTTGGGAGAAATATCACAAGTCAACAGAAGATATGTTTTTATGTATCCAAATGCCTCCTCTGTCCACTAGAGTTTTCTAGAACATAATTGTTTTATACATTAGTCAAGTTTTCTATAGCAGCCCTGTTTACTTTATTTTATATATATGAGAGAAGAAACTAAGTGATACTTACATATAGTAAACTTATTAAATGTTACTTATTTTATCCACAATGCACTTTACTGTGAATACACTCGTGAGTAAGTAACCTGCAATTGTGAGAGTGTAAGAAAAATAAAAACAAGTATAACAGAATAAATGTGTTTTATTGATGGGTGGACAGTCAACTCAAGCTTTCTTTTCTTTCATTCCTCCAACAACTTTCAGTCAAGGGATTAAGATAAATCACAAGTTATAGGCCCAATCCCAATACCCATACTGCACCCTACACTCCTCTACGAAGTGTGCATTTGTCTGAAGTGCACGCAGGGGTTTGAAAGTGCAGCTTACAACCGTGCAAAAAATGCGGAATTGGGACAGTGCACACTGAGTGCAGGGTACGTCATCGACTAGTCAAGAGATGGTCATTTTCAGACCTAAACTTTATAAAAAATTAAAGGTAATTTTGTCTGGCCCTATGGGAAACAAAATGAGTTGCTCCACACACGTTAAAATACATGTATATTGGTTATTCGTAATTCTAGATAGCTGTATAATTTTAAGTTAAATGTGGGTAACTAACAGTTATCTGGTATGTTTTTATACAGTTCATTGTACTAAGTGTAAAGTTTAAATTGAATGTTATTTGAAAGCTTGGATTATGAAAGTTGTTAAATTGTTAGCATAGAATGTCCATAATTCTTCAATTAGACATTTATGCTTCTATCCAAGTAACATAGCAACATTTATTTACACACATACAGCATATATATTTCTAAACTTACACTTCAATGCATTTTCCTGACGTTTTGGTGTGTACCGCAAAGAATTATGGGCAATGGGCTATATGCACGGGAAGGCGTGACATAATTTCCTGTTAAAAAAGATCAGCCCGTTCACTTCCTGTCTATGCTATCCTATGGGTTTTAGGTGGGTTTTAGTGACGTTTTTAGTAATTACATTGATACATTCAGCTGTGAGACTGACCCAAAAGTGTCGCTGTGCTTTCTCTCTGAGGTAGAGCTTTGACTGTGGCCACTCAAGAGAGATTTGTAAACTTTATAAAAACACATGACAGCACAATCAAAGAGCATTGCTGTGTCCCAAAAATGCCCAGTATCCTCACAGTTTAATTCCCGTTTGAGCATTATTTGGGAAACTCGTGTAAACCACTGCTGAATTCCAGTAAAACTCAAGCCATTCCCCGCGAACAGGAAGTGAAGTCGGGTTGTAGCTAAAACGCGGAAGTGGTGCGTGCATAGAACAAGCCCCGGTGATCCACGATGGCGCCCTATTGAAATGAATGGCTTGTGCTCAGTAGCGCATGGGACTTCATGGAGACCGGGAGATTAGCTGAACTCCCCTATATTTGGGCATCGTCTGGTCCTCCCGGTTCCGCGCAGTGGATTATCTCCCTTGATGCGTTGCGCCAAATACGTGTGTGTGGCTTTCATGCACGCGCACAGAGGGGCCCGGCTGCGCTCTGACCAATCAGAGCTGATCATCAGAGCAGCGGAAGAGCGGAGGCAGAGCGGAGGCAGAGCGGGAAGGCAAGGAGCAGAGTTTGTGGCAGTAAAGTGTGGATTTAAAGAAAACCGAAGGATTTAAGAAGAAAAAAAGTTCAGGATGACAAGGGACACTAAAATCCCCACAAAATCCGATCTTTATGAAAGCTGTAGGTTCTCTGTCAGCTGAGGTTGTGCTGTTTTAATTTACATTGAGATCTATGGGACTTTTTTCTGGGTAGCCCACGTGAATTTAGTTTGCAGTACCACGGGCGCCCCCTGTGCCTATAGGTGGGACAGCTTAAAGCTAGTAATAGCCTATCCAGTTATTATTATAGATCCATGGCTCTATGCCATGGATCTATGCTCTATGGGGCGCCCGTGGTACTACAGACTAAATTCACGAGGGCTACCCAGAAAAAAGTCCCATAGAACTCAATGTATATTAAAACAGCACTTTGATGAGAATGACTTTATATTGTGAATATAAGCTACAGAGTATATATTTTTTCATTTTTTCCCGGTGGTGTGCCATTCGATTTTTTCAATTTAAAAAAAAAGTGTGCCTTGGCTCAAAAAAGGTTGAAAAACACTGGTGTAGAACACATTTGAAAGTGTGCTCTGATCATGTATGTTCTGCAGATGACCATGTCCGGGGTCTCATCTCCACACTCGTTGTCTACATCACACCATAACTATGGAGGAAGCTGTGGACTAGAGTTCATTGATGGATCAGTTATTAATTAGCGATTCATTGATTAACCCGATCACACCACCACCAATTTTACTGATGGCTCTTTTCTCTTCTATTGTAGCTTGTACACAATAGTCTTACATGACACATGAAGCACAACTACGCCACCATTGGACTAAAATAAGCAACATAAAACACAAATAGAAACACTGAACAAAGTGCATGTTCCCTTATTTATATGATGCGTTTAAAAAAATTTTTGCTAAAAAATTACTTTTTCCCCTTAATATTCCAAAATTGTTGGTAATATCTGGTGGTAATAGGTAGACCACAAAGTATATCTGTCATCTCAATATCAAGAAATTCTGATACAAACATGTAGCACCACCCTTTTTGTCAAAGCCTTTCTGGAGAGCCGTTTCAGTAACAGACTTATCCACCCTCGATGTGTTAAGGAGAGGTTTCCTTCCTGCTGCTGTCAGACTGTACAATGAGAACTGATAACAAGTTGCCTTGTGAAGATTAAAAAATTTATTTGCCATCTGCGGTAAAACCACATTGAAAAAACTGTAGTTATACGCAATAGTGTGCACCAGATAGCACACGCCAGAGCTCTTGCCACGGCTGCTCTGCCTCTGTACAGCCCTAAATCACAATAGGAGGACTTTACAAAGTTGTCAATTTGCCAACACAGATCAGAGAATCGAACTGTTCAAACACAGGTATTGTAAGTATTCTTGATTTGATGTTTAAAGTGGGCATTGGTCTCTCGCTCCACAGAGATGGAGCAGGGTCGTCATAAAGGAGGCGCATGCGAAACCTATTGTATGTTTTTAGTGGAAGTGGAAACCGGAGCCCCCCGAGGACACCTACAGATAGGAGAGCACATAATGGAATCGAATGCAGGGCCTTGATGTGAAGCACAAGCGCTAACCACTGCACCACCAATGAGGTCATCGTACCTAACACACACGCACACACAAACACAAAACTAAAGTATTGCCCATAGATTTCTCTTGAAAAATTAGGACTAAATACGTAGCATGAAATAACCCATGTTTAATAGGCAAAAAGTAAAGAAGAAATGTTATGTGTTCCATCTAAAAAAAAAAATAATAAAAGACAAAAAAAAAAAGTTATTGCATGATGAAACCATGATAAATACATGAAACAGTGTACTTTGGAGCAGGACAAATAAAGTAAAAAAACGACAACATAAAATGGGTGAATCTGTTTATTGGAATCCAGGCAGTCGGTAATAGAATAAATAAATACAATTTGCCGATTAGCAGACTAACCAAAAGATTCCACTGACACAGGGGGTAGAATAAAAACTCTTATTTGAAAACAGTTTGTTTCTGTACAGTAAAAGTATAAAAACAAAAACAATGTAAGACGCACATAGCAGCAGAACTTTGATTCCCACAACCTCCAAAACACAACAGAACATGTACTGTACAACATGTATTGTTCAGACATGCTCAATATATATTAAAAAACATCCACAACTTGAACTTCTTTTACACTATTTTACAGTTAAACATGAGCAAAGCGTTTGGAAATCTAAAAACCCAAATTAGGGGTACACTTTCTGTCAAAGTGCTGTATTCTGTGCAGAAGTGGTTTCAATGATAATTATTTGGTGTTTCAGATATGCCTTTGAAAATATTGCTTGAAAGCTCCAAAAAGCATTAAAAAAAACCATTCTTTTAAACCAACAACTGATGCACAAAATGTTCCAAAGAAGGTGAAGTTCCCGATATGTGGATTTGATCAGAAAGCTCTGGCTGGCTTATGTGTTGCAGCTCTCGTCATAAGATGGTGGGGCATCTGGAACAAACAAACAAAAGGAATTTGTAAAAGATATATCTCTCAAGACGCCATCAAACATATCCAACCACACACATGCAGCTCACCAAGCACAGGCATCAATGATATGAATACTATGGACCAGCAGTAATCATCTATGGAAGTTTTAGTGCAATTCAACCGATAAAGTAGAGAAGATATTGTATTATTATCCATATAATTTACATTTGCGTATTACATCCACAAGGGGGCGCATGTAGCGTTTCTTTGCTTTCATGAATTCATTCAACAGCAAGTTCAAAAGAAAATGGCTTCATCACAACCGGTTCTACACCACTCTCCATCCTTTGAAATCTAAAGTATGGCTCAATTTCCTTTTTTGTCAACAAGTTTGGGGTAAAGACCTGGAGTATTCTGAGGTTTATGTCACTGTTATGTCTGCTTTCTTAGACTCTAGTCTGTTGTATTTGTATCATTTAAGTGATGTGAATTTTGCTCCGATGAGCGTGTGCATTCCCAATCATGTTGCGTGAGTGGCCCACGGGTCAAATGTAAATATTGGACTCTACCCCCATGACTTATGTACAGTGCCTTGCGAAAGTATTCGGCCCCCTTGAACCTTTCAACATTTCGCCACATTTCAGGCTTCAAACACAAAGATATAAAAAAAAATATTTTTTGTCATGAATCAACAACAAGTGGGACACAATCGTGAAGTGAAAAGAAATTTATTGGATAATTTCAACTGTTTTAATAAATAAAAAACTGAAAAGTGGGGCGTGCAATATTATTCGGCCCCTTTACTTTCAGTGCAGCAAACTCACTCCAGAAGTTCAGTGAGGATCTTTGAATGATCCAATGTTGTCCTAAATGACTGATGATGATAAATAGAATGCACCTGTGTGTAATCAAGTCTCCGTATAAATGCACCTGCTCTTTGATAGTCTCAGGGTTCTGTTGAAAGCGCAGAGAGAACCATGAAGACAAAGGAACACACCAGGCAGGTCCGAGATACTGTTGTGGAGAAGTTTAAAGCCGGATTTGGATACAAAAAGATTTCCCAAGCTTTAAACATCTCAAGGAGCACTGTGCAAGCAATTATATTGAAATGGAAGGAGTATCAGACCACTGCAAATCTACCAAGCCCCGGCCGTCCCTCCAAACTTTCATCTTAAACAAGGAGAAGACTGATCAGAGATGCGGCCAAGAGGCCCATGATTACTCTGGATGAACTGCAGATAACTACAGCTGAGGTGGGAGAGTCTGTCCATAGGACAACAATCAGTCGTGCACTGCACAAATCTGGCCTTTATGGAAGAGTGGCAAGAAGAAAGCCATTTCTCAAAAGATATCCATAAAAAGTCTCGTTTAAAGTTTGTCACAAGCCACCTGGGAGACACACCAAACATGTGGAAGAAGGTGCTCTGGTCAGATGAAACCAAAATCGAACTTTTTGGCCACAATGCAAAACGATATGTTTAGCGTAAAAGCAACAGCTCATTACGCTGAACACACCATCCCCACTGTCAAACATGGTGGTGGCAGCATCATGGTTTGGGCCTGCTTTTCTTCAGCAGGGACAGGGAAGATGGCTAAAATTGATGGGAAGATGAATGGAGCAAAATACAGGACCATTCTGGAAGAAAACCTGTTGGAGTCTGCAAAAGACCTGAGACTGGGACGGAGATTTATCTTCCAACAGGACAATGATCCAAAACATAAAGCCAAATCTACAATGGAATGGTTCACAAATAGACGGATCCAGGTGTTAGAATGGCCAAGTCAAAGTCCAGACCTGAATCCAATCGAGAATCTGTGGAAAGAGCTGAAGACTGCTGTTCACAAACGCTCTCCATCCAACCTCACTGAGCTCGAGCTGTTTTGCAAGGAAGAATGGGCAAGAATTCCAGTCTCTCGATGTGCAAAACTGATAGAGACATACCCCAAGCGACTTGCAGCTGTAATTGCAGCAAAAGGTGGCGCTACAAAGTATTAGCGCAAGGGGGCCGAATAATATTGCACGCCCCACTTCAGTTTATTTGTTAAAAAAAGTTTTAATTATCCAATAAATTTCGTTCCACTTCACAATTGTGTCCCACTTGTTGTTGATTCTTGACAAAAAATTACATTTTTATATCTTTAGGTTTGAAGCCTGAAATGTGGCGAAATGTTGAAAGGTTCAAGGGGGCCAATGCTATTACTGTCTATGTTGTCTGTCTAATTGTGTGTACAATACATGGTACCGTTTTAATCTGCAACTCAACACCCAGTCTCTTTGCCTCTTCTCTCCCTGAGTCTTATCTAGTCTTTCTGAGTTTGATTTTGGAACTAGGTCAATTGTATTGACCTACTAAGTCTACTATTGTTAGTATTTATTGCTATTAGCTAATCAATTAGCAACATAAGTGCTACATCACCATTTATGTGAGTGTTTGTCTATTCAGAGAATAATGATGTAATAATAATAAGGTCCTGTGTCCGGAATGTTCAAGGATAAGGTTTTTGTACTACCCTCCCAAGTCTTTGCACTTCTCATTCTTTTTTCATTTTCCTAAATTTGTGTAATGCCTTTTAATTAATATGAGGGACATGAAATGCATTATATCACAGAATCGCAACCCAAAATCGCAATACTATGAAATAGAATTTGTTTTTGCCAATTCCCACCCCTAGTAAGAATCCATCTTCATATTATAATGGAATAGAGAAGGCTTGTGCAAACTGTACTTTCAATTCTCAGGGCCAATGTTCTGACGCACACGTTTATTTTTTCCGATAGAAGCCTCCAACAGCAGAGAATTTGAATTGCTACCCTCAACATTGCATGTACACGTGGTGGGCAAGATCTGCTGGTGAGACTTTGCTTTGCTGGCCAGTGTGAGCCCGGGTAAGAGGATGAGCCAATCGTATTAGTGCAAACAGTTTTTCAGATCTGAGGTCAATCAATGTATCTTACACTCAAAGTCATTTAACCTGGAATTATTAATTTACTCTACACATACTGCTGGTACTGCTAATGTAGCCACAGTTGTCCTGGGGCAGACTGAGATTAATCCATGCCACCACCAATCATTCACACACCAGATTCTTGCCTTAGGACACAACGACAGTACTGCACTTTACAGCTGCCCCACTGTAGCACCTGACATTGCGCCCTGCTTAGCTTCCACAAGAGCAGGATTTGTTAACTCTGTCTGAAAAGTGTTTCTAATAGAACATATTAGAACAGGCCTCATTCTGCCCCCCTATCACCAGCCAAGGGAAGAAGAGCATGTAGCAACTGATCACTGACCTGGTTACACTGCATTAGCTAGAAGAGATGCACAGGACAAGGGTTAAAGGGACACTATAGCTACAATATTTGCTTTGGTATTTCATGTTTGAGAAAGTGAAATATTATCTTCAGCAGAAAACCAATAGAAAAACGATCAGCACACCACTACCATCATAAGTGGAATTATTATAATTCATTGCCAACCTGTAGGTCCCACAAACTCACCTCTGGGATAGGAAGGCGTGGAGTAGTCTGGTGGGAGGATGTGGGGGCTTGGCATCATACTCGCTCTGTTGTCTGCGGGATAGGGGCAGCTCGAGGGTGTTTGGGGATTACCAGGACTACTGCTGCTGGCATTGCTCTGCTGATTCTGTCCAAAAAACAGCCCTGGGGCGTAGCTGAATGCGTTGGGCGACACGAGCTGGGACTGTCTCTTGTTGGGGTATCCATCAGTCACAGCCCCGCCTTGGGCCCCTTCGTTTGGGCCCCTTTGCCACTCCCCCAGCGCTGGTGGAGCGCTGGGGGAGTGGCAGGAGGACATACGGGAGCGCGGGGCAGGTTTGGGGGCGGGGCGCGGGGGTAGCGCAGCACTGGTGACCACAGGGGAGGAGTCTAAGGCAGAGGCGGGGTCAGGGGCAGAAGCAGATGCGGGGGCGGGGTCAGAGGCCGCGGCAGAGGCGGGGCAGTTGGGAGAGGATTTAGGCTGGTGCTTTTTGTCCAGAGAGACGTTTCCGATGTGAATGGGGAGTGTCAGCATGACGTCAGGAGACTTGAAGCTGACCTTGAATGAAAAATAAAAAATAAGCATAGCGTTAAGGTATGAATAAAGCGCTATTATTCAGGGCGCCTACAGGGATTCACTTTTCAGACCATCTCTAGGACATTTTAATGCACTTTAGAGACACTTATTGGCCATCATTGTTCTGCAATAATGTAGACATCAATTATGCAGACATCTTGGACACCTGGGGGCCTCCAAGACATATATCTGTATTCAAATCAATGGCCTGTGCTCATCGTGACATCCCATGGACGTCCCAAACACGCTCTTGTTCTTCCAGTCTTGTGCAGTAGGTGCACAGCAGTTCTACTGGTATTCTTTGGAAAAAATGACGGTTGAAAAACATGAAGCCAAATTATTTGAGAGATCTCATTAACTAATTAAATATTTCATTATTGATCATCTATAGCTGTAAAGCATTACCTCCTCGTAGGGTGGTTGACTACAGGGACAAGTTCCGATCGCATTCATCCACATTCACACCTCTAGACACCTCAGGCAAGCAGTACTGCTGTCAGGTGCCACAACGGCAGGGTCATGGCCCTGGCTGACCTGTTGGCTTTCAGCCAGGGGTCGCTTCAGCAAAAACTGGTTTACCTCACATCATGTACGCAGGGTCGCGTCACTTCTTGCTTTCACAATCACTCTCCACGCTTCCCCATATTGTACACAAACTCTCGCGTCGATCACTGTCATATCTGTAACATTTAACGTCTTCTTCATGCCATTATTCCATCCGTACCATGGCCTACCCCTCGGTCTACTATCACTTAAGCAACTATTCATCACAATTGATTAACAAAACTCAAATATCACAACATTGGTCAAGTCTGGTAAGGGTGTTTAGAAATAGATGTGTGAGATGATTGCGTGATTTCAATGTTGATTATAGTAATATTCAGGAACATGACTATTTGACAGTAGGGGTGACAGTAGCTCAGTTGGTAGAGCATTGGCCTTCAGGCCTGAAGGTTGTGGGTTCAATTCCCACCTCTACACCTTCTCCACCGACTCCCACTGATGACTGCTGTCATTGTGTCCTTGGGCAAGACACTTAACCCCACTTTGCCCAAAGCCCCCACTGAAAGATCAAGGCTATGCTCAGAGAGCAGCCGTCCTCCTGTGGACTCACCACCTGCAGAGGGTCAGTGAGGGGCTGGTGCTATGAGACTTGGGTGGCATCTCTGATTGCCACCCCCCTGACCCAGAAATGGATTAAAGGGTAGAAAATGGATGGATGGATGGATGGATGGATGACTATTTGACCACCTCTGCTGCTATGACTTAAAGTACTGTTGTATTTTAATACAATTGTTAGGAATTTTTAGAATTATCTCAATATGCGTTAAGTTTGTATGAATGGATGTGTTTCTGCTCATACCGGGGATCAATAAAGTATCTAAAAATTTAATTGCTGTGCAAAATAGATAAAGTGTGAACTTTAACATGTATTTGAACAAAGGCTCAGCCGATAGAACCAGAGAGCAGTTTCACACTTCAAGCAGTTTTAAATAATCTGGAATAATTTCTAACAGACATTCCACAAACAGTACTACATCGTGTGAATCTGTTTTCAACGCCGTCATGTTTTCTGCTGCTGGACACCTGAATTTCTCCTATGGGGGATCAGTAAAGTATCTATCTATGTTAATTACATCATTCCCGTTATTGTGTGCAACACACTCTTTTCCTTCTCCAGCCATAAACACATCTGCTTTTCTTTTAATGTCATTGTCTGTTATGTACCCTCATTTATCTCTTTTATCAGATTCCTTTCCTTCTTTTTCCAGTAGGCCAAGAAAGACTCTAAAGGAGCATATAAACCCAGATAGTAATAGTTCATTCTGAATAATAATATTGTTCTTTTATCTCCTTACTTTGACATAGTACTCTATCTTGATGAGGTCACAGCCGTTGAGCTGAGACTGGGGCAGAGGGGGGACGATGATCTGCTCCCTCCACTCCAGCTCCTTCCCCGCCTTCACCACACCCCCTTCCACCTGGGCGATCACACGGAGGTCATGTGTGGGCTTCTTGGTCTCATATGTAACACGCTGCAAACAGTGATTTGGGATCAGCATCTGGGCTGGAACAAGTTCATGTGTTCATTCAAAACTATTGGAACCAATATGGAATAACAGCTTTTTGACACAAACTAAAAACATTCTGTGAAACTGTTTTATATTCTCCAAGCAACCAGAAGCACCTGATTTTACAATCATTAAAAATGCATTATACATAATGGATAATGTTCCAAACAGGCACAATCCTTGAGATAAGTTGGAAAGGGGGAACAATTGCCATATTCCCTCCCTTCCACAATCTAATAAAGAAAACATAAATAATTTGCCTGGCAAATATTTAGTTTCAAACTCCCACATATTTTTGAGAGCATACAGCACATGGCGCTCTCCTGGTACCTGCATGAGGCTGGCTGTCACGTTGCTGCTGCTCTTGCCTGATTGGTTGTGGATTTTGGCGGTCACTTGAATGACCTGTCCCGGAGTATAGCCCTTCATGTCGGTCTGAGCCTTCAGGACCATGGTGCCAGTCTTCATGAGCATGTAGGTGAACAGCTGGGTCACTGCAGACTGACTTGGGCCCTGGGCACAGGGGACGAAAGGACGTCAAACAAACTTGAAAAGAATCACGGTCTGCGACATAATCTTTTGGAGTCAGTTCCATGTTACAAAACTGTTCACACAAATATCAGGGCCCCTGGCCCTTCAGTTTAAGCGCTCCTTTCGCAAACTAGGATGAATCCTCACACTATAAAGTCATGGGTTGACCAGTTTTCTGACTTTTAAAACAAAAGTAATTCCACTCAAACTATTTTTAGACATTTCGCCAGTTAAAGGAGCTATATCCGTTTCTGGTAGGTTTTTCTCAGTTTGAATGTTCAACACCACCCCCCAACTCGCTCACAGGCTTCCATCTAGTTTGATTTGCGATCTGATACGTATGCAAACAATAGCATCAGCGCAACTTCTTGAAAGCTGTACAACAATCCTCCAGAGGATAACATGTAAGCCAACGCTACTGTACGTAATTTAAATATATATATATATATATATATATATATATATATATATATATATATTCACCCGCCAGAGGAATTAGCCACTTTCTGCTAACATACTGCAGTGTTTACCAGCAGAGCTGTAGAAGCTAGAGGACGCAGCCTCGTTCTGTGAGTGGAGGAGAACGAGCGTCACGCTAAGTCTCTACTCAGCACTTTTTATGGCCTAAATTCATACAAAGGTGAATCAATAAGCTCAATTAAATTACGGAATTGAATACAACTTGTATGTAGTAAAACTCAATAGAAAATAAATCAGCTTCTTTAAGTGACATGATTTACTCTATGAGCCTGCTCCAGAGTTTTAGACAAGGATCTTAGCTACCACCTGAATGTAGTATTTTTTTTTGTTTTTTCCCATTTTTATTTATTTATAATTATTTCAAAGCTTTCTTACAGAGGCAAGAAACACCTCTATCATTGAAAAGCATTGTTTAAATTTAAAACAAAATTTCTTGTTTCTTGGTCACATAGGTACTGCTATGATATGATGTAGTTTGTGATTTACCCAGATGTCTGGCACTTGGTTGAGGTTGAGGAGGCTGAGCAGGTAGAAGGACTTTTCAGTGTCATAGTCTTTGGCGAATCGAGGCGTGTCGATGAAAGAGCGAACTCTATAAATGATTTTCCCATAGTTTCCTTCATAAGACGTAGGCGCTGTGGCTGAAAGACAGCAGGAGAACATTCATTTTTATAGCACAGCTTATACAGGACCTCATCACAAGGACAACGTGACATTTAAAAAAAAGAAAAATCACATGAAGGCATAAAAGAGACGGGGCGTAATCTCAGGATGGCTGCAGCTCCAGACTGTGGAAAGTTTAGAAAAAGGATTTCATACATTTATTTTTAAATAATTTATATTTTATTTGGAAATAACTAAATTATGACAGATACCGTTTCCTTCATCCTTTTACAGAATATTTCCATTTTGTCTTAAATGGGCTTGCAGAATATGGCTAATTTTTAAGAAAGTCACTGCAACCTTTGTGAAGAGATCCCTTATGCCCATGTAAAAAGGAAACCACAATAGTAAAGAAAACATAATAAAAATAAAGACTTGAGTGGCGATGGGGAGAGAGAGGGGGGGGGGGGGGGGGGGAGAGGCGATGGGGAGAGAGAGAGGCAATGGGGAAAGATATGGCCTTTTTTTCTAGTCCAGGTCCACAATATTTTGAAGAAAAAAGTGGTTACAAAAACTGTTACAATTTGCACTAAATTACAGCTAATTTAGTGCAAATTAGTGAACCCTAACAAGTCAGTAGCCCAACACAAGACCTTCTCCACTGACGTCTGCTGCCGTTGTGTCCTTGGACAAGACACTTAACCCCATTTTGCCTGAAGCACCGCTGAAAGATCAAGGCGGAACAGGCAGACAGAGCAGCCGTCCTCCTGTGGACTCACCACCTGCAGGAGGATCAGTGAGGGGCTGGAGCTCTGAATTGGGTGGCAATCCCCGACCCCGAAATTGATTAAGGGGAAGAAAATGGATTGATAAGTGAGACAATGATTCTGATTTGGCTGTGCTGCAATTTTGAGCTCTAGTAGGCCCTGTGACATTTTTTCTCAAGACCTATCCGAGAGAAAAATCTATCTGGCAAAAACAGACACCTGCATGTAGAACCTTAGAAGAAGAGTAGAATAATTTAAGATAAGATATGATTTATTTATCTCACATAGGAGAAAAGGCTCCTCGGCTTGGGACCAATATTGTTGCACTCGAGTATGAGAGAAAAATCAGCATGGTCATGTGACGTTGGCCGCTGCAGGCGCTTTAGGTGACACACACACACGCACACACACACATACAGAACCGGTCGGCTCACTTTGAGTTTCTGCGAGAGCCACTCTTTCAGCAGTAATCAACCTGCACTGAAAACTGAAAAGTAGAAAAAGCACCAGGGATCAACACAGGGGAAAGACAGAGACAAGATGACGACTCTGAATGGACACAACCCTCTTTACTTGTTCCACTACAGTCCGGTTTCACTGTAGTGGAACAACAGACAAAAAGAGAAAACTTGTGACTCATTGAAATCAGACCTGGCGTTATTTTTAGTGCCATAAACCGTTCTAATACTCATTTTCAAACACTACAGAGTATCCTGGACAGACGTTTTCATTTCATGTGGGCTTAAAACAGGCATGTCCAAACTCAGGTCCAAACTCAGGTCCTTGTGGTCCTCAGTGTCTTTATGTGGCCCTCTGCCATGCTAACCCAAAGTAGTCTTTGAGATCAAGTTCACTTAGTCATCCATCCAACTTCAGCTCAGCCAATATAGAACTTATTCAAAAGCCCAGTACGTTGTTGACTTTATTTGCACATACTTTACCAACGTGGTTTTTGATTTTGTCACTTCTGCTAATGGTGCTAATGTAGCTGGTGAGATGGTAAAAAAAAAATCATTCAGCCAACTTCAGCTGTTATAGATTGTTACGTGCCCCAGCGTAAGCTTTCTCTCCTTCTCCCATGATCTTTCAGCTTGGCCCTGATTGGCTGGCGGTCCACCCAAAAGCAGAGCAGGTGTGCTGATGGCTCTCTCTCCCTCCAGCCCTCGACACACTGGTCCCGACCACGTTCTGGGACAGACGTGTCAGGCCAACGCCATTCGGTTTTTCGTATGATTCGATTTTACACGCACTTGCACCCAACATGTACATTTACACAAAAGGTTATCCTACTGATTTTACTTGCATTACACGCAGCCACTCATATTACACTTACACTGACCGCAGTAATATATTATTATTATTATAATTTGTAAATAAATGCCAACAGGCTTAAAATCTGGTTGTGGTGTCGTTCCCCCTTTTTCCTTTGTTGCAGCCACCGAGCCGGGCTGTAACATAGATCATCATAAATCTCAGAACAGCTCGATGCCAGTCAAGATAGTTTTTCAGTCCGTGATGTCGGGCCCTGGACTAGTCTGGTAAGGGTTGTCCAAACTTCCTGGCTCAAAAGGCTCTCACAGCTCTACTTTCACACATGCCGGAGATACAGTACAAAAACTTTTAAAACTATAGAATCCATTAACAGCTGAAGCAGGTAATCATACATTTGCCACTGTAAATAATAAGATAGAAAAGACCTCCGTAGAGATGTGGGGGTTCCATTTCTAAACAAAATCCACATGCACCACATGAATCCCATCCAGACAGTCATTTATATGCTTCTCTGGGCCATTGGACACTTTTCCTGAAACTTACGTCCAAATCTTCCCACAGCTTTTGGAGTTACATTGTTCACAAGAAAAAAAGTTCAAATGCCGGTAATGAATTTCCCTCCTGGGCAGAGTTACTGAATCACCAGACTTATGAATGACATCAGTGTGACAGGGAATGCAAAGACAGAACCATGACACTGCACATCCAAGAGTCACGCCCGACTCTCATTGGAATCACATCAAGTCCATTAGTTTGTCTGTTAGCAAAAAAGCTCAAAACAGTTCTACAAGTGTTATTCCAGTGACCTTTTCCAAATCACAAAATACATTGTTCCCAAAGTTGTCCGTTTCTCTGGCTTCACACAAAATAGTATCCCTACATTTAAAAACTAATATACCTGGGCTACAAATGGATCGGATGGGCCAAATTGTGTTTTTAAAATGGATTTGATGTGGTCCATTATTTCCATTTATTTGTTCTTTAAAAATCTGCTCTTTTTGGAATATTGTTAAAAGATCAAAAAGGAATGTTGAATAATGTTATATATGTAGTGCCCTGCTCAAAGTTATACATATATTTATATAATATTTTGTTGACCAGTAGAGGATGTTTTCTATGGCCCCTTTTTCCAACTTTATCCAAACTTTGTGTAATCTGAAATCCAGAATAATCCCACATAAACCAGTGTTGTGTTGTCGTGTTATGGATGAATGACTTCCTTTGGTCTGGACTAACAACAGGGTAAACACACAGACAAGTCCCGACATGTCTGACCTCGGATCAGTGAGAAATGTAAGGAACTCCTGGTCCTGCCCTCCTCCACCACATCGGAAACGTTGATAATAGATGGAAAAACGTGATCAATAAAGAATAAAAGAAAGATGTTTTAACCGTTTGATTCCCTGATCTGTGGCGGCGATTTTGACGGTTTTGTAAAGTCCTCCTCGATAACTACAATTTGATTTTACGTTTGTGTAGCCCTAAATCACAACAGTATAGAGGTGACAGGTGTGATTTACATATGGCAATTTAAAGAAATGTGATGTGGTATTTGTCAAGACAGTAGAAAACAAAACCATGGCTTTATGGACAGAGGGCGGCTTTGTGCATGACATCAATCAGTTTGACAACAGGTAATTTAGGCAGAAGGGCCAGGGGGTGGTCTATGAAGCTAAAGCTAGGTGGTGTATGAAGCTAAAACTCTAGGTCCGTTCTAGACTAAATAGAAAAATGTTGAAACCTTGTAAAAAACGTGCGTCTTGTTCCTAGTGGTCTATAACATCACGGCTCTGCTCCTCTTACCTGGTATTAGAAACTTGAAGGGAAACGTGTGTTCTCCGGGCTTCAGTGTTCCTGTGGGGATAAGATTAGCATCAGCCGCAGGAAACATGGGACCAGCTCTGGGACAAAGGCTCACAGCAGAGAGGTCCCTGGCCCAGAGGCCGGGAACAACATCACTGACTCCAAACACTGTTCATTATGAAGGCTTATTCACACAGTATCTACACCCCATGTGTGATCAATACACGTTACAGTACAGTCGGACTATGCTACTTTTTTTCAAGTTCTTTGTATTCTGTGTCCTTCACATTCTACCTTAAAGCAAGATTTGTCAATGGTACAAGCAAAATTTAATTGTTTTAAAAAGATACAATAAATATCTCCCATGAAATGAGAAAATAAAGCAACAGCTCTTTGAATAAGACTAAATATACTCAAATTAAAATAAAATAAAAACATTAATTTCCAAGACACTTAACCCCACTTTGCCCAAAGCCCCCACTGAAAGATCAAGGCTATGCTCACACTCAGAGAGCAGCCGTCCTCCTGTGGACTCACCACCTGCAGAGGATCAGTGAGGGGCTGGTGCTATGAGACTTGGGTGGCATCTCTGACTGCCACCCCCCTGACCCAGAAATGGATTAAAGGGTAGAAAATGGATGGATGGATGGATGGATGGACATTGAGCAATTCAGAATCAGAATCAGAATCATTTTTATTGCCAACGTAAGTAACGGGAGGTCACAGACTTGGAAATTGCTTTGGCTCAGTGCAACAGTCAAAAAGAGATAATAAAAATAAGAATAAAAAACACTTCTAAAGAATAAATTTAAATTTAAAATAGAGTTACAGTTACTATTTACAATATACAAGTGCACATGGTGCACACAATGTAAGGTGACAGCAGTACAGTGAAGTAAAGTGACGTATGATGGGCAGTAAAGTGACTTTATAAAGGGCGGGGGGACAGGTTAAGAAGTGTTCAAGAGTCCAACAGCAGAGGGGAAGAAACTGTTCTTGTGGCGGGAGGTTCTAGTCCTGATGGACCGCAGCCTCCTGCCTGAGGGGAGTGGTTGGAATAGTCCATGTGCAGGGTGAGAGGGGTCGGCTGTGATACGACCAGCCCGGCCTCGAGCTCGGGCGACGTACAGGTCCTGCAGCGATGGAAGGCTGCGGCCGATCACTTCCTCTGCAGAGCGCACAATGCGCTGTAGTCTCTGTTTGTCCCTGACTGTGGCTCCAGCGAACCACACGGTGATGGAGGAGGTGAGGATGGACTCGATGATGGCCGTGTAGAACTGCACCAACATCTGTGCAGGCAGCTTGGCTTTCCTGAGCTGCCGCAGGAAGTACATCCTCTGCTGGGCCTTCTTGATGAGAGAGCTGATGGTCGGCTCCCACTTGAGGTCCTGGGTGATGGTGGTGCCCAGGAAACGGAAGGACTCCACAGAGGTGATGGGGGAGTCCATCACGGAGGGTGGGGGCGGGGGGACAGTGCTCTTCCTGAAGTCCACAATCATCTCCACTGTCTTCTGGGCGTTCAGCTCCAGGTTGTTACCACTGCACCAGGACACCAGCCGGTCCACCTCCCTCCTGTAGGCGGACTCATCGTTGTTGGAGATGAGTCCAATGAGGGTGGTGTCGTCCGCGAACTTGATCAGCTTCACGGAGTCGTGGCTGGAGGTGCAGTGGTTGGTGTACAGGGAGAAGAGCAGGGGAGAAAGAACACAGCCCTGTGGGGCTCCTGTATTTATAATCCGAGAGTCCGAGACATTCTTCCCCAGACGCACTCGCTGCTTCCTGTCCGTCAGGAAGTCAGTGATCCACCTGCAGGTGGAATCGGGCACGTTGAGCTGGGAGAGCTTGTCCTGGAGCAGGGATGGCAGGATTGTGTTGAAGGCAGAGCTGAAGTCCACGAACAGGACCCTGGCGTAGGTCCCCGGGGAGTCCAGGTGCTGTAGGATGTGGTGGAGGGCCAGGTTAATGGCGTCGTCTACAGATCTGTTGGCTCTGTAGGCGAACTGCAGGGGGTCCAGGAGGGGGAAGGTGAGGGACTTGAGATGGGAGAGAACCAGGCGTTCAAATGACTTCATGACGACAGACGTAAGTGCTACAGGTCTGTAGTCATTGAGTCCTGTGATCCTGGGCTTCTTCGGGACGGGGACAATGATGGAGGATTTGAAGCAGGCCGGGACATGGCAGGACTGCAGAGAGGAGTTGAAAATGTCCGTGAACACAGGAGTAAGCTCACTGGCGCAGTGTCTCAGAGTGGCCGGAGACACGTGGTCCGGGCCAGGAGCTTTGCGGGGGTGCAGCCTCAGGAAGAGTTGTTTAATCTCTTTAGCGGCTATTGTTAGGCTGGGGGCAGGGCTGATGGGTGGGTCGTTAGAGTAGTGGGGGGTGGGGGAGGGAGAGGTGTCAGGGGCAGCATCAAAGCGACTGAAAAATAAGTTCAGATCGTCAGCTAGCTTGTGGTCATCAGCACAGGGGGGGGCTTTGGGTTTGTAGTTGGTGATCTCCCGTAGGCCCCTCCAGACAGAAGCAGTATCGTTGTTACCAAACTGCTCCTGTAGTCGTTCTCTGTGCCGGGACTTGGCTGCTTTCAGTTCTTTCCTGAACTGATATTTAGCTGCTTTGTAGCCGCTGCGGTCCCCCTCCCTGAAAGCAGACTCCTTTGCTTTCCTGAGCTGCCGGAGTTTAGCAGTGAACCAGGGTTTGTCGTTGTTATAGATGACCCTGGTCCTTGTTGGAATGATGCTATCCTCACAGAAGTGGATGTATGACGTTACAGTGTCCGTATATTCATCCAAACTATCTGTGGCAGCTCTGAAAAGGTCCCAGTCTGTAGATTCCATGCATGCGCGCAGCTCTTCCACAGCTTCATCAGACCACACTTTGGGGCTCCTCACTGCAGGTTTCGAGAGCTTTAGTCTCTGTCTGTAAGCAGGAACCAGATGTATCATGGAGTGATCTGAGAAGCCGAGGGCTGGCTTGGGAACAGCGCGAAAAGCTCCGCGCACGGTGGTGTAACAGTGATCCAAAGTGTTCTCCTCTCTGGTCGGGCATTTGATAAACTGTCTGTATTTGGGTAATTCCTGGCTCAAGTTTCCCTTATTAAAATCCCCCAGGATAATAATCAGAGAGTCCGGGTATAAGCGTTCCATACACAGTACTTGCTCTGCGAGTGCGCGCTGAGCCTCGCGCGCGTCCGCGCATGGCGGTATGTAAACAGAGGCAAGAATGAATGAAACAATTTCCCGCGGGGAGTAATATGGTTTACAATGAATGAAAAGATATTCCAGAGCAGGAGAGCAGTGCTTGGAGATCACTGTCACATCGTTACACCAGTTTGTATTGACGTAGAAACAGAGCCCTCCGCCTCTGCTCTTCCCTGAGAGCGCACAATGGCGATCCGCGCGAAACAGCCCAAAGCCCTGCAGCTCCAGAGCGCAGTCCGGGATCCGCTCATTTAGCCAGGTCTCAGTGAAGCAGAGGACACAGGATGTGGCGAAGTCCTTGTTTCTTCTCATGAGCAGGCTGAGTTCGTCCATCTTATTGCCCAGTGAGCGTACGTTGGAGAGAAAAATGCCGGGGAGAGCCGTGCGCGCTCCTCTCCTCCTAAGACGCACGAGCAGCAGGCCTCCTCGCTTTCCCCTTTTACGGGCCCACACTTTTTTGGCTAGAACATGAACTAAATCAGCCGCAGATGCCAAGAAAACAGGCAATAGGTCCATGGGAACGGTGGGTCGGATGTTCATAAGTTCCTCACGGGTGTAGGAACAGCCAGATGCACAGTTAAAAAGTAAAAACAAAAGAAAAAGAGAGCAGCAAAGAGCCATGTCGACCGTACGAGGCGCCATCTTGAATCGTAATCAATTATTACCTCATTTAGTAAAAGTATTTAGTGATGTGGCCAACGTGTATTTTTATTCACCTGATGACGTACCACACATTAACCCTAACCCTTTCCTATGAGTTTATGTGAACAGCATAGATGATACGGGGAAGTGCAGGACTGGTTTACATACGACTGACTTAGTTCAGAACCAATTTCACCAATTCCACAGCTAATTCAACTGCTTTGACAGTACAAATAAACTATAATTATTATATAGTTTTCTTAATTGTAAAAGAATAATAAAGCAGTTTTGTGAATCTAATTGCTATCAAAAATGTATCTGGGAAAACATTTTTCTTTCAAAAATTGCTTCTTTCACATTAGACTTGTATTGGCGCCTCCCAAAATACAATTCCACAACATAAATTAAATGTGAATTACACATATAACCATCAGTGTGGCTGCAACAATCTGAAAATTATGAAAAGTATGGATGGATAGAAATCCCGATGCAATAATGGGAGGAGCCAATTTTCCCATCAGAAAACAGACAGCCTCCACTGTGATTGTTATTTAACCAACGACACAGGTGTTAGGAACAGTGAGAGTTCTGCTTTCATTCTCTGCCTTTCTATGGACTACATTACACAGCTGGGCTTTTCCACAAACCTCTCTCGTCTCAGTGTACATGCAGAGCTCTCTCGTCTCAGTGTACATGCAGACTCAGACCACTCGGTGTGCATAGGTACCTTTGTCTGCCACAGAGACAGTGGTGTTGAAGTACTGCTCCTCTGTGGTCCACGCCGTGTCATTCACTTTGGTCGTGATGCCGCAGAAGCCGTTGCAGTTTACTTTAATAGCTGGGAAAGACAAAAACATATTAGACATTACATACATTTAATTAGAAGATTCCATTTTTTCATCACTACCCCATAACACAGGGGTACCCAACTGGCGAACCAGGGTCCAGGCCTGGACCTCAAGAGCATTTTCTCTAGACCTCTGTGAACATTATGTAAAAAAAAAAAAAAAAAATTCAGAAAAATTTTTGGGAGGGCCAAAATGTTGCGAGTGCAGAACACATAAATTGAGCCAGGAAAATAACTGTAACCATAGTGATAGTTGCTAGGGTAGTTGCCATAGTGATGGTTGACATGGCAATGGTCATCGTGGCAACTGTGGCTATGGAAACTTATTTTATGGGACTTTGTTTCCAAACATGTTTCTCACTCTCTAATTAATATAGTACGTATAAGACTTATGATTATGCACTGTGTATTACACTCTTTAAGTTGTTGAGGTCACAAAACCTTTCTCTGGTTGTATGACGCCCGGACTCGTCTACTGAGCTGATCAAGTGGACCACTTGTCAATTTAGTTGGGGAACCCTGCCATAGCACAATCATTTAAACTTTAATATTCTTTTTTATATGCATGTTTAGTTTTTAAATAGCCACAGGTTTAATTTACAACTTGTGCGGCTTGGTTAGTCTCTTAAACTGCGAGAGGTGAACAAAGTCACATCAGACAAACGAAATCTCAGAACCCCCAAAGAAAGGCAAAAATGTCCATCCATTTTCTACCCTTGGCAAAAAATGTATGCCGTCTAATTAGGACCTTTTCAGATGTTTAAAGGTGGGATGGATTGTCTCAGCAAAGTATAATTGTTCCCAAATCTGTCTAAATCTGCTTCAGTGAGCCATGTATGATACAGGTGGGTCTGCAAAACATATACACAGGAGTTTTGTATTTTTGGTTGAACTTTTAGATGGTGCAAAAAAAACAGTGTTTGTGTAGAGTGCACACACAGGCCAAGGCCAACCCCAAGCAAGCTTTCCATGCGACCAGTAAATTGGGATTTGCATTATGAATCAGAAATTAAATGTGTTGAAACAGGCACGAGTGATTCATCTGAAATCACCCTTTACTTTCATGGCTCAAGTGACAAATGTGGAGGCGGAGAAAAATATTAGTGAAAATGGTAAGGAAGAGCTAACAACATGGTCGATGCCAACAAGGAAGTTAACAGTTTGTGTCCACCATGGGTGTGGTGAGAAGACTTCAAAAAAGGACTGTACGGTCTTTTAAAGTCACTACAATTACAGTCACATTTTTGCCTTCTGCCTGTCCCACAAATAGCTCCTCAGACTGACCCCCACCTGCCAAACACAGGTAAATTTCACTTAACAAACTGGCAGCCCAAACAAGGTTCTCTTTCTGCTCACCGATTGGATAATCGGCCTTAAAAATCAAAAAAAGAAAAAAAAATTATGACATCATGTCCATTGTATTTTCAAATTAATAGTAACTCAACTTTTATCTTTTGTTCAGTTAGCGGTTACTTACTGAATGTTTCATATAGTACACTCGAGTTACAGCTGGTTTTGTCTTGTGCTCATGGGATCACCGCTTGTGAAAAGCCCAAATAGAATAAACAGAAAATGATCTTCAAAACAAAGGCTTGGCTTAGATCACTTTACATGTAATGAATCTAGAGCTGCAACTAACGATTATTTTGTAAATCGATTAATTTATCAATTATTTTTACGATTAATCGAGTAATCGCTTGGCTGTGAATTGTGTAGAAAAAAAATATTTTTTCATCACAAAAAGCTAAAGTGGCAACACTCGAGGACGTATTGATGGCGTAAACTTAAAGTAAATGTTTGTAACAGGCTCTTTGTGCTAATTCTGCTATCTGATTGGATGAGACAGACAGATATTCATTAAATTATAAAAACAAAGTCTGTTTTAATCAAAAATACTACATTTTCATGTCATTTTTGCTCTGTTTGAGTCCGTGTGAACCAGAAAAAAGTTAAAAAGATTACTAAAATAGTTGTCGACTATTTCAATAATCGATTAGTCGTCGATTAATCGATTAGTTGTTTCAGCCCTAAATGAATCTCATATTTGTTACAATATTATAAGTAGAATTACAAACATAAATTAACTTTTGAATAGTATTCCACAAGTTTCACATGTATTCAATCAGACAAAGAGTTTCAGGATCAGTCTTGAAATAGTTATACTTTGGGTTGGGTCGAGGCGAGATGACGACAGCAATTCATTTACATATTAACTTTCCCTTTGAATGCTTTCCCACTCCCATCACGCCACAAGAACAGCAGAGAGCTCCCTATAAATGATCTGGGTCAACACTTGCTCGTTGATACTGCCCTGGTTCTTATCGTCTCCTTCTAAAGTGGTAAACCGAGCTATTGTTGGGAAGAGCAGTCGTGAGGCCTTTAGACAGGACCAGCTTTATTGGAAGTGGAATGTAAACAAACCGGAGGCCGAGAGCAGTGGCAGAAAGAAAGACGTGAGCAGAGGCAAGACAGGAGCTGCATACACGGGGAACTATTCAGGACAACTACAAAGGCTGCCTGTAACCTTAGCGACCTCGGCTACAAATATGCATAAAGTTCAAAGGTCAAAACTAAACTAGTAATAATAATATATAATTGAGTGTCCAAAACAGTACATTGTAAAACCAAAGACTTCATCGTCGTCATTATTCTTTCACTCCATACACAGATCAACTACTACTGTAGCCACAGCTGCCCTGGGGCACACTGACAGCCTGACTGGCAACCACCATGTGCCAGGGTCTGCAAGGGTCTTGCCTAAGGACACAGCAACAGTGTGCCACTTTACAGGCGCAGCCACCTCACCGTGGCACCTGGTGTTCCCACAAGTCTCCCATCACAGCACTAACCAGGACCTACTCAGCTTAGCTTCAAGAGGTATGATCCCGTCATATAGATGGCTTTCACATGCAGGTATGGCCACAATGTCTACTGCTTATTTTCTATTCAAAAAGAGTGAAATAAAATAAGTTTATTTTAGATTTTCCAACTTCAACATTTTGATCCTTTGACACGCTTTTTCCATCTTCTAAAACAGTCCCGGACCCACAGCCTCAGACCCGGCTCTGTCCCAGACATATGGCTTGTCCTATCGTTAGAGCGGATCTCCTCTCATTGTGGGTCTCCCTGACGTTGCTGGCCTTTATCTGCTGTATTTTTATATAATCCCCTCTTACTCAAAGAAATACAAAGATTGTATTGCATTGTATTGTATTGTATTGTGTTAGCTGTGGTTTTGCATCTGCAGCTATATTTTTGTTTGTTTACCTTGTACAATATGGGACACAGTTTGACGTTATTTCTTTTATTTGAATAAATATGGATTCTACTTGTTCAGTTGTCTTAGATTTGAATTCTTGCTTGGATTGAACCAATGCTGGATTAAGTTAAAAAAGGCTATGTATTGTGGACAGATTGACGTTTTTGATTAATTATGATGAGGTATAATAAGCCATCACACTCACAACGTCGCAAAATTTCATCGAATAGTCATTTAAATGGGAAAAGGTCAGAGGGCCACATAGAAACATGAATAGGGCCACATGTGGAACCCGGGCCGTACTTTGCCCAGGTCTGTACTGGATGTCAGACAAACGCTGTCTTTTGTTCCCTTGACAGATGGGATCACGGGATCACAGAGCACAGTGCAACATGATGCAGCGCGTTACCAGCAGCTTTTTCCACATTCTCTCACAGTATCGAGCAGCAAACAACAGAGCATTACTGAAAGAACCAGCCCGAGGAGAACATGCAACTTCAGCCCCTAACGCAGAGTTGACTGTAAACAGGCCTTTATGCTGGAATCCCGATCATATTTCATGTTTATAAAAAAGGGAAAGCAAGTGACGGTTTTATTTTTCTAAATGAGTTATCATGATTATTAATATTATTACATTTCCAGTGAACCAAAATTCTGTTAAATGTTCCATTATTGGCCATCTTAAGTTGAAAAAATTTAAGTGAAAATTATATTGGTTTGTTTAGGCTAAAGATTCACTCGCTGGTGCCACAATGTACGCTAAACCTTTATATTAAATTGATAAAGTGTTATTACCTACTCAAGAAAAAAACAAGTAGATACATCAATAGAGAATAGAGAAGGGCGAATGTAACTACACCAGACAGTTTTTCCAAGCTTCTAGTTTACACAAAAGGTACTCCAATAATTTATATTCATGTATATGTAACTAGTCTATGCTCCACGTCGGTTTTGCTTTAGCGAGATTTAATTGTCTTCCTCAAAATGGCTTACTTACATAAATATGAGCGTAAACAAATGCAATATTAGTTTTGTTTGGGCTTTTAAATACATTTTTATTGGCACATTGAGTCTTGGAATGCATCCAAATCATAAAATACATTATTCCTTATTGTTGACATTGACAGATTCTACAAGAGTTTCAAACGTCTCAGAAAGGTGTTGAAATTGCCTTGAGCGACAGACAAGACACAGGCAGTCTGTCTTTGTCTCTGTCTGTGTCTTGTCTGTCTATATCTGGTCTGTTGGATACTCTGGTTTTTTTATATTGATTGATGCCTGTATGATTTTTGTTGGTCACAGAGGACATTTTTTTTGTTTTTGTTTTTTAGTTGAGGCATCTTTTTTGTTTGAAATAATCATTGTCATCTGCCATTAGTTTTTTTTTTTTTTTTTTTTTTTTTTATCATTAAAAAATATAAGAAAAATAAAATTAAGAAATTCCCTTGACCAAACCTGGAGCTAGGGCCGGTTTAAGTGGACCTTTCAGAGTTTTGTCTGCGCTCATATTATTCTAGATCCATGGCTTGAGTGCAGCCACTTCCTGGTTGCGACAGTCCATAGTTTCCGTTTGTGTTGTACCTTTGCACGGGAGCGCCTGGGCCACTTTGATCCTCACGGAGCCAGAGATGCTCTCTCCCGGGCTGTATACCACCTTGTTGCCCTCAAAAGTGATCTCAAACTCCTGGAGCTTCCCCATGGTGCGATCCCTGTGGTTCCTGTGCTCCCGAATGACGCTGCCTCAAAGAGCCGAGGGACACCTGTACGTGAGACTACAGCCAGCACCTATACGCACGCTAGCCCCGCCCTCCGCCATGACGTCACCGGGCACAGAGGAGACAAGGCAGATTTGTCTCAGTTACTGTATTTTACCCATATGCTTTGTCTTCTCAATACTCACTTTGTCTTTTGTAAGAAAATAAAACATAAATAAAAAAACGTGAATAAAATAAACCACACTCAAAAAAAATAAAAAAATGGAAAGACCCACGTCTCCCATTACCTTATGCAGAGCATTAACAAATAAACAATTTACCTCTTACTAATAAAAAAGCCATAATAACCACATCAATGCTCGAAAAATACCAAATTGAACAAATTCTGAATCAATATGTTTAATGCAGGTGCTTTTTCTGTTAATATACTTTGAAACTTTCTTTGAAATACGTCATTCTGTCATTATTGTCTGTTTGTTATGTCATGTATTGTAATGTCCGTAATTGTTAATAAAAACATAAAAAAGATTTGCGACAACAACCTGGGACTCTGAGGAGCATAGGGACTGGCAGGAGGCAACATTTCAGATTTATGCAGCTACAATATAAAACAGTCTTTCTGAAAATGTGAGACAGGCTTCTTCTCTGTGCTACTGTGCTACACGGTCACTCACTCACCTCTTCTGGACATGTCCCACTAGCGCCACCCTCTGGAAAAACTTCACCCACGTCAGAAAAAAAAACTCATCCCCGACATCACTTTCAGTTTTCAGGAAATGCTCTTTATTTTTGTTATTCTTAACAGATACAACCCTAAATACTACTACTCATCTGTCAAATTCCACATACATAAGTCAAAATGTTGAAAAAGAAAACCAATCTGTCTTCCAAATATTCCAAAACGAAATCAATCTGGTATGACTGGTATGGTATGATTTTTATTTTCACAGGGACAGTGTAGGGTTAGGGTGGTACCATAATGTAGCAGCAGTGCTAATGTAGTGCACCTGTAGTCCCTGAGCAATACACTATTTTAAACATCCCCCAATTTAAATCCTGTTTGGACTTTTGTTCTGTGCTTCAAAATTTTTGTCTTTTATTTTTTTTCTCCAGTAACAATCCTGGCTACGCCCCCACAGGTCTTACACTATCCTTCTGTGGTACGTCATTGTCCATTTAAGTTTGATTGTATATTGAATTTATTTTTAGCATTTTTATTTTCCTTCAATAAAAAAATTAAATCTACAATACAAGGCCCTGACCGCCAGGCTACACTCAGACAGGCTTGGCTCAATGAACACTACGGATTCATTTGGTATCTCTGTTAGAACATTTGAAAATCAAACCGTCCCAGAAAAATTACAATAAAGATTTGCGACCCTAACCCGAACATCATCACATATGGTGCCTCCAATGCTTCCTGTTTGGTTAAATATCTATTTTGGTGATTATATTTTAAAATCAAGTATATCTGTTTCAGCCTATTTTTATTAATTTTACCTTTGAGTGATCTGTTAGTTAGTATCCGGAGGCAGTTGAAGCCACTAATAAAATAGTATAATCCATATGTTTTGTAGTTTATCAATTGGGACCAAGATGAACATATTTAAAAATATCTTTTACCTGGTTCTCTATTCAGGGCCTGAATCTGATAAATAATATTAATACAGTAAATAATGACTTCCTCTCAGCACCATATCCACATGTTTCATAAGTTTCATACAGAAGTGAGAGCAGTTTCACATCAGCCAGCTGCATCTGACCCCAGCAGCTTCTGCCCAGCCAGCCTCATGGAGATATTGATTGTATAATAAATATTCTTTAGGAGTGAGTCTATGTTGCTTTCTCTTAGACTGGTCTGATCAGACTTGGGGCCCTCCTGAACCATCGGTGAGCAGTGTTAGTTAAAATAGTTAACCACTGATGAACATATCTTGGGCGTGTGTTGTGCCAATTCATTTTAATTTATTTTTGTATAGTCCTAAATCAGCTGTCGTTACAGATATTTTTGCAAAGTTATCCGTTCCTTCACAACAGATCAGAGAAGCAAACAGAGATAGCATGGTCGGAAGTCTGCTTTATCCAAATCCAATTTATATCATGTTCAATGGAACATAACAACTTAGGTTGGAGGTCTTCAGAATTAAACATCTTTATGGATCATTTCTCAAAACCAGCGTTTGAATGTATTTGATAAACTATTGTGAAAAGGACAAGTGTGTTCAAGTGTTCAATACATCGAGCTCACACAGGACACAGGACACAGGACACAGGACACAGGACACAGGACACAGGACACAGGACACAGGACACAGGACACAGGACACAGGACACAGGACACAGGACACAGGACACAGGACAACATAAGACAAAATAGCGTCCTACACATTCTGTGGCTGGTGTGAAAATTAAACAATAACTTGAAAAAGTACTTGAGGTTGTTGCAGTCTTTTTCAAACTATTAATTCATTGTACAAAACAAAACGGAATAACCAAAACATTCGAAAAGGAGCAGGTAGAAGTAAAACTTTCATTGTCATTTTCACATTAGGCACATTAAACACCAGTGATCTTATTGTCAATACCGTTTCTATTTGATTATCATTATTTAATTCTATTGTGGTTATGTAAGTAAGTATAGTGCAGTACGTTAAACACAGAGCAGAATGAGCCAGGTGAGAGAGGGCAGTGAGTAACCTTAACCAAAAAAATAATAGCTTGTTAACAGCATTTTATAAATTTGTTTCTGATTCACTTTGCTGGTTTTCTGTTTGCCTCTGCCTAAATGAAGGAAAGGCCTCTCTAAACTTCTGCGATCCAAAGCAGTAGAGCAGAGGATCCATGCAGCAGTTCAGTCCAGCTAGAATCCACGAGGCGTAGTAGGCGGTCTGCACACGGCGGACAGCGACGCAGACGTGGGGAAAGTATTTGGTCAGTACTGCCGCTGCCGTCCGGCTCACGTTCATGGGAAGATAACACATGCAGAAAATGACGATACACATTCGGATCATGCTTTGAGATTTGAGCTTGACCTTCAGGCCCTTTGCGGTGCTGGTGTTTAAGCGAAATAGGGTTGTCGTGACACGGGAGTAGCAAACGCTGGAAATACCGAGAGGAAGTAGGAAACCGAACAGAAAGAGAACAAAGTTTATGACAAACATAGAGTTCGACAGAGTCCTTTGGCTGAAGCTGAGACACTGAACGCGATTGTTTACTTTTGTTGGGGGCACGACAAAACTATAAACCAGAGATTGTGCTAAAAGTAGAAGCCAAACTCCGACACAAATCTTCTTGATGAAACTTTTGTTCTTCATCCGGCTGCTCTGGTTGAAACGCACCACGGCTTTGTACCGATGGACGCTGATCAGAGTGAGGAACGTGGTGCTGCCGTAGAAATGGGAGGACATCAGAGCGATCTTGACCTGGCACAGGAAGCGACCGAAAGCCCAGTCGTGGCCGTTGAGGAAGTAGGCGGCGATGAGCGGGGTGACGGGCGTGGCCAGGGCGTCGCTGAGGGCCAGGTTGAACTGCAGCACGGTCCCGGCGCTCCAGGACGACAGGCGGCAGCAGAACACCCACAGGCTGAAGACGTTCAGAAGGAAACCCACGGAGAACACCACGCACACGAGCGCGGGGATGGACGGGTGCTGAGCCGAGGGCAGGCAGCTCTCGTTTGTGATGTTCATGCTTCAAAACCTAAGGACGGACAGAAAAGCAATCTGTAGAGGAATTGTGTAAATAAATTAGCCTACAGTAATGCCTTTGTACTGTATTTCTTTGTCATCATTTAAGCACTCGCGCTTCTCAGCAAGAAGGTCCTGGGTTCGAATCCTGGTCAGAACAGGGCCTTTCTGAGTGGAGTTTGCATGTTCACCTCGTGTCTGTGTAGGTTTCCTCCAGGTGCTCTGGTTACCCCTACCACTAAAATCATGTTCAATAGGTCTGGCATGCGACTCCTGTACTGGCGACCCCGCTCCAACCTTTTTGTGTAGTGAGAGACAAATGCCCACAAATGTAAAGTGCTTTGTGACTGTGGTCTGCGAAAGGCGGTATATAAATAAAAATCTATCTACTTACTTACAGTAGATAGATTAAATAGATGATAGTGTACATAGATGGATATAGACAGATATAGATAGATAGATGATAGATTAAAAGATACTTCATTGATCCCATAGGAGAAATGCAGGTGTCCAGTAATAGCAAAAACACATCCATCCAAACAAACAAAACAAATACATTCTAAAAAGCTAACAATAGTAATAAGAAAATGCAACAGTCCTTCAGGTCACAGCAGCATACTTGCTTCTTTATTATGCCAAAGTGAGAGATTTTGTTCTTAATTCTTACTTCTTCATTATGCTAAAGTTGGGGATTTAAGATTGCTTCCTTATTAAGTAAGAGCTTTCAGTATTGCTAATTTAACTGGTGAAGCAATACTGACAATTCTCCACTGTGCGACGAATAAAGGCTTTCTGAATCTGTCCATCTTAATTTGCCCTCTGGAGCAGGGGTCTCCAACCTGTGGCTTGAAGCTACCAGTAGCTCGCCAGCCCCTTTCAGGTAGCCCCCCAAAGGCTTTAGAATTCAACAAATTATCTATTTTAATTTGTAGTCATTACATATCTATTATAAGGATAAATATAGGTTTTTACAGTTTTATGGTATACTGTATTTATGTGTTCCCTTATGTTTTGTTACATTACAATTACAATTGTACAATTATTACATAGATTTTATATTACCCCCGCAAAAAGGAATAGCTCTCTCTAGCCTGTTTTGTTGTATGAAAGTAGCTCTCCGATTGAAAAAGGTTAGAGACACCTGCCCTCTGTCAGGAGCAGCGGCCGCCGTACAGTGTCCGGGGATCCATCTCCAGATGTTGACGCTCGGCTTGTCAGGGCCAGAGCTGGAGAATTTGACGTCTTGAACATGTTTTAGTCGTAGGGGAAACTGGGGAAGTCAGAGGAAGCCTTTGCAGACACAGGGAGAACATGCAAACTCCACTTAGAAAGGACCTTTTGCGACCGGGATTCAAAATCAGGACCTACTTTCTGAGAAGCAAGAGTGCTAACCACACAGCGACCATTCTGTCATTCCTTTATTAGATCACTATTCACTAGATTTGGTTCCAGTAATACGAATGTCTCAAGATGAAATAACTTTGAAAACTTTCTTAAACAATGTTAAAATACTTAAATCACTTTTGGGTCATATTGAAAAGGCTCTCACCTGCGTGCTCTTCTGTGATGGTTCTGAAACATGCTGGTTTACCATGAGCCCTGCAGAGGAGGAGTTTCCAGTCACAGCACACTTCATGTCAAACAAGTCAGTTGTGTATTTAATGGAAACAGTTTGTCAAACGTATAAGCAATTCAATCTACTTTAATTATATAGCACATTTTATAAAACAGGTTTGTGCTGCAGAGATAAAAGCAACACATTTGGTCTGCCGGCTGACCACAGAGAAGACCCTGTCCCCCGGGTTGAAGACCACAGAGAAGGCCCTGTACTATGGTCTGCACTGTCTTATGGTCAGATTGAACAGTAACTTTATGTCCATATACTGATGAAAGTTCTCTACACTGGAAACCATAGCAACACACTCTTCCTCAATAAGGGCATATCCTTGTTCTGCTTATGAGAGTTATGTCAGAAAATGCAACGAGATTACCGTTCTGGAGGCGTGCTGCCCCCAAACCTGTTTATGCATCACAATGTAACACCAGTTCATTCTCTGGATAGCAGTTTTTCACAGCGCATAATATTAATAATACATTGTACTTATTTAGCGCTTTTTTGGACACTCAATTACGCTTTACAGAGAAAAAATAAACAGTTAAGTGTAGACAGTTTTGAACAGGTGGGTTTTGAGAAGTGATTTGAAGTTCCTAATGTGTGGTGGGAGTGAGTTCCAGAGAGTGGGGGCAGCTGCAGCAAAGGCTTGGCACTTTGTTCTGATTGGAGTGAGGCGGTTGGAGTCTGTGGATCTGAGGCGGCGGGTGGGACAGTGATGGTGGAGGATAATAATCAGAACAGAGTCCCTCATTTGGGACTCTGATAGTCTTTAGTCTCACAAGGTTCTGAAAGCTGTGGGCAAACCCTTTGTGCTGCTTTCTGTGGGTCTTGGATTCTGTTCTATGGCACGGACCCCATAATAGACACATGCTCCTCGTCAGGGTCCATTCGCTGTGAGGTGGCGCCCAATAAAGGGGCTCAGGCCAATCACCGATCACCATCTCAAAGCCCCCCACCACACAAACCATATAAGGGACTCTGATTTTCAAATGGATAACCCTCTGGGCTTCATGTCCGTTGTATTAATAACTCAAATGTTTTTCGTTCAGAAAAAGGTGACATGATTTGTATAACCCTAACCCATTATACCAAGATGTGAACTAAAATCGACCACTAACCGCTTATTTGATTAAAACATGTTTGAAAGAGGCCTGTGAGTCTCCATTTGACTCTTTGGGATGATGGGATATGTCTGAAAAAGCAGATCTAAAGATGTGACTGAAGTTCAAACAAAATTGAGCGTATGCACATGGTTCATTTTGGGGAACTTTCCTCGCCTGGTTTTCTTTGTGTATAATTGTTCATAAAACAGTCATCTTTTGATGCAGAGTCAAGCAGTATACTTTGTTTTTTTCAGTACAACCTGGGGTTTTAGAATATTCATATTGTAAAGCTGTCATATGAATTATATAAAAATTATGGAATCATAAAGACAAAGACAAAAATCAAACGGAAAATCAATTTAACAAAAATGTATTGAAAAAACACAATGAAATGCTATAAACAACTTTTTACACTGCATAGAAATGTTATTTATGGACTTGGGGATAATGGGGAAAAAAATTGAATCTCTAATTATTATACTTTTTACAAAATTCCACTATAAAAGCAAAAAACTCTGTACTCCTGATGCCCTTCCTGAAGCAGTTTGTCTATAATGCTGGGGTTGCTTCTGTAGTACAGCTGTAAAAAACGTAAAACATAAGAAACTGAGCCAAAAAAAAAACAAACATCAATTATTTATATAATACATACATTTATATACATCATATACACATAATGTCATTTTACGGTATTTATTCTACGTCATGGTGCTACGTCCCTTAGGACTTCGCTAGTGGGATATCACTCGTGACCCCCAGGTCACACGCCAGAGAGATCAAAATAATTTGCTCCAATCACCAGCCACCTTCCTCTATAAAGGCCGCACCCCCTCTTTCACTCTGGCGCCGATTGAGATCTACATTCAATTACCTGAGGAAAGATGTCTTCTGATGCTCGTCCGAGTTCCCCTTCGCCATCCGGCGTCGGACGTCGTCGTTGCTCGACTTGTCGGGTCAAGCTCCAGCGCAAGGACCAGCACTCCAGCTGCTTCCTGTGCCTGGGTTCGGGCCATGCGGCGTTGAGCGCCACCTGCGCCTCGTGTCTCGCTCTCCCCAGGAAGGAGAGTGAACGCAGGCGCGCGTTCTTCGCCGCTACAGCGCCCCGTCCGGACTCCTCTCAGGACGAGGAGTCTGCGATTGACTGGGCCCCCCTCGACCTTCCACCCGTGCCCGCGGAGTGGGGTGACTGCGAGGACGGAGAGGTGTCGGAGGTCGGCTCTCTCCTCACGCTGGACGAGGTGGTGTCCAACCCGGAGCCGGACCGCTACCCACTGGACCACATGCCTGGGCTCTACGCCACGGCGGCGGCCATCATGGATGCCTCCCTGCCACCGCAACCGAACCAGAGGGTGGAGGACTTCACCTCTGGTTACGCCACCCCTCGAGGGAGGAGGAGAGCGCAGCCCACGTTGTGCCCGCGGATGGACCCGATCGTCCATTACGCGACACGTGAGTGGCCAAAGCCCCTAGCGGCCAAGAGGCCCGCTTTGGGGTACGGCATGTATTGTAACGTGCAGGACTGGTCCTGGATCGGCGGGGTCCCGGACATCGAGGACTCGGTTCGAGCGGCCCTGCACCTCTCCGCATCCGTGTGGCCCAGCACCAGACCTCTCCTTCCCTCCGAGCGGGATAGGATGTCTTTGGCGATGCTCGACAGATGTTACGCCAATGCGGCTCAGGTCGTCGCGGTGGCTAACAACATGGCCTTCATCACCGGGGCCCTGGATAGGTCTCTCTCTTCTGGCCAGGCGCTCAGTGGAGACACCTTATCCCAGGCGAGGACCACTTCAGCGGCGATCCTGCGCATGTGCCAGGCGCTAGCTGTCGATGGCGGCCGCACGATGGCAGCAGCACAAGTTGGGGCCAGACACCTCTGGCTGGGGCCGGTGAACCTCAGAGAGGCGGAGAAGAGGCAGCTGCTGGACCTGCCCATCTCCCAAACGTCACTCTTCGGTCCGGAGATGCAGACGCTGATGACTAGGCTGGACACCGCAGCTAAGGACTCTGCTAGCCTAGCCCAGCATCTAGCTGCAAGACGCGAGGCCCGCCCACCAGCGCGGAGCCGAGACAGAGGCAGGGAGCGCTCGCCCGGCAGGCGCCCCGGACCATATCCACGCTCCGTGGTCCATCGTTCCCCAGCGACGAGACCCCCGGGCCCAGACAGGCACACGGGAGGTTCGCGGGACCAACACACCCACCGACGGCCTCCCTATGGCAGAGGAGGTCGGGGTGGGAAAAATGCTTTCAATAAAGGCCGTCCGGCATTTCATCAGTACTCGCTGTCTGAGTCTCATTTGGGGGTATGTAACATGTCAAATGATTTGAATTTTGATTGTGTTACTTCTCGAGCATATAACGTGGCTCCGCTAGGCCTGCAGCCCCCAGAGAAGGGCGTGCAGCGTGCTACGCGGGCCACGAGCTCCGACTCTTGGGTTCATGTCTTGCCCTCCCGGAGAGAGGGCAGGCGGAGGGATCTGGTGAGTGATAATGTGTGTGCTCCGGCCGAACGCCAACTGTAGTTTCAACTGTGGGACAACAAGTAAACGCAGAGGAGTGAGACATCTCACTCTCTGACGATCTTTGGCAGTCCCCGTGTGTTTGTATCTCACAGCTGTTTGTACGTCACGGGTCACGCTTTGGACACAGACTTTCAGACAAGCGTAGTTTATCCTCCGTGCATCGCACAGACAAATCAAAACTAGTTTCGGAAAGCCCTGAATACGTACTTCAACAGAGGGAAAAAAGTAAGTTGCTACGTTTTACCGTTCGCGAGTAAATTGATCATTTGTAAAACATCGGCGCCGATGCACGCGGGCATATAGGGTTTTAATAACAAAGACACACGGACTGATGGAAAAATAAAAACCAGTAAAGTGAACACCGCCACCTAGAGGCAGAAGTGAAGAACAGTATGTTATTTATGTAAACGTTAATTGAAGGCAGTTTTCACATGGATTTGTTTACAATAATTTCACAAAACTGATTCGATTTCAAAATGTTTAGTTTAATCGGCAGAAAAGGCTCAATGGAAAAATCAATGGAAATGAGACTTTCAGAACATTTACATCTTTTTTTTACAGGCCTCTCCAAAGTCAGACCCTCTGCTTCGCTAACCCAAAGTAGTCTTTCAGATCATAAACAAGTTCAGCGTCATCCAGCCAACTCCAGCTCAGCAAGACGGGCTGCATTTCCTTGTAAAACTCAAAACCTTGAAATCCACAGTTTACTTTGTGAATGTTGACATTTGTTTTTATGATTATGTCCCTAAATTCCATTGACGGCATTACAAAAATGCTGATGAGATGGTAATTTTAAATTCAGCCAACTTCATAAAGCAATCATAGACAATTATAAAGCTCAGAACAGAGTAAATCCAGGTAAAACAGTTTTACAATTCAGGTCGTTAACTAAAGTGGCCCCTTGATAAAAAGTTTGGACACCCCTGGTCTACTTTGAGCTTCAGTAAATACCTCTGCTCAGGAGGTTAAGTGATCACCTATGTTTGTCAGTTTGCTTGTCAGCAGACTGACAAACAGATGTGTGAACCACTACTCCAATGTTGGAGGTAATCCGTCTGGACAAAGGAATAAGACTCTGGCTCAAGGGGGAAGTCTGCAGTCTACGAGGTTTTTTTCTAGTAGTAGTTTATAGGCACATTTCTCATGGAAGTTTTATGATTCGCTTCCTCAAACGAGCGGTGTACAAAACATGGCAATCAGCACAAACACTGTATGAAACACATGGGAATGAACATTGTCATTGCAAACTGTTTACGCTGCTACATATCTATAGCTCAGAAAAAACACATTTTTAAAAACATTTCAACATCTGAGATGGAGCCCTGAGAAATGATAATAAAACAGCTGTATTTGGTACAACACAAAGTCCAGGTAAAAGCTCAAGTTTCCAAAGGATTTTCATAATGGCACGTTGGTTGCTGGTGGTCAGAGCTGCCGTCGAAGAACACACAGGGGCTGGAACAATACTGCCCTCTACAGGTGGGATATAAAACTACACTTTTCAAATGCAGCCAGAAAGGAAAGTCTGATTCTGGACGACAAAGGTCAAAGGGCAGCGATGCAGACAAAACATTCCCTTGATCTGTGAGAATCTTCTGAAGATATTGTACATTTGAAAACACGATCACTGCAATAGTTTTCATTTGACGTACTTCTGTTAGCGGTCAGTGTTGCTCACTAAAAACGAAGCAGTAACGCTGGTATCAATTTGCAACAAGTCCCAATTTGAGAGGATATTTCAAAATAAAGACTCTTGTATTTAAATGAAACTGAAAATATGTTACAATCTTATTTTGAAAAGCTCACAAACTATAAAACATCTTGAATCAGAGGTTTACCAGCCACTGCACACGTGCGGAAGTCTGAGGAGGCGGAGAAAAGTGCTTCCAAAACAAATCAAATCTTATTTAAAGTAAACTGTAAATAACAATAAAAACATGTCCAGGACCAAGTGTCACTCCAAAGTGCTTCCAGTCAAAGCAAAATGCTAAAACGTCAGTACATTCACTTCCCTTAGGGACGAGGTGATGAACAAAATGGATCCAAAACATCATCCAATTTACATTTGCTCATCCCGCTTGAACAAAAAGTAAAATATTAAGTTTTTGACAGCAACAAGAATAACTTAACACATTAGGGATTCTGGAATAAATACATCTAAATTAACCGTACAAAATTGATATAAAATAAATATCTTTGTTATTTAATCCCAAAAGATGAAGCCTGTATAAATAAGTGTGAGAGAAGTAGAGGTGAGGGTCCAGGGACAAAGGCAGAAGGTTACCATGGCGACCACAGGGAGGCAGGACATCACTGCAGTGTGAAACAGCGGCGTCTGAAAAGAGAGGAGATGGGATCACTATGAGCTGTTGTACGGTGTCCTCCAATCACAGACCCGCCCTGTCAGTCACTATTTGACTCTTTGGACTAAGAACCTATTAGCTGAGTGAAGACGGCCATTTTCACTCCTGAAGATGTGACGGAGGCTAAAATTACAATAAGTGAGAGATGGAATTGTATTAGTTTGGTTCTTCTTAGAGTTAGGTACCCCAGCTTTAACTTTGTTCATTTCCTCAGCACGTGCTACTTCACAAAATGATAACGCAAAAATGTATCAACGGTTAATGATAAACTGATCCCGGCCCCATGATTTAATGGACACATCTGTTTATTTGGATGTGGCTCAGATTGTGTACTTTTGTTCCGGCCTGACCAGATGGCGTGGTGCCGTCACTCAGCCGGAGAGCTCTACAATACAATACAATACAATTTATTCTTGTATAGCCCTAAGTCACAACAAAAGTCATCTCAGAGGACTTAACAAAACCATAAAAATCACCAACACAGGTCAGAGAATCAACAGTTAAAACACATGAAAAATATAAAGCACACACAGAAGAAAATGTCCATACATGTTGTAGAATGCTAAAGTGTCCTGATCATCACCAATCCTTTCTGTTGGACACTAACTGTCCAACAAGACCCTCCTGCATCGACAAGGAAAAAAGTGAGAAACCTTGGGGAGACCTAGGGAAACCCACAGGGAGGGAGACCCATTTGAGAAAGGGATCGGCTCCTCCGGACGGACAGGCTAATGATCTAGGACCTAAGCTAGCTACAGAACGTGGACAGGTGCGGTGCAGGACTAGACACTCCCAGGCGGGTCGGGCAGGGCAGTCCACAGGTGTAGATGGAGGAGGCCAGGCTCAGAGGTCCCGTCATCGTACCATGAAACAGACAATGGGACAAAGGGTCTCTGGTTTACGGTGCCCAAGAGGAGACAGGGGCCCCTAGGTCAAGGAGTGTTGTAGTCTCGCTTTAGGACTCGCATGTATTCTCTGGCTCTTTACGGAGTTGTAGGTCCCCTTTAATTTAGTTTTATTCGATTACATATAGTAGCAGGTTTTTATTTATAGTTTGTTGCTTTTATTTTATAATTGTATTGCTTTTTAAATAGTTATTTCATAGTTCTTTCATTATACATTCATGTGACTTATGAACACCATGGTTAGCATTTTCCAGTGAAGCACTTTTGGAAACAGTTTATGAAAGTGGATTGGATGCTTTCTGCGTTCCTCCGTCAGGATCAGATGACTTTCATTCAAGTGATTTGCTCTGATATTCTGTTTGGAACTGTCCTCTGTAGGGGTGCACGATATATTGAAAAAATATTGTCACAATATTGATCCATGCAATATCCATATTTCTTTTACTTTATTAAAGACAACAAAAACAGACATCAAAATTCAATAACAACAACAAACAAAAAAGTGAATATATGTATTTGAATGTCATTAATGTTGTGCTAATTTTTTGTTATTTGTCTCTTTCGTTTCAATGCGGATTGCAATTTCAGGTGAAAGACAAAAATAATGCAATAATATCGTTATCGCAATACTAAACACTCATATCGAATATCGCACTAATTTCCAATATCGTGCAGCCCTAGTCCTCTGCATCCAACTTTTGCTGCAAAGTGACTTGAGGAGCAGCAGGGGCCGGTCTCCAGATGTGGAAGCTCTTGGACAGATGTTTAATGTGCCTTGATGTAATGCAACGTATGTTTATCTCAGCACTGTCTCTCTGTGCAGTCTCTCCCATACATTTGTGTGGGTGTGTGTGTGTGGGTGTGTGCGTGTATGTGTGGGTATAGACCATAGACTGTATAGAAACATCATTATGATGATAAACAATCTGTAAATATTTTCTAAATTTGTTCATGTAAATACTCTATGCTGTTTCTCTGTTTACTTTCGGTATATCTATGACTGTATACTGTTTGCTTGTATTGCCTTTTTTATTAACCCCTCCCCCCCATCTCCCACTTCATGTCCCCCCTCCCCTCCTATGTGTTGTGCCAGTTCACAGCTTTTCTGAACTAGTTCAAGTTCAGTTCATACATGCTCAAAGTGAATAGAACACTTTCAAAGTTCACATTTTTAATTCTGAACTAGTTCAAAGTTCAGTTTACTTTTTTTGGGAGATAAATACATATTTTTTTCACACTACGAGCGCTATATAATATATAATATATATATATATATATATATATATATATATATATATATATATATATATATATATATATATATATATATATATATATATATATATATATATATATATATATATATATATATATATATATATATATAAAGGGGTTAAAGCAAAAAAAAAAAAGATGACTGAAAATTTTTGCGTGGAAATTTATCACATGTAAATCACAGTAATATGCAGGACCAAGTTATATTTTTAATTACAATATATTATTGTATAATAGATTGTATATTGAATACAGCTCGAATGAATTCTTCAAAGATATACAGTGTATTTTGATATGAAATATAAGCAAGCTTATATTTCAACGAGTCAACTTTTTGACAGAATATTAGTGAGTAGCTTTACTTGAGGCGATATGGAGTGTCAACACTTTGGCTCTGTCCTCGTCAAAATATCGCAAAAGGACGAGAAAATTCTGTCCAAATTTGTTTGTGGACACGTCAATATTTAAGAAAAAGGTTTCCCTATCAAGTTTGAGTGCACAGTGCACTTCGATCAACTGCAAATGATTTAAATAAATCTACCAGCGGTAGTGATATTCTGAACGTTATTTTCTGCGATAAAGCCACAGACACGGTCTGCCAGAGCAAGCCTAGTGTCAGTTGTTGCTGATGCACCAGGTAAAGATGAAGTGTGGGAAAGTGCACAAACAGCTGCCTTGTGCGCAGTTTTGAGCTGGTGGCGAAACAAAACTTTTTTCTCATTATTCCCATATATGCAATTTTTTATGGCAAAGTACGCACAGGCACCGGCCACTTTCATCTTTTCGCACCATGACTCGTTGATTGGCTCTTTTACATCACGCTGAGTTTTGCAAGAAGATTGCAAACAAGACAATATCAAAAGCTCACCAAGACATGTTTGTCCCCATTCCCAGTCGCAGCAAAGTCCGTTTTGTACATTCCGTTAAGTAAAATAGCATTGCGTTTGGTAAACGTTAATTACCTTTCGTCTATTACGCACCCAGCTTACCAGTCCGCGGATCTGCTGCTGTTATTCAATTTTCCTCCTCTTCTCCTTTTCAAAAGCTCCGTGCAGTTTCCAGAAACTTTCACCTCCGTGTTACCAATGCTAACTTCATCGCGTCTTCATTTGCGCGTGAGCTCAGCTACGTCCCATTGCCTTGATTCATTTGCGGAGCGCTCATGTGGCCACGGCACGTTCAAGGCCCACTCGTGATTATATTACTTATTATTTCTATATACATATAAATACAATTATATTCAAATTATTATTATACATCGATATATATATATATATATATAACAGATTCACACGTATATGTATTACTATGTATTATTTTTATAATCAATCATTTCATTGTGTGTATTATCATAATATATATATATTTTTTTTTTCCAGACCAATTTCATTTGACGGAAATCCGTCACCTAGACGGAACTCTTTAATCCCTGATAGAGAGATAGATATAGATATATATATATATTATATATATATATATATCTCCTGTACACCCACAGGAGGAGAGCCTTTTGACTACAAAACAGACAAGATTTACATGGTTTTCAATGGGAGCCAAACGGAGTTGCTCCATCTCTGCTCATAAACTAGAGACAGTAATGCGCTGCAGTGCGTGTGTCTATACTTTGTGTCAAATGTAAACGGTGTAAATTTTGTCGCTAACTCACCCTGTGTTTTCAGCACGACTCGGGCACATGTGAAAAGCACCAGCTCACAGCGCCGCACCGCAACACGGAGTCGGGGTGTGTTCACAGACGGTGGAAACCGTAGGAATTTTTAGATTTCGGCGGAAAAAGTGCGAGAATACAGGAGGGAGGAACTTTCTCTCGTTGCATTTCAAAAGAGAAAACAGATTCCAACGTTCATAGTGATGTCTGCCGTTCATGACACATAAAATGAAGTAATTCACGTTCAAGTTCTTTTTTTAAAAATGTATTGCGTTCAGTTCAATGTTCACAAAAAAATGAGCGTGTTCAATGAACGCGTTCTTTTGAACTCGTTCACGCACAACACTTCTATGTGCCCT
This sequence comes from Knipowitschia caucasica, assembly GCA_964034765.1. Taxonomy (NCBI): domain Eukaryota; kingdom Metazoa; phylum Chordata; class Actinopteri; order Gobiiformes; family Gobiidae; genus Knipowitschia; species Knipowitschia caucasica. The sequence goes on from OZ035831.1 coordinate 9,141,617, forward strand.
TCTGGGTTTCTTCTTTGGCCCCCTGTATCTCCAACTACATATTGTTTGTAATCTCTGTCTACAATGTATCTGAACTAGTCCTTTTCTTTGTTTCTATTTTTTTTCTGTATATGTGTTTGTCTGCAATAAAAAGTAAAAAAATAATAATAGCGCGATAAAAAAATGACGCCGTTAATATTGATTTGCGTTAACGCGATATTTTGGACAGCACTAATTATATTATATTATATATATATATATATATAAAAATCTCAGCAAGAAGGTCCGGGGTTCAAATCAGGGTCGGAACAGGGACTTTTACATATTCTCCCCGTGCCTGCGTAGGTTTCCTCCGTGTGCTCTGGTTTACCCAAAGACTAAAAACCTGTACAATAGGAATGAATGTAATGAATGGATGGTGTTGGTTGGGGGCTTTGATGCTCCCGTGTGTTCAGCGTCTCGCTTCAGTCATCACCAAGTGTGAATGGAAAAAATCTGATTTTTGAACATTGTAAAGCGCTTTGGGTGACCTTGGTCTGTAAAATTGGTTTGTGTGCAGGATGGTACACTGCATTTTGTTGCATTGTTCTGACTTTGTAATGACAATAAAGTTGAATCTGATCAAATGTAATGGATGGAGTTAATTTCACTGTGGTGAAATGGACTAAAAAGTATCAAAACGTTTCCCAACTTTAAAAGATTATTTACGATAAGTGTCCTTAACTAATATTCCATTGAAGAAGAATCAACGTAAACATGACTGCACTGGAAAATAACTGGCACTTGAGAAATGTCTGTACATGCTGTGCTTTACTCTTGTTACTGTTACTCGGGTCATTTTGAAGTATATTTCTGTATTCTTCAGTTCTTCTGAAATGTATCCATGCACTTCTTTAAGTTAGGTACTTAGGAAATGTATGACGTAATGTACGTTGTGTGTAATTTAATTATGCAACGAAGGGGTAGACGTTTATAAGCATTTTTTTCAACTTCAGCTGACTCCTTTTGAGCTCTATATAGCGCGTAAAAAAAACCCCCACAGACTTTTTATATCAAATGTTGCTATGTTGCTCTGAGATGAAATAAACAAGCTGAACTGAACTATTCAAAGTGTGCGTCTCATACATTTCCCTTTAAAGCCCTGTGTTCTACGTTTCCTGGCCTCAGTCCCTTTGTCCCATCAGAGACAACAGCCGTGGTTGAAATGCCCGGATGTGAGGGTGTGTATGCGAGCGCACACACCTGCAGCGGTCAGCTGGGCTCCAGCCGTCTGCTCGTAAGGCCCCTCATGGACACGTTCTGTGGGAGAGACAGAGTTCAGACTGTGCCGTGCGAAGGTCAGGAGCAGCTGGAGCTCACCTTGTGCTTCCTACACCTCATGGAGAAGTTGTCCTGGTCCAGAGCGCAGTCTGCAACCACCCACACACACACACACACACAGACAGAGACGCACACACACATGTTAGAAGCCCTCGCACCAGTTGTGTAAGACGTGCAGAAAAACATCGCACAAAAGAATCTGGAGACAATATTTTTGCCCTGAATGGGTCTGTGAACCTCTAATCTCTGTAGTTTTACTCTAGAGGAGCCCTGAAACTATACGAGATCGGATCACAAACATCGTTGACAGAAGTTTAAATAATTACCGGAATGACCTGATTAATTAAGACGACAGAATTATAATCAAAGCTTTAGTGATAAATGTTGTCTTTCAAACATGTTTTGAAGTGTGAGTGAAGAAGAGCAGCATCACCTGAGCGCAGCGCACACCTGTAGTGGTACTTGCTGGGGCAGGCTTTAGACAGACAGCCCAGAGAGGCCCCAGGGCCCCCACACGCACAGCACTCCTACAAACACACACAGGCTTTAGACAAGAGCCCGGAGAGGCCCCAGACACACCACGACTATACACATACAGGGGTGTCCAAACATTTTAGTAAGAGATTCCAAGCCTTTGATATTTAGGTTGGGAGTTTACCGCATTGTGCGCCGCCTTCACCGCCTCCTCCAGCCCGTAGAGCCGACCCCGGATCAGGAAGACCCCAGTGGCCCATACCCCACAGTCCTCGTGGAGCCAGTACTCGCAGGGGTCCAGGGGCAGGATGGGGGGGGTGTACCAGTCCACCTCTGCCCTGGCACGCTTTACCACGTGACTGCTGCCCTCTGCTGCCTTCCACTGGGAGCACAAGGACAGCATTAGCATTAGCATCACAAGCTTTCACACATTAAAGGTCCTATATCACGCTTTTCTTCATGTTTCACACTCAATCCTATGCACATGTGTGATATTAATGTGTATGATACACCACACAACAATCAAAGCTTGTGAGATTAGAGCCATCTCTTGTATAGAGGTGACGTCACCTCGACTCAAACGAGCTGATCCAGAGTCTGCTCCTCTGCCTGTGAGCCCGCCTCCCCCCGCCCGCACGCTGACGTAGCATCACGCTTTTGTCGTTTATCACCTGTACTTAGTAATTTCATACATAAGAATACACTTTTTCCAACAATGACAATCCGTCACATCGAGCCCTATGTCCTCGATGCACAATCAGACCCTAGTTATTTAGTTTACAGAAGTATACAGCGAGTTAGCGTCACTACTTACAGATCGAGGGGGTCCGAGTTACGTCTTTTACCGTGGGAATAACGTGTTTCCAGATCAGCCTTTGAGTAAGTCCAGTTCCATTGTCCCTGTAGTTCTGGAACAGTCTCAGTGAAGTGTCGCAGATGAACCGGTATTATAATAGATCCATGAGATGAACAGATGAAAAAAGTCGAGCCGCTTTCTTCCTCTTAGGGCCAAATAGTGGGTCACATATTTACACCCATAACACACTTCATTCAAGTTGACGTGATCCTAACACTTTTAGTTGCTGACAAAAGCATAAAAACAGCAGCTCTATGTGGTGTCCGCGAGACCAGACCACAGACGCTGGACTCGGGAGCCGGAGCCTGTGCGCTCTGATTCGCTGTTTTGATCCGTCAATCACCTCCCGCCGGCTTTTAATTTATTTTTATTTTTATTATTTTTGACAAAAACAGCATACTAATTGTGTATTGTTTACCCCGTTTTGACAAAAGTATTTAACAACTATTTTAAATACAAAGCAAACGGGGTCATGCGCGTCATCAGTGTGGTTTTCGTCACTGAAGTGGACCCGAGCGTTTCTGTGCCTCACGCTGGGGAAGGAGACAGATTGTTCTCTTACAAAAGATTGACAGAATCAATGAATAAACTACTGTGGCCTTATGTATGAAGGCCAAATAGCATTGCAATCATGTTTAAAGCAGAGAAAAGTCAAAAACCGTGATATGGGCCCTTTAAAGATGATAGCATAAAAGTACTCAACATAAGAAAATGCAATTCTCACATTTAATTTTCACCTTTTGACAAACAACCCTTTGACAACCACTGTAAACCTGAACTTATAAAGAACAAATAAAAAAGGAAAGAACACTAAGTATTTTCTAGAAAACCAGAAATACTTAGTTAAGACAGTCGACCCTGGGACCTCGCCTGCTCAATCTCTACATGCTGCTGTTTGTTTCTATGTATTAACGAACCTATGTGTCCTATCACAACTATGCAGACGACACTCAGATCTATGTCTCACTGACTGCAGAACATGGACCAGTGGACTCAACTCCACTGCACCCAACAGATCAGTGAGTGGAAGCAAAACTGCTTTTTACAGCTAAACGCAGACACAACTGAAATGACTGTCTTTGGACCCCAGAAACATAAGGAGAGCGTCATTTGTCACCTTCAGTCTCTCAAAAATCTTCCAATCCGGTCAGAAATCTGGCTCAGAGAATAGACTTTAAAGCAGCTGTTTGTTAATGTACCGTGATGATGATCTTAATGTCTAGTATGATTGTCTCCATTTTGTTTGTTTAAGCAAAATGAGTTTCCTTGTGCTTGAACTGTGCTATACAAATAAACATGTCTTGCCTAATATTTAACAACACTCGATTTGGCCATTTAACTGATCGCAATCCTTGAACTTGGCATTTCCTGTTTCAGAATGTATATAATCAAAGCACTTCATTTAAGTACATTATTATATGTAGAGGTGCAACGGTTCATCACTGATCCGTGATCCGTTCGGTTCAACGTCTTCGGTTTGGTACAGACGTGATCCGCGGTTTGATTTATGAAAAAAAAGTTGTGCGCACGTTGTTTAGTCCACACACAGTGCGGTCATTGCGAGCGGAGGAACAGAGATGCTTGAAAGCCCTGCGTCATTTAAATCCCCAGTATGAGAGCATTTTGGCTTCACTGTCAGAATCAGAATCAGAATCAGAATCATTTTTATTGCCACGTGAGTAACAAAGTTATCACTTGGAAATTGTTTTGGCAGAGAGCGTGCCACTTCGCCATTTGCGGCGCTGTGTGCAGCAAGAAACAGCAGAGAGCAATAACATACAGTTCACAGACAATTGGATAGACACATTGTGCTTTTTATAAACCACGGATTTTTTTCTCGGGAAGAGCACCTCTTCGGCCGGCCCAATGTAGCTGTCAGAGGGGGGCGGGATCAGGGAGGGGGTGAGTAGGAAAACAATAAGGAATGGAGGGGAGGGAGGGAGCAAGATGGATAGGTAGAGGGAGGCGGGGGTGGGGGATCCTTGCTGAAGACTGAAGTAGTGTGAGTTGTTGTAGATTGTGGGACCTTGTTTATGGCCTTGGCTGAGGAATGTGAGATAAGAGTGGAGAGAAGCCACAGGAGGAGAAAAACACATCGCCTGCAATGTCGCAGTCAAAAGCAGGCAGATATTCTATTAATTCCAATTAAACCGAATTGCGGCGCCCTCAGACCCCGTACACAGGGGCAAATCCAAGCCGGGTCAGAGAGATCAAGCCTGACAAACAATGTCATTCAATCTCAATTCCAAAGTCTTATGTCCATCAAGTGAACGAGCTGCGAGGTCTTTGATCAACTGTTCCACCAAAACCACCCTTCTTTGTCCAGACACGGCACTCTCAACCACGACACGGCTAAGCTCCTTGTACATCCCATCAATTTTATCGGCCAGCAGGTCGTGAATCTTGCGAACTGCCATGCCTCCGAATTTGTGGTAGAAGAGGATCGCTCCAAACCCAAACAGGAGGATTCCCACCACCAAAATGCCAAAGATATATACGTCTTCCGAATCTTCAATGGACAGGGTCGACAGACAGAGGGGCTGCCACTTGTTCCAGCTGTCAAGCGTATACCCCGCCGGTGAGGTCCCGTCCGGACACACGGGCTCTCCAGACCCACGCTTACGTGTTGAAAAGATAGAATCAATTGCGTTGAGGGACCAATTAATCATTTCCATTCTGTTAAAGTTGTCTGTGGCAAAGCTCCAGGAAAAAAGACAAAAACAGGAGATAGCAAGCCGTTCAGAAGCAGGAGCGGACTAAGACACGTCTTTGCTCGACGGAGGAGGAAGGAGGAAGCTGAAAAAATCACGGTTCGGTTCGTACCTCGGTTCAGAGGCCACGGTTCGGTTCATTTTTTTTTCAAAACTGTAACTACACTGATGATTAATATTCGACAAAACTGTCACGATGTGTAAGCACTGTGGCACAAGAAAGACATGAGTGAAAAAAGCGTCTCAACGACCACCTATTGTCGCGGCATTTAAGCAGCTCCTTTACGCACAGTCAGACCGGGCTAAAGTCAACTCTCCCGCGCATCCTCAGCTGCGCTCACGACTGACGCTTGGACGTCCCGCGGAACCTATAATAGATCCATGAGCGGAACCGCTCACTTCATCACCGCAGACTGGGAGATGAAAAGTCTGGCGCTGAAGACACGCCCCCTCTACGACAGTCACACAGTCACACAGCGCAGGTTCTGACACAAGCAGCGGAGGAATGGAAGACAAAGGCCCAGTACTAATATCCCAGTCACAACTGATAATGCCAAAAATTAAATAAATGCAGTGAATGAGGCTGGGCCCAGAATGGACCCCCTCCTCGGGAGAATCAGGAAGGTGGTGTAATATATGAGGGTAAATATCCTCATAAAGTGCCTTCTTATGTTGCACTTTGTGTTGTTTTTCATTAATTATGTTAAATAGACATAATTGGATGGATGGAATATGCCTTCCATCCATCCATCCATTTCCTTCCCCTTAATTCATTTCTAAGTCAGGGGGGGGGGGCAGTCAGAGCAGGTGCCGAGTCCACATGAGCTGTGTTTATTAAAAAGACAAATCTTTTTTTTAGAAAAATGAACCAAAAAAATGAACCGAACCGTGGCCTCTGAACCGAGGTACGAACCGAACCGTGATTTTTTCAAACCGTTGCACCCCTAATTATATGGATAAACATGTATAGTTGTGAAACACTCCCTCATCTCGTGGCAGATGTGAGAGATTATATCCTGCAAAACAAATTCCAAAAACAAATTATACTACTTGTTTAATAACAAAACAGCTGTCCATAACATTGCAGTGTGAGAACTTAACGTAGTTCAACGAGTTGCACGAAAAGGGTATATTTGTATTTACGACAAAACAGTCATGTCTTGTTTCAATTCTCCTAAAATAGGGTTTATTAAGTCCTGTGGTCTCAATTTGGGCTCAGACTCAGGCTAAAGGGTCATTGTCTCGATCCTTTATCTTGTCATGCATATGCTTTACAAGAGGAAGTATTCTAAAGAAATGTTCGTGCAGGTTTGAAATAAATACATTGATTGTTTTGATAGCCACTGTACTTAGAATTAATATTTATTCCAAAAAAAAAAAAAAAATTCTCCGGTCTAATATATTTTTGTAGCACAAGTTTGTAGTCTTTAACCTGCACCAGCATCTCCAGCTTTTGCCCGTCTGTCTTAAATAATTTTTAATTGTGTACCGCTAAAAGGGTTAGGGTTAATATTAACACAGTAGCTAAGCTAGACATGCAATTTCTAAGTAAAGAAAATTAAAAAAGTCTAGCAATTATTTGTTCAGATGGACTGAAAGAATAAAAAAAAGAATTAAGCAGACGACCTATCCTTTAGTTTACAAAGAGGTATAACTTCCAGGCTGTACTCATTTGTTTAACAAAGATTAACAGTCAGCCTAAAGGAGCGCCCATGGTGACTCAAGTTGAAGGGAAATGAATGAATAGAAGTGTATCTATACCTTCAGCTGCCTCTTTATGGACGTCCACTTGGTGGCGCTACAGGACGATGAATCTGAATCACTGGACTCTCCTTCCTTCAGCCCAGACTGGTCGTGTGGAATTTTCGGCGGGGGTTGATAGCCTTGGGAGTAATACGGCCCGTGGAGATCGCCCAGGTCCATGGCGTTCGCGGCCTGCTTGCACAGACAGCACACGAGCGCTCTTTGCTGGGCTCCGTGCATGGACACTCGCCCCAGACGCAGGCAGGACGTAGCAGGAACGTTGACCGAAGCGTATTCCGTAGAGGCTTGACCGGATTTCCGTGGGGTCTTGACCTCTTCGGGATTGCTCAGAACGGTGCACAGCGAAGGGGCCTGCGGCTGGCGGTGCACCCGGACAAAAGGCGAGAAGCGGTCAGTTTTCTGGGATCGTTTCTCCTCTTTGTAGTTTAAGTACTTAAGTTTGATTTCTGGCTCCTTGGGGGAAAACATACTGGAAGCGTTACCAATGGGAATTTTCTTGCGCTTCTTTTTAGAAGTGCATTTCGTTTTTGCCTTTGCCTTGTGGTTGGCTTTGCCTGGCCTTTTCAGCTGACATTTAGGGAACTCTGTAATTGGTGAAATGCCACCAGTGCTAGCATTTGACAAAGTTTTACCCGGAGAACATTTGTGCTTTGACTGCACTGGACCGGCTTGTAGTGCTTCATGATTGTCTGAGGTAGATTTCTTTGAGTGACTCGCTTTTGCCTGAATATTTCTTGGCGAGACTTCAGGTTTCTCGCTTTTAGCATTACATTTATGATTTCTGGAAAGCCTGTTGCTCTTCCGCGGCATAACCTCTTCCAATTTTGTTTTGGGACTTTTCCTGCGTGCTCGTATGCATCCGGACACATTATATTGACTCGAATTGATGTTCATAACAATAGCTTCTAGCCGCATCCCTTTGCCAGAACGTTTGGGTAGTTTTCTTCCACTTGTCGTTTGTAGTGCTTTTGCACTCCCATTCAAGACTTTACTGTTGATGTTCCCTTCCAGAACATCCGCCATGCAAAGATCGTCTGTCAAGTCAATGAGAGGTTCCAAAGCAGATTTCCTTCTACGGGGAGGTTGCCGGCGAATGTTCGAACGCAAACCCGTCGTGCAGTCTTCAGAAACTGCATCCGTAATCTTTAAAAGTGAGCTGTTCCTGCTTGGCAAACTGGAGGTATCGGGTAGAATGATGAGGTCTTCAGTTTTGTCCAGCGAGGTGGCAGGAGAAAAAGTATCTTCTACCTGTGTATGTAAAGGTTTTGGATGTGTCGATGATTCGCAAACAATCTGTGGACTGTCCCTTTCCAAAATATCCCCTGTATCGTCTGGAAAAGGTTGAAAGTCGTTTCCAGTCTCGTGCCACTCTTCTGAGGAGTCAACGTGAGATCCTAAGGGTGCGGCTGGCTCCTCTGCGGATGATTTTTCTTGATTTGGAATTCCCTCCTCATTTGACACCAATTCCAAAGACACTGGCAAGGTTTTTGGAACCTCTTGCCAATTTGTTAATGCTAAAGCAGCATCTTCCTGTACTGCCTCCATACTTTGTAAAGATTTAAGCAATTCTGTGGCAGAATTATTTTCCAAGGAACAATGATTGTCTCTGAAATGTCCCGTCTCTTTACATGAAGAATTGGATTTCTCAGATTCTAAAAAGGCTGCGTGGCACTCCGGTAACGACGCTGCGGTGCTTTGTAAGGAATCACTTAACCAGATGTTCTCGGCACTTTGTAAAACATTGTGTTGCTCTGAAGTGCCCAGCTCAAAAGTCTGTTTGAGATTGGTTTCCAGGTCAAGGTCCAACTGCGCCTCTGAAAGTGACTGGAGAAGATCCGTGTCAATAGGTCCATCGATGTTCTCCAGAAATGGCTGATCTAATGCATTCGAGCTGGCGTCTAGTTGGCACAAAGGCTGGAGTGAATATTTGCTGAATGTGGGGACACCATAGACATTTGAGTTTCCACACAGGGAGTCCTGAGTGGAGAAGACATGAGAGCGGCTCACGTAGGACAGAGTGACGGTGGTGCGGGAGAGGGCGTTGTCAGGTAGGATAGGGCTTCCCTGATCTGAATTCTGGTACCAGCCAGGGTTCCTCCTGACCACAGCACATTGTTCTGTTCTACTGGAGGTGGACAGGTCCTGAGGGGTCTGGTGGTCGTCTGCTCTCCCGGGAGGCTGCGCCATCACAACTGCAAAGGAGATTCACAAATCAGTCATCATGTTGCAAAAGAAATTTTTTGGTAGACAAATCAACCCACATTGTGATTGCATAATCTTTTGAGAAAACATAACATGTTCTTTGTGCAAGAAGCAGATTAGCTGAGCAAGAGAGGGCATCGCTAAACCACCACATCTTTGTTTTATTGTTTGTTTTTTTTTAAAGCTGAGCAAGTTTAAAGACATTTATCAAACTATGGCCTCTGCTTTTTTGAAAATTAAGTGACCAATGAGCTGATATAACAAATACATTTCTACTGTAGAATCTTAAAATGTAAATTTTATCAGGCTTGACACTAGCAGTTCTGCATCATGGCCACAAGTGCAAAGAAAACTTATTATCAGACTCTTAATTATTCTAACGCTACAAATGCAACTCACACATTAAAGCCTTTTTTCATTTATACTTGTACATTTACATACTATTTCTTCATCATGATATAATAAAATATTTATATACAGTTGTACTTGAAAGTTTAAATATCCCCCAGGTTATTAGCTATATTTCTGAGATTATGAACGACAATGCAAAAACACATTTCTCCATCATTGTTAGTGATTATTTGAAGCAGTTTGTCAAAGAAAGATGTTTTCTCTGTTGCAAACTCCCCTTTTCAGAAGTCTCCATCGCCCTATGACAGCTTTGTGTCTTCTGGGGTAGTGGTCATTGATCGTCACTGATTGTAAAGCGATTTTTCTCTGCTAAGTCAATTCCTGAAATTCCAGGGACACCTTACATGGACTGCACTTTTGAGATCTCCCCAGACTGACTCAAAGAAGCAATTTAGAAATAGAAAACATGTTTGACAATAAACTTTCACACAAACCACCAAAAATTATGAACTTGTGTCTTTAAGAGTCTACAAAGAGGAAACAGTGCAATGTTTTTCCCAGTATTTTGTAAGTTTTATTTTAGAATTCTTTTTTAACTTCTTTTTTAGCCTTCTTGTTTTAACGAAATATTGAATTGGCCGATACATAATGTCTCCAAACAAACTGGGGAGTGACTGCAGAGCATGATGGAGACAAGTGATTATAATAAATGTTTAAAGGCCTGTTAACCACAGGTGCATAAACCACCACATGGAAATGCTTCTCAAATATAAAACAGACAGAAGCAGCATCAGATCCAGTGCCATGAGACTCCAGCCGGTGACAGCACGGCCCACACACACACTGCAGTAGCTTGGCTGTGGCTACATGCTAGGCCTCGGCTAACGGCGGTCCAGACTGAGACATTTCAAACCTGATCCGCATTCTGTCAACACGAGGACATTTTATCAAAGCTGATAAATTAGACGCCTCCAAAACAACTTCCGGGCGTCAGGGCAAACAGATAACAGTATTATCTGGAATTCGGTTCGTGTTGATATCTCAAAAAGACACCTGCACTGTATTAAAATAGAAGTCATACATTTTCATTTCTTCATTTCTCACTATCCCCAGGAACTTTGTGAAATCGTTAACGTCCAGAGCGGGGTCCAAATATAAACGGACTTTTAACAAGTCCAGAGTCTAAGAAACATGTCCCGAAGTGAAAAGAAGTAAAGCAAGAATCCAGGACATGACTTTACTGTTGAACGACTTTTAGAGAGTAACTGAAGTCAGGTTTACGTTTAGTCAAACTTTCAGCTAATGAAGTGCGGCAACACGTTGCGGAGCCAGGCCCGGAGCGAGACAAAGGCAGCGGGAACTTACCGTAAACTCACAGGTCACGCTCCGGGACAGACGCACGGACCGCCGCCGCTTCACGTCGCTTCACGCCCTGGAGCTCTCCATGTCTCACACGCAGGTGTTTGTCCCCAGGAGCCCGAGGAGAGGAGCCGTACACTTTACAGACACATCACAGACGGACGGTCCCACAGACACTAGAGCCACTCACTACCGCAGCCCTTCAAAGTAAAGGCCGGGCCCATAGCGCACTTCCGCCAGGGGACTGTCAAAGTAAAGGCCGTCTTTCGGAATTATACAATATTTAGATGTACAGTCTATGATTTTCCTTGGCCTTAACTGTAACAGCCTCCATTAACTGTAGTCTTCACTCAATGGTAAAAAACACAAGGAATTCTGAAACACCCAGAGTCGTCAATGGAATTCTGAGAAAAAAATAAAAATATATATACACAATAATAAATAAATAAATACATTGTAATATATATTGATAAAATAAAAGATATTACCATAACAAATATTGACATAGAAATAAATTACATATAGAAACAGAAAAAGTAAAAGTTACTTTGGACCAAACGTTTACCCAGTTTGTTACACTCAAGTGTAACTGTACGTATACAATAACGAAGTGTCAAACAGCTCTGCTCCAAATTTAATTCTATATTGTTTTAAAAGAAAATGAATACACTGTTGTGACACTGGTTAGATTCCTACTAGTGGATTTTCTATTTAATCTATTTAAAAAACATGAAATAAACAGGAGACAGACATGGCAACCAAGTCAAAGGGTGCAAAAATATTTATTGCTAATAAACCTGTTGTCAGTTGGTGTATATTTGCTTTATATTTACAATAAGAGTACAGAGGAGTGGGAATGTGAATATCCCAACTGTTCAAATAAATACAAAAGGACTGCCACTGGACAAGACAAACTGCAATGATTGTAGTGAGGTGAAGGGGAGGTGTCAGCGCTATAAAAGTATCCAAAGTATCATTCATATGCTTCAGCCTTGGGTGGACTTAGTTCAAGACAATGCAGTCGTCTGGAAAGAGTTTGTTCTGTAGTGCTGTGGACAACTTGTGCTTCTTAGCGAGCGGGAATGGTAAAAGAAAGTGGTGAGAGCAAAACAATAAAAGACATGCACACTATTCATTCATAAATATTTGTTATGCAAGTAATACTCGCTCATCAAAAATGGATCTGTTGAGTGCGACAGGCCAAGAGGGACAAAACCAATTCACTATCATTGTGAAATATTGGACCATAAACTGCAGGGCTGGGACAATTCTTGTTTTAAAACGTGAAACAAAGTAGAAAATATGTGCATAAACCTATTATGTGTTATCCCAGCCCTAAAAACAGTTTAAAAATGATAAGAACTCAGTGTAGAGAAGCATATGCAAGAGACAAAATTGCCAAAATATTGCCCATTTGGAATAGTGTGTTTTTGTTCATTCATCCGACGCTCTTCGGCTTCATTAATTGTTGAAATGATATGCCACTGGTAAATTAAAACGTATCAGAAATATCTAAAAACACTTAACGCACTTAAAACATCTAGAAGAGTATGGATTTGGAGGTTCTTCCCTGCGTCGTGAGTTGGTTTTGCCCAGCTCGACTCGCTGTGGTTCAGCCATTCACAGTCACATTGGTGGCTATAGCAACAGTCCGCAGGGGGTTAAAAACAGTAGCTTACACAGAGTTTCTTTAGTGTTGACGGGATCATCATTTAAAACAGTATTTACAGTAAGACATGGCAGCAAAAAATAAAAAACTCAAAAAACCCCAAAAAAAAGTCACAGTTCACTGAAGTGCAGGGAATGCAGACGACAGACTTCATACCATCAGTAACATCAGGGGCCAGTGTGGGGGCCAGTGTGGGGTGGTAGGAGCCCGCGTGCGTGATGGAGCGTGCAGAGGTCAGAACTCTTTGGAGTCCTTGTTATCGAACAGGTGGAGGCGCTGTTCAGGGGTCAGGCCCTCCTTTAGACTCTGGAACACACAAAGCCACAACAAAACACGCTGAGTACTGTGGGACTAACCTTGCCTGCAAGCTGAATTCTCGCGGTATTTGTGAGTTCACAAACACTCGAGAATACATCTTGTACCGCTCCCGCTTACACTTTTCGAGTCGAACCACTGGGTGTGCGAGCCAATCACGCGCCAGTCTGGGGGTTTAGGGCGGGATATCCGGGTTTGACGAAAGCAAGAAGTGCCGGGCCGAAGCAAAACAAACATGGCTACGCAGGAGGACGGACGCGTAGCTGAGGCTATCAAGTCAGTTTTAGCAGAATCTCCAATTTCTTTTTTAAAAGATAAACAGCGAGAGGCGCTTTGTGCATTTCTGGACGGCAAAGATGTTTGTGCATTTTTACCTACGTAAGTCAAACCTTGGTAGGCGGGCACACAGCGTCACTTCGCCCAATCAGCTTCAAGTATTCTGCTGCTTATCCCTCCTTTCCCCGAAAGGATTCTCCGTGAGAAATCCCAGATTGATATCGCGGAGAACGCGTTAGAGTTCTACACAATCATCAATCTGGCTCTTGCCAGGTTACTGTGGGACCTTCAGGCCAGAGATATTGGCTAAGGGCTCCAAATGTGACGTCTGCTGTCTCACCCGTCTCCCTCCTCCCTCTGGTGTCCCACCTCTGTCTCCTCCCTCTTGTCTCACCGGTCTCCTCCATCTGTTGTCTCACCTGTCTCCTCCCTCCCTCTGCTGTCCCCATGTAATAATTCTGTCTCGCTTCAGAAGTAGAAGACAATTCATTATTTTTTCTTACTTAATAATTCATTTATTTAAATTTTCACAAAGTTTCCCTGTACCCAGACGCCTTGCAGAGGTTCAGTTTTATAATGTGATTGTGTCCTTTCCAATCAGCGTTCGGGGGCCAGGACGCAAACCTGGCTCAGTCCCCGAACACCAAGTGATGTAGTGTCAACCAAGACAGTCCCGCAACCTCCAAAAACTTAAAATGATCAGGACAGATCTCATCCACTCCCAAAGCATAGAAGCCCAGGGAGGATTCCCAGCATTCCCACACCGAGAATATTGGGATCATAATGATGTTTTAAACTTCTGGAAGTGGCTCAAGTCTGTCACACTGCAATGCTGTGAGTGAGTAAGTGAGTGAATAAAGTATCTGTGTTTTAACTATATTCAACTCCAACAGTAACAGCGGTCTCTTGGAAGCACGACCCACCCAGCGGCTACACCACCTCTGCTGCTGTGACCTGAAGTGCTGTTGCATTTTAATACTATTAGTTATTTATTTGTTTTGTTTGTATGTATGAATGGATGGGTTTCTGGTGCTACTGGACACCTAAATTTGTCCTACGGGATCAATAAAGCATCTATCTATCTATGACAAGCACACAAGCCATTATTATTACACTGTGACGAGAATTCTTGCTTATAGCGACCTCTGCTGATCAGGTGGGAACATTGCGATTGCATAGTAGACACCAGGAGGGAGAAGTCTGCTGGTCCCAGGGCTCAGACGCTCCACAGACACATACTGTTGGAGAAGTAAACTGAGGCCTTTAGAGAGACCACAAAAGCCATGGGAAGTGTGCGTCTGTGTGGTCTGTGAGGGACGCCGCACGCAGAGAGAGTGGGGTTAGGGGGTCTGGGTGCGTTTGTGGTTTTACCTCCGAAGCAGAGGGGGGGAAGGGGGGACTGCAGCCCTAAGTGTCCCAGGGCATGTCACGACTCACAGACTGCAGAGGAGACACACAAGCAACGGCTGTGTGTTAGACTACTGCTACACACAAGACTGTCTCTCTCATACACAAACACCAGATACTCACACACACACACACCTCAAGTGTACGGTTAGCAGTATTTATTCTATAATTAGTTTCTAAACTTAAACTACAAGTTAAACTTGATGTATTTCTTCTACATTTTCACTGAACAAGAAGTTTCAGAGCTAAGGAGTTCAGCAGGTGCGAATACAACTCTATGGTAAAGAATATTTTTAGAAAAATGTCCTCATCATAATTTTATAGTGATTAGAGTCACAAAGCTGCTATATTATTCTTCTGTCTGAAAGTTCTTTCTATTGGCCAACATAATTTATTTTTGATTATTCTCACAACTTCTAGACACTTTTATGAGAAAATAATGATAAAAGGTCATGTTTACCATAGTTAGTTAGATTTCTCAGCTGACCTCCATCATGACTTAAGCTCTTTGAATGATCAGACGGGTTGCATTCATGTCTCCTGACAGAATTCCTAAGTCCTGCTTTAAGAAAATCTACAGTCTCTGCCAACTACAACTTCATCCGTTATCTGTGCCCCCAGACTCAGGCTCAACATTTACAAATCATATGTGGAATTCTATTGTTGATAACTGTTGAACTCAAGTTTGAAAATGTTCTCCACTACAGCACGGCATGCCTAAGGCCTGCAGGGGGCGCCACTTAACCTAGTAATGTAGGAGTGAGTGAACAGTAAAGGAGATAGGTGTTGATGTGCTGTGGTCACACAACAATAACACTGTCTTGTGGGGTGCACACGCAAACAAACCTGCACACACACACACGCACACGCACACGCACACACATACACTCACCTTGGACCTCAGCGTGCGCTCTGAGCGCTTGGCAGCAGCGGCCATCTTTAGAATGTCAGGGTTACTTTTGGACTTCATGATGTCTGAAAGCACAGCATCACACACACTGGGTTTACAATAGAGATGCACCGATCCAGCTTTTTTACTACCAATACCGATACCGATACCAGAGCTATGGGTTTCTGCCGATACCAATATTGACCGATACCGAAAATGATCATGCTAAAATGTATTTAATAATTTAACTCTTTGTTCAAGTAACTGCAAAAGCAGTGGATGAACTAAAGCGCTAAACTTTCCAGATAAAAATGGATTCAACATAAATGTGCAATACTGCAACTATAAAGAGCTGCTCAATGTTCACATTAAACTTTCCAACACTGTATTATACCTTATACATTTATTGATTATAAATGTACTTATATTAACTGTGTTTGAATAAATAAACACTTACAACAAACAAAACACGCTGCATGAAAATGTAAATAAATAATAGTATCGTAGCTTTAACTAGATTTCAGATATGTATTTGGTGACGGCATGTACAGTGCCTTGCGAAAGTATTCGGCCCCCTTGAACCTTTCAACATTTCGCCACATTTCAGGCTTCAAACATAAAGATATAAAATTTTAATTTTTTGTCATGAATCAACAACAAGTGAGACATAATCGTGAAGTGGAACGAAATTTATTGGATAATTTAAACTTTTTTAACAAATAAAAAACTGAAAAGTGGGGCATGCAATATTATTCGGCCCCTTTACTTTCAGTGCAGCAAACTCACTCCAGAAGTTCAGTGAGGATCTTTGAATGATCCAATGTTGTCCTAAATGACTGATGATGATAAATAGAATGCACCTGTGTGTAATCAAGTCTCCGTATAAATGCACCTGCTCTTTGATAGTCTCATGGTTCTGTTTAAAGCGCAGAGAGAACCATGAAGACAAAGGAACACACCAGGCAGGTCCGAGATACTGTTGTGGAGAAGTTTAAAGTCGGATTTGGATACAAAAAGATTTCCCAAGCTTTAAACATCTCAAGGAGCACTGTGCAAGCAGTTTTATTGAAATGGAAGGAGTATCAGACCACTGCAAATCTACCAAATCTACCGTCCCTCCAAACTTTCATCTCAAACAAGGAGAAGACTGATCAAAGATGCAGCCAAGAGGCCCATGATCACTCTGGATGAACTGCAGATAACTACAGCTGAGGTGGGAGAGTCTGTTCAAAGGACAACAATCAGTCGTGCACTGCACAAATCTGGCCTTTATGGAAGAGTGGCAAGAAGAAAGCCATTTCTCAAAGATATCCATACAAAGCCTCGTTTAAAGTTTGCCACAAGCCACCTGGGAGACACACCAAACATGTGGAAGAAGGTGCTCTGGTCAAATGAAACCAAAATCAAACCTTTTTGGCCACAATGCAAAACGATATGTTTGGCGTAAAAGCAACACAGCTCATCACCCTGAACACACCATCCCCACTGTCAAACATGGTGGTGGCAGCATCATGGTTTGGGCCTGCCTTTCTTCAGCAGGGACAGGGAAGATGGCTAAAATTGATGGGAAGATGGATGGAGCCAAATACAGGACCATTCTGGAAGAAAACCTGTTGGAGTCTGCAAAAGACCTGAGACTGGGACAGAGATTTATCTTCCAACAGGACAATGATCCAAAACATAAAGCCAAATCTACAATGGAATGGTTCACAAATAGACGTATCCAGGTGTTAGAATGGCCAAGTCAAAGTCCAGACCTGAATCCAATCGAGAATCTGTGGAAAGAGCTGAAGACTGCTGTTCACAAACGCTCTCCATCCAACCTCACTGAGCTCGAGCTGTTTTGCAAGGAAGAATGGGAAAGAATTCCAGTCTCTCTATGTGAAAAACTGATAGAGACATACTCCAAGCAACTTGCAGCTGTAATTGCAGCAAAAGGTGGCGCTACAAAGTATTAGCGCAAGGGGGCCGAATAATATTGCATGCCCCACTTTTCAGTTTTTTATTTGTTAAAGTTTAAATTATCCAATAAATTTTGTTCCACTTCACGATTGTGTCCCACTTGTTGTTGATTCTTGACAAAAAAAATGTATTTATATCTTTATGTTTGAAGCCTGAAATGTGGCGAAATGTTGAAAGGTTAAAGGGGGCCGAATACTTTCGCAAGGCACTGTACCTGGGTTCCAAATGGTCCGGCTGCGAGCCCAAACTGATGAACTCCAACACTTTCGGGTTGTTGCTGAAAAGCTTTTTGTGACGCTGCGTCAGTGTCATCTGTGTCTCGTTGTTTTCACGTAATCTCCTTTCGATGCAAAAACTCCCCATGCTGTTTCTCGTGGTGCTTAGTCGTGTTGTATTTCGCTAGTTTACCGCCGCGTGAACAACGCTCATTCTTACTGCGCTCCATGCTGTGTTGTTGTTGTTGTAGAGCGCCACGAGGAAGTGACGTGTACGTGAGATCTGATAAATTACTTTTAATTCATTCATTTTATACGTATATGTACATTATGCACAATGTATTTTAAGACATTGTGCGGTACCTGGTATGTATTAAAAGATATATATAATTTAAAAAAAAAGAAAAGAAAAGAAAATGGATCGGCAGCACGGCGCCTCTCGCTACGCAGATATCCGATCCAGTATTTTTTCTGGTATCGGCGCCGATATCGATACCAGTATCGGATCGGTGCATCCCTAGTTTACACCAGGTCCAACTTTAGAACAAATGAAGAAGAACCAACCTCATTCTGTCAGGGCTCCAGAGGGCACCAAGTGCACCGGAGCACCTGGCTGAGATCGCTTGGTGCAAATACATTCTCAAAAATTAAACCAAATAAAATAGTTTAAATATTGTTTGTTGATATTGTATATTTACTTTATAGTTCATTAATTGAATTCACTGAAATGTAAAAATAAGTTAAATGCCTCAACAGCACTGCTTTACCATCAAAGAACCTCATCCACGACTACCAAAGAAAACTCCAGTTGTCAGAGATGTTAAAGGGCAACACATGCAATTGAGACCTTGGCGATGGATGAGCCCTGGGAGATGGAGACTTCAGATCAGGATCTGAAGGGTTTGCGTCACTTTTTCTGTAGCAAAATGTCAGGTGATTGCGTGACCAGATACAAAATTGTCAGAGCAACCCCCTCTCCCTGTCTCACCTCTGGCTCCCTCCTCCCTCCCTCTGCTGTCTCACCTCTGTCTCCCCTGACAGCTTCTCACCTCTGGCTCCCTCCCCCCTCTGCTGTCTTACCTCTGTCTCCTGCTGAGACTTTAACTTCTTATCATTAACAAGAAGGCTCACGAATGTGAATTTTTTTCTCAGAATGCAACTTAACTGTTGTTATAATTTAGGGCTTTACAAAAAAAAAAAAATAATAATAGAAAAATTGGTACCAAAGCAGGGGTCAGTACCGTATCCGCAGCGGTCCAGGTCCTCCAGCTCCGCCTCCCCCAGCGCCTCGTGGGCGAGCTGCAGCTGCTCTCGGAGGCGGCCCACGTCCCTCTCACCTTTGGCCTTCACAATGCTCAGCTCCGTGTAGATGTCTTTGTACTTGTCCGTGGCGTACTTCTTGTCCTGCCGCGCGCACACAAACAGAAACACACACACAAACACAAACAGTTAAAAGCTTTGTATTTGACATAATCCTATATGGACAATGACATGGTATACGAATATAAAAACACTTTAAGCGCCGCGACTCATAAGCCGCGACTCATAAGCGCATGGCATTGTGGGGGATGTAGGCAGAGGCTTCTCGACCAATAACAGCCGAGCAGGAACCGCAAAAAAAGCAAGAGATTAACTTTTTCCTCGGGAAGCATGTGCGGCACAGAGAGCCGCACGGAGCGGTCACGGGGACACAAGACCCTCAAACAGCTAAACCAGGAGCTAAACCAGGAGCTAAACCAGGAATAAAAAACCAGGATTAAACCAGGACTAACAACGAGGGACACAGTGTGAACATATTCCTCCAGCCTCATCGCCCCGTGACTGTAAACAAGGCTGCTAAGGTTGGTTAGCCCACACAACAAATATATTTATTTAGGTAAAAAAAAAAAACTCAATATATATCGTTATTGACCGATATGAATGACTTATATCGTGATATAGTTTTCAGCCATATCGCCCAGCCCTACCACACACACTCTCAACCTCACCCTCAGCATGCACCTGTGCAGAGGAGGGTCTGGCTTACATACCCGCTGTGCTGACTGGAGCTCATCTTTAAGAGAGTTGATTTCCTGTTTCAGGTACTGCACTTCAGACTCCTTCACCCTGAGCATCACCTGAAGACATGCAGAGTAAAAACACTTTTTGATAAAGTAAACAACAATCATTATTCATATATATATATATATATATATAAGTACTGTGCTGTAAACGTCTCAAAGGGAATTACTTTGAACACTTGTCCGGGAACGCTAATGTAAGAACGCTAATGTAAGAGCGCTAATATAAGAACGCTAATGTAAGAACGCTAATGTAAGAACGCTAATGTAAGAGCGCTAATGTAAGAACGCTAATGTAAGAGCGCTAATGTAAGAGCGCTAATATAAGAACGCTAATGTAAGAACGCTAATGTGAGACAGCCAATATAAGAACGCTAATGTAAGAGCACTAATGTAAGAATGCTAATGTAAGAACGCTCCGGTTAATATAGCTTCTATGATATTGCTCTTAGGGTTAGGTGTTGTCGACATAATCCAACAACTAATTTCAAAACAATATCAATCTAGATCCATTTGTCACCTCCAATTCGTAGAGCTCTTTGCCATGTATGGTGGTGCCCTCCGAGGAGCCCTCCTCTGATGCCATGGAGCGCATCCTGGTGATCTCTGTGGCCAACCTGTTGTTCAGCTCCTGCACAAACACACACACACACACACACACACACACACACACACACAAACGCTTATATTTTTTGTAGAAGCGTTTGGGATCGTTTGTGTAAGTAAAAGTTGAGAGCCATGTATCGCAAATGGAATCGTGAGGGACTTATGAGACAATTTATTTGATGCACACTCTGAGAACTGGGTGTTTGTGGGTCAAGATGTCAAGATGAATATTATAATACTGATTATTTAAGTCACAATAGAAAAATAAAAATAATTACAGTATAATCATTGTTTTCTAAAATGTCTACATCCCTACTTTGATGTATAGTGACATATGTTTAGACTTCTGACCAATGAAAGGTGAAGACAGTAAAGGACTGACGGCTGTGGAGGCGTACCTGGTTGTGTGCGTTCAGATCCTGGTTCTCCCTCTGGCACACCCTCAGAGCCTGCCTCTCCGCCTCCAGGGCCTGGGCCAGGTGAGCGTTCTCCAGGCACTTCTGAGAGTACTGCTCCGACAGCACCTCGATCTCCCTCTGGAAGGAACCCAGCTCCTCGCTACAGCACAACACAGAGCTCACACGTAAACCTTTGGACAACGTCAGTGTTTCCACAAAAACTGCGACCAATGCACATGGTTTTCAAGTGATTTCAGAGACCTTCAGCCCCTTGAGTGGCAATGAAAATGCACATTGTCAAGTATGAGTCTGAGTGAACGATTGTTGGTGGCTAGAGGGGCATGCGGCACATACTGGTCGCCTCGCTTCTGTTATCCAACCCCAGGGCCTCTGTGACTAAGGTAGTAGTACCACCGTGGACAGTGGAAGAATAAAGTGAAACACAGTCCAAAAAAAGCAGATGCATTGTTTTGTTCCCCCACAGCACTCTATTGGTTAAGAAGTAGCGCACAACACAAGATGGATTGTCTCTTCCCAAAGACACAGCTGGCACACCTCAGACATGGGGACGTGTTGGCGCAGGACTGGGGCAGTGTGCATGTGAGACAGGAATGTCAATGATATGTTGGTGGAGGGCATCACTCACATGTTCTCGTCTGGGGTTCTCCAGAACACACATTTTTATTCAACACCAAACATCACAAATGAAAGCCTGATGCTTTGTTAGATTTAGGTCTTGCAATCAGCTCCAACTGCTAACAGTATGAGGAGTGGATTGCAGAATTCTCCATATTAGACATTACATACACTTCCGTTCAAAAGTTTGGGTCACCCAAGTGTTTTCCATGAAAAGTCACACTTATTCACCACCATACTTTGTGAAATTAATAGAAAATAGAGTCAAGACATTGACATGGTTAGAAATAATGATTTGTATTTGAAATAAGATTTGTTTTACATCAAACTTTGCTTTCGTCAAAGAATCCTCCATTTGCAGCAATTACAACAATGCACCAAAAACCAGACATTTGCAGGTAGAATAGTCATTTACCACATAAGCAATGTATAGAGTGTATTTAGTTTAAAGTTATCTACAGTGCTTTTCCTTCAAAAATAAGGACATTTTAATATGACCCCAAACTTTTGAACGGTAGTGTAGAAGGCCTCAGTTAGCAACACTGCAGTGAAACATGCAGATGATTATTGCGACGTAAGGAAACCAGTCATTGACTTGACAATCTGGGGTAAAAATCTGAATATGCAGCCTGCTTTCACAATTAATATACAATTTGTTACATACACACACATACACACTGTTGCATACGTACTCATGCTGCCGTTGGACTTCCTCCATGTCTGCATTCTCTGCATGGTTGTTTGCTTTGCGGGCCTTGTCCAGCTCCTTCTCCAGCTCCGAGCGGTGTGCGTTCTTCATCGCTTCAATAGCTGCACACACAGGAGACAGCATGTTTACACTATTTGTCGTACTGAAGAGTCGCACCAGCCAAAAAGTGCATTGTGAGGAAGAGGCCAGTAACAAACTTCCACCTTCACTAAGCTTCATATGTATGGTTTTATATTAGAGTGTGTATTAGGTGGACACAGACAGCATGGAGACTTGTGATAAGCACTGTTGCTACACATGGGGCAGATGTTCATGACAGAGGCGTGAGTGCAGGATGGGTCAATTGCATACAGTATGTGTGCGTGAATGAAGAGACCAGCCCTATGTGTGTGTGAATATAGTGTGCCTTTTTAAATGTATGGTGACTGCTTCATACAAAACTTCCACATTTAATGTTTAAACACTAAGACGCCATGGACAGAGCAGTTCTCTGCCATTTATAAAACTAATCATTCACAAAAAATGTCATATGTTATACTGAAAACATTATTTCTAAATAATTGTATATATTTGTTTAATTGAATGGGACTGTGTGTATTGATGAACACTGCTGTATGTTTGTGGGCGTCCCACAGTCACAGTCACAAACACACACTCCTTCGCTCTGCACTACTACTAAAGAATGAGTGCTAACCACTCAGCCACTCACTGTGCCACCCTCAGGTTTCAAGTTTCAAAATGAACACAAACAACGCATCATATTCAAATTAGAGTTTTACCTGCTATAGTGGCCGCAGTCTCCTCCGCCAGCAGCCTCTCCTTCTCTTCCTGGAGGTTCTCCAACTCCCTCTGGTGTTTCTTCTGCAGCTCGTCGATCACTTTCTGATGGGACTCCTCCATAGCAGCGAAGCCCCGCTCACACGTGGCCTATGGGAGGGCAGCGAAGGGCATATGGTCAGACCGGTAGACTCACACTTAAGCAAACACTCAAAAGTCACTTTTACAGCAAGCTACAGCCGATTAGCCACGCACACTTCCAGCCTGAGTGAGTACAAAGAAGTTAAAGAGGCACAGACGACACCATCACAGGACAGACGGTAACAGAAAGTGGAAAGAGTTGGCTGAGCAAAATTGACTTGAATTAATTCCATTTTAAGCTAAATGCAAGCTGCAATCCCCTTTGCAGATCTGATATAATTTTAAGAAAAGCAAAGTAATGTAAGTAAATGTTAATCTGCATTTGAACTAAATATTGGGTAGAACATGTATGTACATCACTGCAATACATTGAAAGTCCTGCTCACCAGATATGAAAAGTATCAAAATCATATTTAGTTTGATATACAGTAGTATTTGGCAGCAACAGATTTCCATGTTGGGAAAAAATAATTTCCCCTAGTACACTCCAACTGTGAGTGAGAGAATATGGAAAATCACATGTTATGATTTTCAAACACATTATTTGTAGAATAGTGCAGCAAATAAGTATTTTACCAATAACGAAAGTCCAACTCAATACTTTCGTTATTCGGATCATTGTCCTCTTTGTGGAAAAGTAGCACCAAACCCTTATGGCATGCTTCAGAGTGGGTTTTGGGGTGGTGTGGGTGTTGTTTGGATGCAGTGCTGAAAGGTTCACCTGCCGAAGCTAACTCCTATCCAGGGCCCTCTAAAGCTTTTCACTGAACGTCTGGATGATCCAGAGGCCTGGGAGAATATCATCTGGTCAGATGAGACCAAAATAAAACTTTCTTGGCAAGAAAAATAACGTCTTTGGGGGGGGGGTAAGAGTTGCATCCGAGGAACACTATATCCATTGTGAATGATGGGGGTGGAAACACTATGGTTTGGGGCTTCTTTTCTACAACAAGAACAGAATGAGTGATCTGTCTTAAAGAAAATAAAATCAATTTAATTATTATCGCCTGAAATCACAACAGTCGTCTCGAGGGGCGTCACAGAACTCCCAACTCCCAACAACAGACGACTAGTCCTCAGGTACACGGAGTCCAACTATTATACTAAATAAATGTTTTGCCCAAACAGCAATTGCCAAATACTTTATTGCTCCACTGAAATGTCCCTTCTGTGGGACGAATAAAAACATATATTAGTTGTATATTTAGAAACTATGACAAAATAGTTCATAAAAAGTAATACACCTATTACTTTGTCCATTGTCTCCAGATAATTTACAAAAATAGACCAATTCATGGACTTGGTTGCAGTTCAGTGCATATGAATGGGACATCCTTTCATCTGGTGTACACATGGTGGCGCCTGTTCATTGTCAGCACTGGATTCACCGCCCCTAATGATTCCTAATCAGACGTTGTGGCCAGAACGTTCACAAATGCTCTCCATCTCATGCTATGAGCTTGAGCTGCCTCTAGATGAGCAAAGTTAATAGTCATACCCTAAAAGACATCCTACTGTAAGTGCAGCCAGATGGGGTATTAACTCATGAAGCACAATACTTTTGCAAGCCGTTAAATGAGATTTATTTTTCTACTACTTTGTAGTTGTCTTTCACCAAACAAATTGACGTGACAGAATGTGTATCCTGAATATTGCAGAGGTTGAAGCAGCTTCCGTGGTCTTTTCAGAGGACTTACTGTGGGTGTCGAGCCGTGGCCAGACCCAGCCCTCTCGGAAACATGGGAGGAAGTGTTTACACAGGGATCAGAGCCTGAGAGAGCAACATGGCCCCACTCAGCTAATGTCAACTTCCTGCACTGACATCACAACCAGCCGGTCCCACTCTCAACATGTCAGCTGCTCTCAAAGTCTGGCTTGCAAACTATTCCTGAGCATTTTGGCCATTTAAAATAAGTCAACTTACTTACTTCTGCAATTCTGAAACGTTCGAGATAACTTTCACATTACATCACTTAGAGATAGAATCTATATAATCTTAAAATCATTCAAAATAGAAGTTGCTGTTTTTTTCTAACTGGTTTATGGCAATATTTCTGAAATTACTGGGCCAATCCACAAAACCTGTGTAAAATATGCATGATTTAACTCTTAGTGCATCTTCAATAGTTACTGGTGCCCCTTATTGAACTAATGTGAATGAATGCAACCATTAATTAAAAGGTAATAGAAAACGCATTCCCATTTCTGATTAAAACATGCCTTTGAATTTGAGTAGTATCAACAGTTATTGCTCGCAAGGATCCCATCTTTTCAAATTATAACAAAAGGGAAATATAGGATTTGCAGCTGCTCAAAGAGAGTGAAAGTTACTTCATGCCATTTATAATGTAACATTTGTGTTGATAGTGCAGCAATAATAGTTGACTGTCACGCAAATGTATAATCAGAGTAAAGTGGTCTTGGTCAAATTACCGGCAGAATGATTTTGGAAATTAATTAGGGAAGCTGTAGCCAAAACAATAATACCCATGTTTGTCCAAGTACGCAAGAGAAATACAATTAATTGAAAATGACCTCTTGATGCAACGCAAGCATCATAAGGAATGGAACATTACTTTTAATCTTGATGCTAAGATTGGTTCATCAGTCAACCTGAGGGAGTTAGTTTTCATGCAACACTGAAGGGTCTAGCGACAGGAATGTGAGCTGGGTTAGGGGGCACAAGGGGGTCTGGGGGAGGAGGAGGAATAAGAGGAGTAGGGTACTGGGAATGCCACAAAGGAACACAAGGCATCACAGACGAGGAATGGCAAGGACAAGTAGCGCTTCCACCTTCAGGTTCTCCAGCTCCTGCTCGTATTTCCGCCGCAGAGTGGTGGGCTCGTCCTGCTCCTCGCGCCGCCTCTTTTCTTCGCTCGTGACGGACAATTGATGGACCAGCTCTTGGATGTGCTCTTTTAGCGTTTGGAGAGAAAACGCTTCACATTCTGCTAAATTTGCTTGATTGACTGAACTCCAGAGCTCCGCCATGTCGCTATTGAACTTCTCAGTGAGGCGCTTCTGCTCAGCTTCATGCTTCTGCTGGAGGTTTTCCATGCAGTTGGTCAGTGAGTCAATCTCTTTGACGTTTTCTTCAGAACGGAGGCGTAACGCCTTGTTGACCTTCGCTAAATCCTGCTGTAACTTCTGATTTTCCTGCTCGTAGGTCTCTTTAAGGTCTCTCAGCTCCTTTTTGTGCTTTGCTGACATGTCCTGAAGTTCTATTGTCTTATCTACCGAGTCAATCACTTCGCCTTCAATCTGAATCTTCAGATCTACCTCAGACATTTGACTTTGAAGATTTTCAATGTTTGATTGCCGATTACTGGCCAACTCTTTTAATGTTAAACAGCTTGGACATTCTAAATTACCTGACTGAATCTTAGACAGCTTTGCCTGATGTTCAACATTCAACCTTATTGAGACATATGCCAAGCAAGCTTCCCTAAAAGCATCTTGCAGATAGTCGGATGGTTCTTTCAGACGCCTCTCCAACGCCACACTAGCTTCACTTAAAGACCTTTCATTTTTCATTTTTATAACTGAGGCAATTTCCTTTGTCAAAGCTAACTTTTCTTGCAAGGTGTTTCTCAATTCTTGAAGAATTAAGCTATGAAAGCCATTGTCTAGCCAACTGTAAAGAGTTGAATAATCTTCCATGGCCTCATCACTTTTTGCCAGTAGACATATCTTTTGCATTTCTAAATTGGCTTGTTCATGTGCAATTATCTCTTCGACCAACCTTACAAACTGTACATTAGATCTACCCATATGTGAATGTGCTGTACTCATTTGGCTCCAGAATTCTCCCTCCACAGCAGCTAATCGGCATGCTTGGCTAACCATCAAAGATCCATCATTTGGTGCGTCAAAAAAAGTGCCACTCAGATACGAAATAATTCTTTCTACATTAACTTCTACATTAGCTACCACATCTAAAACCTGACTAAGTGCCTGTGACTTCCTTTCAAACTCTTCTACCACTAGTTGACCTTTATCAGCAACCTGCACATCCCTCGTTTGAACATACTCTGTCTTTTCTAATAAACACTGCGATTCTAACCGCTCTCGTAGGATCTGGATCTCTTCCTCTGCATGTGCTAGCCTTTCCTTTAAAACAGACTCCGACTCATGGTCTTGTCTTGTAAGTTTGTTGTTCCTAACCTGAAGTTTTTCACATTTCTGTTCTGACAGAACTAGCTGTGCTTCAATCTCTTGCAGTTTTAACTGAGAAGCTGCTAGGAGCTCAGGGAGTGGATCTTTCTCTGATTGCAAGTCTTCACCTTCCATGTTTGCAGTGAAGCCCAAACCTTTCAAAGTGGCTTCCTTCAGCTGGAGTTTCATTTCTGTTTCTTTGAGGGTAGTTCCGAGCTCCTCCAGGGTAACTAGAGCTTCATGGAGCCTTAAAGACTTCTCATTAAGCTCCCTCTCATAGTACTCTCGATCAATGGCATTAGCCTGATTCTCAGCTAGCTCGGCCTTTAAAATTTTAAGCTCCTCTGCGACAAGATGGTTCTGCTTGCCACCTTGCTGACTGATCAGCTCTGCTTTGAGACGATCTATTTCGCGATCAGCTTCTGTCAGCTGATTGATGATCTCCTGGCAGCGTTGTTTCAAGGCTCCGTTCTCGCAGGTCAGCAGTTCCACTTTCTGTGATAGCATTCCAATCGTCATCTCCCTTGGTTCTGAGTGATTGTCAATCTTTGGACAAGGACTGAAAGGACTTTTGAGGCCTTCAGTATTTTTCCTCTGGACTTTCCCAAACTCTTCCTCCATGGTCAAAAGACGTGACTCGTACTCTCGGATGCTTTCTCCAGCCTTGGCTAAACTTGTCTTGATGGTCTCATTTGTGATCTCCTGTTGGCATTGCCAGGTTTCTAATATCTTCTGGAGTAACAGTCGGTCGGGTATGTCGCGATTACAGCTATGCAATTTCAGCAGGGAAGACAGCTCCTTGGTGGTGATCGTTTTATCAGTCAGCATTTCTTCCAGCTCCTGAATAGCCTCGGAGCTGTCATGAAGCAAGAGACCAACTGTTTTTAGAACAAGTTCAGGGGGAGGTGTGTCAGAAAAGTAAGTGTCCTTATTAGGCAGGTGAGAAAGCGTGAGCCCAAGCTGTGCCTGCATACTGCGCTTTTTCAACTCTTGCAGCTTCAGGAGTTCCTTGGTCTCCTGGTACTTCCTGGTTAAACTCTGCGCCTGGGAACTAACCAGCTCACTCTTCTTCATCTGGGGCGTCACATCGGCCTCCTGGCCCACAGGGGGCTCCAGCTTGGAAAAGGGGACCAGACAGTTGGTTAACACATAGCAGGGGAGACAAAAAGCTTGCTAAATCATTATCTGTATAGACTAGCATTGTTTACGACTACTTTCTAACATATAAAGGTGACATTACTATTAGCATTCACACATAATCTTGATTAACATTGCTGAGAATAGTTGGTGATTTTAAATAAACTCTAAAGAAAACAGGGAGAGAGCAGTATTCTCGTCATTGTAATTCAATTAAATACTTTCCTCAAGACAAGATTCGGAAATGCAACAGGATTTGTGTGAGGTGAAAAAATACTTTATTTTTCAGACTTGGCTTTAACAGCCTAATGTAATGTACACTCAACTCATACGTGGCTCAAATTCGGCCAAAACATTGCAATTTTTGACGTAAACTAAAAGGGTGTCTGCATAATTTTGGTGAGTTCATATGTAAACTGAGATGTTAGACAAATTAAAAGTTTAAATATGGTGCCAGAAGGTTTAACACATTTACAAATAAGGTACATTTCTTCTAACATTTTCACATAGAAATTCTGCAGCCTTTGCCATTAAAGTCTTGTTTTTGAATCTGCAAACATAAACCTTCTTTATAATTTATTACTGGTCAGAATTTGTCACCTATTTGTTGCAGATTTAGTTTCTGATAACTTATCAGTATGTTCAATGGATGAAGAAAACTGAATCCTGCTCTCTCCCATCAAAGGTGTGGTGTGAAAGCAGTTAAATGGCCAGAACATGCAGGTTAGATGGTTATTGGAGTAAGTCATGTCACATTAGTAGCAGCTGCATGGGTTCTTTAGGATGGAAGGAAAACATATTCTACAAAACACTTGCTGTCAACTTGCGTAACGTGCCTTCAACCTGAATATCTTCCTGAGCCAGACACATAGCAGCAGACGATACATCTACCGTTTCATTTTATGTACCCAGAAGCCAACAGACATGAAAAAACGCATTACATAGAACACAACCACACGACACAAGTATTTCATCAGCTATACAGTATGTTAAGAAGGCAAATGTTTGGATTTTACAGAAGTTAAAAATGAAAAAATGCATAATGTTCATGCATAAAATTATAAGTCAAGCATAGGTACTTTTTATACATGTTTAAAAGATCAAACTTAGCAAATCTTGACAGTGACAATACGGTAAAATATTGCGTGGAATGACTAGCAACATTTTTTTTATGGTGATGTTATATATCAAAAAGAATAAATAAACTGGGATTGTAATGTCAAACAAAAGGTTTTTGACATTCGACATTTTTTTTCAAATGCATGTTTTGTTGCATATAGAAAATATTTGAACTCCTCACAATGCAGAAAAGCTTGAGGCTAGCATGCTAAGTATCTTCTAGCATGAGTTCACATCTATAAGAAAAAGATGAACCGGTTAAAGCCAATGTAGTACAAGGATTTGAATATTTGACACATGCACTGAACTCATGCAAGGATCGTCTTGTCTCTTATGTCAGTTTGTTTTCACAGTACGAGATGAGATATGACATGCAGCGGATGTTATGAGATGGAGAGAGTATGGCAGAGGCAGCAGTAATAGTACAAGTACTCACAGGAGAGATGTAGCCTGTGCGGATTTCCGGCTCCCTCTCCAGAGCACTTCTTAGCTGATGCTCCAGCTGATCCTTGTGCCGGTTGGACTCCAGAAGCTGCTGATGACAGTTCTCCAGCTGGGCCTTCAGCTCCTCCATCTGAAAGCAATAAACAGATTTTATAATGGTGACATTTTAAAACCATTGCAAACAGCCCTTTTAACTAACTTTGAAAGATGTATTCACACTGGGTAAAAAATTTTCTTGCCTTATGTAAAACAATAAATAAGTACCCGTCATAAGTGTGTAAATACGTACCCCTTGTTTGTAGGTGTCCAGCAGCTGCTCCAGCTCTGCAGCCTGTCGGAGAAGCGGTGCAGAGGCCAGGGACACTCTCCTCTCCTCTCGGATGGGCGCCTTCTCCACCTGTCTCCAGTGTTGTTCGATGGCCTCCTCCACTCTCTGCTGCGCATGCTCTGAACTCTCCTCGCTCTGTTCGCTCCTCTCCTCGCTCTGCTCGCTCCTCTCCTCCTGCTCCCGGCTCCCGTCCGTGCTGCTCACAGACTCGTACCTCTTGCGTCTCTCCTCTCTGCGCCGGCTCTTGTCCAGCTCTCCCAGGTCAGCATCCTGCGCCCTCTGTTGGGCCAAGGCCTGGGCGATGGGTCTGAACTCTGCCCAATCAAACGTCTTGGAGCGGCCCTCTCGCCTGCGCTCCCGGGCCCTGCTCTTGGAGACCGCCGGAGAGTCCACGGAGGATGTCTCAGAGGAAGGTGAGTCCTGGGTGACGTCTGGTCGCACCAACCCTTCCAGAGGTGAGAATGAGCCGTGGTCCTCGGTGGAGCTGGAAAATACAAGTTTGTGTCTTAAATCAGACTGAGATTTCTTGTTGTTGCCAGTAACAGGAAGTCACAAACTAGAAATTTGCTATGGCTCAAGGTGCAATCAAGGTTTAAGAGTAAAAAGGTAAAGGCATGCATAAAAAAGTTTTCTTAAAATTACTAAACTGTGTGTGCAAAGTAAAATGGCGTGTGCAATCTTAGTGGTTGAATTCTATTCTAGATTTGCTCTGATATCAGTATATTTTGCACACACAAACCCGTGATAAATATAGCCCTTTATGTCACTTTGTGTGGCCCCCGGCTGATTTGACTTTACACCCCTGCTTTAAAGGGATTGGCCAAAGTCTGATCTTGTGTTGCATCTGGTCTTG
This sequence comes from Knipowitschia caucasica, assembly GCA_964034765.1. Classification (NCBI taxonomy): domain Eukaryota; kingdom Metazoa; phylum Chordata; class Actinopteri; order Gobiiformes; family Gobiidae; genus Knipowitschia; species Knipowitschia caucasica. The sequence continues at coordinate 9,172,729 of OZ035831.1, forward strand.
TGGACCTATGCCTGGCCCCAACCCTACCATTAAGCTTCAAGAGGATAGAAATGCAGTATTTCTTTGTTCAGAGATAGTGGAGCCAACCTTGCTACATCTGGGGCAGTGGAAGGTCGAACGTTCTTCATGACCGCCTGGATCCAGTTCCGGCGAATCCCTGCAGTCATTGCAGACAGAGTGTGGACCCCTTCCTGCGTCTAAAGACATCAGACAAAAATAAGAAACATAAAGATACCCTTTTTATTCACAATCTTCTCTTACATGAATTTGAAAGCCGTAGTTGCGTTGAGCCTGGTATTCTGTGACGCTGTAGCAGGTGGACAGGTCGATCTCACCGTCCAGGTCAGAAGCCTAGAGGAAAGCACAGCAGGTCAGACAGACAAAGACACACACATGTGCGGTGACTGGGAGAAGGCCTCTCACCTCCTCAGCAATGGAGTCTTTGTAGTAGCGCAGGCTGTGGTCCGTCAGCACAAACCAGTACTTCTTCCACTGCATAGTCGAACACATCATAAACACATCATAAAACACACCTGTCACTGATGCTGAATATACCAAGGGCAGATTATTCACTTCTACTACTCAAAAGACAGCAGAGTTTGAAGTGAAACATTACCTGGCCTTGTTCATCCAGCTTCACCATCCAGCCTTTCTTGAAGTTCAGTAGGTCAGGCTAGAAAAAAATAACAAGAAATTCAAATTTTTTTTGTTCTAGTTTTCCCCAAATACTGCCATGCGGCACAGACTACTGTTAGCTCTTAAAGGTGATGTGACCTGTGGCAGAACAGAATGTGATTAAGGCAACATGCCCACATGTGTGTGTATGTGCTCACATGTGTTTGCATATGTGTGTTCACATGTAAGTTTGTGTAACACTGTGCTCAGGACAAAACACACACAACACAAGAACCTGTGCAGCAGACGGAGCGGGGCGACACTACTTCCCCTACAGTATGGAGGTGTATACATTCACTGTGGCTTCATCCTGCGGCCAATGAACAACATGAACAACTAAAATGAGACTCCACATCATTATTTACATGAGCCTTATCCTAATCCGACTGTGGGACCTTAAATGTTGTGCAAGTCTGGAACCACAGAGGGTCTAAATAGGAGCGCAAACACCTTATGGACTTCATTAACAATTATAGACATTGGTCTCTGCCTCTTATGGACCACAGGCTCTATGTGTTTTTATCATTGCATTTCCTGTGTCTGAACTGCTTGATTCTTTGATCTGTGTTGGCGAAGTCCTCTGAGATAACTACTGTTGTGATTTATGGCTATCCAATTTAAAAAAAAATTGAACTGAACACTGCGTGGGACCAGAAACACTCGCTCAGTCGTACATGATTGAGTCAAATACAACTAATCCTTAAGCAGCTGACATGTATTGCCTATTCCTGCCAATCAAAGGGCTGGTTCTTACGGTCATGACAGACTCTGTAGTTCTCCTGTCCAGGGACTTGGCTCTCCGCAGGGGGGGCAGAGTGGAGGCGAAGTCCGGCTCATGTTTTTTCTCCTAGAATGAACAGACAACACATTTGAAAAACCAGCAAAACCTGACTTATCTACATTAAAACCTATGTTTCAATGAAAAAAGGCACAGATCAAAGAGCCATCATCTAATGTATATGATCACACAGTTTAGATCTTTGAAATCCTTTTACTCAACCCACCCTCATGAGTCCGGAAGGGTGGATCTAGACCCCACATGTCTCTTCTTTTTGCGGAAACTTCGAGAATTTACCAGAAACTGAACTTTTATCGCTGCACCATTGTAAGTTTGCTTGGTAATTCTGTTCGGTTCGGTGACATCACAGCCAAAGAAAGGAGAGCTCTAAACAAGGTTCTCCGCTCTGCAAAGACGACTGTAAGCTGTGAGCCTGTTCTGGAGGCTCTTTATTAACCCAGACTCTTAAACTTACTGTAGCTCTTAAGATAATCAATGACTCTTTTAGCCACCCTGGAAAAGCCATGTTTTATCTTAATTTGCCAGAAGATATATTGTTTGCTGAGATGCAGAACATAGATTTTCGAACAGCTTCCTTCCACAAGCTGTTATCAGTTTAAAACAAAGCACATTAATCATCTTGCACTTGCATTTACACTGTTTTTGTTTATCAATTTCACACTGACAATTGTTTCCTGTACAGTGAAAAAAGTGAGGAAAAATAATTGATGAAATTTGCTCAACTCAAATAAACTCTCAACTCTCAAACACTCAAGCAATTAACTCAGTTTTTGCAGTGTACTTTTTTTTTATAAGCTAATTTTACTTATTAATTACTTACTTATTTTTATTTATTTTTCTGATATACATTGGGAACTTTTGCACATGTATTCTAAAGTGGTTTTACAGCAAATGGCAAACAAACTAAATCTGATGACAGTGACAGTACCTCTGAGTGGAAGCTTCTGTGCTGGCTGCGGCCCCGTCTCTCCTCGCCCCTCCTGGACTCCTTCACCTCCTCCACCTCCATCTTTTCCTGGTTCTCTTGGTTTTCTAGCTCCAGAGCCTCCAGCTTCTCGATCACACCGGAGCGGCTGCAGCAAGAAACAGTACTGTAGTTAGGACGGGTGCAGAGGAGACTGTGTGCTCTCCGCTATGCCGACTTTCAAAGACCAGGAGTTTACAGGGTGCTTTGTTGAGAAATGTGTGAATGCTCTAAAGGCCACCCAGGCATCAGAGTATGTAAAGACGAGCATCATTCAAAAATTATTATTAGACACACACAAAAATCCCATCTGAATAGCTGGAGGGAAGGATGCAAGGGCTGTTAACTACTATTCATTACTTTGAGTGAGTAAATTTCTTTTAAAATAATCTTTTTGCAACTGAAATGTCTTTGAGTGTCATGAAAAGCACAATACAAAACGGAATATTATTATTCACTTTTTTATTAAATTTTTTTATTTTTTCTGTGCACACAGGTGTACCCAGATAATAGACCTGCTGACCACTGCATTCAGACAAACCCAATGGACTGAATAGATGACATTAATGACACAGAACTATTGTATTTAGATTTTAAGGAAATTCATATTAAACATATTAGTATCCTACAAAGTCAAAGATGTTTATTAACAAACATTTACAATGAACATATAAAAAAACAAGTATTACGGTCAGAGCTCCATTAGGAGTTGGTCTTTAAAGTTGTAAGCTGTTGCATGTGTAGGTAGAGAGTACATGAATAATCATACAGTATATAGAGCAGGTATCTGCAGTGTGTACACAGACCTCCTCTCAGGGCTGACGAGGGCCTCTCGCTCCCTCCTTCTCTCAGCCTTACGGGCCTCGGCCTCCAGTCTGCGGGCCCTGGGGGTGTCATGGTGGTGGTGGCCCCGGTGGCCTTCTCCGCTGGCGTCAGAGTCCAGAGAGCTGAGCGAGCCGCTGATGTGGGAGCCGTTGGACAGCAGCGAGCTCCCTGAAGGGAAGGGGTCACTGGGAGCTGGGGATAGGCAGGGGGGCACCCCTCCCAGGCTGGAACAGGAGCCCGTGGGTGACAGCGGGTCACTGGAGGGCTGGGGCGCATAAGTCTTCAGGATGTGGCTGCTGCGGTCTACTTCATCCCCGTTCACAGAACTGAGGTCACCTGCATGGAAACACCGTATAATAGTACTTCAGAAAAACGTGTACTGTAATTACTTGTATTGCCCTCAAACATGTACAATAGTGCATCATAACGCTAATTAAGTAGTTCCTCGATTTGTCCATTTCTTTAAAATTACAGGCTGAGGCCTGTTCAATGATTTCTTGCTAAGACAGCCTGAACAACAAGGGCCTGCCACATTAACAACTCAAAAAGAATAAGAAAGTCGTACAATTATTTTTTCTACTTTTACTACAGCTACAGTGGGGCAAAAAAGTATTTAGTCAGCCACCGATTGTGCAAGTTCTCCCACTTAAAATACTGACAGGTCTGTAATTTTCATCATAGGTACACTTCAACTGTGAGAGACAGAATGTGAAAAAAAAAATAATCCAGGAATAAACAATGCAGGATTTTTAAAGAATTTATTTGTAAATTATGGTGGAAAATAGGTATTTGGTCAATAACAAAAGTTCAACTCAATACTTTGTAATATAACCTTTGTTGGCAATAACAGAGGTCAAGCGATTACTATTGGTCTTTACCAGGTTTGCACACACAGTAGCTGGTATTTTGGCTCATTTCTCCATGCAGATCTTCTCGAGAGCAGTGAACACAGACTTTCAACTCCCGCCACAGATTTTCAATGGGGTTGAGGTCTGGAGACTGGAGACACTCCAGGACTTTCAAATGCTTCTTACGGAGCCACTCCTTCGTTGCCCGGGCGGTGTGTTTGGGATCATTGTCATGCTGGAAGACCCAGACACGTTTCATCTTCAAAGCTCTCACTGATGGAAGGTTTTGGCTCAAAATCTCACAATACATTAATTCTTTCCTTAACACGGATCAGTCATCCTGTCCCCTTAGCAGAAAAACAGCCCCAAAGCATGACGTTTCCACCCCCATGCTTCACTGTAGGTATGGTGTTCTTGGGATGCAACTCTTTCTCAAAACATGACGAGTTGAGTTTATACCAAACAGTTCTACTTTGGTTTCATCTGACCACATGACATTCTCCCAATCCTCTGCTATATCATCCATGTGCTCTCTGGCAAACTTCAGACGGGCCTGAAAATGCACTGGCTTCAGCAGGGGGACACGTCTGGCACTGCAGGATTTGATTCCCTGTCGTTGTAGTGTGTTACTGATGGTAACCTTTGTTACTTTGGTCCCAGCTCTCTGCAGGTCATTCACCAGGTCCCCCCGTGAGGTTCTGGGATTTTTGATCACCGTTCTCATGATCATTTTGACCCCACGGGATGAGATCTTGCGTGGAGCCCCAGATCGAGGGAGATTATCAGTGGTCTTGTATGCCTACCATTTTCTGATAATTGCTCCCACAGTTGATTTGATCACACCAAGCTGCTTGCCTATTGTAGATTCACTCTTCCCAGTCTGGTGCAGGTCTACAATTATTTTTCTGGTGTCCTTCGACAGCTCTTTGGTCTTGGCCATAGTGGAGTTCGGAGTCTGACTGTTTGAGGCTGTGGACAGGTGTCTTTTATACAGATAACTAGTTCAAACAGGTGCCATTAATAGAGGTAACGAGTGGAGGACAGACGAGCTTCTTAAAGAAGTTACAGGTCTGTGAGAGCCAGAGATCTTCCTTGTTTGAAGTGACCAAATACCTATTTTCCACCATAATTTACAAATAAATTCTTAAAAAATCCTACAATGTGAATTCCTGGATTTTTTTTTTCACATTCTGTCTCTCACAGTTGGAGTGTACTTATGATAAAAATTACAGACCTCTGTCATTATTTTAAGTGGGAGAACTTGCACAATCAGTGCAAACAGACTCTTCTCTTGAATACATAGTGTCCTAATTAAAGAATGTACAGTTGGTGATCGCATAGAAAAGTGGAGGTGAAGCTGACCTGGGCAGGGCAACTCAGCAGGGGCCCACATTGCTCCTCCTTGGGCCTCTCTCTGGCTCAGCTCCTCTTGCCAGATGATGGAGCTGGAATCAGGGCCCATCTCAGCGTCCGGTATGCCCGAGCCAGTGACCGCCACCTTTGCCGGCCCGGGCTCCTGCACAATTCATTTTCACATTTTTTTTATTCATGATTTTATTTGAGCAGCATCAAGGCATAAAAAAATACATGCAAAATGGGACTCACTAAATGAGTAATCACCTCTCGCCCTCTCCTCTCGCCCTCTCCTCTCTCCAAACTCACCTCTCTGCACTTCTCTCCCAACTCTCACTGCTTTCCTGTCTCCTCTCCTCTCACTCCTCGCTTTCTGCCTGGATGTTAAAAGCTGTGATCTGCGTTGTTCTGAGCAGACGAACATGACAGACTTTCTGTCATGTTTACTAATGGCTTCTGCCACAGCTTAAATGGTTATTCAATACAACTATTACATACGTCTTTACATAAATAAACCTAACTAAGTCAGTAGTTTCTTAAAAATGGCCATGATAGAACTTACCCAAATATCTCTTCAGCTTTGTTATGAATTTCATTTTAAAATAAATACATTATCTATTTGTAAGTTATCTATTGCTTTAGGTATTATTTGTTTAAATCAATTTAATTCTCTCTTTTGGGAAAGTCGAGGTTGATGTCAGAAATGTAGCTGCATTGATAATGATGAGACATGTGGACAAACAAAGCCTGTGTAAAGTCTCATCTAAAAAGAGTCTGTGCTGGATGGATTGTGGAACTGACATGATGTAGAAGTACAAAGACCAGAGCGCTGCTGGTAACACACACGCAAGCATACACACACACATGCATTTTCACACACACATGGCTAATGTCACCAAGTAGCAGTGCTTCTCATTGGTACTCTTACACTCATTTGTAAACTAAATAAAAGGAAGAGGAGACAGAATGCACCCCCAGGAAGGGAGAACCAGTAGATAATGAACAAGGCTAATGTCAATATCAGAGTCTGGAGACACAACGTCTGTTAGGACAGGAAAACATGTCTCTCAAAAACCAGCAGTAGAACTCCTTAAAGGCCTACAGTAAAGCTTCTCACTTTGGCTGTTCCAACAGGGTGTGCAGACAAACCTATGTCGGCATTCTGTACCTGTGACGTCGTAGGCTCCACTTTGCGTTTCTTCTTCTGGTTCTGTTTGTTGGTGCGAGGATAAACTGACAGCTGCTCACTCCACCTGCAATGATCCAACATAAATTTCACTATGTTTAGTAATTAGATTCAAGATTTTGGTAAAATTTAAAGGATGATTTCTTAATTTTGACCCTTAACACGTTAACAAAAAAATCGTAATTGCTTAAGCGATTCACTGGTACAGGCTCATCCATGTAACATCATCAAACGTAATAGCTAACCACAAAGGCAGGCTGGGGTGTCTGATCTGTGTTGGCCAATTTGACGGTTTTGTAATGTCCTCAGAGAAAATTACTGTTGTGATTTAGGTCAATGCAAGAATAAATAAATTGAATTGAGCAGTTGACATTTACAACATGAGAAACACTACTCACAATCATACTGTAAATGTTGTGGCAGATAAATGTGTACTTTCATGAGCACATTTTTTAAACTGCTCATTTAAGTCAATAAATTAAATATGAATAAAGACAACATGGTCATTACCGGTACTTTATTGTGATTCACAAATACATCATGAATTGAATCAAAAGTGATCATCTGAATTGTATCACAGAAATCTGAGATGAATCACGGCTCAATGGTTGCTTTAAAAGTAGATCTTGGTTTGATAAAGTGTGGGAGAGCAGAGGTATATTGTATATGGTACACATGGTACACGTGTGCATACCCGTTGATGATTTCCTTGTTCTCTCCTCGGATGAAGTACTCCTGCTCGGGGGTGATGATGCACAGGGAGTTCTTCTGGCCGGTTTTGGGCTCCGCGTCGATCACGTCTGTGCATACGTTCATGTTGACCGTTCCTTGGGGCAGAGTGCTTGGCTACAAACACAAACACAAGGACAAAGTGGAGAGGTCAGACACAGAGTTCCTGCGGCCATGAGGGAGGGAGGAGGGGCAGACCAGACACAGCCTCCTGGAGACAGGAGTTGTGATACGGCCTTGTGTGATTTATGATCTTTCACAATGAGTCTAAAGCCCTGTCCACTCAAAGTCAAATTCAGGCCTGAACGCAAAAATAGTTTTACATCTTACAGAAGGGGCACACATCAGCCTTCGATGAAACATGGACATTATTCATAACACACTTTCACTTATCAACAGAGCCACACACATCACAAGAGGACAAGAAAAACAAACACGTTGACTTCCACTCTTAGTCTCTATTCAGGAAAAAAACATCATTTACATATAGCTTAATCTCCAATCATATTTTGCTTATCATAAAATATCACATTTTTATTCTTTCCCATTTTCTATCCATTTGTTTAAACCTATCCTCACCGTCATCACCACCAACACCTGTCATCTCCCCACAGCCCTGATCCCAGCCACCGCCATCTTCTGTGTTTAAATAGAAATTTAAAAAGGAAAAAAATGAATAAATAAACACACAAGGGATTCGGGACACATGAACTAACACTGGTGCTGTACAGTGTTGTGTTCTGCTGAAGCGAGTGAGTCTATGAACGCTATTACAGCAACATCTCCTGAGCATGTCCAGTAAATATCTACACGGAAGTTGCGATTGTCCCATTGTGTCACAGCGCCTCCAACAAGACATAGTTCCACCCCGTTTTTTCCTTCTATCCTTCTATCTAAACTAAACACAATTGGGGAAATGTGACTAATAAGAAAGCATGTACTCTTACGCGTTAGCATAAAACTACCCCAAAACTGCCTTTTAAGGCCTCTGTGCTCCACTGTGCTCCACAGAGACTGGACCTGTCTGACCCCCTCCAGCACTGGCCTAATATGGGCCGCTACGGACTCCAGCCATAGCAGGAATCACCAAATCACTATGCTAATCAAATCACATACTTCACATAATCAGCGTCTGCAAGAGTCAAAGGAATTCATTCTCAAAAATAAATAAGCAAAAAGTGGAAAAACTGTATTTTTAATCATTTAAAATCAACAGCAGTGATCTTGAAGGATGTCATAGAATTATCATTGTACCAACATCAGATTAGAAGATCAAATAATTAGAAGAAAAGGACATTTATAAACACCCACAAGAGTCATTGGTTTAAAGGAAAAAAAGGGTTCAGCAATGTCCCCCCTGTGCTCAGACATCCTGCATTGACAGGAAAAGGACTTCTCACAAACATCACAGCTGGTGGAAGCACCATGACCCTGATACTACACTGCAGTGGTTCTCAAAGTCTGTAGCCTCTCTGCCCCCCATATCAAATATCACTTTACACTGAACAAAATGTAACGCTTCCCAAATACAAACAATTGTATTTATAAGTAAGGTCAAAAGGATCCGAGGCTGTAGTAGTATCTGATCTACAATTAATTTCTCATTTCAATCCGTTGTCCCACAGTCTTACGCACAAACACACACTCAACCTTAACTATTGTATACATTTTTTGTGATGGGGAAACCCATTCACAACACAGGGAGAACAGGCAAATGTGCTAAGGAAAAAATACCAGGGTAATACCAAAAACCGTGCTGATTTATCACAATAACAGTCAGTTAAATGTTTCATACTGTTGAAACTCTATATGAGTGTAGACAGAGGGAGCGTGGTTACGTGGTCAGAAATGCACCGGAGGGTTGCTGCGAGCGCATTAACTGTGATTAGGACAAAAACAATGGGGCCATTCTGATCAAGGCTAACTCTGAGAGCCTAGCACTGCTCCGTATCCTCCCATTGTACGCTTTCCACGACCTGGCTATTTTTAGTTGAGCCCTGGGATATTATTAAGACCGACTACTTTCTCACAGCCGGCAAACACTGCTCATGACGCCTGTTAAATGTGCGGACGATATGAGACAGCGTGGTATTCGCAGGCCCCATCCCTGACTCTTTTATTACAGCAAAACGTTGGGAGAAAATTCTGTACAAGACCAAATAAAGCAGCATGAAGTAAAGCTAAGAGAGTTTGCCCTAATAAAGCCCTGTCTTTTACGCATTACAGATATGGTAGGCTTCCGGTATATTCAGCGGGTATTTTGGACGAGTTCAGACATAGAGAAATTATCTTAGGAGCGAAAAGCTTTTCAGCAGCACACACCTTACTATGTAACCAGCAACATAGATTATTATTTTACATTTTAATCACATTCATTCACCTAGTCTTCCATTCCATTGTGGAGAGATGTAACATGGTACTAATGCATCTTGACCTTTTGGAAATGTTGTCCTGTTAACAACCCTAAAACTGAGGTGAAATTAAAGTGATGCATGTTTCTGATTTCATTTTAAAAGTAGAAAAGCAGAACATGCATAAGTTTTCATACAGCTTTCCTCTGAAGCCTTTAAAACATTCCAAATGACTGCTGAATGGTCAAACCTTGCCCAAATGATTAAATAGAGTGAATTGGTCACTAAAAAGCATCATGAAGGCTAAGGAGCACACCCAAGAAGTCAGGAATAAAGTTTTGGAGAAGTTTAAAGCAGCATTAAGTTATACCAAGATTTCCCACAATTTGAACCTCTCACGGAGCACTGTTCAGTCCATCATTTGCAAATAGAAATAGTATAGTACCACTGCAAACTTACCAAGACGCGTCAGTCCACCTAAACTAACAGATCAAACCCCAAGATGACTCTGGAAGAGCTGTGAGGCACTGCCACTGAGTTGGGGGATTCTGTACATGGGACAACTATCAGTCATTATGATAGAAGGTCATAAGAAATCATCAAGTTTGGCAGACGTCATATGGGGGACACAGCTACCATGAGGAAGGTGCTTTTTTTGCCCATGGTATAAAACAAAAGATATTCATGTGTTAGAATGGCCTAGTCAAAGTCCAGACCAAAATCCAATAGAAAATCTGTCCATCTAAATTGACAGAGCTCCAGTTGTTTTGTTAAGAGGAATGGCCTAAATTTTCTGTCTCTACAAGTGCAAATCTTGTAGAGTCATACCCTAAAGAGGCAGTATGAATCCTTCTTTTCGTCAAGCTTCTATTGTCTGAAATATTACAGAATCATGTATCATTTTGCTTTCACTTCACAGTAATCCGTCAATTGTGTGTGAAGTTTCAGAAGAAGAAAAATCTGCATAAGTTCAAGCTGTATTAATATTTTCACAAGGCACTGTATGTTGTTAAATCCCAAAACAGACTTGTGCAATTGTTGAGTGGAGATGACCCTTGGGAAAAGTGAATGGACTATGGAGTGATGTACAATGTGATAAACAACCGATGACACAAGTTTTCCACAACGGACGGCACTATAAATGGAAGTTTCCCTCGTGATGCTTACGGGACAGAAGTGGATGTTGAGTTTGTGGAATCAAGGTCGTAACCCCTTCCCGTGCTTCCAGGGTGGTCTCCTTCTCCCATCACTTAACTTCTCTACAAGTTGCAGAGCCTTAAAGAGGATTGTAAATACAATATTTGTGTTCATGTTAGTCCAAAAGTGTAATGAATATATTTACTTGTTGATCAAAAATTATATGGATAAAACATTGATAAAATGCAGTCAGTAAGCTAGAATGTGCAACACTTGCCAGATAGATCTAAATCTAATTGAAGACACGCAGTTGTGAAGAGGGTAATTTGATAAGAGCTCAGTCCTTGGGTCAGTGGGGGATTCGGCATAAGAGTTTTTAAAACGTTAGTGTGGATGGACGGAGCTAAAAAATAACTCCAGGTCTATTTTTACAACAATTGTGTAAAACTGTTTCAAGCACACAAAATATAAATTAGTGACAATGCGTCCCCCTTCCAGCTCCATTACTGCTTCACTGCTGTTGAAAACGGTGCAATCCATTAGCGGCCAAAATCAGGCGTTTTGGTTTTCTCTGGAATGTCTGGGAAGGAATTGAGCTTGGTTCTGGGAGTCCGTGTGGTGCTGCAGTTCACCAAATAAGGACATGTGGACAGGCTCTCCTCTTGTACAGCAGAGAGATAGCACCCCGCAGCCTCCCTGGTAGAAGACTTGACGTCAGCCTTGAGGACCAGGTTCTCCATGTGTTCACTCTTAAGTAGCCGTCACTCAAAACAGCAGTCTTTTCTGTATTAGGGTCAAATCTTTCCTTTTACTAAAATGACACAATGATTCTAGTTGATTAGATTACTTTTAATAATAATAGATTATACTTCTCACCATCAAGGTTATCTTACATTAACAACGCTAAAATGTACTTTACACATGATTTGGATTTGACCCGTCTCCTCATGAAGAAATTTGTTCACTTTCTGTCAAGTTTAACCTTCCTGAACTTGCTACTTGATTCTAGACATGTGGTTCACAAACAAAAACACATTTGGTTTTCCGAGTCTCAAACACTATAGTGGGAATACAGGAATAAGAGTTTTCCTTAAACTGAAATGAAAACTAATTATAACTAATTATTACTATTATTAGCAATAGAAAATTAGGTTTAGGATGAGATTTTTTTTTTTTGTGCACTAACATTTTGAACTTCTGCATTAAAACATCTTAGATCCCATGTTCAGCTACACTTATGGCGGGATGGTACCAATGAACGATCCTCGAATTGTTTGATTTGGTCTCTTCAATCCAACAGAACAGCTGATCGAGTAAACACAGATGAATCGCCAGTGTGCACCAGCTGTTTGCAGAAAGAAAGGGTCTATTGTACAGTCTGAAAGTTCCAAAACACATCGACACATACATCCCACAGCCACAAACAGTGTGTAAAGTGTAGAGTGTTGGTGATGGGCGAATGCAGTTCCTCTCCGGAGGCTCCTTCTCTGACCCAATTCTCCTATGCTAAGCTACACATAAAAAGAGCTCAGCACAATGAGGCGGACCGTTTGGGAAGCACGGTCTCACAATCAGAGGAAAGGCAGAGGGTGTCACTGGAAACACACACACAAAATTGTGTTCTGGAACACTGAAGATTTATTTCCTGCGTTACACACGGCTCGAGCCACTCTATTTAACCACAGTCTGCAACAGAGGCTACTACGCAAAAACCATGTGGGGCACTGAGGAATCATGCAACAAATTGAATAATTGAAGGTGTATTTATGAGATATCCATGTACACACTTCCTTTAAATACAAGCAGCTGTTCCTCAAGCTAAATTACAACGTTTAATCCCCAAAGTGAACAATATATTGTCCTTTCACACACATAGATAGATAGATACTTCATTGATTCCTTGTAGGAAAAATTCAGGTGTCCAGCAGCAGAAGACTGTGACATGTGACATAGTGCCACAACTGAAAGTCTGGTAATCTGCGTACACAACTGGAATTGACCAACCCTGCCAGTCGAAAAGGACGAGAGCAAAATAACCTAGCATAACTTCTGACACCAATAGGTCAGTTATTAGCAGGTTCTGCTGATTGCTGTTGCTTTTGCCACCTTCCACCTGTCTGTGTGATGGATGAATAAGATGATGAACAGGCCAAAGACAAGATGGATTCATCTTAGAGATTCAAGAATGTTTCATTTTAAAGATTACATTTTCTACTTCCTATTCTGTAAATGTTTTCAAATGTAACTAGAATTCGGGGGGAAATATTTTGATGAAAGTCACACAATTTTGATAAAAGTTGTGCAATCTCATTAATGGTTTTCTAAATTAAAATCCTTTAATTTAGTTGGGTAAGAGCTTAGCTAGGGTAAGTGGCTCAGATACCAATACATAGAAGGGGTTGAAGGTCATTTTCAGAATTGTGCTTTGTTTAATGTTTATACTTTTCCCAAATGTATTTATTATTAATTTGAGAATTCTTTTACAAACATAGTTTGCATCATTACATGATTACACAACAGTGGCTCAGTTGGTAGAGCATTGGCCTTTGGGCCTGAAGGTTGTGAGTTCAAGCCCACCACGAGACCTACTTCACGACTCCCACTGATGACTGCTGTCGTTGTGTCCTTGGGCAAGACGCTTAACCCCACTTTGCCTGAAGCCCCAGCTGAAAGATCAAGGCTCCTGTGGACTCACCCCCTGCAGGAGGATCAGTGAGGGGCTGGTGCTCTGTGGACTGGGTGCTCCTCTGACTGCCACCCCCCGACCCAGAAATGGGTCAAGGGGAAGAAAATGGATGGATGGACATGATTACACTGTTATGAAATAACTCAAAAGGAGTAGGCCGAAGCAAGAAAGTTTATAAGTGCTGTCATGCTAAAATTGGCTTTTGCCAGACTATCACTGTCGGGACAAACAAATTGCATTATTCTCGAACTGTACATCGTCTTTAATTAAAACAATTTTCAACTTACCGACTCATCCAGTGCAAAGCGCAGGCAGCCATGTTCGTAGAGCACGAAGAATCTCCTCTGCCATTTCTGCAAAGATACGTAGAGTCATCAAGCTAGACTCAATCAAAAAGAAGAGCTTATGTAAAAAATACAGCTGTTATGATAAGCTAGATGAAGTATGTAGATAAAGTTTGTCTGGTAATGCAAGCAGGAGAAGATTGAGGTAAAACAGGAAACTGGGCCGACCACGCTGCTGGCTGCTTACGTTACTGATGAGCTGTGCGCTAGTATATTAAACACCAAGACCATTGGTCAGACAGTTTGTCAACAGTAATTCTGTAGACACGCTGAAATGCTGAGGTGCCTTTTCTCCTCCTGTGCCCTATCCTTGATTTAGGGCTACACAATAATAAATTTCTTTGAATCTTTGCTTATTTCTTGCTTTTCCACTTTACCACGGTTTTCTCTTTCCAGTATTACAAAAAGTCCAGTAAATCCATGAAGAAATAGCAAATTCCACACTCACTGCTTGGGCTGGTCAGTGTTTAGCGGTTCCAAGGAGGAACAAACGGAAAAAGGGTTGGTTCCTCCTAATGGCATTGTAAAAATGCAAATTGTTTGGTGCCAATATTCGGCACCGAAGGTTGCCAATAAACTCTATAATCAACAAATTGTTCTTGCCACTGCTGCTTGTAACACATTCTTATAAAGGACTTTTCCATTACAACAAGCCTGTAGGCCCCAAATTGTCAGGCTAAAGACACATTAAAATCAATTTCTGGTACATTTATTTTTGTATAGCCCTAAATCACAACAGCAGTCATCTCAGAGAACTTCACTAAGGGTGTATTCAGACCTGAAAAGTCCTTTGCTCCGCTTGCTTGATCCGAATCAAAAGCGGACCAAACTTTTTTCTTTTGCTCCGGTTCGTATTCAGACTGTCCTTTTTTGCAAGTGAACTTTTTTATATAAACATATTGACACGTGTGACGATCGGCGCTCCTATTGGACAGCGAGAGCTCACGGAGGATAGACGTGGAACCGGCAGAAAACATTGAGGGCTCGTATGTGCAGCAGTCTGCTCTGCCTATGTCTGCTCTTTTTAGAGCAAAACCACCTTCAACATCAACAGCAGCTCATATGACACAGGCGAAACACGTTGTTTTAAATATTGGAACAGCGTCGGAGAATGCGTGAGGAGAAAGCCGAAGGAGACAGTCTGCGCTCCGTGTCCTGTGCCACACATGGATCTATTATAACCCTGTTCCACAACTTACTGACAGCAGCATCGTGGATAAACCATGGATCTATAATAACCACGGGACAAACAGACGCTGAGGATCAGGTAGGAACCAAAGAACACAATTCACTAGCTACATGATGCAGAATATTGCTCTTTGAGACGTGAGTCAAACACGTCAGGCTTTTAATAATGCAAATGGTTTGAAGATGCTGCCATTAACATCACTGTATACTGTGAACAGTTTTAACTCCATAAGCCTGTTGCACAGCGTCTCCTCACTGCTCCAGGTCTGCACACGGCTCATTGTTGTTGTGTAGCGTGTAATTTTTTTAAAGTTTTTTGTGTTCTAATATTTCTTTTTCAGATGAGAGATAAACTACCCCTGCTTCAGGGATGACAGTAGTATGGATCATGAGGAAATGAGCCTCTACCTTGGCACCAAAGCCCACAATATGAATTGAGGACGATCCGGGAGAAAAGCAACTGGAGATGAACGGAACAGCAAATCTACACACACACACTAGGTCTCCCTGACCCAACGGCCATTCACTCAGACTGTGGATGAGCGGTGTGGGTGTCGGTACTTTTGCAGTCTCACGGAGGGCCACTGAGACCCACTGCTTACTTCTCAGCAAAACTCGATCCCGTGGCAGCAGGGTTGCCTCGCTGCCTGCGGGCTGTGGCTGCCGCTGAGAAAGCGGCCCTAGCATCACGTGACCTTGTGGGATACACTGAACTAACTTTGCTTGTGCCCCATGCTGTTTCCCTGATCCTGCTAGAGCAGAAAACCTCTCACCTTTCTGCGGCTCGTTGGCTGAAATACAACACGGTGCTCTTTGAACTCCCCAATGTCACGGTGAAAAGATGCACACAGCTGAACCCCTCCTCACTGCTGCCCACGCCAGAGGAAGGGGAGGCACACTGCTGTATCGCCACAATAGAACAGATATGCACTCCCAGGCCAGACCTGAAAGAGGTGCCTCTGACTAATCCTGACTTGATTTTTTTATACAGACGGAGCCGCGTCACGTGACAACACTGGGAAGAACCGAGTCGGCTATGCTGTGTGTTCTGATTTTGATATTATAGACTCTGGTAGTCTGCCCCACTACCATTCAGCACAAACCGCTGAACTGGTCGCGCCCACCAGGGCTTGTGAGCTGGCAGCGGGAAAAACTGTTAACATATTCTGTGATACGCGCTATGGTTTCTCTGTGGTGCACGACTGGGGGGCACTGTGGAAACACCGCAATTTCATGAAATCTGATGGTAAACCAATTCTTAATTCCACACAGGTTGAACGTCTGCTGAAAGCTGTAATGTTGCCCTTAGAGATCGATGTACGCAAATGCCAGGCCCACACTAATGCCACTGATCCCATCTCTGCAGGGAATCGGCGCGCGGACAAGGCAGCGGCATACGCACCTCTACACACACACACACACACTACCTCACTCAAGACGTTGATATTTTCTCCTCTCTGTCAGCGATGCAGACACTGGCTACTCCAGCAGAGACGCTGCTGTGGGAGGGGAATGGGGCTCAACGACGGCATGGTGTGTGTGGCTGGGACCAGACAGCAAACCGTGCCTACCACGGCATTTCTTCAGACAGTTTGCAATTTTAGCACATGGTCGAGACCATGCCACAGAAGGAGGGATGTGTGATTTAATCACACAAAATTGGTATACAAAGGGGTTTACGGCATTTGCACAGAGATTCTGCCAAACATGCGCTATATGCCTCGCGCACAACCCAGGTAAGTCCCAAAAGTATCCAACAGGCTGCTCATCCTCCGCCCCTGCGCCCATTTCAACATGTCCAAAGGGACTTTGTTGAACTCACACCATGCCAAGGTAAGAAATACTGTCTGGGTCTGGCGGATCTCTGGTCCAAATGGACTGAATATTTGCATGCAAACACGCCACGAGCAACGCGGTGGTGAAAGCTCTGCTCACAGAAATTGTGCCACGATGGGGTGTCCCGAGGGAAAATCTCTAGTGACAATGGCAGTCACTTTGTAGCAAAAGTCATTGAGGAAGTGGGTGAATTTCTGGGCATTGATATACGTAAACACTGCAGTTACGCCCCCTGGAGCCGAGGCGCGTGCGAGCGAGAGAATGGCACTCATGTACATGCGCATGAGAGTCCCATTCGAAATCCTCTGTGCCAGACCACCCAACTTGGGCGCGGGACCCCCGAACAGAGATCTGCCAAGCACCTCTTTGTGTGATGACGACATGCTGTCCTATTGTAAGGAAATTAATGCACTTTTGCCCTCTGTTTCTGCCCAGGTCAGGAGCGCCCTGCCACAGGCTGCGCAGGCGGCTCCGCACAAGATCAAGCCAGGCGACTGAGTCCTGGTGAAGGAAACGAGACGAAAGCATTGGCGGTCCAAGCGCTGGCTCGGCCCATTCCTCGTCCTCCTGGTGACGGACACTGCCGTTAAGGTCGCGGAGAGGACAACTTGGATCCACGCCAACCACTGTCGGGCGGTGCTGCCACTGAGGGCCATAGACGAGGACACCGAGGGCGCGGACGGACCAGGCCCATCCGCGGCTCCCTACGCTGAAGAAGTCGGCCGGCGTGCGACCACCGTCGGTGAAGCAGGCCAACAACAACACCCAGAGAATCCCAGCGTTCCCGAGGCGACCCCCCTTTGCCCAACTCCCCAGCCCCCGGATCCCAAGGCTTGGGAGCCATGAAGGCCCTGAGCGCTCTGCTCAGCTACAGCAAGTATGCAGAGCTGCTGCCCATTCCAAAGATTTCTCCAGAGCTTGCTCCCTCTGGCCATAATGCAGATTTGAGCTCTGCTGGAGTGCCCCCTGGTGTCTCGTCTCCCGTGTGTCCGGAGGAGGTGGAGATGAGGGCTGCTCTACAGTTCCTGATGAGGCACATGGTGAAGCGTGCCGTCATGAGGTCTCCCATCAAACGAGCTTTGGGCCTGGCCGATCTGGAGCGTGCTCAAGCCATGGTCTCCACACCCCAAACCCCGAGCACTCTGCCCAACCGAGTGCTGAGGCCAAGGCTTCAACGCAATTAGAGTCTTGCCGCTCCAAGACCAAACATCGCCATGACCACTAACGCTCCACACACGCTCATAGGGAGCGGTGCCACTGACTGCGAGACGGCACTGCTCGTGAGTATTCCCGCGGAAAAGACTACCGAACGTAGCCCGGCTAAGACCGGCATGGGCCCTTGGACTGTTATGCTGGCCACACTGACACTACTTTCCGTGCTGACCGTGTTTATTATGTTAATATTGTCTTCTCTTATCGCTGTCCGGATCCATTGTGTTATTATAATGTGCTCTTTCTTTTATTGACAAGCATGTTTCTTTTCTTGTCCACTTTGGACAGCAATAATTTAAGTGTTTCAAGCTTGAAGGTGATGTGATTACGATGCCTCTGGTATTTAACTGATTAATGCAAAAATGGTTTTGAATTATCAAAAGAGGGGAGTGTAATGACAGTTTTTAGAGTAATCACATTAAAACCAGCCGCAGCAAATACACGGACGTAAAAGGCCTTTTCAATGTAGAGACGACCTTCTGACGCCATGCTGAGCTTTGTGAAGGTCCCTGCTGTCTGTCACACCCTTGTGTCTTTCGCATCTCGCATCTGTATGCTTGCATTTCCACCATTGTCAATCTGTTCGCACATCCATGCCACTGTCACCACAGGGGATGGCGCCTCTCCCTATGCGCCTCCTGCACCGGTGGCCCCCTCCCATCTGTTGTGGGCGTGACTGTCTTTCATGTGATGTCTATGTAAACAGGAAGCCTGAGCTCTGCGAGTCAGAGCTGGGATATGCTGCCTTCTTTTGTATATGCTGGCTCTCCGCACGTGTGTTACAATAAACTTACGCTCCTGAATTAAGACAAATACTTTTGGGCTTTCTCCTTGCTTTGGGGTATGTAATTCTATAACAAGCGTTAGCAGCATAGTTAGCCGCTGCGTGGCTAATTCCTCAGTTTCTGTCTGCGGCTTGTTAAGCCCAAAAAATGCGCACGTATCTTGGAGTTGTGTCGGATCGACACCGGATGTATTCAGACCTGATTCGACTTGGACCAGAATTCGTTTGGAAGCGGACCGAGACCACCTCAAAAAGTGGGTCTCGGTTCGGTTCTTTGGTCCGGACCAGGATTCGTTTGTGTGTATTCAGACCTGCATAAAAGATTCGGATCAGAGTTCCAAACGAATCCTGGTTCGTTTAAAGTGGAGCAAATGTGCAGGTCTGAATACACCCTAAGTTGTTGATACAAATAGTTCAACCCACGAAATGCAATAATAACAATTACATAGAAGCCATTGGTCCATAGGATGACTATCAATAAATGACCATGAATGTGCCGAAATGTCTTTAACATGAGAGGACCAGGAGGAGACAAGAGAGACCCGAGAGAAGCCATGAGACATGTGAAAGTACGAAGACCCACACCCAAGCCACACTCCACGAGGTGACTGTTTTAAAGGTCCCATACAACGCTTTTTGACTTTTCTTTGCTTTAAAACATAATTACAGTGCTATTTGGCCTCCATACAAAGGCCCACAAATATATTTTTCATTGATTCATTCAACCTTTAGTTAGAGAGCGATCCTTCTCTTTCTCGAGAGGCAGCAAAACACCCGGATCCAAATCTGTGACGATTTTAACATCGATGCTTCTGTGCCTCTGTGCCTGAAATGGTTCTAAGTGGCTGGCTCACGGGACTGCAATTGACTGTAGACTGAGTGCCAGAAGATAAGGGCCTGCAAAATGTATTATTTTTCTAAACATGCTATTGCTACACTGAAAGGAAAAAGTTTCACTGGTCTGCTGGACATGGTTGGACAAAAATAAAACATTTTGTAGTTTAAAGAAGCTATACCCGATTTTTTTTCTAAGTAGTTCATAAAAATGCTTTTTACTACATACAAGTTGTATCATAATACATCATTTTATTGAAAACTTGAGGTAATTGATTCAGCTATGTAAGAATTACAAGCAGTGAAAAGTGCTGAGTAGAGTCTGAGCGGGCCGCTCTTTCTCCTCCGCTCACAGAACGAGCAGCGAACAGCCTGCGTCCTCTAGCCTCTACAGCGCTGCTTAACACCAGCGCTTCGACTTCAAAATTCGAATATAATTCTCAAATAAAAAATGATGAACAAAATAATTGAATAAAAAAATTTGAACAAATATTAGACAACCCTTGTAATTCGAAATGTATTTAATGACTGCAAATAAAATAGTTAGCTCCTAAGCTAGCTAGTTGTTTCATGGTAACTTCCGGGTTTTTCGCAATCGCTTTTTGTCACCTTGAAACAGTATTTTTGTCATGAAAACAGTAACAGCAAATTCTGAAATCATCCGTGCATGTGTGTTAAGGATGTATATGTGTACTGTATTGTCCGATTGACGTTTAATGGTGTTGATTGATTGATATGTAGTTGTTTATTGAGCGTGGCTAGCTCCGCTAGCTCCGTTGGCTTCTCTACACAGACAAGTGTGTAGTGACAGGTGCTGATAGCTTGTTGTACTTGCAGAGTAATGGCAGTATTTTACACACCTGAATTACAAACAGAGATTGCATTGGGGCTTCGGTCATTATTGGTTTGAGAGTTCTGTTATCAAGAAAAAATGATCGGAAGAATTGCTGCTGCTGCTTTGAGGAGCTCTATAACAAATTATAATTAAATATTAGAATATATTCTAAGGTTTTAAATGAATACATTTGGATGCGAAACTAGCGGTATTCTTTTACTTATATATTGTGTTAGCAGTGTGTTGCTTTAGTACCATTTCATCAGTGATTGTTGCACAGCTTACAAGAAGTTGCGCTAATGCTAATGTTAGCATACGTATCAGATCGCAAATAAAACTAGGTGGCTCTGTGTTATGAGAGCGTAGGGGAAATGAGAAGCCATTGAGCGAGTTGGGGGGCGGTGCTAAACATTCAAACATTGCAGAAACGGGTATAGCGCCTTTAAGCGTCTGTATTCAGTCATTACATTGGTATACTGAAAATCCTGGTAAAATAAATATAAGTGCAATTAAAATGAAATTAGTCTAGATTAATTAATTACAAAGCCACTGATTTTTTGTTTTTTATTTGTGTTCAGGCCCTATTAATAACATGTTGAAGCTGCTTTAAAGCCTCCTCTGTCTATGGTGAACTCTTAACAGTCTGTTTTCCTTACCCTGGACCTCTGCATGGGGTTGTCGAAGTCTGTTCCTTCGGGGGCCAGGCAGAGCCATCCTCCATAGATGGGCTTGGCCTGTGGGAGAAAGAATGTGCCAGTGGTTAGAGAGCGGATGAGGGGCTCCAGAGACCTGTGCTGGTGTTTTAGTGTCGGGGCCAATACCAGCCTCAATGACAGCTGCAGTGACACCATCATGTGCCGGCTGACAGCAGCTTTGTTACCGGAAGTAGAACGAATAGTCGGCTATTCTATCGTGCAGATAGAAGTTATATTGGATATTAACATAACTGCATTTTTTTAAATGTTGATTGAACATTCATCCATTTTCTTCCCCTTAATCCATTTCTGGGTCGGGGGGTGGCAGTCAGAGCTGTACCCAGTACACTTAGCACCAGCCCCTCACTGATCCTCCTGCAGGTGGTGAGTCCACAGGAGCCTTGATCTTTCAGTGGGGGCATCAGGCAAAGTGGGGTTAAGCGTCTTGCCCAAGGATACAACAACAGAAGACATCAGTCGGAGTTGTGAAGTAGGTCTCATGATGGGCTCGAACCCATAACCTTCACCAAATGCACTACCAACTGAGCCACTGTCGCTTAACTAATCCTGACCTTCTAAAATGATGATTAATCGTAAACACAAATGGTTAAACATTTACCTTTAATTTATTAAAGTGTTGTTATGCTTGTTTTTGCTTTCAAATGAAATGTGAGTGAGAAAAACCTGCTGTGCTGTTGGCTCATGGAACCTCCTCTAAAAAGTAGAAAAGTCTCGCTCCACAGTCCAAAGCTGGTCATGTTTGCTCTTATATTAGCTCCAAGTCACTGCACGCCTCAGAATTCTATACGCGCCCTGTTACAACTTGCTCAGTGTGCCTATGGACGAGGAACACGCTGCTTCAGAAAGGTTAGCATCACAGGCCCAGAGCCATTCACTAGACCTGCCAGACCTGCATGCGAAAGCCAGATTCCCTCAGACCTCTGACGCTAAGCAGAGCAGGCCCTGGGTTAGTAGTGTGATGGGAGACCTGTGGAAACACCAGGTGCCACAGTGGGGCAACTGCGGCTGTAAAGTACCAAACTGTCGTTGTGTACGTCAATGACAGTTTGGTGCACTGGTTGCCTCGCTTCTGTCAGTGTGCCCCAGGGCAGGTCTCCTGTCAGGCCTTCCATAAATTTGTCAGTCACTGTTCTGGCACATCTTTAAAATGTGCACATTGAAGATAATCTACTAAAGCAGGAATTGCTCATTTCTGTTGCGATGTTTATAAAAGAAAATGGCAATAACATACTGTGCAAAAATTGTGTGAGTTTAAAATATTGTTGTCTCAGTAGTCAACTATGTGTGCAAAAAATACAACTGTATATTGTATTGTAATTTCTATGTTGACCGACATAATAATAATGCAGTGCAGAGGTCCCCTTGTTTGTACATCCACTGTTTGCAACCTATAGCTTCATAATATAAGTTTTAAAAATCAATGACAAAAAAAATGTTATTCAAATGAGAAATATGTTTTGTCAAAGGGTATGTCAAACATTATGACATTTACAAAATGATTCAAACATTATTTTAATTTTTAAAAAGTAATCAAGACAAATCACAAAAAAAGTGTAGGATGGTTTACAGGTGGGAGAGGTGGGAGAGAGGGGAGTGAGGGGAGAGGGGAGAGGCAGGAGAGAGGAAGGGTGCAGGGACAGACTTTGGCCAGTATCAAGAGAGGGGGGGAGGAGAGAGAGCGGAGTGAGGGGAAGGAGGGGAGAGAGGGGAGAGGCGGGAGAGAGGGGAGAGAGGGAGGGCACAGGGACAGACTTTGGCCAGTTTCAAACAATTACAGTGCGATGACGTAATGTACACTATTTGTGGATCAGATGGCGACGGTGTGTTTGTGGAGACGGTGTGTTTGTGGTTCGTGCGCAGGTTTGTGCTCGCCCTGTGTACGTATGGACCGGGTCATTGTCATCAACGGCTTCAGAAACAGAGTTAGTCCCGCGCGCACACAAAGGAGGTTATGCCTGCATCATTACTATTCAGATCTGTCTGTAAAAAGGGCCAGCTGCAGGACTAAGGTGAGGGTGGAGATGCATATTTATAATACATTTTACAATGGGCCTAAGGATGAATTATTTAGTAGTAGAAGGGCTGTGCAAAAAAACCTCTCCCATTCACAAAGATGAGAAGTTAAAATATAATTAACACCACTCTACCCTCAGTGTTACAGCTGCATCCCTCTCCTCCTCTACATCACTGTTCCACTGCTTTTCTTTAAGTATTTATGTAAACATTTTAATGGGCTTGTATTTTTTTTTGGCTATTTGGCCTGTATACACAGCATTTATCTGATTAGCCAACCTAAACCGTCATTATTTAAACTACTAATAATATAATTGGTTATACATTACCCAACGTGAGTTTGTCTGATCAAACACATTATTTAAAGTCGGGGTACTCAATTTTTTTTTTTCTAAAAACTCTACATGTCCCAACAGGAAGTGTCTTGTAAAAATCAGACCACAACAACGCCATCTTCATTTTATGAAGATGGCTAGAAAACTATGCATATATTTATTTAATTTTTACTTTACAAACTGACTTTCTCTTATCTGTTGTTTGTTGACAGATTAGAGAATCAAACACAGGAAAATACAATAAATACAAACAAATACAGCGCCGCAAATGGCGAAGTGGCACGCTCTCTGCCAAAGCAATTTCCAAGTGGTAACTTTTGTTTGTTACTTACGTGGCAATGAAAATGATTTTGATTCTGATTCTGATAAAATGCCAAAAATTTCCCCGATCATTACCGTCCTTAGACATCGGCAAGGAATGACATAAAAAAACTAAAACGTGCTTCACTGACAGCACTAATTAAATACATTTTACAGTATTAACGCATTATTTATACCAGAGGACTGCTATACAGCAGCGACAAGCAAATGTATGTGTTTGTCCTCATGGTCTCTGTGTCAGACTCAAGACTTGAAAGAAAAACACTGTCAAACAATGTTTAATACAAGTGTTCTAGAAATGTGGAGCCTCTATTAGACAATCCAAATACTTTCTTTTTGGAGGGGATTGGATTAATATAAGCTCTTCGCTTCATCCAAACCAAATCAAGGGACATTTATAACAGGGAGAGGGGTTTGATTAATTGTGAGTTAGCCGTGATATTAATATGATTAAATATTTCAATAGAATCTGTGGTGCTCTACAGTCCTTCTTACCCCACGCCTTATCTTGAGAGGCATTCCTTGCTGCAGCTCACCAAAACACATGTACTGTTTACACTTACACTATCCTAACCCGTCCATTCCATGCAGGCTGTTTGTTGCTCGCCCATTTCTTTTCTCAATAGCTTTATTTCACACCCTAATTCTCCCGAACTTCTCTTCAGTCTTAACAGCATTACTCAGACGTACTCAAGCTTTCCATTTACAAGAGTATTATCTACTTAAAGCGCTGCCAGGTGGGTTAGGAAGAGCGCTGGGCCAAAAGCACTCACTGGTTCACCTCGTGCTTGTTAACCAGGGCTCTGGAGTTAGCACTGTTTATAATGAGTTACATAAGACAGCTTTGAGGGTGAAGAGCTTGTAGTGCAGAGTAGAGATCATGCTCTGGGCAAAGACTTTTGACTTGACTTTAGAGATACATCAGGATTTTTGAGGCCAATCAACTAAATAACAAACAAAAAACCCTTAGTATGTTTTGCACTAGAATACACAGTACTACTTGCTTCTTTATTATGTTAAAGATAGAGATTTTATACTTGTCTTTGATGCTAGAGTTTTTATTTCATTTTAAATAGTACAGTGATTTGTGTGCTGTGTGCTCCTCATTCCTAATGTTCTGTAACTTGTGATGCAACACTGACATTTCCCCACTGTGGGACAAATAAAGGATCTCGTAATCTTAGTTATACCCACAAAGGCCTTTCAAAACTTTAGGGAGAAAGGCAAAGTGCCATCCTCTTCCTAGAAAAGACCCTCAGCAGCAAGTCAGCTCTGGAATGACATGGTTGTAGAATTCTGAAGTGTTGTGAAATGTTACTTGGTACAAACACAGCGGATTGTTAAATGATAATTTGTAAAGTGTTATTTGACACTGATTTGATTTAAAAGTGAGTTCTTTGAAACACTCAAAGCAACTTGAGTTTAACAACGATGTGAACTCATGAATAAGAGCGCTGCTGAAGGCCACAGAGAATACAAGCGTATACTGCGGCGTGGGGAGCCAGATATTGAATGAAAATACTCAATGGATGGATAAATGCATGTTGTCCCAGTACATCGCCTTCTGGATAGAGCTCAAAGCATGTTAGATTTTTCATTTCAATATAAACAACCAAAAAAATCTGAAATTCCTCTTCAAAATGTATTTGCTTTAACTAAACGGTATATAGGAGGATTATCTTTTCATCAAGACTATTGGAATTGTCAATAATTCGGGTGATATGTGACATGGGGCGACAGTAGCTCAGTTGGTAGAGCATTGGCCTTTGGGCCTGAAGGTTGTGGGTTCAAGCCCACCATAAGACCT
Source organism: Knipowitschia caucasica (assembly GCA_964034765.1). Taxonomy (NCBI): domain Eukaryota; kingdom Metazoa; phylum Chordata; class Actinopteri; order Gobiiformes; family Gobiidae; genus Knipowitschia; species Knipowitschia caucasica. The sequence continues at coordinate 9,198,507 of OZ035831.1, forward strand.
ACTTCACGACTCCCACTGATGACTGCTGTCGTTGTGTCCTTGGGCAAGACACTTAACCCCACTTTGCCTGAAGCTCCCACTGAAAGATCTCAGCTCCTGTGGACTCACCACCTGCAGGAGGATCAGTGAGGGGCTGGTGCTAAGTGTACTGGGTGCATCTCTGACTGCCACCCCCCCCGACCCAGAAATGGATTAAGGGGAAGAAAATGGATGGATGGATGGATGGATATGTGACATAAGGCCGGTGTACGTGCTCGTCAAACAAGACCAGGGTTTTCTTTGGGAGATTCTTTCACACAACCTTTGGGCTTCCCACTGACGCCTCAGTCGAAAAATTTCTACTGAACAGGTAAAGTTTGGCATTCTATTTGAGGAAAACCATCATCAAATCACGTCTAGTAAAAGTTATCTACGTCTATACTGTCTGACATAGTGCAAAAAGTGCAAATCGATATGGAAAGTGAGATTGTGTGAGCGATGCCGACAGAGCGTGCACGAGGAGAACTGGGCTCGTGCACGTCTCAAAAAACACGTTTTATTAGGCGTTCCGTCTCGGAGCAGGAAGAGCGTTGCGCATGCGCATTTTTTTTCAAAGCGGAGAGGGCGGTTCTTTCCTAAAGTTTGGAAAATCCTCCCATATACCTTTAACCTAACCTAAGTCTTATTTCCTCAATAACCCATGTTGTGTGAACGTAAAATTACACAAATCCGACCACATGTACAGTAGCTGTCCATAGAAGCCAATGTTTTAGAGTACACTATGGCTGCACAATATTGGAAATTTGAGCAATATTCGATGTGGGTGTTTAGTGTTTCGATAACAATATTTTAGCAAAATGTAATCTGCATTGAACCGCAAAACAAAAATTAAGCAAAACTTTATTGCACGTAAAAGTATCGCAATTACAATATTTTTTCTATGTATCGTGCAGCCCTAGCACAATAATTGTCTAAATCTTAGACAGTTTTTCTTCTAAAATAACTTTTGATTGATATAGTTGTCAGGCTTTTGTGCACTTAGGGATGTCTGCAGTGCAGAGGCTGTAAATTGTGTTGGAAGGGGCAGAGAATGTAGACTAGAGAGGGTGAACAAATACATACAAATATGGGTCAAATGCAAAGGCCAAATTGCCCTACTGGGATAAATTAAGTGTACTTTAACCTTAACCTGAAGCATGCCAAGGCAAGGCAGAGGGCTACATAAAATGACACAGCGGGCAACCGAAGTTTTACAGCTCTATTCTGGATTCTACAAATCGGCATGAAAATCAGCATCAACGGTCCACCTAAATGGCTGACAACATGGACCTTGATGGTTTTTTTGGTCACCTCTGCCATTGATAAATGCACTTCAACTGCACTTTTCTCAGTTGCTGTTTTTGTTTGTTCTCGTTTCAGATTATTTTAAGTTATTATATTTACTGAAAAACCCAGACCCTGGATAGACACCACCAAAACAAATACATTTTCTGGGAGAAAACCTCATTCAACATGAGACATGGACATATTTTTGTAAGCGCTGTATTCGTCCAACTATTATTCAATTTCAATTGACCTCGCCGTTTCCTAACATTTGATGCTTTAAATTGTATAAATATTGTATAAATATTTTCCCTGAGAGTGACAGCGCTGCCATGACGCGGATGAGCAGACCAAACATTGCTGCTGTTGGACTGAAGCTGAGGTTTCTGTGTTAGCGTTGTCTGGCGTTTAACCGGTTAGTGGCACTAAAAGGTTGGAGATCGCTGCTCTAAAGCAGGAAAGACTTTGTTGTTGGAGTATGAAATAACATCAGTCCTGTGAATACATCGTATTGTACCTTGGGCTCATTTCCATCCGTTGTCCAACAGCTGAACTCACAAACACTGAAATAATTCATGTTTTTAGTAATATGGAAAACAGATGCATCTACTGAGACAGGGAGAACATGCAAACTCCATGCAGAAAAGGGGGCTCTGTGGAGGAGAGGGCCTGCTGCAGCTGTGGTCCTTATGGGCATGTGGTGGCCTGCGAATACGCTCTGAGGAGAGGCGACTGCAGCTGGTGCGCTTGTGCTAATCTTGTCGTCAAAGACCAGAGCATAGTCTTCTATATTGATTGTAATGCACTTAACTGTGCTCGTTTCACGAGGGCACAAGAGTCTTTATAACGTGCAGCGCTTTTGAAGGCAGGGCCCAGCTTTACCTTGTGTGAATATACTGCCAGCTTCACTGTGTGCGTTTATGTGTGGTTTCCATGGCAATGCGGTCACTTAAAAACGTTTCTGGCCTATAAAATTAATGTATGAAGCATTACTGAATGACCAGAGTCAGAGCTGTGTTCGCATCTCCAGCAGTAGGTCAGACCTGTTTGCAGCCAAGGCTGCCCTTTGTCACCGATTCTGTTCACTGTTTTTAATGGAATTTCTAGGCGCAGCAAGGGGCCAGAAGGAATACGTTTTGGAGACCACAGGATTTAGTCGCTGCTGTTTGCAGACGATGTTGTCCTGTTGGCTCCAACGAACCAGGACCTGCAACATGCACTGGGACGGTTTGCAGCCATGTGTGAAGCAGCTGGGATGAGAATCAGCACCTCTCTGAGGCCATGGTGCTTGACTAGAAAAAGGTGCCTTGCCCTCTCCAGTTGGGTGGAGAGATCCTTCCTCAAGTAGAAGAAATAAAGTATCTCAATGTCTTGTTCAGGAGTGAGGAAAAGATGGAATGTGAGATGGACAGATGGACTGGTGCAGTGAAGCGGTCGCTGTGTTGGATAATGAACAGGAGGATAGGTTCATAAGTTCATAGTTTACTTTTAATCATGAACGTGTGAATTTTTTGTCCATTGTTGCAATAAAGATTGCATTAAAAACAACTTCTAAATATATGGCAACGTGCCTCTCTTGTAGTCCTCAGACGTTCACTAGAATTACACTGTCCAAACACCAAACTGGCATGACAACTGAATAACAAACAGATAGTAAAGTATATAATGTTGTTAACTACATCACACTTATATAGTTAACAAAATATAGATACTCAATAATATTTTTTTCTACACCTACATTCAAATTTGCATTCAAAATATTCTCAGTCTTAGTCAAGTTCACACAATGTTAGTGAGCGTAATCTACTTGTGCGTCTTCTGTAGTCATGGAGACAGCAGAAGTGTGTGTCCCAGGTCAGTGTGGGATTAGAGGAAGTGATGAAGTTATGTAACCTATCCGACCTCTGTGTGCAGAGTGCAGGCAGGGAAGGGTTAACGCACAACACATAAATGCACTCAGCAGCACATGGGGGTGGGGGTGCTGACGGCAGGCTCTTCCATTCTGTGCACACACCGGGGCTCAGTCTGGGATCAATGATAGGACGCGACAGACTGGAGTCATGGTGATGGGGCATGTCCACATCACAGCATTCCTGCAGCATTTCTACATGAACATGATTATTAGGAGGACAGTAATAATTTGCCCGGGATAATTCACACACATTCACCAGTAAATGTACTTCTTTAACACTAACTAACCATTTGCAAGGGGATCGAATCATCGCAATGAATTGTGAATTGTAAGACCTGCATTGTGAATCAAATGGAATCATGTTTTTTCTCATTTGTTATTTTACCTTCTACACATTTTGAACATTTCTAATTGATCTACAAATATAAATAGAATCCAAGTCTGCTCCCGGAAAAATCACAAGGATTGGACAAAATATCCACAAGATGAGAATTGAGAGGGAAATTGGATTATTGTTATTAAAATATGTGTTAAATGAATACACATTTTAAGGCTGTGCAATTAATAAAAATTAAATTACGATTTTGATTATTACACTCAACATTACAGAAAAGGCAGAATCGGGAACAAACAATGATGCGTGCATGAAAAACCCTCCCCGTCTCAACAGCAGCTGGTTCTGAGTCTGCATACCTGCAGCCTGCTGGCTCTCTGATCTGCTTCGTGTTCTCCGCTACTTCCATGCACATTGGGTTTATCTGTGCTTTTTTACTTACACACTGGAGTTTTGGAGAAAACACTTGTTTGTTTGTTGTCACTTGCAACACCTCATGGAGAACAGCGTGATACAGAACGTTTCTTCCCGGTTTTTTTGTTTGAAAACCAGATTTGGGGAAAATTGCGCAAAAACTGGGATTTTCTTTTTAATCACATTAAACGGAGCTAATGGCCTTTCGTGCTGCTATTCACAGAAAAACACGGCACAAAGTACAGCCATGTCACGAATATTGTAATATTTGGTATAGATTAGAGTTTCATATAAGGGGACCTCAAAAACATGACCAAAAGTGGGACAAAATGCAATGTTTTGGTTCACAAATAATCTGATTCAAAGTTCTCACCAGGATACTTCATTCATAATTGTGAGCACCCTGCAAGTCACCATTCGCCCATTGGGCTGAGAGCAGAATGTCTCTGCTTCACATTTGTCTGAAAAAGCTGATCTAAAGATGTGACTGGCTAAAAATGCATGCATCCTAAAACTAGAGTTAGAAGTAGACTGTTTTAGCCAGGAACTGGTTACATTTTATGTAACTAAAATCTATGTAACTAGATTCCAATGTTGTGGGTTTTTTCCAAACTTTAAAGGCCTTAAACTTTAAGGCCCTGTTCTGGCTCTTCTCTGGATGCTGTAGCTGGTCACAGTGTGAAAAACTTCAATTACAACAGATGTTTTACCTTGAAGCATTGGTAAGGTAGTGACTTTCTGGTTGCACTTGCCAATTAGTTGGTTCTCACTCTGGTGGTGACTTTTCTAAGTCACCTCACTTTCGCATCTTGCAGAGGCAACACTGACACGCAGTAAGTGCATTTTTCTTCTCTGCCCAAACCGTGGAAACCCTGGGTCATTGCTACAGTATTACAGTATTGTTTATAATAACATGTACATTTAATTGTGTTCTTTTGACAAATTGTTTGAGCAGTGCATGGGAGGGCAGTGGACAGAGCACTTTCATAATCCAGAGTGTTCCTGACAGACACGCTCCTCACACACAAAAAGTGTGTGTGCTTCATCATCAAACTTCATCACATGGTTACATAATAATAATAATAATAATGCATTGATTTTATATAGCGCTTTGTCAGGACACTCACAGAGACGCTTCACATGACATTATTCTTTCACTCCATACACTGTGGTGACAAACTACAACTGTAGCCACAGCTGCCCTGGGACACACTGGAAGAAGATTTTGGGTATCAAATGACTTTTCCAAAAACATACCAGAAGCTGCATAAACTGACAGCTAAGACTGAAGTTCTCTGAGTTGTAAGAGAACACACTGGGAGAGAAAAAAACCTCTAAGTCATGGGGTATGAACAGCATGCATGCACATCCTGATGTGTTGTTGACATTGTTGTGTCATTAAGCTAAGAAAAATTAAGTGCTAATTAGAATACCTTAACCGTAGCCCTAACCCACGTGGGAAACTGTCAGTTAGTTAGATGCTGAATAAGGCCATGTAAAATAAGGACTAATAAGTGCTTAATAAATATCAATTAATAGCTAATTAACCATAAATGTATTAATCAGCACTTCATTTGCGGTTGCTAGTGAACAGCAAGGGATAACATAATTGTGTGACCAACATAATTTTGGCCGCTGCTCTAGAGTCTATGGTCTTGTCTCATTGGGATTGTGATCATAATAATCTTGTAAGGTCTTGAGTCGACTGGTCAGTAACAATCCAAAATATGGTATACACTAGGGCTTGGCGATATGGCAAAAGTAAAATCTTGATTTTATTTATTGCATTGGACGATTTCGATTTTAAATCGATTTTCATTAAAGTCATCGAAGACAGACTGTGCCCTTAAACATATTTTTGGATCTTTCCGCTCAATATTCAAGTTTCAAACCTATAATTTGTTTCCCCCAATATGTATTATATAAGTCTTGTACGGACTGTGCTGATATTGCAGGTATAATTCATGTGCTGCTGGAACTCTCACAGTATCCTTCATTCGATTTCACAATTCTCACATTTTTCACATTTTTTTTTTTTTTCAAAAGCCGATAAATTGCCTAAATTTGATTTATTGCCCAGCCCTAGTATACACCTAGAATAAGCAATTCCGATAGTTTCAACACTAGAACTCCCAGAGCAGTCAATTTGAAGGGTTTTAGTTTTAGAAGTTGAATGACGCATCTCATTGCGTCAGATTCTTGGTCTTCACACTTGTTCTATATCTTTATAAAGTCGGTAATTCTTTTTTTTTTTTTAATGAAAATATCATTTATAATGTGAGTGGTTCTACCTTTAACACATTTTCAGAGAACGTCAAGTGCCAGTTACCATAGCAACACAGTGTCAGAAGTTAGCATTAGCCTTAATTTCGCTGTATTTCAGCTGCAGCGCAATGAATTTCAAACCAATGAATTTCTCAGAATTCATTGGTTTGAATGAGAGCAGTCAAAATGACGGCTCTGAGAGTTCAGTATTATGAAAGTCCTAGAGCCTGTGTGGGGCTCGTTTCCATGGAGATATCAAAGTTTGATTTCCTTTTGTCACACATTCCAGGCAACAACAACACAACCCAATGGAATATCTATAAACTAAAACAATGCGTGTTATATGTGTTCCTTTAATCCAAACAAACATGTTTACTACTCAAAGAGAGGACTCACCTGGTTGAGATCTTGGTCGGTGAGCAGATGGAGCTCTCGGGGCTTAAAGCAGTTCTGACACTTGCTCTTGTTGAAGAAATTCGCTTGGAATTTCCTGCACGGATTCTCCTTTGCGGTAGACATGTCTTTGCACCGACGCGATAGCCAGACCCCAGCTGCTGTCCTACCACTATTACTACTATCCCGATCTAGCAACCAAACACTGCTGCTGCTGCTGATGCATTATCTTAGGCCAGAAGATCCGTGTCAGGATTTGTCTGCATCAATTCCACTGCATTTTCCATGAAACAATCAAATGGCCTTGAAACAGCTTTCCATGGCTTTAGGATTGCAGCTGCGCCCACCACAAAGCGAAAAAGTGGCTAGTATCCTGTTAGCTCCTCCACCGCTGCGAGTGGGTGAGTGGGCTTCCCAAAGCAATAAGGCGTTTTGATAATCACTTAAAAACAATGTGATGAAGAATTCCAAATCCACAGAGGAAACCTCCATAGAATAACAACAGACTCCCGCGTAAGTTTAAGGCAGTCGAAAGCCCCGATATTGGGAAAAACAAGCTGCAATCCAGGCTTTTATCACAGGTCTCCCCATCCGAAGTTCATCCACAGCTGCGACTCCCTGATGCTAGGCTAAGGGTAGCACAGGTAGCATAGCCGCTGGAAAAAAAATAACCCCGTTAGCGTTTCAAAAGTAACAAAAATATAAAATGGTCCCGAATCCCGAATGTTCTTGTGTTTGCGTAACTCCACGGAACGAGCGGTGCATGGGGGCCGGCTCTCGGGGCCCAGTGTCCCGCGGCAGAGTCAGTGCTCGGGCTGTGCTTCCATGGCTAGCCCCGTTAGCTGCGCTGGTGTCGGTGGTACAGAGCGGAGAGGTGGGAGAGGACAGCCGAGAGAGGGCAGGGGCAGGGAGGGGAGAAGGGATCAGGCTGCCCGGCCCTGTGGCGTCCTCCACTGGTGAGCATACGAACTACAAGCATATTCAGGTAACGTGACATTCAGACATACACATATTAGTGCTGTCACACGATTAAAGTATTGAATGTGTCATAGTTATCTTGTGATTAATCGAAAATAATCGCACATTTTTCCCTGCTCTAAATGTCCCGTGATTTGGGTTGAAAAGGGATTGGACAAAGCAAAAAGCTTATATTATAAGCTTTTTGCTTATAATATAATGCAAAAAAGTATTTGCATTGTCTAATATAGGCTTCTCAATCTCTGCTTTTGTTTGTTGTTGGTTTTTACAGAGTGAAGAAGGTTCTGGGTTCGAATCCCGGTCGGAACAGGGCCTTTCTGAGCGGAGTTTGCATGTTCTCCTCGTGTCTGCGTAGGTTTCCTCCGAGTGCTCCGGTTTCCCTTACCACTAAAAACATGTGCAATATATTCAGGGTGAAAGAGTGTGTGTTTGTGAGTGTGAATGTGGGACAACGGATGCAATTTAGCCCATGGCTACAATCTGGAGTGATGTGTTCATTAACAAGTACTGTCCCAACCAAATAAACAGTAAATAAATAAATAAGTAAAATGAAGCTTCAACGTTTGGGCTGTGACCTGGAGATAAGATGTGATTCCTGATTGACGTCCAGTAATCACCAGTGAGCATGACGGTTTTTGTTTTCTCCAACGCCTGCTGTACCTTACATCCCCTACACAGCACATGTGTGTTTTGAAGCAGAAAGGCTAGAGCTGCACTGCGCGAAGGCGGCTGCAGGGAGGATAACAGATGCGTCCCTGTGGTAGAAGCCTGGAGCATGGTTTTTTATTACATAGTTCCATTGTTGATGCCCAGCTTTAACTAATATTTTGTTTACATTTGATTTGATGTTTTCCGACTTGACCCACTATTGCATCTACCCCCCACCCCCTCACCCCCGGTACACATTACAGAAGTCGCACAGTCTGGTTCACTGCTGAGTCTGGTTCACTGCTGAGTCTGCTCTGTCTATTCTGGGCCCCTGCCCCAGCCTCCTGTCCTGCTCTTTGTGGGTCAAAACGGCTGGACACTAACAACCGAATAGACTCGAGAGCTGTTAGAAAAGTAATCTGGGAATAGAACCACAACCCTCCGAGAGGATTAAGCCCCTCTGCACGCCACAGCGCTGCTCTCATTCTGCAAAGGCAAGTGGAAACAACCAAGGTATAGATCTGGCATGCCAAAACAATTCTTCAAATGGGTTCTTGTTTAATTGTGGAATGTTTTGAGCTGAAGGAGACGTAGAATGGAGTGGCCTTGACCCTGAAAGTGTCTTGTGACGTATTCTTAAGAGCAGGGAGTATATTTAGCGTGTTCTCTATAAAGCAAGTCCTTACATGGACTCACAATGAGCTTAAAGGCAAAAGTGGGAACAATAGTATGAATAATATATGAAGTTGCTTTTCCAGTGACATCATTATACTTCAAAGCTGGAGTACCTACCTTTTTATGTTGTCCAAGTAAAAGAAAAGTCATATGAACAAATCAGACCATTAAAGTGAGATTATCTTTTGATAGTTTCAAATTTAGGTTCTCCAGCTTTAGCAAAGAAAAAATAATGTTGAATTGATTGTATTATTTTTGTATATAGGTGTTTATGACCTGCAGAGATTTATTTGTGGTTATATCACTGGTTTGACAACATTTCTGTGACTTCAAACCGAAGGAAGTTAAACAATAGTTCAATTTTCTGTAATTTGATGAAAATAATTTTTGGTAGTCTAACTTTGATTTCATAGATAGATAGATAGATAGATAAATAGATAGATAGATCGATACTTTATTGATCCCCGTTGGAAAAATGCAGGTGTCCAGCAGCAGAAAACACATCCATATAAACACATACGTACATAAATTTTAAACATTTCTAAGTAGCAACATTTTTTGCTAACTAGTAAACTCTTCCAGGTCCGAAGGAACAAAGGCTCTCTTAAAACGCTCCGTTCGGCAGTGCAGTGAATTGATAGGAGCCTGTTGCTACGATAACTCCTCTGAGCGGCCATAGTGTCTGGAGTTACCCAGGATGCACTGCTTTAGAGTGCATAGGCTGGGGTTTTCATTCTGCTGTCAGAGGTCCAGATTGAAAACAAGATATAGCTTGAAATAAGAATAAATATGTTTGAAAACTATAGAGAAGGTTGTCATTTTCTATCAGAAATCCAGGCTGCATACGTTGTTGGTATCACACTAGCGCAACTGGTCTTTTGTGGTCTGTTAGGTGAAGCAAATTATGTTGCAGCAAGCTAAAAGCAACAAGATGTCCATTTCAATGACCACAAGGTATATCTTGTATCAGATTACTCTTCAGAATTGCAGAGGAAAAGGAAGAAAGTCAGCGAAGACCTGATAAGATAGAACATTGAAGTCCACTGTCCATATCCTGCCACGCTAAGAATATTTCTGGCATCTTGTATTCAAGTTTTCCCTTAGAGACATTAGTGGATGCACCATCCACACTAGAATAGTTTGAGGTAGGAGTGGGTCTAGTACAGTGTTCCCCAACCTTTTTGAGCCATGGCACACCTTTTTAATTGCTAAAATTGTCACGGCACACCACCAGCTAAAACTGATGCAAAAATGAAAACTCTGCAGCCTTTAATAAGAAAGCAAAGTAATTATCATCAAAGTGTGTCATAGAAAATCAAACAAACACAATAATTTGTTCTAATCTTCTGACATTGTTTTCTTTTCACCTTATTTAGACCCGAACAAGCACATTTCAGGCATATAGAGGCAATTGCGGTGAAAAGGCCAGGGCTCATTCTAGGCACCAGGGCATTGCTGGAGAATGTATTTGGAAGAACTTTTAATTTGGTATATTTTTATGTGTTTGTGTGCGTTTTAGATAAAGAAAAGGTAAGAAATGTCAGTTAAATAGATCATGCAGAAGATAAACACAGTGATATTTGAAAAGTGAAAAAAATGTGTATTATTCACAGAAAATGTGCAAAAAATATGTAAAAACCAAATTAGGCGTGTGTAAAAAAAATAAATGCATAAAGTACACAATACATTTGTTGTACATCCTTATTTTGCAGAAATAAATGCCTTTAAACACTTCCTATAACTTTCAATTCTGTCTGGATTCTGGAGGAAGGTATTTTGGAGCATTCTTCTTTGCAAATCATCAGTTCAGTCAGGTTTGGTGAGATTCTGAGCAAAGACAGCCCGATTTAAATCACATCCCTAATGTTCAATAGTATTCAGCTTTGGGGACTGAGATGGCCACTCCAGAACGTTGTGCTTGTTACTCCTTGATGGTTTTGGACTAAATTACACTTTCTCGTGATGCGCAGGTCTGTGTTTCAGCCTCCTTCACGTTGGGACAGCCTTAGACTATGCTTCCACTGGTGGTGCTTCTGCCCCTGCTCATCGTGGTGGCTGCAGGGGTCTACTACGTGTACAATGAGTTCCTCCTCTACATGTCCAACGCACAAGTCCGCAACAAAGTGGTGGTCCTGACCGACGCTGTGTCTGGGGTGGGCTCAGGTACAGTGTTTTAATACACCTACAGTCTTCCTATGTAGAGATAACCTTTTGGTACATTTGAAATCTAAATATTGATCGAAGTCAGGGGTCTCTCAAGGTTGAGTCTGGGTGAAGCTGGGATGCACTAAGGGGCTGTGCACACGCAACTTTACTTTGCACACGCAACTCCTGGATAAATGTATTATACTGCTACATTTCAAACTCTGCATATTCTGATTCTTTAACATTAACACTAGAGAAAGTCTGGGCTCATAACAGCGACATGATCAGGAAAACCAAAAATCAAGCATTTGTGGAAAGTTTTATAGTTCATTCTTTGTGTCTATGACTTTTAAGAATCATTAAGGTATTTTTACCCAATAATAAGTAAGTAATGTTAATTTATATACCGCCTTTCACAGATAATAACTGTTATTGTGCTACAAAAAGTTTTGAAAAATAAGTCAAATTGCTCAAAATTGGCAACATTTATCTTAAATTGAGCGCATTTAGACTGCCTTAAAATAATAGTTGCCAATCCGACAAGCCAAATGATCTTCCTTGGAATAATAAAACAGTTCTTGAAATAAGACTAAATGACTCTAGTCAGAACTAATTCAAAATAATTTCCACCTCCTAGCCTTTCTTTGTGTCGTTTGCATGGGCTCCCTGTGTCAGCATAGGTTTCCTCCAGGTGTTCCGGTTTTCTCCAGGTGCTCCGGTTTCCCCTACTACTGAAAACATGTACAATAGGTATGAATATAGAGAGTGAATGGATGGTGTTGGTGTTTGATGCTCCAGTGTGTTTGGCGTCTCGCTTCCGTCATCACTGTGTGTGAAGAGAATGGAAACATTTCTGAACACTGAACGTAGAGCTCTTTGGGTGACCTTGGTCTGGAAAATGCACTATATAAATTAATCAATTCAAGCAATTATAACCTCATTTTATTTTATTTTTTAGATGAGTTTGGTATAGTTGATGTATATTTTTATGAACAAATTGACTCCAGCTGCTGTGTTTGAAACAAAAGACAAAGACAAAAAAGCATTACGGGTTTGTATTATGGAATGGGTATAATAATTTATTAAGTTTACTTTGCATTATTGCTTATTGCGTTCACGATTCAAAGTATATGGTAAACAAATAGTGTGGCTGATTTGGTTTTAAAATTAGCCACACAGACATTAGAGGGGACCACTAGGGGACCACTTGGGGAACACAAAATACCTTTACGCGGGCTGCAAATGGCCCCCGGGTTGTATGTTCCAGTCCACTAATCTTAATAAAACAATGTAATAAACATGGTCTCACCAAAGGCTCCTGCGGGCTCTGCTCAGACCACAAATTCAATTCAACATATTTTTTTCTCACAGAATTAGAAAAAGAGTTAGAAAAAACACAATAAAACTGACAGTGTGACGATGTCATGTTGTGTCATGTGGTGTCCTGCAGAGCTGTCGCGGCTCCTCCATCGCGGTGGTGCGCGCCTCATCCTGTGTGGGACCAGCTGGGACAAACTGGAGTCTCTGTACGACACACTTTGCACAGATGCAGACCCCCGAGAGGTGAGGGACCAGAGGCCTGAGGGGACAGGGCCTGAGGGGACAGGGCCTGAGGGGACAGGGCCTGAGAGGACAGGGCCTGAGGGGACAGGGCCTGAGGGGACAGGACCTGAGGGGACAGGGCCTGAGAGGACAAGGCCTGAGGGGACAGGGCCTGAGGGGACATTACCTGAGGGGACAGGGCCTGAGGGGACAGGGACTGAGGGGACAGGGACTGAGAGGACAAGGCCTGAGGGGACAGGGCCTGAGGGGACATTACCTGAGGGGACAGGGCCTGAGGGGACAGGGCCTGAGGGGACAGGGCCTGAGGGGACAGGGCCTGAGGGGACAGGGACTGAGGGGACAGGGACTGAGAGGACAAGGCCTGAGGGGACAGGGACTGAGGGCAGGGCCTGAGGGGACAGACACCTGAGGGGACAGAGACCTGAAGGGACTAGTTTCACCTGCTTTATGAAAGTAGGTAATCATTTTTACGTACCCACTTCTAATAAGTGCTAACACTCCTTACTATAACTTCAAATAGAGCAAAAACTAATTTGCTGTGGCAATGATTGCTCACTGCTGAGAGTAAACAGTATGTTGCCATGGGAACTAGCCCTTGGCCTTCTCTGGTGGAACTGCGCTGAGATTTATACAGATACTCCCACTAATTTATTATAGTATATTATTATTATAATATACCACACACACACTTGCTCAAGCTCAGCTGGGGGAGCACGCGTTTTGACGTTTCTGCTCTGTTTTACCCTTTTTTAAGCCTTTTAAAGCCTTTTAAACACGTTTTTACGGTGTATTAGTGTCTTTTGTACACTCTAGTGTTTTATTAATGGTTCCAGAGCATCACGTCTTTTAACACAAAGACCCAATCGAAACGCGCTAGCTACCACGAGCGCACCACAGACATGGAAAGTGACACTGCAATGACCACGAACGACATTAGTCGCCTCACATTGGAGCTTCGTGAGAGGGACCGTGCCACTATTGCAGACCTCCGTAAAGAAGTCCTTCGCCTCACTGCAGAGCTACAGGATAAACAGTCACTCGTGTCCAAACTTTTTGATGTCGCTGGCGGGCAGCACTCACGGCTTATGTCACTGAGCGCTGCATACTGTGACACTGTCGTGTGGGAGAGATCTGTCAGCTCTGGGCCCTCTTGCTCTACACCTAAGTGCCCGGTTCGGAATAAAGAGCCTGCGGACTGCGAGGAGCCATCCAGCGCCGTGGCCCATGTCCTGAGCCTGTCAAACCGCTATGCAGCCCTCTCCGCTGACATTCCAGCCCCCTCAGCAGAACCCCTGGACTCTGCAGCAAACTCTACTGCTGTCCGTGGATCCAGGTCCACTGTGAGAAAGACACTCTTAAAGGAAGCTGTCCTCAGACGAAAGAGTGGTCATTCCCCTTCTCTGACCCCAGTGCATCACCACCACTTACCTTCACCGGGTCAGCAGCAGCGATCCGAGCCTGCTCCTCACGCCGCTCCAGCGTCCCCGAGCACACAGCGTGGGTTGCCCGGAGCTGGGAATCAACACCCCCACTCCTCTCCATGTGTTCAGCAGCGCCCTGGTTCGGACCCATCCCTGGATGAGCCCGCTGGTTCTGGCCATGGACACCGAGCGCCCTCTCCGCGGCCGCGTCCACTCTTCGCCCCGACTACTTTGATTGTTGGAGATTCCATCGTGAGGCACGTCCGCTTTTTTAACGCGGTCACTCACTGCATTACCGGAGCCACTGTCCCAGACCTGCTCATCCGTCTCCCTCCTCTGCTTCAGTCCCTGCCTGATACCATTTCAAAGGTAATCGTGCATGTGGGGATCAACGACATGAAGCTGCAGCAGTCCGAGGTCACAAAGAAGCATTTTATGGATCTATTCCGCCTCCTCTAGTCCTTCGGGTTGTGTGTTTTTATCTCTGGTCCAGTCCCGACTGTAAACCGGGGTGACTGCCTCTACAGTCGCGTTGTGGCGCTCAACATGTGGCTCCAGTCTACATGCAGCACTTTTAACTTTATTTTTGTGAACAACTTTGGCCTGTTCTGGAAGCGTCACGTGGCCTATCGTCCAGATGGTCTGCACCCGAACAGATACGGCACCAGTTTGTTGACGGACTTCCTACGCCATGTTGTTCAGTGCTCCCCGAGGGGGCGTGACTGTTTACATCCGAGGCTTCTCGGCCCCCACTACCCCCCTCCTCCTCCTCCTTACCAGCACCGGGTGAGTACTGTGGTGCAAACACTGACCCCTGTCAGTCTGGCAGTGTAACGACAGTCCTGCCACTGAACTGTGCTGACTCAGTTATGCATCTGGAACTTAACAAAGTACAACAGAGTTCACTTTTTAAACCAATAGAGACTGTGTGTGTTTCTCGCACCAGCTCAGAAATGTGTTTTAACTTGAATAAACACAAATTTAAAAGAAGGACAGCAGTTAGACGGTCCAACTCTGGAAATCTAATTCCAGTTCTTTGTAATCAATCAACTAAACCCATTGACACTGATATTAATTTTAACCTTGCTCTACTTAATGTCAGATCACTATGCAACAAATCATTTTTAAATAATAATTTTATCTGTTCGTATGATCTTGATTTTATGTTTATGACTGAAACATGGCTTGACCATAATACAGGAGATGCAGATTTAATAGAAGCCTCACCACCAAATTTCAAATTTGAACATGAAACACGAGAAAATAAAAGGGGGGGGGGGCATAGCAGCAGTTTTTAAAGATCGTATTGTCTCCCATAGAGTGTCTCTTGGGAAATTTTCATCATTTGAGTATGTTTCTTTTAAAATAGAACAAAAGAAATCTTCTTCCATTCTTATTATTGTTGTGTACAAGCCGCCACAGTCATGCCATAGTTTCACTGATCATTTCACTGAGTTGCTTTCAGTTGTGTGCACAGATTTTGATGGTTTGGTCATTGTAGGTGATTTCAATATACATGTAGATAATGCTAATGATAGATATGCAATAGAGCTGAGCTCTGTGCTGGAAACCTTTGGTCTCACTCAGCATGTGAGTGGCCCCACCCACAGTTCAAATCTGTTAGATTTAAGTGCTGCTTTTGACACTATTGATCATGGCATCCTCATTCAGAGACTTGAGGACTGGGTTGGTGTTGCTGGCACCGCCCTAAGCTGGTTTAGGTCCTATTTACAAGACAGAAAGTTTTTTGTGGAGATCGAAAACTGTACCTCAGACCACTTGGCCCTGACCTGCGGAGTGCCACAGGGGTCAATCCTGGGTCCTCTTCTGTTTAATATTTACATGTTGCCTCTAGGTCAGTTGATTCACAGTAATAATGTCTCTTATCACAATTACGCTGACGATACTCAGGTCTATGTGTCCCTGACAGCAGGAGAGCATGAACCAGTGGACTCGCTCCTTCACTGTGTCCAGAAAATCGGTGATTGGATGCAAAAAACTTTCTCCAACTAAACACCGACAAAACTGAAATAATTGTTTTCGGACCCCAGAAACAAAGAGAGAGCGTTATTTGTCACCTCCAGGCTCTCTCTCTACAACCCTCAAATCAGGTCAGAAATCTAGGAGTGATAATGGACTCAGACTTAAATTTCAAAAGCCACATAAAATCTGTAACATCAGCAGCTTATTACCACCTAAAAAAACATTGCTAAAATTAAAAACATAGTGTCTAAGGCAGACTTGGAGACTCTTATACACGCTTTTGTCTCCAGTCGGTTAGACTATTGCAATGGCCTGCTCACAGGTCTGTCCAAACAGGCTGTAAAACAGCTGCAGTACATTCAACATGCAGCAGCTCGAGTCCTAACCAGAACTAGGAAGTACGACCACATTAGTCCAGTTCTCAGGTCTCTGCACTGGCTTCCTGTTCCTCAGAGAATAGACTTCAAAGCAGCTTTACTTGTGTACAAGTCTCTCCATGGTCTCGCGCCAAGGTACATCCATGACATGTTTGTGCCATATGAACCGACCCGGACTCTGAGGAGCACAGGGACTGGACTCCTGTTAGTGCCCAGAGTCGGTACTAGACATGGGCAAACTGCATTTCAGATTCATGCGGCTAGAGTCTGGAACAGTCTTCCTGGGAATGTGAGACAGGCGTCTACTCTGGCATCTTTTAAATCTAGGCTCAAAACAATTCTGTTTAGCTGCGCATATACAACTGAATGATTTTATCTTTTCATCTTTGTTTTTATCTTTAATCTTTTTAATGCACTGTGACTATTTATGATTTTAGTCCCATCTGTGATTTTAATGTTTAAAGGTTTTTAATTTTTGTGATTTTATTTTTAATGTTTTTAATATATCTTGTGCTCTTAATGTGTTTGATTTATGCATGATGTGATAGGGGATGTGAAGCGCTTTGCGTTGCCTTGTGTAGGAAAGGCGCTCTACAAATAAACGTTGATTGATTGATTGATTGATTATCATTTCATAACATTTTGACAGAAACAAACTTCATGATGATACACAGATGAAAATCAGCCTTCATGGCTTCTGGCATTTTTTACATGGAGATATGCTGATTAATGTGCACATGTCTCATTCAAATAAATAAACAAACAAATAAATGTATCAATACAGAAAAAGGTACACACATTGAGTAACTATACTTCCAAAACCAAAACCCGTCAACTTGTCTGCTTTGGGAGTTCTAATCTTAAATCACAGCTGACAATGTGGGTGTTGTTCTTTTAGTTGTTAAAAATCCTGTGAAGTCTTGACCCCATGGGTTCGTGTCAGGCAGAGCTATTGAAAGGCTCATGCAGGATATAATCTTAATCAGTTTATAATCCAGCACATCCTGGTGTCAGGCTGTTTACTACTACAAAAATATTAATAGTACATATTATGTCAAAATACTTTGAGAGGAGAGCCACGTTCCACATAGTATCAGCCTACACCAGACTGTGTAGTACCCAGTGGGGGCGGGTCCCAGCTCAAAAGTGGCCAAAATGACGTGCGCTGACATGCTTGCAATATCACCCCGGGCCGATGGGGGTGGACCCAGAAGAAGAATTAGCCAATGCTAACATATAGCGTTGGCAGACTTCTCAAAAACGTCTTTACAGGATGGACCAAAAGTTGGCTCTGGGCCCAAAGCTCCGTTCCACATGTGTGTCAATGCTGAGGGGGGTGGATTATTTTGGTCCACTCTAGTTTACTCGCTGTGAATTTTTTAAGTCTCTCGTTCAAATGAATGGAGCTGCGCCGGCTGACGCATGTACAGATGCGTTTTTTCACAATTTTCTTGTGGGCGGGACCATTCATGGCCATCTTGGATTGCTCCATGAAAGCACTTTTCATGGCCAACTCCTATGAACGGCGGAGATAGGCGTGACTCTGTCCGTTATTATATACAGTCTATGGTAGTACCTAACCTAAACTACATGTTGAAAATCTTCTGAAGCAGATTCTGCAGAATCAGTGAAAATTACTTTCCCTCCACCTAAACAAGTAAATAAACACTGGAATAAAGACCAGTTTTCTGAATAATAGACATTAAGAATCTTCTGCCATGAATCTGCACTGCAAAGTGTATACAGGAGGTAGAATAAAGGATATACAATTGCTTGACTTGTCAAAATGTTCTTGATATGAGTACTTCCTGCCTTATATTTGAGCCTGTCTTGCAGTGTGTTTTGTGTGAGTGATTGGGTCCTCCCTCGCAGACCGCGGCCCCGAAGCTGCTGCTGCTGGACTTCAGCGAGCCGGACAGTCTGGAGGAGGTGGTGGCGGAGCTGGTGGACTGCTATGGCTATGTGGACGTCCTCATCTGTAACAGCAGTACCAAGGTCAAGGGCCCGGTCCAGAGCATTTCCCTGGACGTGGACCGCAACATCATGGACATCAACTACTTCGGCCCCTGCACTCTGGCCAAAGGGGTGCTCCCCACCATGATGGCCCGCAGAGGAGGCCACATTGTGCTGGTCAACAGTGTCCACGCCAGGCTGGCAGTGCCCTTCAGGAGCTCATGTGAGAGAAGCTTAGAAGCATAGAGAGGACCTTTATTCCTTCCACAATGGGGAAATTTCATTGTTGTAGTGCACGTACAGGACAGTCGTAAGAGCACACAGAGAACACACAAAATATACAATATAAGTAGCTGCCATGTTTCTTAGCTGTAAATACTTCAATATCAATACATATACCGGTATATCTCTATCTATCTACATATAGTGTAAAGTTAAACACATATAGGGCAAGAGAATCAGTAGATAAAGTGACGTTCAGATGTGAGGCTTCTGTTCTGCCACCAATAGACACAAGCTCCAGAAGCTCAAGAACTCCATCCAATGAGTTAAACTGCTTTTTTCCATGTAGCAAAGAAAATAACAGAATTTAGCCAGAACATACATTATGAAATATGATTATAAACTGATTATGAAGCACTGTTACGAGCCACAGGTGGTAGTGTCGAGGACAATGTTTCAAGACAAAGAACAGAGACCGGAAGCAGTGGTTCAGAAAAGCAATATATGAAACCAGTGTGGGCGGGTCCCGGCTCCAAATGGGCCATGAGCATGTGTGCTGACATGCTTGCAATACCACTACGGGCCGGTGGGGGTGTACCCGGAATAAGAATTACACAATACTTTCTTTACTCGAAACAAAAACGGCTTTATATGATGGTACCAAAGTCGGCTCTTGGCTTCAGATGCTGAGGGAAGTATTTTTTTTTGGACCAGTCTAGTTTAGCTGTTGTGGACTTCAGAAGGCACTTGTTAAATGAATGGTTCTGGAGTTGGCCAACGCATGCGCAAATGCGTTTTTTCACATTTTCCTACCCTGCAGCCATTTTGAAAAAGGCCCATAGAAGACAAAATTGGGGGCACATTAGTTGATATTTACAGTCTATGTATGAAACCAATGAATAATTACTATTATTATTATTACTATTATACAACTGCTGGAAAAAACAAGCTACTCTCCACATTAGATAACAACATGAATTTCAACAGCAATGATGCTTTTTCTACTTAAATGCTCTTCCACTGCAGATGAAACAGATTATAATTGTTACACTGATGTGGTTGTCTGCAGACTCGGCCTCCAAGCACGCGGCCCAGGCCTTCTTCGACTGCCTGCGTGCGGAGGTGGAGGAGTTTGGCATCACGGTCAGCACGGTCAGCCACACCTTCATCAACGCCTCTGAGCCCCCCACCCCAGAGCCCACCCCCCAGGAGAGCCAAGGCAGCCTGCAGGGACGCCTCCGGGCCTGTGAGTCTGGATGCTAGATGCACTTCCACATGTAGTAATAACTGTATATGTTCAAAAGACCCATCTCTGCCAGATCGCACACACTATTTCAGTGAGCAGTTCTGTCATGGCCTCACACTCTCCAGACATCTCTGGCTCTGGATCGCCATATGCAAACCGTCACAGTGTGTGTTGAAGGTCCTGGTTTCCCAGGCCAACAGGACAACATTGTCTGGTCTTTGAACCAGAGTGTGTGTGCGGAGGTGAGTGAGGCCAACTATCTCTAATCCGTATCTCTCAACCTACTCCACAAGCTCGGGCTGTTTCCCCCCCAGTGAGGTGACGTTCCACGTCCCAACAGCCAGATGTTGTGTGCGCGGACCAGGTCGTCGAGGTCTCCGCCTTCGACTGACGCCCAGTCCACTCTGCACTGTCCCACCATGGATCCCTCTGTGGGTGGTGGCCCCACAAGAGGGCTTGTTTTTAGAGAATACTCATTTAATTAAAACATACCAGGTGAGTTTGCACACATAATGCTTACTATATGTGTGCAATTTCATCCAACTAAAGTTGAAATAAATAAATAAAAGAAGCGTGAACTGAGTTTTATCCTAAGATAAGCTTTTTACATAGTTGATTGATTTGACGGGCGACATTAGCTCAGTTGGTAGAGCATTGGCCTTAAGGCCAGAAGGTCGTGGGTTCAATTCCCACCTCTACACCTTCTCCACCGACTCCCACTGATGACTGCTGTCGTTGTGTCCTTGGGCAAGACACTTAACCCCACTTTGCCCAAAGCCCCCGCTGAAAGATCAAGGCTATGCTCACACTCAGAGAGCAGCCGTCCTCCTGTGGACTCACCACCTGCAGAGGGTCAGTGAGGGGCTGGTGCTATGAGACTTGGGTGGCATCTCTGACTGCCACCCCCCTGACCCAGAAATGGATTAAAGGGTAGAAAATGGATGGATGGATGGATTGATTTGACAACAAAAAAATCAGAGAATCAATCGGTTCAAACACAGAAAATGCAATAATAAACACATCGAAGCCATTGGTTCCCTTGAATTAATGACCATTTATTTGTCCTTGATCTGGAAAATCTGGAACAGTCTTCCTGAAAATTTGAGACTGGCTTCTTTTCTGACAATGTTAAAATCCAGGTTAAAAACAGGTGCAACAACTGAGGGATTTTGTCTTCTCTCTTTTCAATTCCAAGTGTTTTTTTGTGTGTTTTTAATGCCTTGTCTGATTGTTTCTGTCATGTTTTGTTCTGCACTCTGAGTTGCCTTGTGTATGAACTGTGCTATACAAATACACTTGCCTTGTGTATGCAGGGCTGTCCCGTTATCTGAGCCATGGTGTGCGTCCCTCCACCCTGGCCCAGGAGGTGCTGCTGTCAGTGTCCCGCAGGAGAAGGGAGGTGCTACTGTCCCATCCCCTCCCCAGAGCAGCCCTGTACCTGCGCTCTCTGCTGCCCCCTGTGCTCTTCTCTGTGCTGTCTGCAGGGGTGCGAGACTCGCCGCTCACTGAGCAGTGAACCACTTTCAATTTGACTGAAGACTATACTCAAAGCTGGTGTGTGTAATTCTCAAAGCACAACAAAAGAACTCATAAAACTAATAAAATCCATGTCACAAGTTCCTGCCTCTAAAACAGTTGCCTCTATCACGAGTTTTCACATGTGTCTGTTTTTGGTCTCTTGTCACATCTTTAGTTCATGTTGAGGTCGGAATTGCTCATTTTGCTCTTTCTGAAAAACTATGTATGTTATTTATGAAACAAAACACTTACGCTTAGTTTTCATCTTTAACTAGACAAGATTTAAGTTTCTATTTACCACTTTCTTCATTTTCTCTTTCTAAGAATCACTATATTTCAGCCTGTATTTGTTTCCAAAAATTTTTCAGCCACACTGCCTTGTTTCTTATCAGAATCAGAATTATTTTTATTGCCATTGTAAGTAACAGGAAGTGACAACCTCAGTATTTTCTTTGGCTTACGCAATTAAGTTGTAGGAGTAAAAGGTGAAGGCATGTGTACAAAAAAGAAAAACTTTACTACATACAAGTGTACAAAGTACACACAATAGACATTTAGCAGTGCAGTAAAGTGACAGTAGTATAAGTATTTGTGATATCTTCAGAGAAAAAATGATACTTGTTATGATTAAAGGCACTCTATTGATGGTACATATGGTGATCCTCGTGATGGCCAGCAGAGGGCAGCACTTACATTGTGTTTCTATCGCTTCCACACTGACCCCACATGTTCTCTGGAATAATTGAATGAAGCTGATGAAAGTATTGTCCCTCGTGTGACTTGTTTGTAGTTGTAGAACCGCTTCTTTCTGACCCACATGGAAGCAACGGCTTGGAAAAATTCAGACTGAACACGCCTCGACGAAAAGAGTAGGTCGGGTTGTGGGTTAAATGGTGAGTCAGTGTCAAACAACAGGAAGCAGCAGGAAGCAATGTGTGCATGAGGGTCGGCACTTAGATCATATACGGAATCGGGACGGAAGTTACAATCCGACTTTCGGATTAGTTTTAGACTAATAAATTCTTAAAGAGTTGACTGGTTAAGTTGTAGGTATCTTAGAAAGATGGGTAAGGGTGGGTTGGGTTTTTTCTGTGGGAATGGCTGGTTAAGTTTAGGCATGGATCTATTAGTTTAGGTAGTTGGTTATATTTACTTCTGATTCCGTATATGATCTATAGTGCCAACCTGTGCATGAGGGGAGCCAACTGGTGCAATGGAAAATAAGATAAGTTAAGATTTATCGTCCTCCACAGAAGAGACGTGTCACCACAGACATTTACATACAGCACAGTGTAGACATTAAACAAACCAAAACAGACTCCGGTCTGAGACATAGGACCATAGAGCAGTGTTTTTCTACCAGTGGGCCGTGGCACATTGTTGTGCCTTGAGATGTTTGTTAGTGTGCCTTGGAAATGATCCAAAATCATCTGCTCGGTAAAAATCATGTGAAAAGAAAATAATGTGAGATGACTAGACTAGAGTGATTTGTTTGTGCTTGTTTGATTTGCTATATTATTCACATTGTTAAAGCTGCACTATCTGACTTTGGGATTTCGAAGCAGCGGACTCGCTGGCCTCGCTCTTTCTGCTCCCCTCCCCGCACCCACAAAGCTATCGCCCCCTACTACCGCACACCCACTGTTGTTCACAGAGCTAGCGTCTCCCAATATGGATAGAATCATGTATCGTACATTTGAGCGTGGCGTGACCATGGAATGATAGAACCGGGAAGCGCAGAGGAACGAGACTTTCTTTTGGATGGCTGTCTCGCTGTGTAAGCAGTAACCGGTGACAAAGACAGGAAGCTTCAGGTTAGCTCCGCCGCTTGTTGCGCTAACTCAGCTGTCTATGCTAACAGACCTGCAGATTTCTCACAAAAGTGGGGGCCAGTGGTGCGCTGTGGTTGGTCACAATCTGAGACCCGAAACACATTCTCTTCCTTGTTTCATCAAACCTCGATCTAAAATATAATGTCACGCCAGCACTAACCTGCGCTACTTTTTCTTCAAAAGGACGTATATCCCAATGCACTGCATGGACATGGATAGCTTTTTCGTAATGAATACAAACATAAAGTCAGTTAGTGCAGCTTTAATAAAGGCTGTAGCGTTTCAATGTTGTATCATATTCAGTGGTGTGCCATGTGATTTTTGCAAAGATAGAGGTGTGCCATGGCTCAAAAAGGTCCGGAAACACTGCCACTTGACATCAGGACTGGGAGCACCCCACAATCATTCCATATCTATACCTCCAAATACAATTCCCACATCACAGCATGGACTCCTGTTGTGAGCGTGTGCTGTGACAAAGGGCCCCTGTCAGCTGGTACTCGGGCCCTTCACTGTGTCCCAGGGGCCCCACCTCTGCTCCTCAGACACACTCAGTGACAGGAGATACGAGTGTGAAAAGGTCAGACTCAGGGCAGACAGGCAGGGGCCAAACACAGGCGTCACAGAAGGACAGGGCAGGGACGTCCCAGGTCACAGTGAGTGGAGAGGAGGCCCCGGAACATAAAGAGAAGTGACCACGACATAGAATCAATCCTCTATTGTTTTTAAGTGGTGTTTAGGTGTGTTTGATGTGGACCAGTTGTGAATTGTGTTAAAAAGCAAACAACATCATACAATATTATATAAGAGGTCCTTTATTCTTCCCACAGTGGGGAAATTTCAGTGTTGCATCACTAAGATAAGTGAACAATAACTCTACTAAAATAGAATGAGATTAGAAAATAAAAGTTTAGCACACTAAATAAGCAAGTCTAAAATCACCAACTGTAGCGTAGTAAAGAAGTAAGAATTAAGTGTAAAATAGCCTAATACAGAAGCAATTATAATGTACTCTATATTCTAGTGCAAGATATGCAGTATATAGGTGTATGTATACATGTGTAGAGGTTAGCAACATGAAGGTCTGGGACTAAAAAGTAACTCAGTAAGGTGACAGTGGATACATGTTATTTCATATTACACAGATGCACGACATGTGAGGACAGGACAATAAACTCTTCCCTGTTCTCCATATTGCCCTGTTTTCCCTGGTCACATTCTTATTTGGGCATATGTCTCGGCATGTGCTGACTTATAGAGGTGATACGGAGGTTGTGCGAATGCTAAGTTTAAACGTGCACTGGGGACATCTCTTCTTTGAAATATGTTCTGCGGCTGTCATAACTGCTGTGATGATTATCATGAACATGACACTTAGCTCTTCAACAGGCTTCACTTAAACACGACTGGAATAGAAAGTATCATGGCAATGGCAATAGGGAAATCTGAGGCCCCCTTTAGATGGAGACGCTGCAGAGACGCTGCAAAGCAATTAGCAAAAACGACCAGGCTCCTGCACAACGTTTAGACACCGGCAGAAAACAATGCTGCCGTCTAGAATGTAGTTCAAGCGCCCGGCCAGTGGGGGGCAGCGGAACTTAACAGCACGACACGCGCGACAATCAGCAGTATATTCACTTTCGTAACGACATCTTACGTCTTACGCCAGGGCTAAGACGTGAAAAGACGTGAAAGAACCAACATCATTCTGCATTTAACAGTAACAGCAAAAATGGAAACTGAAACTACAGCTTTGCGTGGTTTTGTTTGGACGAAGGAGTAGAATTCTCCTCCGTGTAGCGCTCGAAGCACAAGTAGCCAGTTAGTGTACCCTCCGCCATTGTTGTTTACGTTTGTTCTCGGCTAATGCACTGGAGGTCATAACAGGCAGAGAATTCACACCCTTTTCTCCCTGTTTTGTTCCACTCTGGAGGCTGTTTATAAACACTTGCGTTTTTACCTGAAACACTGTCTTCATGTAAACGAAAGGCCAAACCAACTTGTAATTGTAGTGTCGTAGTGTGTCTGTCTAAACAGGGCCTGAGGGTGTTTGCATATAACTAGGATAACAGCTTCTACACATGGCAGAAACCGCAGCAGTTAAGTGTGTAAGTGAGTATTTATTTTGTTTATGGAAGTCCTGTTCCTCTAAAATTACAAACCTTTTAGTGGTTACAGTTAGTAAGGTTAGTAGTTTTCCTTCCTGCTGCTGTCAGACTGTACAGCGAACAATGACGACCTTGTCACTCTGACCTCACATGCGGTGCATTGGTGCAATAGTTTGAAATAAAGTCAGAATGTGCAATATTGAACCACTTGTGTCACTTTGTCCCATACCCTCATGCTGTTGACATGTACATATTTTTATGTTCAATACTTGCTTCTTTATTTTGCTAAAGTTAGAGATTTAATTTGCTTTTAGTTTATGAGTTTTTGTTCATAAACTTGTTATTTGTGTGCTGTTTGCTCTTCTTTCCTACTGTTCTGTAACTGCTGATGCAATTCTGAAATTTCCCCACTGTGGGGTGAACAAAGCATCTCTGAATCCTCATCTAAGAGATTTAACATGGTAAAGACCATGATATAATTCAAATACAAAAAAAGGGGCTAAAATGACCCCATCTCCTACATTACATCCACTTTACATGCTTTACATGACGACAAAACAAGAGTGTTTCTTGGAGATACATTTAATTTTTCCACATGAGTTTGTTTAATACTCTGCGTTCCTTGAGAAACATGTAACATCTAATCTGCATCCTGTAATCCCTCAGATTACACTCATACTTCTTAATCCTGAGGCGTTCTCCAGGCTGGCCCCTGACGCCGCTGTGGAGCTACTTTATCTGCACATTCTGGAGAGAGAAGAGAGGCTGGGCCGATGGGAGTAAAGAAATATATTACTATTGATATAGTGATATAATTCCACAAAGGATTAAATCGGAACAAAACCTGTAATCTACATGCTTTTAAAGGAGACATATGGTATGCAGATGAAATAACTGACATTATCTTTCACACTAAACCTTTTCAGCATTCTCTATCGGGATGTACAGTAGCACAATCCCAATAATATGCATTTCTTTGATGCTTTACTCAGAAATGACTACGTTTTCTTGAGTCAATAGAAATATTCTTTTAAAAGAAAGCAGCGTGTGAACAAATCACTCCTGCTCCTGACTCTGCTCTGTGCCATGGTCCAGTTCATGTGAGTGTGTGTCCATCCATCCATCCATTTTCTTCCTCTTAAGTGTGTGTGCACTTGTTTTCAACTCCTGGTGGGTTCCATAACCTGAGATTCCACTCACGTCATGGGGACTGGTTTTACGTGGTGGGGCCCGAACACCGGACCCCACTGGTCCAAGCTTAATAATCAATGGGTAATGCTTTTAGCATTGGCCTTAAGGCCAGAAGGTCGTGGGTTCAATTCCCACCTCTGCACCTTCTCCATCGACTCCCACTGATGACTGCTGTCGTTGTGTTCTTGGGCAACCCACTTAACCCCACTTTGCCCAAAAAGCCCCCACTGAAAGATCAAGGCTATGCTCACACTCAGAGAGCAGCCGTCCTCCTGTGGACTCACCACCTGCAGAGGGTCAGTGAGGGGCTGGTGCTATGAGACTTGGGTGGCATCTCTGACTGCCACCCCCCTGACCCAGAAATGGATTAAAGGGCAGAAAATGGATGGATGGATGGATGGGTAATGCTTTTCTAACGGTCCTTATGCAGTCTCTGTAAAAATATGGAAAGGACCCCTGGAGGTTTATTTTCCTGAAAAAAGTGTGTTCTATTTCATCCTTCCTGACCGCCAGAGGCGGTGCTTAAGCACTGGATGATCATCCTCGCGCATGCACAGATCGAGAGTCAAATAACAACAAAGTCACCCGTGACCTCCGGTAGCTCACGCGAGAGTCTATAAAGCCACGTGACACCGGAAGCACAGTCCCTTTTCACTTTCTCGCATGCAGGTTGTATGAGTCTGGCTGAAGCTAACTGATAGCTGTTTGTGCCTGTTGTTCGCGCCGCTTGCTGCCTGTAGCCCCGTGACTGCTCGTCGGTCGGTGCTGCGAGTTTCTCGCCCTCCGTGGGCTGCGCAAGCCGCGCTGCTTGCCTCTGGTGAGTGTTTGTTTTGCTTACTCGCCGTGACTTGTGCTCGGTTGTTTTTCGTTACTTCTTATAATTGGGGGGTTACTAGTGGCGTTTCTGCTCGACCCGACCCTGTTATCTGGCTGTTTACCTGCGCGTATTCAGAGTGTGTTTGGTGGGTTACCAGTGGCGTTCTGCTCGACCTGACCCTGTGTCTTGTTAATTACCTTGTTAATTATTTGTTAATTTCTGTCGGTCACTGGTGGCGTGTCTGCTCGACCTGACCCTGTTGAATTGGCTGTTGCCTGCGCGTGTTCCACGTGTTTCTGCGGGTTGTAAGTGGCGTCTCTGCTCGCACTACCCTACTATATTGGTTGTTCCCTGCACGTGTACGGCGTTCGGTGGGTCACTAGTGGCGTCTCTGCTCGACCTGACCCTGCTGTATTGGTTGTTCCCGGCACGTGTACGGCGTTCGGTGGGTCACTAGTGGCGTCTCTGCTCGACCTGACCCTGCTGTATTGGTTGTTCCCTGAACCTGTGAGGCGTTCGGTGGGTCACTAGTGGCGTCTCTGCTCGACCTGACCCTACCGGGAGTGCCCCTGTACTTGGCGGCGACTGCTCCTGCGCGTTCGCTCGCTGGGATGCTTGAGCCGTTGGCCTGCCAGTCCTGTCTGGCCCCGATGCAGCAGGACGATGGCCATGTGCTGTGTCCCTACTGTCTGGGTGTGGGCCACCTGCGGGAGGCGCTAACCGAGCGGGCATGTCCCGATTGTGCGGTAATGCCCTGGCCGGTGCGCGTGGCCCGCCTGTCGGCCCTGGACGGACATTTCAGTGGCGATTCTGGGGACTGTGAGTCTGCCCTGTTGGTTGACCGACCCCCTGGTCGCAAACGTGAGGGCGCCCGGGGTGATGACCCTCCGCGGAAGAAGTCGAAGTCCTCTGGTCGCGGGGTTCTGACTTCGAAGGTCGATTCACTCTCTGTGGAGTTGGCTCAGTTGCGGACCCTCCTTCATGACCTTCAGGCTGGTACTGGCCAGTCGGTGGCCCGACCGGTCTCGGTCCCTTTGTCGGTGTGCGATGAGGATGATGCTCTCTCGGTGGCGGCATCTGACACACATTTTCGGCCGGGCTCTGATGTTCTGAGCTCCAGGGTCTCGGAGTCTGGTTCGGTGGGTTCTGTCGGGTCTCTGTCGGTTTCCGATGAGCCCGTGACTGCGGCGATCCGAACGGCTCTGGCGCATTTGAAACTGGATGTGCCTCGGTGCGATGCGGGGCCCTCGAGTGCCTTCTTTCGCCGCCAGTCTGCGTCCTCGGGGTTCTCTGTTCCTCCTTCGGCGGAATATGTCAAGGAGCTACATGCCTGTTGGACTGATACGAGGGTTTTTTCTAGGCCCAATTCTGACGGTCGGGCCCTGGCTTCTATGCAGGCGCCTGACAAAGTTGGCCTGGGCATATGCCGGCGGTGGAGACTTGATTGTAATAAGAAGTAAGTAAGTAAAAGTATGGCCTTTTCCAATTGTTAATATTGGGCATTTGTCTCTCACTCCACACAGAGATGGGAGCGGGGCGCCAGTACAGGAGGCGCATGCCAGAACTATTGGACCGAGTACCGGGGAAACCTACGCAGACACGGGGAGAACATGATCAGAAGGCCCTGGTCCGGCCGGGATTCGAACCCAGGACCTTCCTGAGGCGAGAGTGCTATCCACTCTGCCGCCCAGCCATTGTACACCTGAAGAGGCTCTGCGCACTAATGCCCGGTGCCCTCGGCCGCAGTGTCGGGCCACAGATGACCTGCTCTGCAAGGCCTATGACATGGGTGCCCGCATGGGCCGCATTGGGAACTCCCTGTCTCATCTGCTGTTGGGGCTGTCCGCTTCTCTGGAGGCTGTCACATTGGACCAGTCCACGCAGGGGATGGTGGATGCTTCCTTGCAGGCTTTTGCCTTCATGTCTAGGGAACTGGGGCGTCTCCTCTCTACGCTGGTTCAGACTCGCCGCCAGGTGTGGTTGGCGCAGTCCCCTCTCTCCGAGGCCAGCCGCAGAGTGTTGAGGAGCGTTCCTGTGCTCCCTGGAGAGCTGTTTGGCTCGGCTGCCATTGCGGCTCTGGAGCGCACGGTCCAGGCCACTCAGACCCGGCAGCAGTTGGTGGGACTGCACAGGCATCCCTCGCGTGCATCCGCTTCTGCTGCCCCTGTGCGCGGGCGGGTGGCTCCGCCCCGGAGTTTTTCTGTGCCCCGGACGGTGGATGGGCCGTCGGCTCATGGGGCTCGGCGCGGGAACTTTCCCCCGGCTCAGGCTCCACTGCGTCCCAGTCGTCGCCCCCCCAGGCCCGCTAAAGGCCGGCGTGCCCTCCGGTGAGGCGCCGGGGCCGGTGGTGGGACGGTTTACCCCGGGACAACTTGGTTACTGGAGGGCCCAATCCCCCGATGCATGGGTTGTGGCCACTTTGTCCGTGGGGTATCGTCTCCAGTTCCGCCGCCGGCCTCCTGTTCCCGGCCGGGTCCTTGTGACTGTCATCCAGGACCCGGTCAGGGCGCAGGCACTTGTCCGGGAGATTCGTACTCTACTGGACAAGGATGCCATCGTGCCTGTCGACCCCCTGCTGGATCCAGGGGGCTTTTATTCCCGTTATTTTCTGGTACCGAAGAAGACCGGCGACTTGCGACCGGTCTTGGACCTGAGGCGTCTGAATGTTTTCTTGAAGGTCCTCCCTTTCAAGATGTTGCGTGTCCGGCAGGTCCTCCAGGCGGTGTCCCCTGGGGACTGGTTCACGTCAATAGACCTGAAGGACGCCTACTTTCACGTCCCGATTGCTCCTCAGCATTGCCGGTTCCTTCGTTTTGCCTTTCAGGGGAGGCACTTCCAGTTCAGGGTGCTTCCCTTCGGCCTCTCGCTCTCTCCTCGGGTCTTTACGAGATGCGTGGCGGCGGCTCTTTCCCCGTTGCAGGCCAGGGGGTTGAGGATCCTGCCCTATCTGGACGATTGGCTGATCTGTGCCCCCACTCGCGAGCAGTCTCTGCGGGATACGCAGGCTGTGATAGAGCACGTGACCAGGTTGGGTCTGCGAGTGAACCTGGCAAAGAGCAATGTGGTGCCGTCTCAGCAGGCTTTGTTCCTGGGCATGGCTCTGGATTCCCTGTCTATGTCCGCCCGCCCCTCGCCTCGACGTGTCGGGGACATTCGGGCGTTGCTCCCGGGCTTCCGTCGAGGACGGTCGCTCCCTTGCCTGGCGTTCCTCAGGCTCCTGGGCATGCTGATTGCAGCCTCGTCTGTGGTCCCCCTGGGTCTTTTGTCCTTGCGCCCGCTGCAGATGTGGCTCAATGGCCTGGGGCTGGACCCGGCAAATCCTGTTCACAGACGTCGGCGGTTACTGGTGTCTCCTCGGTGTATGGAGTCACTGTCCCGGTGGCGCGACAAGGCGTTTGTGCTGACGGGCGTCGCGCTGGGTCCCCTGCCGTCCCGCCGGGAGGTGGTACATACGGACGCGTCCCTGACAGGGTGGGGCGCAACGTGGCAGGGGCGTGTGGTTCAGGGCGCCTGGCCGGTGCGGCAGAGGGGGCTCCATATCAACGTCCTGGAGCTCCTGGCCGTTCAGCTTGCGCTGAACATTTCATTTCCATTTCCTGCCGGTCCTGCGGGGGCGGCATGTGTTGGTGCGGTCGGACAACACCAGTGTGGTCTATTACATCAACCACCAGGGGGGAACTCGGTCGGAGTGCTTGCTGGCAGTGGCACGAGGGCTGTTGACTTGGGCCTATCCCCGTCTTGCGGGTTTGACCGCGATGCACATCCCAGGGACTCTGAATGTGTCGGCGGATTTCCTGTCGCGCCACGTTTCGCTGCCGGGCGAGTGGCGGCTACACCCGGAGGTAGTGGTCTCCATTTGGGGGTTGTTCGGCCGGGCGAGGGTGGATCTCTTTGCCTCTCAGGGAACGACTCATTGCCCGCTGTGGTTCTCCCTGTTGGAGTCCACCGGTCCCCTGGGTCAAGACGCGCTGGCTCACGACTGGCCCAGGGTTCTGCTGTACGCGTTCCCGCCGTTCCCTCTGATCCATCAGACGCTGCTCCGGGTCCTTCAGGAGGGCCACAAGATGATACTGGTGGCCCCGTATTGGCCGGGGAGGACATGGTTTCCCTTGCTGCTCAGGCTCTGCTGCGGCTTGGCGAGGCCCCTTCCCTCCAGGCGGGATCTCCTGTCTCAACTGGGGGGCCGGCTTCTCCATCCGGACCCCGGCCGCCTGCGGCTTTGGGTGTGGCACCTCCGGGGACCGGTTTAGCGTTTACAGCCTATACTGGGGAGATTGGACGCACCATGTGCAATGCCCGGGCTCTGTCCACACGCCGGCTGTATTCCTGTAAGTGGAACGTGTTCGACGGGTGGTGTCGTGGCAGAGGACTCGACCCGCGTCTCTGCTCGGTGACGTCAATACTGACCTTCCTTCAAGAACTGCTCAGTAAAGGCCGTTCTCCATCCACCCTGAAGGTATACGTTGCTGCGATTTCGTGTGGGCACGCTGGGTTTGGTGGGACTAGTGTCGGTCGTGTTACTGACGTTTCACTGTTTTTGAAAGGTGCCCGCCGGTTGCACCCGCCCTGTCGTCCTGTGGTGCCGGCTTGGGACCTCTCGGTTGTCCTTGATGCCCTGCGTTCCCCGCCATTTGAGCCTTTGGGGGAGATTGCCCTCAAGTGGCTGTCTATGAAGACAGCGTTTCTCCTGGCTATGGCCTCCGGACGGCGGGTGAGTGAACTCCATGCTCTGTCGGTGACCGGGGCCTGTTGTCGTTGGCATCCTGACGGCTCGGGTGTGTCTCTGTGGCCGGATGTGTCCTTTGTCCCGAAGGTGTCTTCTGGTCGGTATGACGGGCCCCTTCAATTGGCCCGTTTTGGTTCTGGTGAGCCCCCTGACCCTCTGTGCCCTGTTCGTGCACTGGAGGTGTACATTCGCTCCACGGCCTCGATAAGGCGTTCAGACGCCCTGTTTGTCTGCTGCGCCGGCCCTCGCGTTGGTCGGGCTCTGTCCAAGCAGCGTCTCTCCCACTGGGTCGTGGGGGTTGTGACAGAGGCCTATGCCTTGCGGGGGCTGCCGTTACCGCCTGGGGTGAGGTGCCATTCTACGAGGGGCATGTCAACTTCGTGGGCTGCTGTGAGTGGTGTGTCGTTGGACGTCATCTGTGCGGCGGCGTCATGGTCGTCCCCAAGCACCTTCGCCAGGTTTTATCGGGTTAATGTTGCCGCCCCGCACCCCCTGCAGGGGGTTCTGCGGCACCGCTCATCTGTTTCACAGTAAGGTGAGGTTCTGGTTGGTTTCCTCGTGACCTTGCTGATATTCGTCATCCAGTGCTTAAGCACCGCCTCTGGCGGTCAGGAAGGATGAAATAGAACGAGAGTTACGACTGTAACTGCGGTTCTATGAATCCTGGATGACCGCCCAGAGCGCCCGGTCCCTTGGAATCCTTGTGCAAGAAAGGTTCTAGGGACTGTGCTTCCGGTGTCAAGTGGCTTTATAGACTCTCGCGTGAGCTACCGGAGGTCACGGGTGACTTTGTTGTTATTTGACTCTCGATCTGTGCATGCACGAGGATGATCATCCAGTGCTTAAGCACCGCCTCTGGCGGTCATCCAGGATTCATAGAACCGCAGTTACAGTCGTAACTCTCGTTATGTGTCGGAACCCTGGTGGTGGGTTGCGGGATATCAAGGAGGGGCACACTGGGGCAATTTCAGTCCAGCAGGCTGGAGCCAATCATGGAGCAGCACAACAGAGGAAATCAGGTGTCAGGCTAGAAAAAGGTGCAAGTGTGTGGTTCATTAGGCTGCAAGAAATCATGGAGGAGCACACTGAAGCGCACGCTTACAAACCACTGGTAAGTGCTGACTACAAGTCATGACTTCAAATTGTTATATAGAATGATTACAAATTATTTGTTGTTTGCGCAGCTTAGTCAAGAGTCCCTAATTGATGAAGTCGACTCAGATTCTGACGATTTAACTGTCAAGAAGAAACCTGTAAAAAAGTATGGAAAAAGAAAAATCAAAAACACTTTTCTTCAAGACTCGGAAAGTGACGAACCAAAGGCAAATAAGATTGTTATCATGCAGCTGCAAAAGAAGAAAAATGGGGGGCGAGTTTACAGCAAGAGACACTTCTGCCTCTACTGTTCAATGTCCTGCCACAAAATGTCCCGTCATTTGACTAGAAAACATGGAAATGAAAGTGACGTAGCCAGAGCATTGGCTCTACCTGTGAAATCTAAAGCACGTAAACTTCAGTTTGATTTGATCAGGAATAGTGGAAACCGTGAGCACAATTTTGAGGTTTTAAAGGCCGGCATTGGAACTTTAGTCCCAGCTAAACAGCCAAATTGCCCAGTTAAATCCAGTGAGTTTTTGCACTGTATGTGGGGCATTGCTTAAGCGAAAGTCACTGTGGAGGCATGTGGCCAGGTGCCGGCTTTCACAGAAAGATGCCCAGGCTAAACCAGGTAGAAGTAGGGTCCAGTCCCTTTGCTCCCTAGCCCAGCCTGTACCGGAGGGCATCAGCAAAAAGCTGTGGTCTTTAATTTCGGCAATGCATCAGGATGAGGTCACGGGTGTTGTCAAAGCAGAAAAGGGGATTCTGAGACTCGGAGAGCACATGTACTTAAAACACGGGCATGATAAGACTAAGCATGATTACATTAGGCAGAAAATGAGAGAAGTCGGTAGGTTAATTAACGAAGCAAAAACTGCAGGGAAACTGAAAACAATTAAGGATTTCTTTATTCCTTCCAACTTTAACCATGTGATTGATGCAGTCAGGTCTGTGGCTGGATATGATGAGGAAACAAATCAATACAAGACTCCATCCTTGGCCCTCAAACTCGGCCATAGCCTCAGAAAGCTAGCAGATATTCTTGAATGTGACTCAAAAATGGAGCATTATGTTGATGAACTATTTATTAAAAACCTCCAACGAAGCCGGCTGCTTTTTGAGAAGAGGTGGGACGTCTGTGTTTCTTCTGCTGCCCTACAGACCCTCCGGCAAGCCAAGTGGAACACTCCGGACCTGCTCCCTCTGACTGAGGACGTTAGAGCCATGCATGCACATATTGAGGTATGTCGACCTGAATATGTGCAAACCCTAATAAGTGAGCCAACGTCTAAGCATTGGTCTAAACTGGCAGTTTTGACTCTTTGTGAGGTCATTATTTTCAATCGAAGAAGGGAAGGTGAGGTTTCAAAGATGCCACTGACAGCCTTTACCTTAAGAAGTAAGACTGGGATCCATTCTGACATTGCTCTGGGACTGTCCCAACTTGAGAAAAAGCTGTGTCAGCATTTTCAACGCATTGAAATTAAAGGGAAAAGAAGTCCGAAAGTGCCGGTCCTTTTGACTCCTGAAATGATTGCTTCGATGGAGGTGCTGGTGGAGAACAGAAGGGCCTGTTCCATCTCTGACCATAACCTATACTTCTTTTCCCGCCCGGGCGCAGACACCCACATCAGGGGATCAGACTCCCTACGCCAGGTAGCCAAAGAATGTGGTGCGGTGCATCCAGAGATGCTATCCTCAACCAAACTTAGAAAGCACATAGCTACTATGTCTACAGTTCTCAATATGAAAGAGAATGAAATGGATCATACTAGCCAACTTCCTCGGCCATGACATTCGCATCCACAGGCAATATTACAGACTACCAGAGGGGACACTGGAGCTGGCCAAAATCAGCAAAGTGTTGATGGCCATGGAGCAGGGAAGAGTGACGGAATTCAAAGGAAAGAGCCTCGACCAGATACAAATTGAGCCTGAAGGTAATTCTTGATATTATTAAAATATGTATGATTTTTTTCCCCGAAAGGCCACTTGTATTTTTATTTTCTGTGCGACAGGGAGAGCAGTAGAGATCCTCTCACAAACGGACGGGCTAAAAGAAACTTCAAGCGGAGAACCTTCAACCATTCATCCAGATGCACCCCATGGTAGTGGCAGTGCCCCTTCTGGTAAGTGTACCAGGTGGGGGATTACAGCCAGGCTGCTTGGTCCTAACCCTGGGAGTGTATATTGCTAATATATTTTTATTTCTCTCCCTAGAACGTGTAAGAAAGCCATGGTCTGCATCTGAGGTGAAGGCTGTGGAGAAGACCATGACACCTTTCATACAGACTGGAAAGGTCCCTGGGAAGTCTCACTGCCTGGCCTGCATTAATGCCTCACCAGATGACCTTAGACATCGGACATGGAGTGGCATTAAATTCTATGTCAAAAATAGAATCACTGCAATTCGAAAAAAAAATCTAAAATAAAATTCCTTTAAAATAGTTGTTTGGTTTCTATTGACTGTTTTGTATTACTTAAAGTAGTCCCAGTAAAAAAAGATTATGTCTATGGGTCCCATTCTGAACGGCCCTGTCAAAGGGACCCACCAGGTAACAAAAACGTGTATGTGTGTGTGTGTATGTGTATGTGTGGGAGTGTGTGTGTGTGTGTGTGTGCGTATTTGTGCATATGTGTGTATGGAAAGTTTCAAGAGATCCTTTGTTCCTTCGGCTGTTTCAACAAACCTGGATGAGTCTTCTCCTGCTGGACACCTGAATGATCTATCTATCTATGTGTGTGTCTGTGTGTGCGTGTGTGTATGTGTGTGTATGCCACCTGCGTCCTCCTCCTCAACAAGGGTTGAGCAGGAGGACGCAGGTGGCATACACACACATACACAAAGGCTCAAATAACACTATATTTTATGACAGTTTATAGATTGACAGAAATAATGTATCGCCCCAAAATCCCCAAAGACAGAAATCCCTGAAGTTGTTTAAGTTTAAGAACCTTCCCCCTGACCCAGATGTACTCATGGATTGGGTCGGAAGAGGCTCCAGTGTCACTCAGAGTCATTGAGTTCCTGGGTTTTTCGGCAGTGTAAAATAAGACAAGTTTGAGAAAGGAGCCTTTAGACAGAAGGGGCTTTTGCTGTCAGATGTGGTTTTACTGCAAAAGCTGATTGTGTTTATATATATATATATATATATATGTTTCTGTTGTACATGGTGTGCTAACAGGTCTCGCACCACTGCTCTTCTGTGGGGGCTTTGTGAATGGAGCTGGTCCACTGTATTGTTCAGTGCGGAAGTATCAGCCATTCACAAACTGCTTAATGGAATATTTTACAAGGATTTCCATTTTTTGAAATTGTCTAGACCTCTTGTGTCTAGACTTGTTTTGTCCCAAATGCAAATCAGACAATATTCTTGTCACTTATTCCATTTACTGTAGGTACATTTAGATAATGTCTTGGTGTGTTTGTTTTCCTCAAGCCTAAATTCATAGATTTGCAAATGTTAGAAATCTATTTTTTTCCATGTGCCATGGTTCAGATCTGGTTCAGACCCGGTTCTGATCCGGGTCTTTGAAGATTGCTAATGATACATGACCCTTTTGTATTGTGACGATCTGATCCGTATAACAGGAGTTCTGTGGGGGCCAGGGGCCTGTGCTTGGACAACATCTCCAGTGTATTTTCTACATATCAAACTAAGTGGGATTCATTTGAGCCTCTATTCTTGTATTTAAGGTTTTCTAAAGTCTCGCTCTAATCCAGTTTGAGATGAGGAAACGCTGTAATCCAGAGGAATCATGTCTTTGTTAATCCCCCTCTAAAACCCTGCGTTGTGACAGCTCCAATGTGGCTCATTTTCAAATATAACAGAGATATACCGAGGAATAATCTTCTCTCTGAGATGGTCAGATAAACAGTGTTCATATAGCAGCATGTTCCACATTGTGCTCCCTCCATGTTAAATCATGTGTTTAAACTGTTAACATTGTTTTCTCTGTTTTAAAACAATAGTTTTGCTTCTAAATTGTTTATGGCAGTTTTTCCAGCCAAAAGACATTCTTTAAACAACTGTTGGTTCAATGAGACTGCTCCAACCCCTCATTTTTTCCCTGCGTATCCATTTCTGAGCTGAATAGGCAGCAGTCCAAGCAGTGACCCCCAGATTTCCCTCTCCACACTTTTCCAGCTCATCTGGGGGAATCCAGGGCCATAGGCTATGGGCAGGCATTCAAGAGAGATATCAAAGCCACCTCAGCGGCTCCTAATGATGTTATCATCTCCTTATCTCCAAGAGAGCGTTCCACAGTGTTTGTGTCCTGTGCCTAACCCCGGTCTGCCAGTCCAAAGGTTGGACCGTTTGGACGGCGCCTCAGGAGTGGGTAACAGTGATTTGCAAGGCTGCTACAGTTAACAGAGCATCAACAAACAAAATAAATCATGTCAATCCATACTTATTTAGTCCAACCCCCCTCTTAAACTCTTTAAACTCTTTGATCTTTATCCAAACAAGATAATGATCAAAACAATGTTACATTGGTATTCATAAACTTCACACTTCTTCTGCTTGGTATAAATGGTTGAATTGGGAGTTGTGTTGGAACTTTCCATACTAGCATTTACGTACAGAAAACTTGAGCCTAATATTACTCATCCATTGTGTGTTGAATAGAAATTCGATGTTAAAATAAATAAAAATGTCCCAAACATATAACAAGCAAATGATTAACAAAATAGTAGATTTGACAATGATGGACATACATTTCGAGATGTTCTTCCCTGACGCAGGAGGGTCTAAGAACAGTGGTGACGATCCAGGACATTTATGGACATTTATTAGGATTTATGGACATTGGTCATCCGCCCCTCATGTACCAATGACTCCTGACTGTTTGTTATTATTAAATTTTCTGTATTTGAACTGTTTGATTCTCTGATCTGCGTTGGCAACTTCGGTAACTTTGTCCTCTGAGATAACTGCTGTTGTTATTTTTTATACAAAAATACATTGAATTGAATTGAATTTTTACACATTGTAAGCGTACAGTAGTTGAATTTAGCAAGGGCTCCATGGACACTAGTTTGTGAATCTCAATGGCTCCAATTGACTTACACTGACAGTAACCTCCTCTGGCTCAGTAACTGTTTGTGTCAGGCTCATTGTTTTGGATTTAACACTAATTTACTGTGGACCTGCACATTATAGCACCTGGATGGATTAGTTGGTTTGTTGATGCGCTGTTGGTTAGGACAGGAGAAGGTGAAAGGTGCATTGACACTACAGTATCTTACCATCAGGAGGTGCTCCTCCTCTCAGCACCTTGAACCTCACATCCCCAATACTCTGCAGCTCGGTGAACACAGACCTGAGAGGGCAGGGGTCAAAGTTCAGCCTATCACTGTGGATGAAGATATACTTTAAAGTTATATTGAGGTATTGATTTGTTTTTTGCTCGACATAAATGT
This sequence comes from Knipowitschia caucasica, assembly GCA_964034765.1. Taxonomy (NCBI): domain Eukaryota; kingdom Metazoa; phylum Chordata; class Actinopteri; order Gobiiformes; family Gobiidae; genus Knipowitschia; species Knipowitschia caucasica. Next base: position 9,237,053 of record OZ035831.1, read on the forward strand.
TCTTACATGAGTCATTTTGGAGAGTACCAGAGCTCACCACAGCGGAAGTGCTGGTGCATGGGATCAGCAGGTGCAGCAGCAGCAGATTAGCACTGTCCGGGTGTAGTCCGCTCTTTAATCCCGCTGAGAGTATCTGTGTTGGGGATTAGTTCCAGGATGCATGGCTCTTCTGTCCTGGACTGTAATCCCACTCTTCTACAACAATACTGACAGCTGTGGCCCCGGAGGTGCCAGGCACTCTGCAGCTTCAGCTAACTCACCACAAGGCTCTTTACTTCTTCCTTTCAGCAGGATTCTCAACCTGACGTTTTCCTGTTGAGCTGCACTGAGGCCCTCGTCTAAATATAAAGTATCTACAGTACTGCCTCATGTAAACAAAAGTACATAAAGACATAATTTCCTTCTTTTGATACTTTACCCCAACACAAAGCTTCTTACATCTGAATTTGTTCACTGCTGCGCCCCGCAGCACTATTTCAGGTTCCATAAGTTTTGGGACAAATCAACAAAAATGCATGGTTGCAGCAGTGGGAGTGGTTGGGGGTTCAATGACTCTATGACCACTTTCCATGTGTCAAAGGTCTCATGGTTCTGTGCTCCTGTGCCTCATGGCCACACTCACGAGCTGTGAAGCTACTACTGACACGTTTACAGAAATGTTGATTAATGTGTACTGTCCTTATTAACTAATACATCAAATACCTATTGAATTTAAATAGTGATGCAAACAGTGCGGAGGGACAACTGGTCACAAGCTACGGAAACCTGCATAAACACGTAGTGGAAGCTTAAAGTAGCAATATGTAAGATTTTCATGTCAAGTCATCATTAAATGGCCCTACTCTGTCAAAAGGCATTAATAAACAATGCTCTTTTCCAATACTTCTTTAACTGATAACAGTAGTTCAACCGGGATATTTGAATATCAAAATTAGTTTTACAGCGCTGAATATTATTTTTGTTTTCATTTCCATGTCCCGCCCCAGAACTCAGCGTATCTCACTGGTAAAGTACCATGTGGCCGCAGAACTACAAAAGGTCTCGTTATGATTCTAAAATCATTATTGACAAAACAAGGAAAAAACAAGGATTTCTATTGAGGCCTTTGTGAATAAGATGTTGTTTATAGATTTGTTGTTGTTGTCTATTTAGACATTATGGTCCCAGCTGGATTCGTCTGCATATCTGGCAACCTGAGTCAGAAGAGTGGGAGAGGTTGCAATACCACTTTTGGCCTTACATACTGCTCCTTTAAGATGCGAACACAAAATGAATATGCCATCATAAACAAAAACTTCCACCTTGTGAGGATGTGCAGGGCCGGTTTAAGTGGTGACAGGCAGAGGTCAAAGGGGGTGAGGGTGTAGTTTGAGGACCCCTGTTCCAGAGGGTAAAGAACTTTTCAATATATGGGCAGACTGAGGAAAAGAGGAGTGATGTTTTTTTTCTCCCTCACCTCACGCTCGTCTGCTGTCCTCAATAAACACGGTGTGACTCCTGATAATCCACTTTGTGTTAGGTTAAAGGTGTTACTCATGAGCCTGTCCCTCTTCTCCTCTCTCTGGATGAATGGATGGGCGTGCGCATGGGGCTAACAGCAGGGCATTAGGGCAGATTAGGGTGAGCTTGCACCAGCTCATTAGCGCCCAGTCTTCACACATGCTTGCTAACGTATACGCCAATGTAGAACCAGGTTACATTTGCCAATAACTATATTCAAGCTGCATTATTATGATCACAATTCAATATTTACAGAAACAGTTGTATGCAATATTAAAAGTACCCTTGTCTCAGTATACATGCCTCTTGACATAGTATACATATATAGGCTCAGACCACTTATTTCTCAGTATACATCTGCATAATATGTTAATGATATGTGAGGAGACTGTTCCATCCCCTATGAAGCACCCCGCTGCACACATGCACCTGCCTTTGACATGAGGGTCACTGTGGGCCTCTCCTCATTACAGCCGCACAAGGCCCCAGGCCCCTCTCAGGCGTGCAGCTCTGATTCCTTACACACTCACATAAAGAATGACATTTGTCCTTGCGTGTCCATTAGGCTGGGGCCTGGGAGGGGCTGATCATAATACATACAACATATAAAAGAGAGACGAAGCTAAAAGAAACAAAGAGGAACAACATTGTAGCATGGTAAAAACTCAATAAAAAGGAAGTTTCAGCACCATGGACAGAGCAAAGGGAGGCTCTGAACTGCAAAGGCAAGTATTCATGCGTTACTGGGTCCTAAATATCCTGGTTCTAATCAAAGAAGGTGTGTGTAATTATTAGTTACCCTGCCAACAGAAGAAGGTTGTAATCATGTGAGCATGTGTCAGAATTCCAAGTACTGGATGATTGAGCTGAAATAATGATGCTGTGATGGTAAAAACAAAGCCATTCATGTTTCAAAATGATCTGTGAGGTGGCGGGGTTCGCACTCTCAGAGTGCATATTCAAGTCTATTATTGATCTATATTTAAACTCGTGTAAATTCAATAGGCAGAAATTCAAAACATGAATTCAGGTTTGATGAAATGAAACAGAAGTTATTTAAATGAGGACCAGGACTAAACCACATCCTGACCTTGAAGCCAGGTTTAAGTAATTACCAACACAGACCTACAGACCTACACTGGTCTTTATTCTGAATATTCTGAAAGACAACAGCCCTTTCAATCTATAGATTTTGGGGACTCCACATGGAAATGAGCTGTCTAGCTCTGATCTGGTGCTGAACATATCTGTCTTTAAGCTTCATGTTGCTATGCACTGTCTCTCTCAAAGAAATTCTTAACAAAAGTATCCTGCGTCCACATCAGCAGCAGAAGAGCTCACTTTAAACACCAACAACAAACCATCTTCACACGCACAGGGGGCTGTGGGGCCCGAGAGTGGGGACTTGAGCTTTGATTGCACACGGTCGTTACTTTAGCACTAATTGGGCTGTCACTCCTTGGACAGGTGAAGGATGCTAGTGCGATTCCCCCAGAGACCACCGACCCAAACACAACACCAACTCCAAATCACCTGGCTCAAATGGTCCTCCTGGGTGATTTTAGAGAGCAACAAATGCATTTTTGGTTTACTCAAACAAAAGAGTATAAAAGGCCGGTGATGGAACACTGTGTGCCTTGTGTGGTCCTCTTGCTGGCCTCCAAATCTGTTCAATGAGTCAAGAATATATTTCTTTCTTCATTGTTGACCCTGAAACCCATGACAAGGAGGATCTAGATGGAGCAATTCTGTTTAGGAAAGGAACCATCAGGCTTTCTGAGCCCTTTAGCTTAGGATATTGGGGACATTCCATAATTCATATTTAGCCTGTTCGAATAGGAGACTGAGGGTGTTGTTATATTAACCATAAGCACAGGAAACTGAGGATGGTCTTTTATTAGCCCTGGGGACATTCCTGGCGCATTTAGGAGATCCCAGCATGTGTGCATGTATTGAAATACAGATCCAAATGTTTTAACAAGCAAATGTAAGGATTTTAACTATGATTTAAATAAACAATCACAGGTAAAGTTGATTCATGGATGGATTCATGGACGAGATGCTCATATGAACCTGTGTGAAGACTGCCTAATCACACCAATACACTAATGGTTAACTCATCGTTTACACAAAAAGTTGATCCATCTTCTTGGAAATTACCTACCGTTAAACCCAATTTTTAAATCTGGTGACAAGTTTAATGTTGCTGACGCTTTGTAAACACTGCAAATGTCATGTGAGGCGGTGAGACTCGTGCAGCGGCGCACACTGGGATGGAAAGGAGCTAATTTGAAATGTTATCAACGAAGAGCGTACACACCGCACAAGCAGACGAGCGCTGTGGGGGGCGGCGCTGGGTCATAAACATAATAATGAATTGGTGCTTTTTATTAAATAAGTAATGTTTTATTTTAGCAAATCAAAGCTTATAGCATGTTCTATGACACATTTCTGGATGTAAAAAAATAAAACTGAAAGGTGTTTTGTAAGAGATTTCCCCTGAGATAGGAATACCAGTATCAACAGTATAAAGAGAAAACACATATTGAAAACATGATCCCTGTAAGAGTTCCAGGGGCTCTGTGCTGGGTGCTGTGCGTGGCCCTGACCTCTGACCTTTGATTGGCGCCAGGACTTCATCATGGGACAATCGGACAAAAGACACGGGGAGGGGGAGGGGACGGGAGAGCAGCGGGGGTGTTAGAGGAAATGTGCATTTGTCTCCAGCATTTTAAGTTAACAGTGTTTTTATTGTATATTATCATTATGATTATCATGATTTAATGCGCTAAGTACGCACACGCATGTGTACACACAAACACACGCCCGCATGAATAGACAACCCAGCAGACTCATTGATTGGGTACTAATATATTTATTGCATTTGAAAATTACGTGTTCATTAAGCTTGGCAATTAGACCGCGGCGGGACTACTTTTATGCATATATCGTGGGGGAATACTCCCCCACGATATATGCAGGGGGGAGTTTAATAGAAATGATAAGCTTACAAACACCTCTATCTCGCACACGCCTATATGCGTGTGCATCTTTATCTCGTGCACCCCTGTATCTGTGCACTGCTGGGATGGGCCTGCTCTAATGAGTCTCCCATGAGCCATTATCCCAGCTACCTCAGCGCTCAGAGAGGCCGCAGCTGCCCTAACCCGGCGCGCCTACCTAATGTGGAAATAAAAGCCACTTGTACAAACTGTGCGCAAGATCAAGATGTAAAATAGATTTTTCACATGTTCTGGTTTTTTCCCCCTCGTCACTCACTGTTGTTTTTAGAGAGTTTTACACGCTCACATCTACAGCCCATAAAGCCATCACTCTCACGTTGCCATTGTTTTTTTCTGATTCTCAAAACTCAAAAATGCATTAATGTAAAAATATTCATTTTAGGAAGTTAGTGAAGGAAAAGTACAGGGTGAAAACAAACCAAGAATTCACCAAACAAAAATATAATACTAAAAAACGCTTTTTTCTTTGCTCCCATTTTTTATGGGTTCAACTTAAAAGCTTTACAACTCTGCATAAATGCTCAGTATATACTACAGTGTATGTTGTTCTTAAACGTGTCTAAATGTGTTTCAGTGAGCACTTCTTTGTTGAATCAATCCATCCCATCTCACAGGTGTGCCATATATTAAGTGTAAAGTGTTCAGTTCTTGCTTTTGGGGAGACTTCCTGTCCAGAAACAGTCAGAATCTGCCGTGACCACAATCTCACTCACACAGTTGAGCATGTTTGGGATGCTCTGGATCGCTGCATACAGCAGGATGTTCCAGCTCCAGTCAATATCCAGCAACATCACATGGTCAATGGAGAGAGGAAGCTGGCAGATGGTCGTCGCACCTTTGCCTTACAGACCTGGACAGCAGGTCCAGCTGTGCACCAGAGACTGCAACATGAGTTGAAGAAGCTCTTTCCGAGGTACATATGTCCTTTTGAGATTGACTCGTCTCCCTTCTGAAGCCTGTCTCAGTAATCTGAGCCCTTCGACTATTGACTTGCTTCTCGTCCCTCCAAACCCTGTGTCTCGCTCCTGCTCCTGATTGCCTGGGTTCTTCGCTTTGTTCCAGTCGGCCGGCTCCAAGTTTCCAATTACTCCCAAATGCAAGTATATGTAAACTTCGTAAAGTTCTTTTTGTCTCTTGCTTCTACTTAGAGGTTCTTCTTACAAATCAGCTACACTGTGACTGTTTTTATGTCAGAAAGCTAATTGACTAGAAAAGCCGTAGCAATAATGTTAGCACAGCACTTGTAGTAAAGAAAAGTTATGAATATAGCAGTATTTGTGCCTACTTTATGTTGTCAAAACACATGCACAAATTGTCAATTTCTCAAATTTATTTACTGTTTAATTAAAATTAAATTTGACAGATAAAGTGTTAATGTGAATATGTTTTTCCTGGGATTACATTGAAAACCATTTACTTTTTGTGAATGAGTGTCACTACTTAATGAGTGAACACGATTAAATCCCTTGGGGTCTCATCATCCGTATTCACGTTGAAATTCACAGTCTTTCAGATTCCACAAACCCCAACTCATACGCTTATGTATGTCACCAGCACAACCATGGAGCAGCCCGAAGAGGCCCGACTCGTGGAGCTGCCTCGGTCCTTCATCGTGTCTGTCCTCGTTCTGCAGCCCGTCTGTCGGTGGGAGTAGATCCCTCTCTCAAAGTGGTTCTCTCCGAGGTTTCTCACTTTTCCCACTGGGCTCAGAGTTTTCTGTTGCCGATGAAGGACGATATGATAGAGCAGGGGTATCATTCATGCGGCCCGCGGGCTGAATCCGGCCCGCCAAGAGATTTGACACGGCCCGCGGCTCATTTATGTAAAATGATAATAATAATAATAATTTTAAAAATCCGCAACGCCACGCGCCGCAGCGCTGAGCTCAGCAGCTAGTCGAGTGCGTCTGTAGTGGCTCCCGCCAGAGCGTGTTCTGTGACTGACAGTGACACCCTCAGCAAAACTCGGCGAAAAATACGGCACTTTGAGCGGAGAATTGAGAAGATAAACGTGTCTGGCTATGAAGAAACAGCTGTCTGTTTGTGCCCAGAGCGAGAGGTTAGTGATGCTGCTGTAAATACAAGCTACCTGAGTGCTAACAACGTAGCACTAGCATCGCAGCCCCACGGTGAGGGAGAGTTTGTTAAAACTATCATACAGACTGCACACATGGTCTGAGAAATGACACGCTGTCACCAACGTCATGTTGCCATTGATAAGAGACTGATATTACTGATGTCGCATATTCATTTGTGGTGTTACTGAAACTATCACAGAGGAGTTTTGAGCGCTGCGGCTGCTGTTGCTGGTGCTGTTGCTGGTGCTGTTGCTGGTGCTGGTGTGTTGGACAGTGCGTACTGGTCCTACGCTCTCAGCCTGTTGCCGATGGTAAACACAGGTGTTGTGACAAAGCTGCAAATGGAGGTGATGATACTTGGACGTTTGACTGTATTTTACACAGAGACACTGCTGCAGTCGTTTATGGAGGACCAAAAATGACTAAAGTATAAATAAATAAATAAATAAATAAATACAGGAGTATATTAATAAATACATTCATTTTGGACAATAAAAACTAAATATTTACATTGATATGCTAAATATTACTCTGAAATCAAATAAATATACTTTTATTTAGGTTATTTATCAAAATCTACATTTTTTCCTTTATTTATTTATCCATTTATTGCATATATTTATTTATGTATTTCTACATTTCTTCATTTATTTATTTATGTATTTCTGTGTCGCTGCATTTCTTCATTTATTTATTTATGTATTTCTACATTTCTTCATTTATTTATTTATGTATTTCTGTGTCGCTACATTTCTTCATTTATTTATTTATGTATTTCTGTGTCGCTACATTTCTTCATTTATTTATTTATGTATTTCTACATTTCTTCATTTATTTATTTATGTATTTCTGTGTCGCTACATTTCTTCATTTATTTATTTATGTATTTCTGTGTTCCTGTATGCTAATTAGGTGGGCGGTGCTGAACTCAATCTAGAACAGGATTGGTTAGGATTGCGTGAACTCTGGTCTCGATCATTACTGTCTCACATTACGGTACTCTGTTAGCTAGCTAGAGATCCTCTGTGCACTTTTGTGTGGTATGATGGCAGTTTCGAATGTAAGTTTTTTAGGAGCAATTGCTCATCAATTAAGAGCATTAGCAAATGATGTTAATGATGTTGAGCATAATGCACCTGAGGACTATCTACTCTTTCGGCTGGAAAGACTATTAAATGTTTTAGTTCATCACAGTGCTGACCCAGAGGTAGACTTTGATGCAAATGTGCTGGACGCTCTTCAAGAAGCTATACAGCAGCTTCACATCCTCTCACAAACCGAGAAGGCTAAAGCTTAGCGTACATCGGACTGGCAACTGATTATATCCGTCGCATATGAGTTGCTGCCCCGCACACATCGACAATCTGACGAAAACGGGCCACTCCCAGTAGCAGACCAGTCTCGGGAATAACAGCGCGTACATCGACACTGGCCTCAACTACAGTGTGTTTTCTGACATAAACTGTTGCGGGCTCGCAACACACGCAATACACACGCACGTTGTCAGAGCGGCGCATGGAGCGCGCACATCGGGTCATATCTCTGAAACTGAGGACAACTAGTTGCCGAAAAGTAGAACACGGGCAACTGACTGAAACTGGAGACCGACTGCTCATCTCCAGTTGTAAGAGCGCGCACATCGACCGATTTCAACTGATCATCTCCATCATCTCCTCTCAGTTGCCAAAAGCCGCCTTGCAACTTGTCTCCAGTTTCTCTGTCGATGTACGCTAGGCTTAACTTTGCTTCTGTCTGGTTGCCCTGGCTGACCTACTGCCCACCAATCCTGTTCTAGAATGAGTTCAGCACCGCCCGCCTAATTAGCATACGGCAACACAGAAATACATAAATAAATAAATGAAGAAATGTAGAAATACATAAATAAATAAATGAAGAAATGTAGAAATACATAAATAAATAAATGAAGAAATGTAGAAATACATAAATAAATAAATGAAGAAATGTAGCAACACAGAAATACATAAATAAATAAATAAATAAATGAACAAATGTAGAAATACATAAATAAATAAATGAAGAAATGTAGAAATACATAAATAAATATATGCAATAAATGGATAAATAAAGGAAAAAATTTAGACTTTGATAAATAACCTAAATAAAAGTATATTTATTTGATTTCATAGTCATATTTAACACATCAATGTAAATATTTAGTTTTTATTGTCCAAAATGAATGTATTTATTAATATATTCCTGTATTTATTTATTTATTTATTTATTTATACTTTAGTCATTTTTGGTCCTCCATAGTCGTTGAGAATAGATCACGTTATGGAAGTTGTTTTGTTCATTTCAGCTGAATCAAGGTCAGTTTGATGCTTTCTCTCTGATAATAACACAGCCATTGAAATGACTTCCTTACCACACTGAAGATGGTTAAGCTGAGGGGGTGTGTTAAAGTGCTTTTTTCTACCTACTTTACCTTTGTGAGTTTTCCTGTAACGAGGCTTAAAACATAGCTAACATGCAAATATTAATATAAATATTGTGAAATGCCATTTACAATGTAATATTGTAAATACATTACATTATTTGCACTATAAAAACTCACTGTTACATTTAAGTTTGTAACAGATTTAGAGTTAAAAGTGAGCGAGCATTAAAGGACAGTGTTTTAAAGGAAGTTTTAAAGAAATGTGTTTCTGTGCACAAAAAGTTGGACTTTGTACCGTTTTTGGGTATTTGTGTAGAGCATCTTCTGGTCCGGCCCAGTTGAGGTCCAATTAGGTGGTATTTGGCCCCCGGACCAAAATGAGTTTGACACCCCTGTGGTAGAGCCTTGACAGGGTCAAACTGAAAGGACTGTGGTGATGATCCAGGACGTTCACTCACCACTGCTGTGATTTAGGACAATACAAGAAAACATTTAATTGAATTGAACTCACTTTGTTTTTTACAACTATGATGAAATTATGTTCTGAACTATATACTCACAATACACTTTCAATGGGCAGGACTGGGTGTGTAGTGGTTGAGGACTGGATCAGAACTGGGTGTGGACTGGCTCTGTAATGTGTCAGGACTGGGTCAGGATAAGGTCAGGACTGGGTCTGGAGTAGGTCTGGAGTGGGTCAGGAGTTAGCCTGACTGAAGTGCTAAGCTCATTATGTGATTGGAGCAGACCAGAGGCTGCACGTCCTGCTAAGACACATCTTCAATGAGGACAGTCCCAACGCTGTGAGGTCCAGTCTCCGTGACACTGTGAGGTCCAGTCTCCGTGACACTGTGAGGTCCAGTCTTCATGACACTGTGAGGTCCAGTCTCCATGACACTGTGAGGTCCAGTCTCCATGACACTGTGAGGTCCAGTCTCCATGACGCTGTGAGGTCCAGTCTCCACACACTTACTGTGTCACATGTAATCACACATGTTGTTACTTTGAGTATTTGATTTTCACTCAGGCAGGCACAAGTCCTTTCATTTCTGCGGCTCAATTAAATGTTCCATGTTTCCTGCTTTTGCTCCACAAAATGAAGCCAAAACCAAGCAATGACACACGCAGAGGGATTGTGTGCCTCATCACATTGATCAACACGAGGGAGTGGCCTCTATGTTCCAACAACATCCATTTCTTATAGAAGCAGTTTCGTTCCCCTGCGCTCTTAAATGCATCTGTTTTCCTTGACTCAATAGGATCTGGGTCACATGCAGCGTACATGCAGTAGAAATAAATCGTATTGTTTTTGTTTTGTTTCTGTATTTGTTAATAGAACCAGCTGCACAAAGCCATAAGAAAATGTAGGATTATTAATTTAATCTTCAGGACGTGTTTTCTCTTTGAAAGAAGTTTGTTTTTCTCTGTGAGTCTGTGAACTTGAAATGACTGACAGAGCCATAAACAAATATTGGATTATTAATTGAATCATTAAATGAAATACGGTACACTACGTTGGGTCTTTATTCAATGCTTAAATGTTATTTAATGTTTAATAAACATTGAACCTTGCAGCATTTTTTTTTTTGGCTTCTGATGTATTTGACTTTGACATCCCTGATCTATGCCAATAACCGGAAAAGCCTGCCTTTTTAAACAAATGTATCAAATAAGAATAAAATAGTTTTTCAAATGGGTGTACATTATAGTTTTATGGTTATAGACTACCTGTAATTCATTATTCTTACATTGCCACTGTAAAGATTGAAGTCATGTTCAAGACCAGACAAAATGATGAGTTTAAATACTATACTCATTTTTTGAGTTTCCTTATTTCCCACTTCAAAACTGGGGCAAAACCAGGAAAGGTTTATTCAAACGTGTCTGGGAAAATGGAAACATAAATCCTATAACACCAGCTCTACGGCTCTTTCATCACATAAATGTATTTGTGCGTTCGATGAAATGGCCCATATCCAAATGACAGCGCTGATTGAAGTAAACAATGGCGTAATAACGTAATATTCATGTGATCCTCGACAAATAAAGCACGAGTTATTAAAGGTCCCAGCCGAGAGAGAGAGAAGGAGGGGCGGGGGAGCAGAGCCTGTCCCGGGACATGCACATGCAGTAATCCCGCGTACAGGAGCGCACACCGCAGCGTGTCCAGGACAGTGTTGGAGACGCGCGGCCGGTTCTCAGGCGCTTGTACTAGAGTTGCTGTTCCATCACTTTGAACACGTGCACGGACTTTTGGGTACAGTCACGCGCGTCTTTGGGAAGTTGCTGTGGGATGATGCCACGCGGAGGAGCGGTGGAGCGCCGGCAGCTGTGACGCCATGGCCCGCTGCGATGGCCCCGACCCACCGCCTCGCCCTCGCCTCGTCCCTGGGCGTCATGGTCTTCTCGCTGGTGTATCTGTTAACGGAGCCTCAAGGATATGGCGTCAGTCAGCCCGTGAGCCAGGTGCAGAACGCGTCACGGGAGGACGCAGATGGACGAGGTGTGCAAGGCGCACTGGAGAGGAGGGAGTACACGGCCGCCCGGAGGCTGCCCCACGCACTCATCATCGGGGTGAAGAAAGGTGGCACCCGGGCCCTGCTGGAGTTCCTGCGGCTGCACCCGGACATCCGCGCACTGGGCTCCGAACCGCACTTCTTTGACCGCCACTACACGCGCGGACTCGACTGGTACAGGTACGTGTCATCATCACTGGACTGGGCTGGGAGATGGTCAGACTCTGTGCTCTGAAGTTGGCGTGCGATTTTAAAGCTTGGGTACCAGAATTCTTCGTTTAATCAATTAATCAATCAACTTTTATTTGTAGAGCGCCTTCAAGGCAATACAAAGCGCCTCACAACCCATATCACATCATATCCCCACTGTTGTGAGACTGTACAATAAGTCACTTTAAGTCACTGATGCACTAGAACTGAAAAGCCTGTACTGTTATTGCCACACTTTCTGTCACTTTTTTATTGTACATAACCAAATCCTGCACAGACTATATTTTTAACCTATCACAGATAGATAGTGATTCTATCCATAACAAATGTAAATTTCTCCAGTGTGAGATCAAAAAGTCTATCTTATCTAATCAAATCAAATCATTAAAATCTAAATATATATTAAACAAATCAATTAAAAACAAAGATTAAGATCACAAGACATAAGAGATACTGTATTCGTCCCGCAGTGGGAAAATTTCAATGTTGCAGCGTACACACAAGACAGTAAGGGCACACAGGGAGCACACACAAATATACAAAGTAAGTAGTAGCTAAACAGAATAAAATCACATACAGGATTAAAATCATAAATAGCCGTAGTGCATTAAAAGAGTAAAGATACAATCCTTCAGTTGTATTCACAGCTAAACAGAACTGTTTTTAACCTGGATTTGAAAACTGCCAGTGTGGACCTCTGCTTCACATTTTCAGATTGTTCCAGATTTTAGCTGCATAAATCTGAAACGCTGCCTCCACATGTTTAGTTGTGCTACTTTCTGTGCTCCTCAGCATCCGTTAATAACATACACTTTGTCTAACAGAGAAAACTAGATATCCTACAATGTCTAAAACCATTGTGAGGGACTGCATATCATGAAATAACAAAGTGCTACAAAACACCAAAAAGATAAAACCTCTTTTACACTATTACACCGCTATCACACTATGCATACAATAAACAAAAAGTGCTACAAAACACTGAAAAGATCAAAAACCCTGTAAACAAAATAAAAATATAAAAAGTCCCATTATAAAAAATGGGAAAAAGTACAAGTTTAAATACAAACATTTCAAATACTACAAAAGATACATACAGCTAAAGTATTAGCCCCCAAGAGACAATAAAACCAAACAAAATGACATGCATCCTAGAAAACGTTACTATCATTAGCATCGTTGTAAGAAAGAGCCCAGTGAGTCACTATTTGACTCTTTGGGTTGAGAGCTGATTGGCTGAGTGAGGGTGGTCCTCTATCTGACAAAATAAACAAAAAACAATTGTAAAAAGCTAGTGATAGAACCAAACTGTTTTAGCCTGGAGCTTTTGACATGGATTTCTTTATATTTGTGGTTTGAGAGTTAGGTACCCCAGCTTTAATAATAAAGTAAATGCCGTGTTAAAGAGGTTGGTTACACATTAATTCTAAAGTGATCCTGTATATGTAATTTCCTAAAGGACTCAACCTTCAGGTTACTTTACTATTTTGTTGTCGCACAAAGTTAAAAGTCACTGAAGCCATGAGAAAAGTAAAAGCCTTTCATTCCAACGTAAAGGGGAAAAACAGAACTCCAAATTCATCTTGCATCTCCACAGACCTGGCTGGTACGTCACTCCTTCCTCCATCTATGTCCATGTTGCATCATACCCATCATATTATTGTATCTATACTTGATCAGCCAGAACCAACAGATTTCAAAACTATTTTTTTCAAACGTGAGTTTGGGTCAAAGACTGTATATAGATGGACAATGTCAACCTAATCTAGGCCAATAGGGAAGTACTCAAGTTTTGCTCTGACTCACTCTGGCTCCTATTGACTAAACTCCTAACTGTGTCGCACTCACCATTTTTTGCCTTAAAATCCTTGGTTAAGTGCTCACTAGGATTTTCATATTCATATTTATATTGCCTTTGAAAATGCTGAAAAAAGTCAAGAGTTTGACTAATCAGAAGCCTTCATTCACGGGGAAAATCTCCAGCTTGTCATAGCAGCAAAGCTGCTACTGTTACAGCGTGAAAATTAAAGCTATCTGCACAAATGCCCATATGAGAAAATTGGCTCCAGCGAGCTCATATTTAAACCAGCTTCTTCTGCATTCGGCAATCACTATTGTGACGTTGGCAATCGTCAGTCGGTTTATGATCCGGGGAGACACCTGTACAAGTCCTTCAAGTATAATCAGCACCATTTGAGCTGATTTCAGGGGTGTCCATGTAGTTATGGTCGGGGGCCAAATTAAAAAACATAAGAGCTGGTTGGGGCCAAAATATTGTAGTAGTTTTCTGGTAGGTTTAGATGCAACCACATCTGGGTCAAATATCAAAAAATGTATTTGAAGACTGAAAGTTTAATATTCAAAAATTATCATTGAACAGATTCAATTATGTGGTTGTTTTCCTGATGATACACGTATACACTTTTAAAATGAAGCATAACATGCCATAGTAGCCCATTTCGAACCAATGCTCGAAGTTAATTTAGAAATTATAATTAAAAATCTCTAAAATTGGTCTTGTGGGCCGGATTTGGCCCTACAACCTGAGTTTGACATTGCCTGGTGCAAAGCATCAACTATTGCCTATACCTCCCAAAAACAGATAATTACAGCATATTTCAGCCTAGATTAAACCATGAAACCCATTCAGGAGGTCAAGGAATTGAAATATTTGAGAATAATCCCTCAAACATTGTATAAACATCTGTGACAGGTCAAGTCACCCACGTCTTAATGCAGTGGTCTCACATCTGTCTTCAGCTTCTGCTCTGAAACCAGTTACCTCTGTACAACCATTGTCATATTTACCATGAACAGTTCCTTCATCTTAGTGTTTTGAGATTGACCAATGTGAACTAATTGAACAACTGAGTGTCACCGCTGTTCTTTGTCATTATTGTGAGACATTAGGCTTCTCTCAGAGCCCATCAGAGCCTCATCAGTGTGTGTGTGTGTGTGTGTGTGTGTGTGTGTGTGTGTGTGTGTGTGTGTGTGTGTTCAGAGTGTAATCAGCGCAGGCAGATGGTACAGATGTTGGGTAGCTAAGCTCCGGATGTGGACACTCAGGCCATGAAACAATGGAGAAGGATCAGGGTCAGTCACACTGCTGAAGTTCACATTACACTTTTGGGATTATGGGCCCTTACGATGGAGCCTTTCCGTCCTCATGAGACATTTTCAACTGTCCTGATCACTCCATCAGGGGAAAACTCATTGGTTTGCTAAAAATATAAGTTCAGTTTGAACTGAAGAAGTGAGGCAACCCCAGAACCTCACTGGATCCAGAAGTACAACATCAGCCCAGGGTCCTGACCAGAGACAGCAGTGTAGCGAGCCTCGCAGATCAGGTGGAAATTGATTTGCATATTCGACACCACAACAGAGAACATCGAAGGCTGTAGCCAGTGTTCCTTCTAACCTTCCAATTTCTCTTCCTACATTCCAGATCGCTCTAAACAGATACAGTCTGTGATGACTTTTTATATGGCGGCACAGTGACTGAGTGGATAGCACTCACGCTTCTCAGCAAGAAGGTCCTGGGTTCGAATCTCGGTTTGAACAGGGCCTTTCTGAGTGGAGTTTGCATGTTCTCCCTGTGTCTGCGTAGGTTTTCTCCGGGGCGCTTCGGTTTCCCCTACCACTAAAAACATGTTCAATAGGTCTGGCATGCGCCTCCTGTATTGGCGACCCCGCTCCAACCCTTGTGTGGAGTGGGAGACAAATGCCCACAATTGTAAACCGCTTTGTGACTCTGATCTGTGAAAGGAGGCATATAAATAAAGATGACTTACTTACTTCCTGTATGGTTATAATCACTGTGGCTTTAATATTCAGGCTCAGGGCTCTGTTAACTCTAACGAGGAGAGTCCTTGGCGGACGGACCCGTGGGAAAACTCTCACAAACTCACTTATGAGGTCCTATACACTGTATGCACACTTAGGGCGTTCCATTCACACTTAAAGGCGCTATACCCGTTTCTGCAAGGTTTGAATGTTTAGCACCGCCCCCCAACTCGCTCAATGGCTTCTCATTTCTCCTACGCTCTCATAACACGGAGCCATCTAGTTCAATTTGCGATCTGACATGTATGATCAGATCGTAAACTTCTTGTAAGCTGTACAACAATCACTGATGAAATGGTACTAAAGCAACGCACTGCTAACACAATATATAGGTAAAAGAATACTGCTAGTTTCGCATCCAAATGTATTCATTAAAACATTAGAATATATTCGAATATTTAATTATAATTTATTATACAGCTCCTCACAGCAGTAGAACACTCCATTGACTTGAATGTAATTCTACTGATCATTTTTTCTTGATAACAGAACTCTCAAATCAATAATGACCACTGCCCTTTGACAATGCAATCTCTGTTTGTAATTCAGGTGTGTAAAATACTGCCATTACTCCGCAAGTACAACGGGAGAAGCTAGCGGAGCTAGCCACGCTCAATAAACAACTACATATCTATCAATCAACGCCATTAAATGTTAATCGGACAATACAGTATACATATACATCCTTAACACACATGCACGGACTTTTTCAGAATTTCTTGTTATCGTTTTCATGACCAAATTACTATTTTAATGTGACAAAAAGCGATCGTAGTTCCAGGGAGCTAGCTAGCTTAGCTGTTACCTGCCTAGCGCGTCCCGGTGAAACCTTTGGGAGCTAACTATTTTATTTGCAGTTTTTTAATACATTTTGAATTGTAAGGGCTGTCTAATATGTGTTTGAATATATATATTTTTTAAATTTTAGAATTGTATTCGAATTTTGAAGCCGAAGCCCTAGTGTTTAGCAGCGCTGAAGAGGCTAGAGGACGCAGGCTGTTCGCTGCTCGTTCTTTGAGCGGAGGAGAACGAGCGGCCCGCTCAGACTCTACTCAACACTTTTCACTGCTTGTAATTCTTACACAGCTGAATCAATTACCTCAAGTTTTCAATTGAATTACGGATTATAATACAACTTGTATGTAGTAATAAGCATTTTTGTCAACTACTTAGAAAAAAAAATCGGGTATAGCTTCTTTAATTGAGTTTTTTACTTAACGATCTCATGGTTTTCGCCCATGTCATCTTTCCTCCTGGAGACTTGCATCGACACGGAGCTGAGACAGTGGACATTGAGGTTTGACCCTGGGATTGCACAGCCTCAGTTTCCCGTTTTGACCACGGAGCAATTGTGGTCGCTTTGGAGTGAAGAACAGCGGTTCCACATCAGTCCTCTCCTATTATACCACATTATACAGTATTATACAGTATTATACAGTGCATGTGCAGGTCTGTCAAACTAAACGAGAGAGCGCCATAGTGTGGGGGATCATGCCCTCTGCACTGACGAGGAGCGAGTGTAGACCGGGTTCTCTGCAGCCTGTTTACTTCCATTGGTTTGGCTTTGTTTTTTTTTTTTTTGTTACAGTAGCTCAGTTGGTAGAGCATTGGCCTTTGGGCCTGAAGGTCGTGGGTTCGAGCCCACCGTAAGACCTACTTCACGACTCCCACTGATGACTGCTGTCGTTGTGTCCTTGGGCAAGACACTTAACCCTACTTTGCCCAAAGCCCCAACTGAAAGATCACAGCTCCTGTGGACTCACCACCTGCAGGAGGATCAGTGAGGGGCTGGTGCTCTGTGGACTGGGTGAAGCTCTGACTGCCACCCCCCCGACCCAGAAATGGATTAAGGGGAAGAAAATGGATGGATGGATGGATGGTTTGGCTTTGTTATAACTGCTATGCGTGCGAGACCTGATGCCGGTGTTTGTGTGTATGTGTGTGCGTGCGCGGGTATGTGTGGTGTATGGCTGACATCAGTGTCGCAGGGCAGGGGCCAGATGGACACCACACACTTGACCCCAGGGCGGTGTCTGACCCAAGGTGGCGGCCGCTGGGCTGATGATGTGTCCTGGCTCTTCAGCACAAAGCCCCAAATGCTGTGTGCGTGTGTGCGTGTGTGTGTGTGTGTGTGTGTGTGCTGCAGGCAGAAAGCAGTGCTCACATTACACTCACCATCCACTTCAGACAAGAACACTTCCAATGAAATGATGAAGACCGATATTTGTGGTTAAAACAGACACAACTTTATACTCTACAAATAACAGGTTGACATTTTAAATCTGTCCAGGGACAACGGACGAAGAATAGCCTTGTGGCTAATTCTGGTACATTTACAGTAATGTTCATTAATGTACACTGTCCCTGTCGAATACACAAATAAATAAATAAATAAATAAACAGCTCATTTAGAATTTTCAACAGGTTTAAGAAAAGCCGGGGCGTGTTTACTTCTTTCTTTTCTTCCTCATTCTTCGCTCTGTACAACTACAGTGTCTCAACCGTCTGTTTCTTTTCTTACAAACTACTTTTAATGTTGTAGCCACACAAAAAAATACGAACATTTAAGATGGATGCATACCAATACCATAACAATAGAAAAATGGTCCTGGGTTCGAATCCCGGTCGGAACAGGGCCTTTCTGAGTGGAGTTTGCACGTCCTTCCTGCGTCTGCGTGAGTTTCCTCCAGGTGCTCCGGTTTCCCCTACCATTAAAAACATGTACAATAGGTCTGAATGTAACAAGTGCATGAATGGTGTTTGG
Source organism: Knipowitschia caucasica (assembly GCA_964034765.1). Classification (NCBI taxonomy): domain Eukaryota; kingdom Metazoa; phylum Chordata; class Actinopteri; order Gobiiformes; family Gobiidae; genus Knipowitschia; species Knipowitschia caucasica. The sequence goes on from OZ035831.1 coordinate 9,255,384, forward strand.
TCGGAGGCTTTGTTGGTCCAGTGTGTTCTGCGTCTTGTTTCCGTCAGCACCGTGTGGAGGGAATGGAACAATATCTGAACTCTGATCACGGTAAAAATGTGCTATATACATAAGTAAAGATACTTACTTACACATTTTAGCATGAGACATTAGTTAATTACTTTTTATATTTTTATTTTATTTTTTACATATGTTTAAATTCACCAGAAAAAAAATGAGATATTCTTTAGTGTTATGTAGAATTTGACCCAATGCAGAGTCATGCGGAGGGTGAGGTTTGGGCTGTTGTAGTCTTCATGAACAATCAGGTGTGAAAGGTGAGGACTTCTGGACTGGAGACTGGAGTGTTCTTTTGGTGCTTCTGGTCCAGGAAACACTGATCAATCACATTTCTGGAACTTTTCACAAATTCCATTCACTGCAGAATTAATAAAAATACATTAATTTTACCCTTAAATATTATAAGGACAATAATAGCTTTGGCATCGAATGTTTTGACAAATGTTTAGTAGAAAATATATGAATAAACACAACTAAAGTATAACACATTATATTTATGTAATTCCCCACTTCTAACACAAGAGGGAGATGTTCAATTTGAATAGGCCTTAAATCAAAAATTGAACAACTGCAACTAGGGAACGATATGTAACATAATGAAAAACTCCATTTGACAGAATAAATGAGCTCTAAAGCTAAATTTGCCGAAGTAACAAGCAGTGGTTCCTTGTTTATCGTGAGGGTTACGTTCTAAAAAAAAATGGCGAAATTCTGCAAAGTATTCCCTCACACACAGTTCATACACTTTTTTAACCTCCTGAAATCACAACGACTGAAGTGTGATTGTAAATATATGAAACCTGTTCGTTATAGGGCTGAGTGCTGCTGCAGCTGTCAAAAGCCGTGCATACACTTCAGAGGACACTTAATTTTCTCAGCTTTTTGTCTGAGGATAACTGGGGATTATAGGAGAACGAAAAAAGCAAAACACAAACTTCTTTTTACGGATGAATGTAGACATCCTTTCAGAATCTGGTTTCAGAAATTATAGTACACAATACTCTGTGGGTCTTGAAAAATCTGTAAAAATCATCAATTATGTCTGGCAATGTGGAAATTTATCAAGAATTTATTTTATTGCCATTTGCAGTAAAACCACATTGGAAAAACTGCGCACTACCCCAGTGTGCACCAGTTTTTTGCTGTTTTTTTTTTTTGTTGCAAGAATTTATCATGAATTGCTGTTTTGAAATTGGCTGGAAGGTAATGAGTTGAAAACATGCAGAAAACGAGTTAATATCAGACGAATCAGACCAATATTCAGGTATAGAACCTCAATAAACGCCTTGAAATGAAAAATCCACAAGAACTGCTGCGGGGGCCGAGCTTTGGAAGTGTCAGATTTAAAACAATCCAGTCTTCTATGTAAGATAAGAGAAGATAAGATAGACTTTATTGATCTCACACTGGGGAAATGTACATGTCACATTTGGCATAGAGAGAATAACTCAGACTGTGCAAATAACAGAAGTGTGAAACATGTTAAAGGTTTAAAATATTGTCTGTGCAGGATAAAATTATGTACAAAAAAAAAGTGGCAATAAAAGAAAGAGTGATTTATTGTACTTAGCAAATGTGGCTTTGGCCTGGGCAGTCAAGATGGTGCTGATGCCTGACATGTAGCGTTTGAGACTGAGCAAAGAGCAAAGGTGTACGGAGGAGAAGCCCGCAGTGGGATTGATGGCCTCCGTCCTCTGCTGCCCGACCTTGTCTTGACTCCCGCATTAGCGCGGTTGGCAGAGGTTAGCGCAGATTCGGTTACAATTAGCAGGAAGCTCCATCGACGCGCTGGCCGCAAAATGCAGTGTGTGCCGTGAGGGCTCCGGTTACGCACGGCTCCAAAGACATCCAGGAAAATCTTTACAAATCAACTGGGGTTGTGCAGAGGAGATGTGATACAGGTGGATGATCTCAGTCCAGCGTATATTCACTTGTTATTTTATAGGGGGTATGTGAGGGCACACTTAGTAACAGTCATTATCCAATCAAGTTGATATTCTGTTCAATTCAATTCAATGTATTCTTGTATAGCTCTAAATCACAAGAGTAGTTATCTCAGAGGACTTAACAAAACTGTTGAAATCGCTAACACAGATCAGAGCATCAAACAGTTCAAACCCAAAAAATATATAAAACATGGTATTGGACCATATGGAGAGACCAATATCCATGACTGGTGATAAATGTCCATACATGTTGCAGAATGTTAAAGTGTCCTGGATCATCACCACAGTCCATCTAGTTAGACACTAACTGCCCAACAGACCCTCCTGCATCAGAGGAATAACTCTAAAACACAGTGGGCGAAAAGCGAGAAACCTCCACATTGAGAGAGGGATCCACTCCGTGCACTCGGACGGACGGGCTGTAGATCCAAGACCTAAGCTACAGAACAAGGACCAAGATCACTTTGCGCCCGAGTTTTGTTTTGTTTCAGGATGTCAACTCCTTCTCGCCGCGATTTTGTCAGCGCTTGTGTAATCCAGTCATGATAGAATGTGAACTGAAAGCAAACGTCCACAATCACTACCAGTCCTAGTTTAGCTCTGATTTCCCAGTGTGTTCTTCCTTCTGCTCTGACCCTCTTGTGACCACTGTCTTACTGTAATTTTTTTTATTCTAAGAGGTTTCTCGTTTTCTCCCACTTGTTATTGCTTGTCGATGCAGGAGGGTCCAAGGACAGTGGTGATGATCCAGGACTCCTGACTCCGGACTTTATCAACATTTATGGACATTGGTCTTTTGTCCCTTATGGACCAATGGCTCTACGTGTTTGTTATCATTGCATTTATTGTGTTTGAGCTGTGTCATTCTTTGAGCCTATGTGAGCTAATTTGATGGTTTTGTAAAGTAATTCTGTTGCAATTTAGGGCCACAGTAAGACAACGATACACGAAGGTCACTATATATTCTCAATTTAGTGCACTACTACTTCACTCTTGGGCCTAAACATTTCATTGTACCTTTGCCAAGGCAATGATAAATTAAGAATTGTACAATGATTGAAAAAATAACTATACTTTTAGGAGGCGACCATAACTTAATTTGCAAAGATGCAAGAAAAAGAAAGACGCTCATACATGATTTTTTGAGTGTCTTTTAATGCACTTATTTATCAACAACGCTCACAAAAAAAATCTCTGCCTGGAGTCTGTTCTTTTAACAAAAGTTTCCAGGGGGTGAATTTTCCTCAAAGTAATTCTTAAATTGACTTGAATGCATAAAAGTGCAGGTGAAAGAATGAAAATGCAACACAAATGAAATGAAAGGTTTTTGGTTTTTACTCCACCTTAATGTCACCTCAACACTGAAAATGGTTGTCAAACTTTAATGGAAAAAGAAATAACTGGAATGGAAAAACACTTCCACCAGACGGTAAAAGTGGCGAAATGAATTAATAATGTAATTTGACTGAACCAACAGCTTTTTCTGTGACATCACTAAGCATTTGCCATAATTTGACAAGAGAGAGTTTAGAGAGAAGGGGCAGGGGGATGTGTTTGTGCTAAAAAGTTGTGTGTGAATGGAGCTAAAACAATGCTGTAACATTCAGAATGCAGTAAATCAATGCAATCATCTTGAATCATTCCACATTCTAAAGACGGACTAAGATACAGACTTCTTGAGCGGTCGTGGTGCCTGTTTAGGCCATGAATCGCTGTAATCGTGAACATGTAATCGTTTCTGTACAAACTAGGCCCAAACCAATAGATAGAAAAGAGGAAATTTAATGACACTGAATTATTACAAGATACATACAGACAAAACAGAAAATATCATACCCCAAGGAGAGATGGTTGGAGATAGAGAGAGTACCCTGGAAGGCTCTGGGTCTCAGCATTAGACCTGCTACATGTTGCTTAGAGCAGTGTTTTTCAACCAGTGGGCCGTGGCACGTTGGTGAGATGAGATGTTTATTAGCGTGGCTTGGAAATGATCCAATATAACCAACCTGCTTGGTCAAAATCATGGGAAAATAAAAAAATGGGACATGATTACAAATATTTTGTTGTGCTTGTTTGATTTGCTATATAATACACATTGATGAGAACTACGTTGCTTTGTTAGTAAATGCTGGAGAGTTTCAATTTTGTATCATATTCAGTTGGTGGTGTGCCATGTGAGTGTTGGCAAAGACAAAGGTGTGCCACGGGTCAAAAAGGTTGGGGAACACTGGCTTTGAGAGTTGACACCGACCAAGAACCCAAACTGAGGTCACTCTCAGGTTCCACTGGATTGGTCAGGGGGGGTCAGCCAGGAGCAAGCCAGACCCCATGGAAGGGAGACATGGACATCAGATAAGGGGAAAATCCATCCCCGAGTACACAGGGGGCCCTCATGGCATGTCAGCTTTATGGGCCCTGCTCGGTTTTCATGTTTCTCGGAATATGGCATTTTCCATTACCATTATAGGAAATAGAAAGGTTAGAATTTGAAATGTGGATTTTTTTTTACCAAAGGACAAAGACAATATTTTAAACCAATTATAGTTTTGCTTAGTATGTTTTTGCAAACTTTGAATCATGCTACAACATTGTTCCCTCATGAAAAACTGACCTGGAGTAGTTTTTGTAAAAAGTGGTTTGCACTCTCGCTTCTCAGCAAGAAGATCCTGGCTTCGAATCCTGGTCGGAACTGGGCCTTTCTGTGTGGAGTTTGCATGTTCTCCCCGTGTCTGCGTAGGTTTCCTCTGGGTGCTCCAGTTTCCCCTAAACACTAAAAACATGTACAATAGGTATGTAATGAGTGAGTGAATGGATGGTGTTGGTTGGGGCTTTGATGGTCCAGTGTGTTTTGTGTCTTCGCTTCCATCATCACCGTGTGAAGAGAATGAAAAAACTTTCGGAACTCTGAACAATTGTAAAGCGCTTTGGGTGACCTCGGTCTGTAAAATGCGCTATATAAATGAACCTTACTTACTTGCTGATGTGGCGTTGTGGCTCCTAGCGTCTCTAACACTGAAAGGAATCCTACCTGCGGCAAAGACTATCGACTGATGTTTCCTGGATCTGCTGCAAGTGACGAGCCGGGACTGAAGTGTATTTCTGTTGGATAGTTCTCATGATCAAAAGCACAATATGTCATGAATTATTTATATCTTATTACACGGCTCCTCACAGCAGCAGTAGAACATTCCATTGATTTTAATGTAATTTCAAAACGTTCTACCGGTCATTATTTCTTTATAACGGACCTCTCAAAACAATAATGACCGCTGCCCTTTGGCAACGCACCTTCTGCTTGCAATTCAGATGTGTAGATTCCAGCCACTCCGGAGCTAGCCACGCTCAATAAACGCAAATACCAATCAATCAACACACTTAAATGTTAATCAGAGAATACATTAGACATACACTACCGTTCAAAAGTTTGGGTCACCCAAGTGTTTTCCATGAAAAGTCACACTTATTCACCACCATACGTTGTGAAATGAATAGAAAATAGAGTCAAGACATTGACATGGTTAGAAATAATGATTTGTATTTGAAATAAGATTTGTTTTACATCCAAAGTAAAACAAATCATCAAAGAATCCTCCATTTGCAGCAATTACAACATTGCACCAAAAACCAGACATTTGCAGCTAGAATAGTCATTTACCACATAAGCAATGTATAGAGTGTATTTCTTTACAGTTAAGACTAGTTTAAAGTTATCTACAGTGCTTTTCCTTCAAAAATAAGGACATTTCAATGTGACCCCAAACTTTTGAACGGTAGTGTATACATTACCAATACACATGAACGGAGGTTTTCAGAAGTATCTGTTAAGGTTTTCATGACAAAAATATTGTTTTAATGCGAGAAAAAGCGATCGCATGATAGTTTTCATGCAGTTCGAGACAGTTCTTGTTTGGAAGTTACTAGCCTAACTGTTACTAGCCTAGCGGTTGCTATTTTATTTTCTGTCATTAAATAAACCTTCCGGCATTCCTAAGAGTGGACTGAAGTCTATTTTGTGTGTTCTGTTGGTACAAAGCGGGATAATGTATAGTACGCAGGTCATTATCGGAAAATAAGTACCGAGAGTACTTAGTCTCGATACTTATTTTCCGATAATGACCTGCGTACTATAAATGATCTCTTACATGTTTTGCTCTTGAACATAAAGTAGAATACAGTACTTTGGATTAAAAAGGCAAAAGCTTAAAGTGTAACGAGCCGTGGTTTGTGGCCGAGGATCACTTCTCCATCATTCGGGGTCGAGAGGGACCGCGTGCTGTCACAAACTGTCAAGACCCGTTAGGGTGTCTGTGTTGTTGCCAATAATACAGATACTTCTCAGTTTTTATCCTTCATTATTATAATATATTTTTGAATTGTTTCATATTGAACAAACTTGCTTCATTTAGCGTCAGAAGTGAATAGAAACGGCCATATTCAGATCAATTCAATGTGTTTTTGTATAACTCTAAATCACAACAGTAGTAATCTTGGGGGACTTTGCAAAGTTGTCGATTCGCGAACACAGATCAGAGAATCAAACAGTTCAAATTGATTGATTTTTTTACGTGTGGAGGAGCAGATCATTCAGAGTCATCCATGTTTTCAGGTCTTTAATGCAGTCTAATCCTTTCTAATGGATCAGTTTGGTTTGGTTTCATGGACAGGTAAAGCTGTGTGTCAGCTGTGCAGCCGTGGAAGTTAATGTGATGCTTTTTTGTGATGTTGTGTATGCACTCTGTCACATTTTAATGTCTGCAGTATAATGCTGTGGTCTATTGTGTCAAATGCAGCGCTGAGGTCCAGTAGACCCAACACTGACACTTGTACTTCATCAGCAGCAGGAGTGAGTTATCTGTGACTTTGACACAAATAACTCACTCTGTTTCAGTCTATGATGAGCTCTGAATTTGTTCAAGGATTTTAGATATGAAAGTAAGGTTTGAAATTGTAATTAATTCAGGGTCAAGATTGTTTTTTTTTTTTTTTATCAGAAGAGATTTTATTTCTATGGTTTTGAAAGCTTGCGGGACGCTTTCTATAGATGTATTTATTATCTTCAAGATAAATTATAAAGGGTCTGAAATGCAAGTTGAGGTTTGACCGCAGAGATCACTTCCGCTTGGCTCCACTGGAGAGTCTAAGAAGGACATTAACTTTACAGCTTACAATTAATTTCAAATAATGTATTTGCGAACGTGTTCTGAAGGAATCCTTGTAAACAACATGGTGGAATGTCTCTAAATTGCGTCACATGGATGAGATACTTGCCGTAGTTCATTATAATGTGATTTATAATGTGATTCCCTCTGGTCCTAGGTGCGGCGCTCTGGAACGGTGCTGTGACATTCCGTAGAAAGTGGGAAATTAGTTTTTTTATTCATAAGTTTGTTTATTAGGGATGCAACATTCGTTTACATTACAGATCCACAAGCATATAGAGCCCATTATGGTCCTTTTTTGAACATTGGATCAAAATAAAACCCCTCTCCCATCCCACCCCTCTCTCTACTACTGTACAGCACAATATGTCATTGTCGAATTGCAACATAATAAAAGTTAAATCAATAAAAAATACTCCAGAATACCATAAAAATGAATTATGATTAAACAGCATATCAGGGATCAAGAGCCAAGGTCCAATGTTATACGGGAAATGTGTTTTGACGCTTTGTTTTGACACTTTCCGGTCTTCCCTGTGGTGAAAAGCCAACACAGGTCTATAAAGACTTAGCAAACTTTTCCACCGTCGTCCCGGGTTAACACACCATTTCAACACGGGTCACAAACACCGGACCACAGCGGAGGAGAAAGCCTTCTGTCTGAGGATTTGTCACAGCGTAATAGAAGCATTTGGACAGAAGAAGAAAGAACAAACGTGAAGAGATAGCAGTTGAATGAGCTGTGGGTCAGAATGTGTCATAGCATCACGTCAGCGGGGGGTCGGGGGGCTGAGGGAGAGCAGGTGTAATCTGGGGGAGCACAGAGGAGGACCCCCCCACCCCGACATCATGCTGTGTCACCCGCAGTCTGTTACCTCAAGCAGCAGAGGGGGGAGGGGAGTGCAAAAATGTGAAAGAATCTCCCCAATCGAATGAAGCTCTTTCCAAACTAAGTGTTCATCGAGCCATGTTAGATGTTTATTATCGAAGGAGAACGTCATTTTTCATTCCATAGCTGGGGGGTCTGTGTCTGGGGGGTCTGGGGTCCCTGTCAGATCAGACTCTCTCTTCCTAGCACCAGTATGGATCTCTTAGACAACACTTTTGAAGCAATTATGGTTAAGTCTAAGCTTGTCATTCTAACTCGATACCAAAACTGTCAAAATAATAATTAAATGAAAAAATAAGACAATGTCACAATCTTCAAATTATTATTAATATAAAGCTACAAATGATGATATTTAATTGATAAAGTTTTAGTGTTCGAATAAAATAAAACAGAACATCAATTAAAAAAGGAAATAAATGAAGTTATGAAGAAAATAAAAACATGCAGAAACAAAATAATGAGGATTCATAATTACTTTGGGCACAAAACTGTTGTCAAATAATAATAATACAATATTTATTTAAAATATTAACCTTTGAATGAAATTGTGACATTTATTTATTTATTTATAATTTTGACTGTGGTCCTCCATAACTTTACATGTAGCCAGTGATTTTCATCTTGGTGTTTGGGTCTGAAGGTTGAAGCTGGCATAACTACTGTATTGGTCGTGTCTCTTTTACCAAATAACAAAATGTCTTCTGCTGTGACACAATCTTAGACCTCCGCATTTTTTTGTGATTTCCTTCACCAGGTTCTCAGCAGGTTCTGTCTATATTTGGATCTAATAGTTATTCATTTGTTTGAAAAAGGCTATGCATGGATATTTAATGAAGTATTCTGTGTAGTCCCAGTCCAGGCCTGGGGCAGTTTGATCAGATCAGGGGCTTTTGGTGTCATAATGTTTTGGTACATCCCAGGGCCATTACCGGGTCATCCCATTGTTCCCCTGCCCTGTCCACTTCCAGGAGACATACATCACATCACATCACAGGAGCCGGACCCCCAGCACACACACACAAACAAAAACACACACACACACACACACACACACATACACACATACTGGTCCCAGGGGAGGGGCTTAATGAGGGTCTGGGCCGTATGCTGATGGGACACCTCTGCACCCGCCAGAGCGCAGGACGGTGGGCTAATGAAGAGCTCTGTGGAGACAGAAGCTGATTGTGTAAACGTTGTTCTTTACGGTGATCTAGTGAAAATAATAATAATACATAAAACTTGTATTGCGCTTTTTTGGGACACTCAAAAATGCTTCACATGGGGAATAAAATACAATAACAATTTAAAAAAAGGGGGTTTACGGATAAGGTTGTTTGAAAAGATGGGTTTTGAGACTGATTTAAAGTTTGGTAATGAGTCAGAGTTTCTAACGGGCAGTGGCAGTGAGTTCCAGAGGGTTGGGGCGGCAATGGCAAAGGCTCTGTCCCCCAAGGTGCTGCGGTTAGTGCGGGTGATGGGAGGGATGCATCATTTTAGTTCATTTTACCCCTTGAACTTCATCTTGGGAATTTCGGGCTCCGTTTTCTTTATTCATGCATTTAGGTAAAGCGCTGGTCCCATACACACAGTTACTTTTGTTTTGTATTGAGTATTAGACAGTCCTTTCGGTGATTAATCGGCCAATGGCTCCTAAGTCCGGCCAGAATTGTGTTTGACTGGTTTGTTTTTTTCAGATATCAAGAGCTCCCAAACTTATAAGGCAGGGCCTCCACACTAAGCATGAATGTGACTTTATCTGAGGAAGGGCACGTCTTGCCTTCAAACTCTGAATACAGCATGCATATAAAGTTTTGGTTTACTTTATTTTACCCGTAGGGAATTGTGTCATTTACGTTTGACCCATCCCGCACTGGGGCCTCTGGTAGGAGCAAAGGCGCCTAGAATGCATTCCCAGATGTAAATGCTCTTGGTCAGGACCGGAGCTGGATGATTATATCTGTTTTACATGTTTTTAGTGGTAACATGACAAGGAGACCTTCGCAAACACAGGGGGGAAACTCCACTCAGAAAAATGCTAACCACTCAGCCACTGTGGTATCCTAAACAACAAAAGCTTTCCTAAAATGTTGAACTAGTGCAATAGGCATATGATTGTAATCCAACTAATAACTCCCTAATGACGGGATGAAAGTTGAAATTCTTGCACACAGCCTCCAGAGAGAATCATCTTCATGGATCCCGGACATAAGCATGTTATTGTTGGGGGCCCTCCCTCCAGCGCCTCTGTGTGGGTATGAACTCCAAGTGTTCCCTGTAATGACTCATATTAGAATTGTAAATGAGGGGGGCGCATTTAACCAAACGTGGTGCAGATGGGGTCTGTGCTGTACTTTCCTATCTCAAACTCCTGACTTTGTGTGAATCCTCGGAACGCAAAGTCTTTGAAAATATAATTTAGTACATTTGAAACTGAGTGCTCGTCACATTGAGGAGCAGCAGCTCTGTTCCGAGCTCCTCCTGTGTGACAGAGCTTTTCTTTTGCGATGGAACCAATTGTATTCTCTGTGGTCCTTTGGATCATTTCCCAAAGCTCATGAATAGAATCAGCTGGTTACTTGTCATGTCTAAATGCTGTGGAGCTGTAAACGCCTGTGAGCAGCGGAGATGAGAGAATATAGAAACATATTGTGTTTCATCAAAGGCTCCGCTCAGACCAGAGTAATATTACCTCCATGATGCTGCCAAATCTTCTAAGTCAAGCATCAACATTTGGAGATGGGCCTTAGACGCTGTACTACGTCTCTCGACTCCAGTGGCATTTGCAGGATAAATTAAGTGTACTTGTTAAATATATCTCATATTTAGAAAATAAAGTGGAGAAACCAGGGGTAGCAGTGGTATCTCAGGTGGGAAGGGAAATAAAAAGAGGAACAACAACTATGAAGCCTTTGTGCCTTGGTATGTCGCTTCTGTAATGCTTTTTTTTGGGGATATCTTTGTTTTGTCCCTCATCTGCCTGCCTCCTGGTGGACAGCTATCAGTGGATCAATATCCCTTGTCCCCCCTCCCCTTTGGTACAGGGGTGTGGTGGTACAGGAGTGTGGGGGGACATGGGTGTGGTGGGTAAGCCATGACCAAACACAGATGATTATTTCAGTTTTTCCTCTCTACACAAAGCTACAAATCTAAAACACATTTATAGTAGGAGAATGTTCTTGGACACTGGATAAGCCTCATCTTCTGCATTGGCTCTTTTTTGAAGGTTGATTAAATAACTTCCATATTAGATTTACAATATTGTGAAATCCTATGGTTAAATTGGCTCATGCTTAATGCTGTTGTTATTGCGTGGACAAACAGATGGAAGGTCATATTGGTCCATATTATTTCCCAAAGGACAAATTAGCTCTGGGGCCATAACACTGGGTCCTAATGCTGCAGAAAGCAAATAGCAGTGTTTATTTCTATGGCATTCACATTTTCCCGAAAAAGGACAAGAATGCTTTTGTCTGTGATATAATAATTTATATAATCAGGTGGATACAGATTCTGAAAACTCTCAGAGCAAAGAGGTTTGAATCCGTTGTGCAGCGGTGCCCATACTTACTATAAAACCAAGAACTACTTTTACCACAATCATTGAGCTGTGATTATTGTCTCGTTTACCACCGTATACTTTGACCGTGCACACGCGTGTCTTGTGGGACTTTCTGTTCTTTCTTCTGAGGATGAGTTGCCAGAACACATTTCCGTGAGTTGAGCGGCTTCTCTTGATGCGTGTCAGTCAATGACCAATGACAGTACACGTCGATTAATGTCCATAAATGTTGTAAATGTGAAACAAAGTGTTGGCCTCTCTCCTCTGTGCGGACGCTCTGCTGCTGTGGATTTTCTGGATGCACCTGGGACCGCTGAGAAATGGTGCCAAACTTACCGGTCCACATCCGCTACATTGGTTTAAAAAGGATGAAAGAAACACTTAAACAAAAATAGTGGTAAATTGTTATTATTATTATTATTATATGTTGTGTATTATTATTTTTATATTTTTGATGGATAAAAATAATACAAACAATAAAAAGCAATGAAACTTTATGAGATTAATTTAGCCATATGGGATCTTATAAGTTTGACTTTCCACTCAATTTAAGGCGTGGACAGGAGCAAAAAAATAAATCCCAAAAATGTATCTATGTATAATATGTAAATACTGCCATTTGCAGTAAAACCATATTTGAATACATGTGCAAAAGTCCCCAGTGTGCACCAGACAAATACATAAATAAAACAAGCAAAAAAATGTACAAGAAACAATTGCCACTGTGAGAGCAATCAATAAAAACAGTTTCAATACAGTCATCAAAGTGCTTTGTTCTAACTGAACAAAGTTCACTTCTGAAAAGCTTGTGGAAAGAAGATGTTAGCAAAGCGAGATGTTCTTCATCTCAACGAATGACATCTTCTGTCAGAGGAAGAAGCTTGAACATGACTTTTCCAGGGGACAGAAGAATCAGAGTCTAGATTCATAAAGAGCCTCCAGAACAGGCAGCTCACAGCTCACAGTCCTCTTTGAGGACGGAGCACCTTGTTAAGTGCTCTCCTTTCTGTGGCTGTGATGTCACCGAACCACAGTCACAGAACTAATAAGCAAACTTTTTGAAAATTATGATAATTGATTGTTTACAAAATGAATTGATTTAGTCTGTGTAGGCTGATTTTTTTTGTAGTCCCCTTTGATAAGTTAGGATAAGTCATCTTATCTTTTTTGTATTTCTCTTTAAATCAAACTTTGTTTAACCCTGCAGCAGCTCAACAGATGGCTAAAGTCTACTGTGTGTCCCCAAAATCCAATGAAGCAAATATGCTACATTGTGAAATGTGGTCATTGAATGCTGCTTTCCAAAAATATGTTTCTGTCTGGTTTCTACAGGGTTAAAACTGGAATGCAATAAATAAAATGTAGGAGATAAGATTACCGGATCACACAACTTTGAGTGTGCTAATTGTCAAGGGAAGGAAATGAATTCATTGTTCAAATCTCTTCTAAGTCTATGTTTTGCATAATGTGTCCTCTTTAAGTGGAGCTGAGCGCTGGTTCCAATCGTAGTCTTTGTCCAGAGCTATGCCCCACTGCGAGCCCAGGCTCGACTCAGGTGTGAAGCAGATGTACCCGCTCTCCAAGCGCTCCCGGGGGGCCTCCTCTCTCATTTATCTCCAAAGAAGTCCCATCTGCCCCACAACCGTTACACAGGAGACACACACACAGGAGACACAGGAGACACACACACAGGAGACACAGGAGACACACACACAGGATAGAGAGGAAAGAGAGGAGAGGGAGGAGGGAGAGGGAACGTACTTCAGCCTTTCTAACGGTCAATAAAGTGAGTCATTATTTAGTGACTGTTTTGGCCGATAAACATTGACTTTGGTGTTTCATGTTTGAGAATGTAGTAGAAAATATACAGATCAAAAATACCATCCAGAAAATCAAATCAAATGTATTTATATTACCCGTCAACCTCCAACGGCAGACTAAGGGCTGGTCCTCAGGTCCAGGGAGTCCAGGGTTTCAAGCCCCATCAGTGCTTTCATGGAGCAGACAGTGTGTGGAGCTTTAAAAACAGTGCATTAAAACAGTTGTGTATGTATGGAACATTAAAAACAGTTGTGTATGTATGGTGCATTAAAAAGTAGAAAAAATAATAGTTCAGGAATGTTGACATTTCAAAACCAATTGGCAGGGAATACTTTTGTTTTAAAAATTTGATAAATCACTTTGTTCATAACATTACCGTGTAAGGATAGGAGGAGGATTTAAGGTTTCGCACCCCTACGCACTCTTACACACCCCTACGCACTCTTACACACCCCTATGTACTCTTACACACCCCTATGTACTCTTACACACCCCTACGCACTCTTACACACCCCTACGCACCCCTACGCACTCTTACACACCCCTACGCACTCTTACACACCCCTACGTACTCTTACACACCCCTACGCACTCTTACACACCCCTACGCACTCTTACACACCCCTACGCACTCTTACACAACCCTACGCACCCCTACGCACTCTTACACACCCCTACGCACTCTTACACACCCCTACGCACTCTTACACAACCCTACGCACTCTTACACACCCCTACGCACTCTTACACAACCCTACGTACTCTTACACACCCCTACGCACTCTTACACACCCCTACGCACTCTTACACACCCCTACGCACTCTTACACAACCCTACGCACCCCTACGCACAATATTTGTGAACTAGAAATGCACAAAGCGTCAAAGATCGAGACTCGCAGGATTTGTTCTTACAAGTATGCAAAAAATATACTGTATCTTTCACACCAATAACGGACGCCTGTGTTTCTCCTCCTTCAGAAGCTAAGCAGGAGGCCTGGTTAGTCCTGTGATGGGAGGCCTCTGGAAACACCAGGTGCCACAGTGGGGTGGCTGCGGTTGTAAAGTGCCCAACTGTTGTGGCGTCCTTAGTCAAGACATTTCACCCACATTGCTGAGGAGTCTGGTGTGTGTGTGAATGGCTGGTGGTGGTTAGAGGGGTCGATGGCACAGACTGGTTGTCTTGCTTCTGTCAGTGAGCCCCAGGGCAGCTGTGACTAGTATTAGTTTATCAAGACTGTGTTTGTAGTGATTGAATAATGACATGTGACGCATCTTTGAGTGTTCCAAAAAGCACAACATAAAACCTTTGCATTATTATCATTATTGGTTGATGACCTCTTGAACTTGTGTGTGGTCAGGAGCATGATGCCCAAAGCGCTGGAGGGCCAGGTCGTCATGGAGAAGACCCCACGGTACTTTGTCACCACGGATACGCCGAGCCGGGTCCACGCCATGTCACGCCACGTCAAGCTGATCGTCGTGGTCAGGGACCCGGTGACCAGGGCCATCTCAGACTACACCCAGATCATCTCCAAGACCCCCCACATCCCCTCCTTCGAGACCCTGGCCTTCAAGAACCACTCCACAGGTACCCAGGCCCCGAAACAGCCCCTTCGCAATGCTGACTATCAATGGCTGCTTTATTTGCACTGAAGAAAAAAGAAAAGTAAACAGCAGTAAATCCACACAAATACATGTAAAATCTAAAACAGTAGAAGTCGGATGAAGATTAAAGCCAAGGAAAAAATGTGTCTTTAGATATGATTTAAAAACCCTTTGTTGGAGGTTTTTAAATCACATCTTTTTCACTATTTTTTCACTATTCGACAGTTTTGGAGCAGCAGCAAAATCCAAACTGTGAGTGAATTTGCAGAGTCATTTTCTTGAGGCTCTGACCGCCAATAGAGAAAAAATATTCACAAATGTTTAAAGAAAGACACTGATCACTGACATGGACTTACGCAGCTTCAGAGTCACCTCATGTGTGTAGCTCTGAATGTGACAAGGTCTGACCACTGCTTTTGGTAAAATCACAGCTTTGCAGAGAGATTAGCCCAACATTCCTTAAAACACAAGAACCATCCTCGTCCTCCAGCCTCTTATAATGACTTTAAATGTTCATGCGTGAAATGTCCAGTCCAATTTGGCTGCTAATATTCTTGTAAATGTTCGCAGCATTAATGCAATAATTCTAGATTTATTTCAGACCTTGCTCACTTTCAAACTTTTCCAGACATAATTTTTTTTGGAGCTCAGAACTGAAGAAATGTATTTCGATTTTTATTTATGCATGCCTTTTTGATTTTATTCTGCTTAAACTTGTTTGCACCAAGAGCCAAAGCAATTTCTTAGTTTGTGACTTCTCGTGACTCACATGGCAATAAAATGATTCTGGTTCTGAAAGAGAGAGCAGTACATTTACATCATATGCATCCCTACAATGACATGAATAAAACCTGTGCTCTCTTCTATCTAGCCGAGGTGGACAGCCAGTGGAGCCCCCTCTGGATCGGCCTTTACGCCCTGCATCTCCAGCGCTGGTTGGACTGGTTCCCTTTGGAGCAAATACACTTGGTGAGCGGGGAGCGGCTCATCAGCGACCCGGCGGGAGAGCTGGCCAAGGTGCAGGACTTCCTGGGTCTCCAGCGAATTGTTACAGACAAACACTTCTACTTCAACAAGACCAAAGGATTTCCCTGTCTCAAGAAGCCAGAAGGTAGCAGCAAGCCTCACTGCCTGGGCAAAACCAAGGGCCGAACGCATGCCCGCATAGACCCCCATGTGTTGAAGAGTCTGCGGGAGTTCTATCGGCCGCACAATGAGGACTTCTACAAGCTGGCCAGGCAGGACTTTGGCTGGCAGTGACCGGAATGGACATGTGTGTGTATTTATATGGACCAAAAAGCATGTGATGAGAGTGAAGGCAAACCATGTTCTGGACTAATAACAAATGAACTTATTCTTCAGGGCTGTATAGGGAGTCTTAGGCTGTTTGAGGCTGTCTGTCTGCTTACCTCTGCTGTTTATCTGCTGCAGCCATGTCGTCATGTGAAGAACTCATGCAAGCAAAAAGGGAAATTAACTTAAACATAACTATACTTTTCTCTTAAACACTGTGATATTTTGACTTTACCAGTACCTACATATTGTACTTGTACCTTTAAAGTTACAATTGCGGCCAGCCCTATTTGCAAGATTGGTAAATTAAAGTGAATATCTGTAAGTTCAAACTCTAATGTGTAAATATGTAAAGTAGGATGACGTGTTGATGATTTCAAACTTACAGACAATCGCTTTAAGAAAAACATTTTGTTCTATTTTGCACATGAGCTTCAAAGCAGAAAGGCTACACATATTGGATTAACCCTAGTATTGGTTCTTTCACTTAATAATCAAATACTGCAGCAATAAAAATGTGGAAAGTTTCCTTTTTCTATTATTTGCTCCACTCCTGAAAGAATAAACATGTTGAATCATTTGCAATTATTTGAGTAGCATTACGTCTGTGTGAAGAAGAGTTTTGTGTTTGTTACAGTCGGCTCACACTGACTAAGATCAACAACAATGACACAAGAATTACCTCCAGCTGTCCTGGTGGTGACCCTCTTTGTGAAGTGATCAGTTTCTTGAGGTCAATATTTAATGCTTTTATTGAAAATGACTCCATTTGGTTTACGTGCTTCTCTTCAACAACCCTAACGTCCAATAGAAACAACTACACAGATCAGAATTATTTTATCTTGAAACACAATGCCCCAAGGCCCATGACATATGGACTCTGCAGGTTTAGTGGACCGCAATACTGTTTAACAGCACGCCAAAGTAAAAATACGGAAATAATAGTTTTTTCCTGGTAATTTCCATGTAATGTCCAGGTAATAAACTGGCAGGAAAAACCGTTGTTATAATGTGCTAATAACAAAGAAATACTTTTGGAATTTATAATAAATTAACATTTCCTGAAAATAATGTAATATATTACTCTTCTAAAACTATGTTATGATGTCCGTACATTGTGACAATGGTATATATTTATAATTATTACACAATTATTAAGTGTCTATGAAATTAGATACACATGTATCTAATTTTCTAATGTGTATAATTCTCTGTTTTAGTGCGACTGTTCTGTTTGAACTGAAATGAGTTTGTCAGCGATAATAATTGATCCCAACATTTCAATGACACTCTCATGTTCCCACCGCCGCTGCATCGCCACATCATTGTTGCATGACTCAAAATAAAACCATTGCACTGACATGAGATGTTGGATGCGTCGTGGAGTGTTGAGTGGGCTATGATGCAGAGTTTAAGCGTGCCCTTTTTTGTTTTACATACAGTATAATTCTTCAATGCGAACGCAGCTCTGTGGTGTGTCTTCGTTCCGAGATCCTCCAGAGACATCGGCGATTGTGTCAGTAGCACCCAGTTATGATAGAATGTGAAGTCAGGGTGAAGACATACGTCCAGAAGCACTGACTCCCCCATCGTCAGTCCTGGTTTAGTCCTGGTTTAATCCTGGGATAGCTCTGGTTTTGGCTGGGTTCCGCTGACACCAGTCCCCAAAGTCCTGTGTTTGTACTCTGCGTTGTCGTCATCAGTGATGAGTCTGATGAAACAGAGTCGTCAGAGAACTTCTGTAGGACACAGCTGTCTGTGTGTGAAGTCCACAGTGTAGAGGGTGAAGAGGAACGGAGCGAGGACAGTCCCTTGGGGAGCCCCACACTGCAGGTCAGGACCTCAGACATGCAGTCCCTGGTTCTCACAAACTGGGGTCTGTCTGTGAGGTAGTCCAGGATCCACTCAGACAGGTTACAGTACTCTACAGCTGTCTCCAGTTTGTCCTTGAGAAGCTGCAGCTGGATTGTATTGAATCAAAGAACAGGATCCTGACAGCTTGGAATAACAGAAAACTACAGTAGCACAAACACAATCAAGGGAAATCCGTCATAGTGCCTTGTAGTCCACATTTAAAATATATACAATATATAGGCCTTTACTATTATCATTATGTGGAATTATTAGAGTGATTTTCCTGTGGGAGCTGGGCCCTGGAGTCTCTATGGGATTGGATCAGAGAGCACCAGAACTGTGGATAAAGAACTGTCCCTGCACCACGGCCACAGTGACTGTTCCCACTCTACATCTACTCTGTCAATAGATTTGACAACAGCGCCGAACTCCTTTTCTACCCCGCTCCCATCTCTGTGTGGAGTGAGAGGACAAATGCCCAAGAATAACAATTGTAAACCGCTTTGTGACTCTGGTCTGTGAAAGGCGGTATATAAATAAAGATTACTTACTTACTTACTTACTTTGGTGCTTCGTTGGTCATTTCATGTGAAAATGATTTGTGTCTTTTGAAATAAGAGGTTTTTCATGTGTCACATTGGCACAATATGCTACTTGATCAATTCTAGAATATTGTTTTATAAGTTTCCTTTGGTTAAAAAAAGGTGTGGAAATAGAAAAACAGAAACATTCATGCCACCATGGACGTCGGAACTATTTTCTGAGAGGGGGGGCGGGTTTTTGTTGGGAGAGTCGAGGGAGAGACTCATACTTGGATTACACTGGATAATAACATACCATCTTAATTGTTAAGAAAAACAAAAAAATAAACAATATATATCAAGCAAGTCACTTATCAAACTGAACATTTTTTTTTTCAATACGCATTCATGCGTTAGTCTCTCCGGTGGCTTCATTGTGTTGTGTAGCCCAGTGACGTGCGGTCAGATGAGGCAGGTAAGGCCCTCACCTAAGATCATAGAAAGAAAAGTAATAAAATGGATACAATAATGTTTGGTCACTTTATCAAGTGATTTGTGCTGTGCCTTATTTCATTTATTTATACCTTGAAATCGCAGATTTGACAGAGCGGCGCTGTGAGGCAAGCCTCTCTTGGGAGACGTAAAAAGCAACAGCTCACATGCAGGGAGAGTCCTGTGAGGTGCTATCAAACTGTTTTCTCTGTTTATCACAGTTTAAAAAGTTCAAAAATATTTAATTTACAATCAACATGTTTACATTTAAGAGGATGGCTCATAAAGTGTGTTTTTGAAGCAAACATGGGTCTTAATTGCGCTCAACCACAGCTTGTAAGTGAGGAAAGCCTCAAGGGGGCGCTTGTGAGCCCAAACTTTGGCTGCATCCAATTCCATCAGAAAGCTCCTTTCTTGTTCTTCTTCTGCTAAGGGCAGCTACAGGTTTGGCTAACATACCTATAATACATTTTAAGATAATTTAAATGCACTTAGAGTAATGTTTTGCTTCCAATAATGATATGAATCATAAGAAAAGGAGGTGAAGGGTAAGGTTGAATTTAGAAATTGGATTTACCCGGGAGTCGGCTGCGGCAAAACTCGGAGTTTACGGAGGAGACACCCGTTTTTTTTACTTTTTAAAACTCATTGAACTTATTTCCAAATGGAGGATTACATGTCTGTGCTCAAACTATTATCTGGACTTAAACATGAAACTGGTCCTAACTGAAGTGGTCTGTGCTGTTCATTAATACCTAAGGTAAGGCCCATAACACACTTTGTACTTTTTACAAACGTTTGCGTTTTGTATGAGAAAACTATGCAGACATTAAATCATATTCTGCTGTAGCCAAACAAATTGTGTATAAGCCGCTCCTGTTCCTGTAGGTCCTGTTGGTTTATATGATGTATAATCATATGAACACATGATTGATCCCCCACCGCACGTCACTGGTGTAGCCAGGTCTCTAATCTGCGCAAGGCTGAGAAAGAGCGCTCAGAGGCTGCGACAGATATTAGCCAGACAGAGCTTCATAAGCTTCTCCGACAGCATGGAGCGGGTTTTGGGCTGCAAGGAACGCAGGATAGTGATAACTTCTCGCTCCCGGCACACGCGGAGGGGGTGCGGCCGCACCCCCCGCACCCCTAGTCCCGACGTCTATGCATGCCACTGTTTTAGAAGTGTATTGCTTCAACAATAGAACATGTTTTCTTAAATGTTGACTCACATTGGCAGCGGTCCTCAATGTTCCGTAAGCCTCAGAAGGATAGTAGTAAAGTGCTGATGTTCTGAATAATGGATGCACACAAATGGACTGCGGATATAATCAGCGCTCTATCAGACCGAATGTCAACGCCACACATTCAGAGCAACATTATCAGGAAGAACGTGACCTCATGGTCTGTTAGGTGCACAACATTTTCACATCAATGAACCTACACCGTGGCCTCCTACTTTATTGCGATCGAAAAATTCCAAATATTTGTGGACTCAGACTAAAGGAAACGGCCAACAGCGCTCCCCAGAGGGCCCATGTTTTGGCCACGAGAATTTGAAGGGATTTTTTTTTCATCACAAACGAATGTACAAATTTGTAAGTAATATAATTAATGACATCAATATTTGCGTATGGAAGCAAATACAGACAAGAGTGAATTTCACATAAAACGAGCAACAAAATAACAAACTGTACTGTTTGGGAAAAGACTCCTTCATTGACAATAGACCTGTGTGTGTTTCTTTTTGCTTTGCCGCGGTATTTTAGGAAATTTAAAAAATAAATAACTGAACTTTTTACTCAGTAACATTTGATCAGGACATGAAAAGTGTGTGAACAGCGCTTCAGTCTGTATTATTTCACACGACACACCTCCCTCTGGTGGCGGAAACTGACAATGCAGCCTGTATGGAGATATTATAAATCTCCAACGCGCGGTCTGAGATTTCATTCCCTTGAAAAGGTTATTTGGATTAAGGACGAAACGTCGGGACACTGTTATCATTATTTGATGTTGTTTTTAAAGACCTCATAACTTTGCTACACATGGCCACGAAGCAATACAAAGATTAAGAATATTGTGTAATGGAGGGTAGGGGGGGGTTAATAGGTGGGGTAATAGTGTAATGGGAGAGGTGTTAATTGGGGTTAAGGGAGTAACAAAATAATGTGAGTCAAAGCATTATTAATAAATCCTGTTTGAAAAGACAGCAAAGCTTACCTCGAACAAAACATGTTTACGAGTTGTTTCAAAATGGACTTTTCCATCAACATGCAGTATGTAGTAAAGTGAATGTAAAATATTGATATATGTGCGATACTGCCATGGTGGACACTGGTCTTTTATTGGGGAAGACTGACACCTAGTGGAGAGCTTGAGCAATAACAAAAACACGAACCAAAACAAGCAATTTTTTTATTCATGTTAAACTCATCTCAGCGAAATATGAGATGGCGCTATAGACAACACAAATCAACAGCAATTACTGGAAAAATGTTAAGGTCATGCGTTATTTCTGAAAGTACATTATAAAACTGAAAATGAAAAACACATTAACAGCAATCGTATTTTCAATGCACTTATAAAACAAAATTATGAACAACTTTCTATTTCTGGGTTCAAATATTGCTATCAAAGAAAATGGCACTCGGTCTTTGACAAAAATATGCAAACATTAGGACCCACCACAGTGTACATTTCTAAAACTATTATTATTTTAGCTTTAGAATGTGTCATAATCAAATTAACTATTTTCCTATTGCCTGGATAGAGCTCCCATAAAACATTAGATATTCCATTTACAGAAGCATTGTTTGGAAATAGCACAATAATCCTGTGGTCTCCTCAGAACTGAAGATAATGTTACTACAAAGGTCGGTGGCACTTGAGACACGTTATTTAACAATCTCCAGTGTTTGGTCTGGATGGATATAAAGAATAAAAAACACATTCAGTTGTGGTCACTAGTTGCCATAGCTACAAATGCCATACAGTGAACATCTGTAATAAGCTGCAAGAATATTCAGTCTTTTGATCGTAAATAGAAAACATTCCTTTGCAAACAAACAAACAGTAAACAATCTTCTTCCTGTTGGACAAACACTGTGTTTTAATCAAGTGTAAAACAGAAGAACCCCGACTTAAAGACAAGAATCTATGAAGCAATGTTGTATCATGTTTGCAAAGAATACATGTTTATTACTAGTCAAGAACATCAAGTACTTCATGTACTGAGCTATTATGCGGGGTAATGTGATCGCCTCCGTGTGTGTGTTTTTTGAGCCGTGTTCTTTTTTTACATATACAGTGCCATAAATGACAATTGCGTTATTCACCAGAAGAATGATAATAATTATATATATATCCTTCCCGGCCATTTTTGTGTGTGTGGAATAATGTCTGCCCCGTTTCCTCATGTATGATTTACACATAAATGACATGTCACCAAAGGCCGATGACAGCTCTGCAGCCGAAACAAAGTCATTACATCTAACTATCTTTCTACATCTAACATGTAGAAAGAACCAGAAAAGAAAATATGAACCTTTTTAAATCAGATCAAGTTAGTGATCAGTGTGAGCCAGAGGTGCAATAGCGTCTCAGCTGTAAGATACACAACGCCTCATGCGCATTGAGTAAAAACACAGGAATTTCACCTAAAACCCTGTGTCGCCTTTTCCTCCCACACTGAGGGACATGAGCTGGTGTCAGAAGCACTGGACCTTTAACATGGCTGTGCAACCTCGTCATTTTGCAGAGGCATATTCAGTCACACGAAGGACAGTACTTTGCATAATGAGCAGAACAAGTTGTGGAGCTGTTTGGGTGAGTGAAGCTCTTACCGTCAGAGTTTAGGCTGTTGCACGTGCTGCTCTTTCCTTTACAAAGTTGTCCTTGTAAACAATGTGTTCGTTTTTATTATTAGTGGATGATAAACTTGCTGCAGGCCTTTACATCCTGCGCGTTTTACTACCGGAGGTACAATTGAATTCAACATTGGTCAATGTTGAATTCAATTGAATGAGTGTGTAGGTGTATAATTACATGTCAAAGGCCCTGAGGTCTGCAGTGACCCTCTGCAAAGGAGGAGTCCGTGCTCAGTGGTTCCCTGTTTATCGCGGGGGTTACTGAATGTTCTAAAAATAACCCACAACAGCTGAAGCATTACTGCAGAGATATCAAACCTGTTCATTGTGGGTCTGAGAGCTGCTGCAGCTGTCAAAAGACATGCATACCATATAAAATACAGCTGCACAGGACACTGTAGTGTGTGGCAGGAGCAGCACTGAGGGAAACAGGACGACCCGGTAGTCCTCTAATCACACATGCCACAATAGTTTTCTTCTGACTGTAAATAAAGGTAACTAATACAACTCATGTTACATCAGCAGTTATTTTATGTTGTTGGAGTACACACACGTGCATGAGAAGCATGCTGTAAGCAACGCAAAAACTACACACAAAAAAACGGCCAAACAGCAAGGCAGTGAAAGCACTTTTGAGCTTGTTTCATTTACGTCTGGTGCACACCGGGGCCTTTTGCACAAGTATTCCATTGTGGTTTTACTGCAAATGGCAAATAAAGAAACTAATCTGAATGAATGAATCTGTGAACCACAGTACTCGTGTCGAGGGCAGTTCTTAGCAGTGACCATGGGAGATCGGGCAGATCTCGGGTCAGCAGTAGCCGTGGGAGTGTGTGTGCTCGGGCAGGTCACTCAGGTCTAAGAACATGGAGGCGTTGGAAAGTCTGCGTGTGCCGGAGGACAGGTCCAGCAGTTCTTCGGCCGTGCCGCTGGGGACAGTGCTCACGTACATGTCCCACAGCTGCTGAGGAGAGTCCAGCTCCAGCAGCTTCTGCTTGATCTTCAGGTTCTTCTCGATGTTCCTCCGCTTGTGCTTGAACTCCAGGATGGTCTTGGTGTAGCGGTTGATGGTGGTGACGGAGGAGGCCATGCAGGCGGTGAAGGAGCTCCAGGCCAGGCTGGAAGCACAAACACTGCTTAAAGCTGAGGAACCAAATCAAACAAGATTGCACTCTTCATGTTTTTATAAAAAATCTTATCTTCACATTCTTGTAAGAAAGAGCTCTGTGAGTCACGATTTGACTCTTTGGGTTGAGAGTGAGGATGGTCCTCTCTTTTACACTTTACCTGAAAAGGCTGATCTAAAGATGTGAAAATGAGGGAGAGAACCTTTAAGCCGATCTTCAAGCCTTTTATTTCATAAAAGAAGAAGAGTGTAGATAGTGTAAATATTGTTAATAATAACCCCTTCAATTATTAGGCTGAAATTAATATATAATAATTTAACTTAAGATCCATTGCCATCACCACCCAAGAGGGACCACCATCAACCAACATGACATTCTGGTTGTATGCTGCTCTGCTCTACACAGCTGCTGGCTCAATAAACTTTAGGGTTTTCAGCTAAGAACACTTATAGTCTAGAAGTCTCCACTCATTGATATTTTTGCCTCCAAAAATGCAGTTGAAATGTTGCATTTTTGATTGCCATTTGTGTGTTTCTGTGTTGCTCTTGGTCCAAGGTCTCTGGGTCTGACTCACATGTAGGACCAGCTGTAGTCCCAGGTCTGAGGCTTCCAGTCCTCTGGGCCCAGGCTCACGGTGAGCTGGAAGGCAGTAGTGAACATCATGTGGGCCACCATCCCCAGCAGCCCTGCAACACACACACACACACACACACACACACACACACACACACACACACACACACACACACACACACTACAGTAATACTCTTGTACTTACACACACTGACCACAAGAGGTCAGCTTTCTACCACAGTACATACCATGAAATAGTAAATCAGTCTACAATCTTCTATTTCTGGTTGCTAATAATAATAATAATAATAATAATAATAATGATAATAATAATGCAAACTCCTCAGAGCTTTGCACCTTGTCCTCTCCAGAGATGTTTCCAGATGTTTGAGTAATCCTGTTTTACTTTTGTTTCATAAATACCACATGCTGTCGTCCAATGAAGTGTCTTGTAAAAGTAAAATATTGTGAACAAATCAGGCCACAACTCATGTATTCATCTTATTGAAATACAGGTTTTATATCAAAATATCTCTTGCATACTATATGTGGATGCAAGAGATATTTTGTGCTTTAAATCCAATTAAAGTTGTTGATTTCATTGCTAAGGAGTGAATATTGCCTCTTCCTTCCGTCCTCTGAGTTTGGATCCTAGTATCTGATGTGACCCACGGTGTCTGGTGCTTACGTCCGCGGTTTATCTCCCGCTTCTTTGAGGCGCAGGAAACAGAAGATTCTAGTTAAGAGCATAACATTGTTTTCCCCAAACTGCTCACTGCAGCACATTTCACCGTCTCAACTCTCATCATTGTATCCTCCAGTGTCAGCACTTGCTCAAGCTCCTGTGTGCTTAGGATTATTATGGGATGTGTGCTGTGGAACTTAAAAATATGTATATTTCTCCTGTATGATCGGTCCTTTAAAGGAGTATTGTTCCATGTTCAGCGTCCCAGGAGTGAACCGTCCGTTCATGTTCTGTGTGGTTATTGTTTACTGTCGCTGACAGACATTTGGGGAGAAGGAGAAAAAAAAGACAACCGTTTTTGTCTTTTAGCACAAAAAGTTTCTCTGGTGAAAAGACCATTACGTGCTTGAGGGCTGCAGCTAGTAATGAGTATTTTAGTTATCCAGTATTGTATAGAATACCTTGAATACTCTATTACTAACTGCTTTTGCTGCATATATTATATATATATATATATATATATATATATATATATATATATATATATATATATATATATATATATATATATATATATATAGTTTATAATAAATTAATCCAATCCTCTCTGATTGTGTTATTGCTTTTGAACTATTTAACAAAGAGGAATTTACTTGAAAGGTAAAATAAGTTTGTGTAAGCCCTCAGTCGTACAGGGATTAGTCAAAGCAAAGGAAGGTTTCTCACCCATCATCTGTACTTCTTAGCAAGTTTTCCCGACGTTTCGTCCTCAACCTGGGGACTTCTTCAGGGAATGAATTCTCGGACCGCGCGTTGGAGATTTATAACCTATGGGTGTGGTAAGCCACACCCTAATCCTGATACTAACTCGTAAACAATCTACGGTCTGCTTGATGTAGACGGGAGCAGGTCTAACGACCCTGCTGAGGCTAACGACCCTAACTCCTTAGCATGTCACAGACCTATTGTCTGCTGGGATGCTCAAGTGGAGTGCAGGTCTCACCCCTCCTAACTCATTAGCATGTCACTGACCTTGTCCCAAGTTAGGGCGTTGTTTTTAGGCAAAGCAAAGGAAGGTTTCTCATCATAGTTGTAAGGTTGTAAGGTCATCATACTGGAGAACGGACAATTAGAGACTGAGGTCTTCAGAAAGTCCACTCACACTGACCAGTACTTGGCCTTTGATTCAAATCATCCGCTACAACACAAACTCGGGGTCATTAGAACGCTTCAACACCGAGCCCACCAGGTCCCCACTAGCTCGGAGGGAAAGAACAGAGAAACCAAACATGTTCAGAGAGCACTTTCCAGATGTGGCTACCCCAAGTGGTCTTTTACTAAAGCCCAAAGGACGAGAAAGGCCAGAGACACAGTCCTACAGACAGAAGAAAGTAGGAGGAGAGGGGTGTCCTTACCGTATGTGGCGGGAGTTTCAGAGAAACTACAAAGAATCTTTAGGCAACACAAAATCCCTGTGTATTTCAAACCTTTCAACACGTTAAGACAGAAATTAGTGCATCCCAAAGACAAAACACCCAGACACAAACAGAGCAATGTGGTGTATTCAATTAAATGTAGTGAAGAGGAGTGCACTGACCACTATATTGGAGAAACCAAACAAACTCTACAGAAACGACTTTACCAACATCGTAGAGAAAACTCTAGTGGGCCACAGTCGGCTGTTCATCTCCACCTGAAGGCCTCCAACCACACAGTGGATGACACAGAGGTTAAAATTCTGGCTCGGGAGAAGAATTGGTTTGAGAGAGGGGCGAAAGAAGCCATTTTTGTGAGGAAACAAAAACCTTCTCTTAACAGAGGAGGAGGGTTAAGATTTGTTTTGCCTCGCATCTATGACGACATCCTAAAAACAACGCCCTAACTTGGGACAAGGTCAGTGACATGCTAATGAGTTAGGAGGGGTGAAACCTGCACTCCACTTGAGCATCCCAGCAGACAATAGGTCTGTGACATGCTAAGGAGTTAGGGTCGTTAGCCTCAGCAGGGTCGTTAGACCTGCTCCCTTCTACATCAAGCAGACCTGAGATTGTTTACGAGTTAGTATCAGGATTAGGGTGTGGCTTACCACACCCATAGGTTATAAATCTCCAACGCGCGGTCCGAGAATTCATTCCCTGAAGAAGTCCCCAGGTTGAGGACGAAACGTCGGGAAAACTTGCTAAGAAGTACAGATGATGGGTGAGAAACCTTCCTTTGCTTTGAAAGGTAAAATGTCTCTTTTGTTTGTGTTTTCATTCATGTAAGTTGGAAAGTTCTCACATTGTCCTTCCCTTGCAGTGGAAATTACTTAAGAGATAGTTGTGAATGTGTTTTTGCTACGTTCACCTTCCGCAGGCGGTTATCCCTCTTTCAGCTCGATGCTCTACCAGAGACCAGGGAGCTTGATATAACTATAATATAATATTTTAGTATAATTCACATATAAAATGTTGAAACATCTTAAATGCTTCATCAGATTGTTGTTAGAGCGGTTAGTTTGGAATGTTTATGGAGTGTAGGATTTACCGGAGAGCACGGTGAAGATTGCTGCAAAGGCGTTGAGCTTGAGGCCATCTATCACGTTCCCGATATGACACACCTCTATGGACATGAGGATGCCCCCAGTGGAGAGGAGGAGGATGTACAGGCACTCTGCCACGATGCACAGCCACAGCACTCCTGAAAGACAACACAGGTTCCTCATCCACAGGCGTCACAGCTAGAACAACAAGCAGCATCATTTATGTTCATCCAAACTAATACTAGTGAAAATAGCTGGACCGAGCTTTCACC
The DNA here is from genome assembly GCA_964034765.1 of Knipowitschia caucasica. Taxonomy (NCBI): domain Eukaryota; kingdom Metazoa; phylum Chordata; class Actinopteri; order Gobiiformes; family Gobiidae; genus Knipowitschia; species Knipowitschia caucasica. Next base: position 9,283,630 of record OZ035831.1, read on the forward strand.
CTGCCAAGATGCTGTTGGGACATCTTTTTCTGCTACAGTCATGGATTTACTATAATATCTGGATAGTGTATTACAGCTTGGAGCTAAAGGACCCATGTGCTCGGGGAATTCCTACAGTACTGCAAACTTAATGAGACTTCACGTGGGCTACCCAGACATTTTCCGGTTAGAACTCAATGTAAACTAAAACAGCTCGACCTCAGCTGACAGAGAAACAACAACCTTCATAAAGGAGGATCCTGTGGGGATTTTAGTGTCCCCACGGAAAAAAAACAAACAAAAATATTTGGCTTGTTTCTGGTTTAAACACATACAAATGATAAACAAGCCTTGAAATTACTGACTTTGGCTTGTGTAATGTAAAGTATTGTGATTAACTTAGAATATCAAGATTCTGTTATTGTCTATTTATGGCCTGCATGTTTCTTAGAACTCAAAGCCTCCAAACCCTCTAGGAACTGCAGTCGAGAGTATTTTTGGTTTCATAACAACAACACTCTTAGATTTCTTTGATTCAGGCTGCCAGTCAGACCCTGTAGGCATCAACTTGGAAACCATGGGAAGAAATATAGAGGGTTATAGGAAAACTCAAACATTGTTTATTGCCACTTCAGCCTCAATTAAGTTTACAAACACTATAACAGAGGCTAAAGAATAATTAAAGAAGCATATCATGCATAACATCAAAACCATTCTAACACGCGCAGGTCGAACTGCCTGAGCTTTTATATAACAGTTAAAGCTAAATGAAGAAGAATTCTGTTGATACAAGAGCAGTTATCATTAAGAAGAATGTTGTTAACACCAAAGCTCTAATATATCCTGGAGTCAAACGACTTCAACAATGGTTGAGGAGGACAGAATGTGGCTGATGTTAGGCCATTACGCGCAGGACCTGTGCGCACATCAATCAACCCTGACAGAAGGGATAGATCCATTCTGTTTCAGAGGTCATCTTTCAAAAGTGTGACCTGAGAAAAGGGATATGGGGAGGGTGAGTAATTGTGTCGCACTAAAAGCTAAAACAGTGGTTTCCTCCAGCATCTTTGAAAGACTCTCCCTCAGGCCAAAACGCTTCTACGGCCAAAACCTAGAGAGCTAAAATTTCTTAACTGAGTCTCTAGGGAATGGAGAGACACCAAAAAAAAACCTCTCTATAGGCAACTCTCGGACTGTTAGCTTGAAAGACATCCCGGCTGCAGGACATAGGAGCTCCAGCTTTGTGAGCAGCTCCATCGAAGCAGGCATTTGATATTGTAGGCTGAATGGGACACCCAAGTCAGCGTCTGCAGCTGAGAGGTAGACACTGGTGGAATTTAGGTCCAGTTCTCTGAGCTGTTTTTTGTTATTCATGCAAAAAATGCTAGGCTTGATCATGCATCTCAGAGTTGACATGTCAAAGCGGTTAAGGTCTGGGAATACAGCGAAGCAGTATCTAACTACAAAATATTTTTTATGGTTTTGATTTCAAATAACAGGACGTAGAAAATGAAAGTAAGGACTGTTTGTTTTGTACATCTCACTGAGGAGTAGGGGTGGGAACTCAGGGTACCTCATCATACAATACAATGTGCGATATAAAGCTCACGATAACGATTATTTCACGATATGACGATGCAGCAATTATTGATATATTGGTCAAAAATATACCTACGATAATATTTTTTTGCTTTATGGCGTAAATTAAGTAAAAAAAAACTTTCTTTCAAGATAAATGGATAAAGTGTCATGTGTAACATTAAAGTGAACAGGCAAAAATGCCTTTTAACCTGCGCATTTTAGTAAAAATCTTACTTAATCTGTCTCACATCCAACAAAATCAATATGAACATTCTACAGAAATTGTAGAATGTGTATGGTAGCCATATATTAAATATCAATACTTTAAAAAAATAAATATTTTTTTTTTTTTTTTTTTTTTTAATCGATACTTAGCAAAAGCCTATTGATAATCAATTGCGTGAGAAAGTAACACGATACATCAGCATATCGATATATTGTCACACTCCTACTGAGGAGATGCACGACATAACAGAGTTCACCATTAGCAGCCAATGTAAAATGTGAAGCCAGCTCCTCTTCTGGGTCCATGCAGTCTCCTGTCGGCAGTAGCGAGTGACGCTCGGGGATAGTAACTTTAGGGAAGATCCTGCACTGATGCTCTCATATAAGGCTTTATAATTGGCCCAGCGCTTTGCTGACTGTGAGAACCAGTTATATGTCTCCCTGTTCAAATAGTTATAAATAGGGCAATTATATCCAGGGAGTGACACACGCATCTTATAAGTTGTAAATTTGGCTGCCTCTGTTTCAGTACCACGTACGAACATTACACTGACACCTGGAATGTACCTGTCTCGTCTTTCACTTTATCTGGCTGTGTGGCACGTAATGTCCTGTATCATCTTCGTTCCTGGTTCCGTATTTGGATTTTGAGTTTTGTTTTCCTCTGGACTTTTATTTTCCTTTTATTCCCGCATTTTGAGTCCTCCTGCTCCCCACCTCGTAACAGCTATCCCTTTATTAAAAGTAGATAAGCGCTCAGATGAACACAAAGAACCCACCAATTAAAAGGCGAATTTCAATTATATATAATTTATTTTATTTTACCCAGTGTACTGGGTGGCATCTCTGGCCACCCCCCCGACCCAGAAATGGATTAAGGGGTAGAAAATGGTTGGATGGATGGATCAATCATGTGACGGAGCATAAAACTTTAAAAGTACTCTGGCTGCGCCATCATTTTATTTCACATTCAGAACCCCGTCACATATGGTGTCAGGAGTGGGATGGCGAGCCGAAGAAAAAGAAAAGGACTTCGTTCCCAAAGGAAGTATGAAGAGGAGTATGCTTCTGATGATGCGGTGGAGACTACGGTCCATGAGCACGGTGGTGCCACTGCGCCACCTATGTCAGAGCTCGTGGTCCTCATGAAGGATTTCATGCAAGGTCAGCAGAGGAGAGAGGAGGGTCTGCTTGAAGAGATCCGTAACCTCCATACGACGCTGCAGTCACCTTCACCCGCATCGAGAGCTAGGGCTCCAGGAACTTCTCGGGCAAGCAGTCCAAGGAGGGATTTGCCAACCCCTGGACCTTCAAGGCGACCCCAGGGCGAGTCGACCACACTGCACCGGCTGTCAGAACAGGGTTCTGCTGGTCTGGACAATGCAACCCCTTTAGATTGGCGACCATATGCAGTGGAGCCAAAGATTCCTCCATTCCAGATTGGGGAGGACATTGAAAATTATTTATTGCAGTTTGAGCGCATAGCTAAGACTTGGAGATGGCCAGAGTCTGAGTGGGCATGCCGTCTCGTACCACTGCTGTCTGGAAAAGCATTGGAAGCTTACACAGCTATGGATGAAGATGAAGCTCACTGCTACAAGGACTTGAAAGAAGCGCTATTAACCAAATTTGACATTTCCCCTGAAACTTATAGGCATCGTTTCCGGTGTCCCACAGTTCCGTCTGGAGAGACCCCGACTGAGACATATCATCGCCTCAAGAGCCTGTACCGGAGATGGGTTCGTCCCGACCAGCTCACCAAGGAGCAAATCGGAGAGCTCGTAATCATGGAGCAGCTTCTACGTGTACTACCACCCGACGTACGTACCTGGGTCCGAGAGCATGAGCCTGAGGATGGTCTTACCGCGGCCAGATTGGCACTGCAGCACCAGAACACTCGTCGAGGAGGACCTCCTCGGTTCACCAGTTCTGCACCACGATCTTCGCAGACGTCTGCACCCAACTTCCGTGTGCGGGAGGCAAGTCAGGACACCAGAGGTAAACCCAGCTCTGCTTCAAGTCAGCCAGCGACTGGTAAGCCTTTTGTTTGCTTTTACTGTCAGCAACAAGGACATAAAGCGTCCGTTTGTCCAGTGCGGAGGGATAAGCTCACTGGAGCATGCTATGCACCGCGTGAAGAGAGTGAGCATCCTAACCCTCTGGGACTAAAGAAACGTACATTTAAGACTGTGACTGTAAATTCACAACAGGTGACAGCACTGTTAGACAGTGGCAGTTTCACCTCCCTGTTAAAGAAGAACTTTGTGTCTGTCAACTGTTTGGACTACACTGTAAAAACTGATATTTTGTGTGTGCATGGTGACAGCCATACATACCCAAAGGCAGAAGTGACTATCCTGATTGATGACCAACCGTATCTTATGACTGTTGCTGTGGTAGAGAACTTACCTGTGGACTTAGTACTTGGTACTGACTTACCTGTTCTTCTAGATCTACTGCAGAAAGGACAATGTCATACTGTTCCTAATGTTAATGATCTGTGCAAAGTAGCATGTCCTGTTGTTACTAGGGCTCAGGCCAAGGCTGGTGTGGAACCCCTGCCTGACCTAGATGATGACTTGTTTGAGGGAGGAACAAAGGGTCCCAAAAAGTCTAAGCGGCAGCGCAGGTTTGAGAAAAAGCTAATGCTAAGTGACCAGGAGGACCAATGCATGAATGTTGATGACCTGTGGAAAGTTCCTGACAATATTGCTGAGTTACAGAAACAAGATGTGTCATTGAGAGCCTGTTTTGAAAAGCTGCATGCTAAAGCTAATGTCAATGCTAATGTGACTGGGAAAGAGCAGTTTGCTGTGATTAACGATGTGTTGTATATCTCTGAGAATTCTCAGAAACGTCTAGTTGTCCCTGCACCTTGTAGGCAGCTGATTTTGAATGTTGCGCATACACTTCTGTGGGCTGGACATTTTGCTCGCCATAAGACCTACTTGCGTGTTAGTTCCCGTTTCTATTGGCCAGGGATGTATTGTGACATTGAACAGTTTTGCACCACATGTCCGACATGTCAAAAGACTGCTCCCACGCGCAAATCTGATCGTGCACTTCTCCATCCACTGCCCATTATTTCTACACCGTTTCGTAGAATAGCAATGGATATTGTTGGCCCGCTAGTAAAGAGCGCCCGTGGTCACCAATGTATTCTTGTACTCTGTGACTATACAACCAGATATCCAGAGGCATTCCCACTCCGTACAATCACTGCCCCCACTGTTCTTCGTGCCATGGTTCAACTGTTTTCAAGAGTCGGAATTCCAGATGAAGTGTTGACGGACCAAGGGACTAACTTTACATCTCGTCTCTTACAGTTGTTTCACAGGCAGCTTGGGATCACTGCACTCCGAACCACACCCTATCACCCTCAAACTGATGGACTCGTGGAAAGGTTCAATCAAACCCTGAAAAGGATGCTCCAAAAGTTTGTCAGCGACACAGGAAAAGACTGGGACAGATGGCTGCCATTCCTTTTGTTTGCATATAGAGAGGTACCGCAGGCATCCACTGGATTCTCCCCTTTTGAGCTGTTGTATGGCTGGGACGTTCAAGGACCGATGGATATTTTAAGCAAAGCTTGGACAGCCCCAGAGACTAACTCAAATGAGCAGGGCATTGTGCAATATGTTTTACAGATGCGGGACAGGTTGGCAACCTATCGCGATGAAGCGGAAGAGAACCTGAAGGAGGCTCAGAAGAAGCAGAAAACCTGGTATGACCAGCAGTCCAGACAACGAGCGTATCAGCCAGGTAAAAAAATTCTCCTACTACTTCCCTCCTCCAACAGCAAGCTGTTGACCAAGTGGCAAGGGCCATACACAATCACCCGAAGGACTGACCCGGTCACGTATGAGATTCATCAGCCTGACAGAAAGAAGACCCGGCAGATCTACCACGTGAATCTTCTGAAAGAGTGGAAGGAGCCATCCATCCAAGCGCCAGAGATGTCACTGCTGGTGAGGCAGGTGGAAGAGGCAGAGGATGAAGACCCCGGTGTACCCATCGTCACCGATCCCTCAGAACCCCTCGTTGCACACCTTGCTGCAGACCAAGCTGCCGATCTCCTTGAAGTCTTCAAGTCTTCGGGTTCGGCACTGTTTGCTGCCGAACCCGGAAGGACAACGCTGATCGAGCATGTCATTCGTCTCAAGGACCAAAATCCTGTACGTCAGCGACCCTACCGTGTCCCTCAGCAGCTGGTGGCCCAACTTCGGCAAGAAGTAGAGTCCATGCTGGAGCTTGGAGTCATCGAGCCGTCTACAGTGGTGTAGTCCAGTTGTTATTGTTTTTAAGAAAAATGGATCCTTGAGGATCTGCATTGATTTCCGGAAACTCAATGCCATCTCAGAGTTTGATGCATACCCGATGCCGAGGATTGATGATCTCCTCGATTGCATTGGCTCAGCAGCCTACATCACAACCCTGGACCTGTGTAAAGGTTATTGGCAGGTGCCGCTGGAGGCTTCAAGCAGACCTTACACCGCGTTCAGAACGCCAGCCGGACTTTTCCAGTTCACGGTAATGCCCTTCGGTTTGCACGGTGCCCCTGCAACATTCCAGCGTCTGATGGACCGTGTACTGCAAGGATGTGAAGAGTTCAGCGCTGCATACCTGGATGATGTTGTCATTTTCAGCCCAACCTGGGATGAGCATGTGCGTCACTTGAGGGCCGTGCTGAGGAAGATCGAGGCAGCTGGTTTGACCCTAAATGTGGCCAAATGTGAGTGGGCTCGCCGTGAAACCCGGTACCTCGGTTACCAGCTCGATAGAGGAGAGGTGCGACCGCAGTTGGATAAGGTGGAAGCTATCCAGAAGTGTCCTCGTCCTCGAACCAAGAAGGAGGTTCGATCCTTCCTGGGTCTCGCTGGATGGTATCGGAGGTTTGTGCCGCAATTTGCCACAATCGCAGCACCACTCACAGCCCTAACGACAAAAGATAAAAAGAACCCGGTAACATGGACAGAAGCATGTGAAGAAGCTTTTAATACTTTAAAGAATCTGCTTTGTTCTTCTCCAGTTTTCCGCAGTCCAGATTTTGACCGTCGGTTCCTCGTGCAAGTAGATGCCTCGGAGGTGGGTCTGGGAGCTGTACTTACCCAAGGAGAGTCTGGAGCTGAGCAGCCGATCCTGTACCTGAGCCGCAAGTTATTACCCCGAGAATCCCGCTACTCCGTTGTAGAAAAGGAAGGATTAGCCATCAAATGGGCCCTAGAGAGTCTAAAATATTACTTACTTGGTAGAGAGTTTGATCTAGAAACGGACCATAGAGCCCTCACATGGATCAACTCTATGAAAGACCACAATGCCCGTCTGACTCGATGGTATCTTTCATTGCAGCCCTTCAAGTTTGCTGTCCGCCACCGTTCTGGCAGATCCAATTTGGTAGCCGACTACCTGTCCAGGTTGCCAAAACTTTGTCAACCTTCGGGAGGAGAAGGATAATGTGACGGAGCAGCCTCCGTCAATGCCCAGGGCAGTCTCCCCAGTCCGTGCGCACTTCCCCCGCACACACGCACATGCATACATACCTAACTCACTTGCCGGTTTGTCGTTCCTGTTCCTTGTCAGTCCGTTCCGTTCCCATCCTCGTTCATTAATTCATCCCAGTTGTCTTGGGTGCACACTAGGCCTCTGGTTAACCATTCCCATCCATAGTTTTGCACTCCATAAAGTTTCCACTCAGTATCCGTCTCCCCACCAAACTCCAACCCGGCTAACCGAGCGCAGTCCGCGCTTCCTGTTTTGAGCGCCTCGCACGTACGTCTGCGTCTGACGTCATTGGTGACGTCATCGTATTTTTCGGGTTTATTTTGGGAAATGTATTTTATTATTTTTCCTCTGTAGTCTACAGGTGCAGAGGAGAACTCTACAGTAGAGGAGTTGATTGTGGATTTATCCATATTTTTGTTATTAGGAACGTAATCATGGTTTATGTAGAAACTAAAAGTTTATGACTTAATTGACATGTAGGAGGAGCCTGAGGGGTTTAAGACTAGGCCAGCCTCTACTGTCAGTGTCAGTGTGAGTCTGAACTGGGACAGAGGAGGTAAGCCGGGAGACCTTCTTGCAATGTAATTTTTTTCTGTAAATACTGTAAATATGTTTATTAATCACTGGTTTGTTTTTGATACAGCACTCCTCTTCGATACTTTGATACTTTATACTTCAATACTTTATACTTCAATACTTTATACTTCAATACTTTATACTTCAATACTTTATTCTTAATTACTTTATTATTCTTTATTTTGGGAATAAAACTTTAAAAGTACTCTGGCTGCGCCATCATTTTATTTCACATTCAGAACCCCGTCACAAATCAGGATAAAAAAATAAATAAAAAAACACTGCACGAAGCTGATAATGAAAAAAAGATCAAAATCAACAGTCATCTGTGGACTTTACAAAGTAGTTTGATTCACCAGCAAATTAGAGTAAGTAATCTTTATTTAGTGCCTTTCACAGACCAGAGTCACAAAGTGCTTTACATTTGTGGGTTTGTCCCTCAGTCCTGGATCTATGGCTGCGATCACATGCACGTGCCACTTGGGCCAGATCACGCTTCTAAAGCCCAGATGAGGGGGTCAGTGTGGCGGGTGGTGGGGAGTGAGAGATGAGGTGTGGTGGGGACTTGATATTGTGCGTCACATTACGTCTTCTGTTGTGACGCGCATTTTCACACACGTCTCTCCCTGCACTTTTGTATTTTACGCTTGTGTTAAAACCTTTCATATAAGCCTCAGGCCGTGGTTGAGGGGCGCAGGGGGGTGTGTCGCTGCAGGGCCAAAGAGAAGCGTTTCCTACGGGAATAACTCCCGTCTGTCCTCCTGACCCTCGCTCTTATTGTTGTGCTATTGCAAAAATACTTCAGACATTCAAGAATCAGTTTTTATATAATCGCCAGAACACACCAACACACACTTGTATCCTGCCTGGCTCCGGTCGCTCTGCTCGTACGCCACACAGGTGCGGCCCACACACACACGTGTGCACACACATGTTACCCACTGAACTGCTGCACTTTGCATCAGAGCAATGTGACGTGTCTTTCCCTAAACAAGGCGATCTGTACTCGAGTTGTAAGCTACAGTAGCAGTGTAAACAGGAAGAGAAACGGAAACTTCACTCGGACAACGAGGTTGTCGCTAAAGTTAGTATTAGCACCACCAGCTGGACCGAGCGTTCTACTGCAGCACAGTTGCTCTGGCACGTTTGCAAAAACATGAACATGTGACCGCGGGCCGCTTTCACACGCCTGTGGCAACGATCCGGGCCACTTGGTCTAGTTTGTGACCATGCTCTGTAACCTCAGTCCTGTATCGACGTCAGTCCTGGATCTATAGCCTCAGTTCTGAATTTACAGCCTCAGTCCTGGATCTACAGCCTCAGTCCTGGATCTCAGAATCAGAATAATTTTTATTGCTAATCAGTTGATCAGCAATAACACGGCCTTAACCTTTCTGAAACAAGGTCTGAGAGAGGGATAACCTTTCACGGTTTCTCACTTTTTCCCATTAGTTTTGAGTCGTTCCTTGCCTATGCAGGAGGGCATGGACATTGGTCATCCGCCACCATAGGTGTTTGTTGGTATTGCATTTTAGGTGCTCAAACTGTTTCACTATCTGATCTGTTGTTTTTATAAAGGCGTCAAAGACGACTGCTGGGGCTATAAAAAACAGTTTGATCACAGGAAATGCAAATATAACAAACACTTAGAAGTGTTTGATCTAGGGATGTAAAAAACTATGAATTTTCATGACCGACCACCGAGCCTCATTAACCGGTTGAAACCGGTTAACCGCGTAGTTTAAAATAGTCCACGTTCTTTGAAATAACAGCCATTTCGAGCCGCGTACTTTTCATAAGTGCAGCTCTGCGTTCTACTGGATCAGAGTTGAGACAGCGGCGCCCAAACCCGCAACAGCTCCGGCACCTTTGCGCACAGAGAACTGCTTTTTTAATCTTCCCATTCTGCTGTGCTGCGGGTTAATACCAAAACTTTCTAGCAGCAAACGACGGCTCGTTCACATGGTCAGAGCAGCGAGTGACGAGCCGCGTCTCACAGGTCTTCACAAAAGTTTAAATACAAGTGATGTGTGTGGAGCTGATCCCGAGGACCATAAACACAAACATGTTCCATGTGGTTTGACTGGAGCCACGTATTTGCGCGAATCCTTTGGGCTCCGTGACACAGAGGAGCGCGACAGACCGGTGTGTGTGTGTGTGTATGTGTGCGTGTGTAAATGTAAGCTCCAATGTAGTTCTGACCCGCGCCAGTGTGCAACTTTGACGGTAATAGAGGGGAGAGATGATGCGTGTGGATGTTACGTATGGAGAGGGGGAAAGTGTGTGTGTGTGTGTGTATGCGCGCGCGCGTGCGTGTGCATATGTGACTTGTGCGGCGTGAGAGTCGTCCCGGAGTTTATAATACATGGGCGCACACAGCTAGATACAGACCCGCTCGTCACACAAATAGGGCGTGCAAATAGGGCTTAAAATAGCGTTATTAAGAGACCTCCCCTCTCCCCTTTTTCTCTTTTTTAACCGACAGCTTTGACCGGTTAACGCTGTGACGGTCAACCACCGGTTAACCGGTCGCCGATTTACATCCCTAGTTTGATCCATAAGGAGCAGGATGACCAGTGGGGAAAACCCCAAAGGGAGAAAAAAGTGAGATTTTTATTTTAGCCTCCCCACATTGACAGAGGGATCCGCTCCCATGAAGGAACAGGCTGTAGATCCAGGACTGAAGCTGTAGATCCTGGCCTGACTCGCCAGACCCAGTGCTCAAACAGAGGCGTTTCGCTGAACACAAGGGTCTAGTATCAATGCCAAAAGATAGCAAGAAATAATGAACCAATAAGGATCGCCGGTGTAACGTCGGTTTGCACCGCCTTCTCATGGGGGACATAAAGTCAGTGAATTAAAATATAAAGTTTAAATACGAATGAATTAACACACGGATGTCACTTTTAATGCAATGTGAGGCGAGATGTTGATGGTTCTATGTTGTTATTTGTGGGTTTTAAGAGTCAAATGTTTGTGTAAAGTTTAGTTTAAATACTGGTTTAACTATTGTCAAACTACACTATGCAGCAGGGTTGCCAGGGTGGGTGGTTTCCTGCATACTTTTGTTCCAAGCGACTTGTTGGTAATAAATAGACAAATGCACAATAAACAGAATCATGATAGCCCAAGTTGCTTTTACTTACTGTACATTACTTTTTTTGCCAAAAAATCATTGGGCATTTTGAGGGTTTTGAGCTGGAAAATCTTGCCAGCATCTGGCAACCCAGCTACGCAGTGAGGAGTTGTGTGCTTCAATGTGAGTGGTTGAAGTAGCATGTCATTCAAAATAACAGACAAGTGGTTTATCCAATCACATACAAGGATTTGAAATACATCTATTGAGAAATCCCAGACCCTTGTGTGAAGCTCAGCAAACTACAAGGGTCTGGCGAGAGTCAGGCTAGAAGATCCAGGACTAAGGCTTTCGATCCAAGACTGAGGCTGTTGTTTCAAATGTTTTTGTATAAATCTGAAGAGAGGGGGGGGTAGGAGAGGTTAGAGGAGAGAAGACAGCAGAGGAGAAAAGGAGGGAGCAGAGGAGGAAAGGAGGGAGCAGAGGAGCAAAGGAGGGAACAGAGGAGGAAAGGAGGGAACAGAGGAGGAAAGGAGGGAGCAGAGGAGGAATCAGGGATTAGAGGTTTCTGTGCGCTGTTCCCCCAAAGCTCTCCCTGAGTCTGCATGTGTCAATCAAACCCTCTCATTATTGCCTGGTGTTTGGTGCTCATGAAGATCTCATTCATAGTCACATCATGCCCTTATATGGTCACACAGCGGCTCATGCCCTTCTATGGTCAAACAGAGGCAAATTTCTCTCGCTCATCGGTCGATGGAACATGGCAGTCTCTGTTTGCCTCAGGAGGAGGTTGTTGCGGTGTAACAGTGAGAAAGGTGCCCTGATGTTCATGTGTTGTCCTTGCTTTGACTTGTTATCCACCTCCTTCTCGGCTTAGCTTGTCTCTAAACTTGTCTCTGTGCACAAACAATAGGAGAATATTTCCCCCAAAGTTTGCTGTTCCATGCTTTAAATACATTTTTATTTTCGTCCAACTTTTAGTTGAACTCCTCAGGGGGAGAGTGTTATGGCCCATGGCCTGTAATTCCAGGCCTTGGGCCAGGAGCTACAGGAGCGCAATGACTGCCATACTGGGTGCTGATTGGGCATGAGCAAAGACACCTGGAGGGCCCGCTCATACAACCTGCCAATCATGACTCATGTGGTAGTTTTGGTTGAGACACTTTAGTTTAGATTACAAATCATAGTTATGTTAATTGCTTATGTTGTTTATAGGTTACTTATTTACTTTATGTTGCTGTGAATATTTAACCTTATTTTTTAACCATATTACCTATTTTGTCATCTAAAAAAACTAGGATTTTGATTCAACATACACACATGCTGAGCTGGGTCATTACACCCTTGTACTTATAGCATCAGTATGTCCTTATATGGTCAAATAGGTGTGATGCAAGCATTAGCGGAGGTGCTCTCAGTTGATATTCCATAAGATTTAAACCATAATATATGCGTGTGTATGAGCAAACTGCAACTCAATCTCTGTGGGGATGACAGCAGTGGTGTGCAGAATGAATGACTGTAAATTGATTAGTATATAACTTCCGTGCCACTCCGTTACGCTTACATAACGTTGCAAACTTTGCTATTTGTATATGGGGGTGAGAGATCTGTCCTCATGAATCCGGCCTCTTTCATCTGCATCTGTGGACTGTCTCCCTCCGCCCAGACTCTCGGGCTTCCCCCATCCCCACCAGGGAGCTCCCTCAGCCCTGCACTGAACAGCATCACTGCACTGAACGCCCACCTCTGGCGCATCAACGCATAACGGCCGTGTGTCTTGGACGTCCGTTCACTAAATCTGACAAACTGCCCTGCGATGTCAGAAACGCAAGACGGAAGAGGTGGACAGGTGTTGATGGTAGCAAGTTTAAGCTCACAGCTTTTTGTGTAGAGTTGTTTCCGTGGCGAGTCCGTTCTGAGATCCTCCAGAGACGTCATATAACAGCAGTATCTGTTCACGGAGCTGTGGCATGGATGTATTACATTATTAACAGGTACACGTTAGCAGCACTTGTATCCAGTCACGGTATAATGTCAACTCAGGGTGAAGAAATATGTCCTCAAGCAAAGCACTATGTCCCCCTTTGTCAGTCCTGGTTTAGATCTCAATTAGCTCTTATTGGTTGTTTTCAAGTGTCTTTGTCTTCCTTCTTCGGCTTAGGTTCTCTGATTGGTTGTTGCACGTGCACCTAGTGAGGAAGTTGAGTGATTTACCCCCTGCGTTTCACAGGATATTGCGAGTTGCTGTATCCACTGCCCCTGCCGCAGAAACTCATCTGCCGCCAGACAAACATGCTCGTCATACATCACCATTGACTTTGCATGTAAACTTGGTGTGAATGACCCATTAGTCCTCATTCTACAGCCTGAGTCCTGGATCTACAGCCTGTCGGTCTGTGGGAGTGGATTCTTCTCTCAATGTGGGCCTCACTTTTTTCCCACTGGGTATTTTTTGTCGTTCCTTGACGTCAATGGGTCTAAGGACATTTCTTAACATTTATGGACAGCGACCATCTCGCTCCTCGCTGGACCAATGGCTCTTATTTTTGTTATTATTATCTGATCTGTTGTTGATGAATCAACTCTGTTGACTGCTGCTGTTCTGATTTTGGGCTTTACAAAAAGAAATTGAACTGAAGATAGGGAGAGGAATTCAGTGCTTAGAGTTGTACCAAGCCGCGGAATACGCCTGCGAACTTATGTAAACAGAACCTCACACGGTTTTATGTTACAGACATAACTCCACCTCCGACTCATGCCCTTCCCCACGGCTACTCACTCATGCGCCTGCATCCAAAATCAGACCCAAAAATGTCCCCTTGGAGTCCAGCTGCTCTCAGATTGACAAGTGAAGCCGTTTCAATCAGGCTAAAAATAGTTGCTGTTATGGAAGCTGCCAACGCTTGGTGTTTTTTGGAGGCGACCTATATCCTTTGCAGACCTGACACGAGCATCTGGGATTATCGCTCGTAGGAAGGTTGAGAATGTCTAATCTCACAAACAGACAGAGGCATGACTTAAAACAGATGCTCCTTATGTAACATTCTGCTGGCACACTCTTGTGGGTGTGAGGAAACCCGGTGTGCACTCACAACAGAGATGGGACTGCTGCTGGCTTAAGTTTACGTCCCAGTAACTACAGAGACACCTGTAACCATATACTTCGATGCCGTGGTGTCAGAAACACAATTCAAACCACCCTCCGCTGTCACATAAAGGGGCAGAGCAAAGAGTAATGCGGCTAGACTGAATACATAAGTACACTAAGGACACGCCCCTTATAACATTTTTGCTCAATATTGAGAATTAATTTAGTTGTAATTTATTTATAAATTTCCAGGCGGTGGAAGGAATACTTTGAGGTTCTCCTCAATCCCCCCGTCACGTCCTCCGTCCCAGAGGCAGAGGCTGGGGATGTTGGGGCGGATACTTCTATCTCCCTGGCCGACGTCACCAAGGTGGTATGCAGCCTCCTTGGTGTCAAGGCGCCGGGAGTGGATGAGATCCGTCCTGACTCTCTAAGTCTCTGGATGTTGTAGGACTGTCTTGACTGACATGCACGTCTCTGCAACATCGCGTGCCGATCGAGGGCAGACCGGGGTGGTGGTCCCTCTCTACAAGAAGGGTAACCGGAGGGTGTGTTCCAATTATCGTGGGATCACACTCCTCAGACCAATGGCAGAATCTCGGATTCAGGAGGAGCAGTGTGGTTTTTGTCCAGGTTGCGGAACACTGGACCAGCTCTATACTCTTCATCGGATACTCAAGGGTTCATGGGAGTTCGGCCAACCTGTCCACATGTGCTTTGTGGATTTGGAAAAGGTGTTTGACCGTGTTCCCCGGGGTGTCCTTTGGGGGGTTCTCCGGGAGTACGGGGTCCGGGGTCCTCTGATGAGGGCCGTCCGATCCCTGTGTGACCGGAGCCAGAGCTGCGTTCGCATTGCCGGCAGTTCCCGGTGCATGTTGGCTTCCGCCAAGGCTACCCTTTGTCACCGGTTTGGTTCTCTGTCTTTATGGACAGAATTTCTAGGCGCAGCCAGGGGCCGGAGGGGGTCCGGTTCGGGGACCACAGGATTTCATCTCTGCTGTTTGCGGACGATGTTGTCCTGTTGGCTCCAGGACCTACAACATGCACTGGGACGGTTTGCAGCCGAGTGTGAAGCGACTGGGATGAGAATCAGCATCTCCAAATCCGAGGCCATGGTGTTTGACCGCAAAAAGGTGCCAGGTGGGTGGAGAGTTCCTTCCTCAAGTGGAGGAGTTCAAGTATCTAGGGGTCTTCTTCATCAGTGAGGGAAGGATGGAGCGTGAGATTGAAGGCGGATTGGTGCAACGGTTATTTTGATGCACTACTTTTTCACCAGTTGGTCTTTCTAACAGCACTAAAATGAAAGTGTCCCTGATTATATTATCACCCTAAGTTTGGATAGTGTAGTTTCTAATGCATTATGTACCATTTCTTTTTTGTGTTTACGGTGTCTGAACAATGGCTATGATGGTTTCCATTCTGCCAGGGTATGTTTGCACAATTACAGCTTTTGTCTTGTTAATATTTGGCATTTTTAGCACAGTTGCCCCATCGCTAAGAGAACATTTTGTTGAATCTGCTTTTTTATCGACTGAGGCCTTTTTATACAAACCTTTCATCCCAGTCAATCAGGCAGTGTTTGTTACAGCTTACATTTATAACAATGTTCCAACATGTTTTAAGCCTGTCTGCACGTACGCAGACAGGCTCCGGTTGTCTTTCATTCTCATTCATTCATTTCTCAGCGTCACTCTCGTTACTCCAAAGCGTGCTCCCGTGTTCGCGGCGCGCACAGACACGTGTCCCACTGAGCCGCTGCACATTGCTCTCATTGCTCTGATACAAACAACGTGTTCAGTATAGATCCATGCGTGTTCCCCGCTCTATCTGTTAGCAACAGCGCTGTTAGCTACAGTAGCAGAATGTAAACGGGAAACTCTTGACAATGAGGTAGTCACTGAAGTTAGTATTAGCGCCACCAGCTGGAGCGAGCATTGTACTACAAGCATGAAAACCCAAGGAGGAGGCTTTTGTCAAAGACTTTCTCTGTTATAACATTTGTATTTAAAGTAATCATTAGTTTTAAAAAATTTATATTTCATGTAAATAATGCATGTGTTTAATACAATCTGATATATTTGCTGATTAGAAAACTTAAGCTGCATTTTCACTGTTTTACAATGGCGGGGCCATCTCGTTTACAAGCATGTTTTAAGGCTTATTTCCTGTTACACTTATGCTCCATGGGGGTTTAGATTAAACTGCACAAATGAAAATCTATTTCTTTGTCAATTGTAGTTTGTTTTTAAATAGAAAAACAAACTACTGGTGTGAAAAAATCTGAGTTCTTTTTTTTTTGCCATATCGCCCAAACGGTGGAGGGCGGAACATCGAAACTAAAACAATAACAAGGGACACCTGTTGTATATGATCAAGATTTATGTGCTGTAAAACGAATTTTTAAATCCGAATATCTCGGCTGAACTTCTGTTATATATATATATATATATTTACTGTTCAAAAAGAGCATGTTTTATGAATGCCTTTTGACAGATTAGGGCCATTTAATGATGACTTGACATGATAATCTTGCATATTGCTACTTTAACTTATTGCATTAGGAGCTGGGATTCCCACTAACACCAGTAGATGGAGGTAGTAGTCCCACAATCATACATTAGAGAAATTATTTCCCTCGTGCTTCCTACACAGAAAGGACAGAGCAAAGACAATATTGTTCTTTTAAAACTGCGGTCATAACTACGATATGTGTGCCCATGTAAACACAACCAGTGACATTGCAAAATCGATGGAGCACTGAGGACAAACTCTCCCTGGAGGACACTACACTTTCCTGCTTTCTCCGTTTCTAACTACAGCCTCCTTCCACGTGCAGCAGTAGCAGAGCGGCTCTTAGCACAACAGGAGCCAGAGGAGCTGCAAAGTCACGGTGCTCACAATGGCACAGGGTTCAAACAGGCACAGTGACTTTGCCGTCTCCTCTGGCACTACTGTACGTACGCTGTGAGCGGATGGTGCTTCAGGAGAGAAATCAGTCGCCACAAAAAAGCGGTCACACATATTTGGTTGGAGTGCCTTTATAGATAATGAGTTGTGTTGCCTTCATTTTGCTAAGTCAGAGTAGTGAAGTTTTTGGTTTCTATATCATATCTATGAAACGTGTGAGTCAGTGTTATTAATCTAAGTGCTCTTATTTCTCCTTCTATGACATTGAAATTTCCCCACTGAAGGACATATAAAGGTTTATCTTATCTTATTATGTATCTACTAAAAAGACACGATGCACCTATATTCAATTCAAATCAATTTCTTCTTGTACTGTATATCCCCAAATTACAACAGCAGTCATCTCAGAGGACTTAACAAAACCGTTGAAATTGTAAACACAGATCAGAGAATCAACAGTTAAGACACAAAAATTATAGAACACATGTATTGGTCCATAGGGAGAGACAAATGTCCATGAATGTTGATAAATGTCCCTAAATGTTTTAGAATGTTAAAGTGTCCTGGATCATCACCACAGTCCTTGTCGTCAGATACTAACTTTTTAACAGAGTCCTGCATCAGCAAAGAAAAACTCTAAAACTCAGTGGGAGAAAAGACTACTGTGGACTTAATATGTTGCAGCAAGAATTCCGACTGCTTAACTCAAATTCACATTTAGTATGGTCTACACATTAACTGAAGTGCGAAAACATTCAGAACTCAAGACCTTATTACAGGACAAGACATATTTATTTTTTGAATAGACAACCACTCACATGAACGGTGGGCTCCCGGCACATCACTTACATTATTAAAATACAACAGACTAGAGTCACGCTAACCTAGCCTGGTCGTACCATACCATAGTACAAATGACATTTCGTTCTAAGGTCTGGAGGCACTCCATTGAGCTCCGTTTACAGGTGGGAGGGGTTAACTCTTTTTGCAGATTGAAACGATTGGATCTGAGTTTACCGTGACGTATGTAATGCGCCCGAGTGAGTTGTTAGGATTTAGCATTTAGCCTAGCCCTCTCCTTTGCCGCTAACGGAGCCCGTGGGGAGTAGCGCCACAATTCTTTCTAGCGATTACATTTGCTTAACATTCCTCTTGCTCCGGCTTCAATTTCTTGATAGAAACAGACTGGATTACTTTATTATCGCATTTTTCGCCATTGCCCAACTACAACCTGGACGTCACCCACAACTAACTACAACACCCGCCTCCCGCACTCGCTGGTTGGTTGCTCGAAATCCAACCGATTGTAATCGCTAACACAGGGACCAGACCCAGACATGCAGTGAAATGATGATTGAGTGGAGTGTACGGATGGCTAAGCCCAGGCTAACAAAAAACAGACATAATAGAGAAATATAAACCTCAGATGATTTCCTCCACTGGACACTGAACAGAATATTTTTTCCCCACCACGAGTAGTGAACTAAGTAAATAGCATCTCAAACATATATTTCATGCATGTTTGGCAGCCCAGGAATGTACATGAACTGGAGGCTTATCTCCAAGAAGAATTTGTGCTTTTATAATAAGAGGACATAGAATATCTTCAAGGGCAACACACGTTATTGAGAACTGGGGGATGGAGACTTATGATACAAGGTCAGAAGAGGAGTATCATTTAAAAATAGAAAACAATAAATGTCATCACACGACCTCTAACAATGAGTGAAGATGTTCTGTTATCCATAATTTCCATGGATGTTCCATAAATGGAGTATTCAAATGTACTAAACATAACACAGTAATAAGATAAGTCCTAGATCAGGCATGACAAACTCGGGCTCGTGGGCCAAATCCGGCCTGCAAGACAATTTTTAGTAGCCCATAAAATTATGTCCAATTATTATTATGAGCTTGCAGCATTAAAGGTAATTGGCTACCGCGGCATGTTATACATAGGGGTGGGCGATATGGGCAAACACAAATATCACAATATCTTTAAAAATGTGCTTTTGGTGTTTTATCGCTTACACTGGAAAGAGACCGTGTAGATCCAAACAGCAGCTCTTTTTACACGTGCTTTACACGTCTTTTGAAAAACATGCTCAAACATTATTAACAATACATTAAGGATCAAATTCAAGTATTTCCCAGACTGCACTTAACACGGAAAAGAACACATACATTTCATGAAATGTGTAACAAATAAAACAGCATAAACACGTTTATAACAAATGTTGGAGAACATGTTTGGTCCAGATAGTCTCTGAAATGTGCACAAAAATAAATGAAACATTGTGAACAAATATTATTATATTATCCATATGTTTTCGTGTAAAGTTTTTATCAATGAGTGTCTCGAGACCCTCCAGAAACATCTAATTGCTGTAATATCTGCTCACGGAGACAACGATGTGGAACATAACAGTTAAGTGCACTTTATGTTCCAAACCAAAAGTACAGTAACTTAAAAGTAATGTAGGAGTAGTGTAATGCATTACAATTCCATCCCTTCATCCATCCATCTTCTTCCCCTTAGTTCGTTTCTGGGTTGGGGGTCTGGCATTCAGAGATGCCACTAGTTCACAGAGCACCATCATTGCAATTCAGAGACATAAATATTGGGGTGAAATACATTACTTTGAAACAACAGTAACAAGTAATACATAATGTATCTTAATCTCATGTATTACGTTTTGAAAGTAACTTGCCCAACATTGGGCACATGCATCAAACCTCCGTACCCACCGCCTCTGCCGTTTCACAAACTATAAATTAACTAATGCTCAATAATATGAGAAAGCTTAACGCCAAAGTCACTTTCTCAACATTATGGCCTACGATAGTTATCAACCATATTATACTTAATCTATATTCTCAGGAAAACAACCACATTTTTCTAAAATTGTACACATCATTAGAAGTTAAGTAAATGTGTTTAACTTTATATCTTGTCCAGTTTTGTTAAATCAAACTAAACATTTTTGATTTTTATTTGGCCCCTGATCAAAATGAGTTTTACACCTGTCTTATTTGATCTTTTCCCTATTTTTCTGAAGTGACAAAAAACTATTTCATCCTTTCACACCTTTCACTTCATTCTCTTCTTTATCTTGTATTTCCACATCTTGTTTAGAGTGATGATTGCTTTTCCCAGACACTATTGGAGAGGTGGGGGATTATCCAGTCAGTTCATTGAAACAGTGTCTTTGGGCTGCTCCTGATCTCCTCCACTGGAGCTATCGACTGCAGCTCAGGACAAAAGGACGCCTCTCCTCTGTTGGGCTGGATCAATGAGCGGAAAGGAGTGGGAAGGGGAGGGCAGAGAGCAGAGCTCAAGACTGTTGCTCATGCTATCTCATAAGATAAGATAAGAGAGGCTTTATTGATCTCACACAGGAGAAATTTACATGTCATGGGTAAACTCCCTCAGATTGTGCAAAAGACAGAAGTGCAAAATGTTAAAAGGTTAAAAAAATATAGTCAGGATATATTATGTACAATACAAAAATGGCAATAAAAGAAAGAGTGGCAATAGCAGTGCAGGTTTTTTCAGTCCTAATGGATTAGTGACTTTAAGTGACTTATTGTACAGTCTGACAGTGGTGGGGATAAAGGCCCTGCGGTAGCGCTCCTTCTTGCACTGAGGGTGCCTCAGTCTTCCACTGAAGGAGCCCTCCTGTCCCTCACCTCCTCCACAGAGTCCAGGGGCCTCCTGTCCCTCACCTCCTCCACAGAGTCCAGGGGCCTCCTGTCCCTCACCTCCTCCACAGAGTCCAGGGGCCTCCTGTCCCTCACCTCCTCCACAGAGTCCAGGGGCCTCCTGTCCCTCACCTCCTCCACAGAGTCCAGGGGCCTCCTATCCCTCACCTCCTCCAGTCCAGGGAGCCGCCCAGAGCGGAGCAGGCCCTTCTACTCCTGTCCCGCTCTGTGCTGCCCGGGGCCCAGCACACGGCAGCGTAGTGTATGGCAGAAGCTACCACAGAGTCATGTGGGTAGGGTCCTGAGCAGAGGCCTGCTCACTCCAAGCATGTGTGTTCATCCATATCTATTTTGATGTTGCAGCGCATATACAGGACAGTAGTAAGAGCACACAAATATACAATACATGTGTCTGTAATGCATCTTTACTGGTCCTCTGGTGTCTAGTCCTCAAGATCAGAAGCAGTGCTTTCACACAATCTTTCCTTCACATCTTACTTTTGCTCTTTCACAGAGCTCCTACATAAGTGGCCACTTCATCATTCACCTGCAGCTCAACTCTTGCTGTCAGAAATAAATACACAGATACTGGAGCAGCTCATCCGAGCAAAGCAGCGGAGAAGCACAGGAGCTGCGTTACACATCATTGAAGAAGAGAACCTGTCCTTATCTTTAAAGAGGAAGATGAGAGGCCTAATTCTTCTAAGTTTAAGACCCTTAATAGAAAATGAGATCACGACTTTCAAACGCTCTCAGAGCGGCTGTTTGCTGCGTCCTAAAATGCGGCTGTCACATTGTTGTTCGTTTTCGCGTTGACCCCTGTACACCGACCTAACTAGTGACAGTGTGAAATACGCATAAGCCTAGGTGCTTACTCATTTAAGGGATGAGGTTCACTTCAGCCAGCACAGACTGGCCCTGAAGTAGAAAAGCCCCCGTCATCCATGAATAAACGTTTTAGCTTTCTTGCTCGATTCCTGTAGGACTCACAAAATGACATTCTGGTAGAACATTGTGAACCCAGTGTTTCACACAATCCTCAAAAACCTTTTACTTACGGTCATACAGTGACCTTGTGGATCTGGCACGTTGATTAGTATTAATCACATTCTGAGGCAGACCAGCCGCGCTGAGGTTTAACCACTTGTGGGTGAGGCCCGTTGTGCCTCTTCTTTCTGAAAGAGCCATGTAACTGAATGGGCTGTAACTGTCAACACTCGTGACTGTATCCAAAACATATGCCAGAATGCACAGATACGTGAGAACCATATCTGTGAGTGGCAGCTTCCTCTTGTCAACTCACTAATAACAGCCAATCATCCAGAAACGTGGTCAGGCATATTCCCACTCCCTGAGTGGGGTCAGTGCAGTCTTGGTGCATTTCACAAACACTCATGAACTCAGAGAAAAGCCTTTTACTCGTAAGCTCATAAGTCCTGTGAGGCATATAACTGGGAATGTGAAAATGTACATCCTTTATTGTGCCGTCCTAATTTGATCTCATGGGGGCCAGACCAATAATGTATCAGCATAAATATGCAAAGACTGTACAAAGTCCAACTTTTTGTGCACATACACAAATTTATTTAAAACTTAAATGTAACTGTCCTTTTACAAAACACATTATGAACAACCTGAAACTTTAAGGAAGATTAATGCAATTGCAACAAAACAATAGTTTTAACTGTTAACCCCCGGACCGTATATATTTGAGACCGCTTAAGATCGATTGATGTGAACCAATCATCTGGACGAACTGAACAAACCGAGGCCGAGTGTGTGAGCATTCAAAGCTTGTATCTCCTTCGATAAGAATTCAAAGCTTTAGGTCCAGAATGTCTGTTCTTTGTGAACTGACAATAATAATAATAATGCATCAGTTTTATACGGCGCTGTTTTGGACACTCAAAGACGCTTCACATGTCATTATTCATTCACTCCATACACAGTGGTGATGTTGGAACCTCATTATAACTACATAAGATAAGATAACCCTTTATTAGTCTCACAGTGAAGAAATTTCAATGTCATCGTTGCGCACATTACAGCAGAGAGAGGAAATAAGAGCACTAAGATTGCACACATCAAATAAGTCTCATAGACAGTCTCATAGACAGTAAAATTAAGATAAGAATAAAATAAAATGAGATAAACTCTGGTCTATAATTGGACTTGGTTCCAACTACTACTGTAACCAAAGCTGCCCTGGGCCACACTGACAGAAGTGAGGCAACCAGTATGTGCCATTGGCAGCCGCCCCACTGTGTCACCTGGTGTTCCCAGAGGTTAAATGTCTTGCCCAAGGACACAACGACAGCAGACATCAGTGAGAGTCGGTGGACTCCTCTAGTGGGCTCGAACCTGCAACCTCCAGACTCAAAGGCCAATGCTCTACCGACTGAGCCACTGTCGCCCCTGACTGTAATGGCAGGGTGCATGTTGTAACGTGGGGTGGCAGTCTTCAGGTGAAAAGCTAAAACCTAACTGACCGTTACAATGTCCAACACCTGCCTCTTCAGGGCACGAACCAGGGTTCTCTACTGCGGGCCGAGCATGTTCCAGCCTCAGACACGGCGAGCAGACCTGGTGTGAGACATTGCAAGAGATCTTCTATAATTGCAGCGCTGGATGCTATTGATTAGAATCTCTGTGGTGGGAGAGGGCTAACACGTGTAGTGTAGCTAGCAAGTAAACTCAAAAAGTTTGTCAACACAGACTAAACCGTCCTGTGCCCAATGTTAGCTCCTACCTTGGTTAGCTAGTGGTTTGTTCTGACCTTGAACAGTTGAGTTAGCCGTTATAGACGCTGGAGCTGCGGTAACTTGGCTAAGTGACGCAAGAAGAGGTGATTGAAATGTAGTTATAAGGAGGTTCCAACATCACCACTGCGAGCCACTCTGGGCTGGGGTAAAAGTCGATAATGAGTCATCGAAACAAATGCTATGAAAAAGAACTACCATGGTGCGTCAATGGTAGGATGCGTGTCCAGCGGAGAATGAAAAGAAGCTCGAGTGTACAAGTTGCGCATGAACTTGGATATATCATGCGCGCTACCCGCCCTGCCTTCGCGATCGAAGGAGGTAGATGCTTAAACAATGAGGGGTATAGTTTATCTCTGCCATTTATTATTTTAGCATTATTGTGTGAGACGACAGTGGCCCTTCAGGCTTGACTGTTGTGGGCCACTGTCACCCCTGAGAGTTCCACCTGTTTATTTAATTTCATATTTGACTAAGGATTTGTTTTTTTTATATGTAGTCAAGTTCTAAAAACTGATTATGAAATTCCATGATTTCTGTGTAGATTGAAATTAGGACTAAAAAGTGCTCAACCGGATCCACCCAAATCGTGTCCCTTATTTTTCTGTTCTCAAGTTTGCAATCCTACTCAGGGTCTTCAGTTCAATCTGCATTTCAAAAGCATGGTGTCTTTTTAATATGGAATAATATTATATGCTAAAATGTATTAATTACTGGATGAATTACTGGTGATTTTGTTTGTGGAGACTGGACACACCTGATTTTCAAACTCAATATGTCGCAAGAACCTGCAAGACTTTTGAAATTCACACACCAAATTATACCGCCTACCGTCTGTGTCCCAAATTATACCGCAATATTAATTTTAGGCCATATCGCTCACCCCTAGTTCATGTTCAAAACTTTACTTGAAGTAGGTCTGGGCGATAAAACAGTAACGATATATATATCGCGAGAGACACGTGTTCGATATCAATAGAAAATGGGGTCGATAGAATGTTCCATAGTTTAACTTCACTCCGTTAGAAAAAACAAAAAGTAAAGCCGAGTCAGAAGCACGCTGCATTCTGGGCAGAGGCTTCTCGACCTATCACGGCAGAGCATGAACCGTAAAGCATTCTGTAAAATGAAAAAAAAAAGAAAAACCCACAATCACAAGCGGACCATGTCAATGCACGTCCGTGCGAGGAACAGCAAGTGTGGCGCGGCAGAGGCAGTGGGTACAGAGACCTGATGCATGCTGCAAAAGCAAGAGCTGAACTTTTTCACCTGGAAGCACGTGCAGCTATCAGAGACACAGCCAGATACACTGAAAACACTCGAAAACGTCCAAAACAGGAGCTCAACCAGGACTAAACCTGAATTAAACCAGGACTGACAATGGTGACAACTGTACTTGTGGACATATGCCTCCAGCCAGAGTTCTCATTTCACTGTGACTAAATATGTGCTGCTAACAAGTGTTAGCCGACACGACAACAGTATTTAATAACTCAATTGAAGTCAACTTTGTTTTTCCATCTTTTCCTGTCCTTCTGTGTCCCCTGTATCATATTGACCCCTTGCATGTGACGTCCCGGCCACGCCCATTCTCCATGACAGACGGCAGAAGTCTAACTGCGAGCCTACGGACACCTGACCAAAACAACCTGTTTCAGTGCATTACAGCCAAAACTGTGACATTTTGCAGTGCGGTTGATCATACTAACAGGCAAGGACATAAGCTTTTTTATCTGATACCTGCTCGTCATGAAGACAGAAGACGACGATGGCCAGCGGCAATCAACCAAAAGGACTGGGACCCATCCAAGTACTCCCTAATATGCAGGGAACACTTTTTACAAGATAAAGCAATCACAAGTTTTTATTTATTTTATTTCCATTAATTTGGAGGACAATGGCACACGTCAAACGTGTCTCTTACTACTGTCCTGTATGTGCGCTGCAACATTGACATTTTTATCTTTTAAGTCAGTTGCGTGTTTCACTATTTTCCTCTCCGTCAGTACGTATCATGTTTGGCTGTAGACAGAAAAGCCACAGAAAAGTGGACTATTGCTAATGCTACCAGCAAAATGTACATATAAATCTGCTCCAGTGTGAGGGGATGCATTGTTAACAATAATGATAAAGATCATGTAGGGTGAATTTGGGCAAAAATAGACATTTTATTTAATTGATAAAATTGACTGTGGGGAGAAGGTACGGGTCAACATCCAGTTTGGCGATCCTTAACTTCTCCAAATACCACTCTTTGTGAGCCCTGACCTGATGTCCTACTTCCACCTATAACGTAATCGAACAAGTGCTTGAAGCAGCCACTTCTCGATTTAGGAGAGGAAGCTCCGTTTTTAAGAGTTGTGTCCGTTTTGCTCTCGCAGCAATGCTAGTTTCCAATACTTCCGCCGTAAGCTCATTCACAATCACGTGACTGGATGACGTTGATGCATCTGGTCAATATGTCTGGGGTTTGGCTGCAGACAGTATTTTATTAAGCCAGCAGGTGGCAGCAGAACTCTGTGGGTGTCTTGGTCAAAGATCACTGTCTCTGCACTCTGAGCAGGAGAGACAGAGGTGAAGCAGGCATGGAGTAATATAGTCAGGGTCAGGCTACATTTGGAGGCAGTTTGAGCAGTAAATGTGTCTCCAGAGCTGACACAGACCATGTGGAGGGTCAGAGCAGCAGACCATGTGGAGGGTCATAGCAGCAGACCATGTGGAGGGTCAGAGCAGCAGACCATGTGGAGGGTCATAGCAGCAGACCATGTGGAGGGTCAGAGCAGCAGACCATGTGGAGGGTCATAGCAGCAGACCAGCAGTGCACCCCAAAAAAACCACAGAAAAGTGGACTATTGCTAAAACTATCACTGAGTCCGCACCAGGAGCCAGCGGCAAAGTCCAGTTTTGGTCACAGCGCTCGCTGGACTAAACAGAACGACACTCTGTAGATGTAACCACACAAACACACACAAACGCGCACATAAACGCACATTCATGCGCGCCCAAACACACAAAGACACACAACAGTATTCTATTGCACTTATAGTATAAGTATATTGTCTGTTCATTTTGATTTATTGTCATTTATAGTGTTTATCATTGTATTTTTTCTTATCTCTGATTTACTTTTATTGACATGAATATAGTGCCACCTAATGGATGAATACTGGCCATTCTTTCTGGCATAGTTTGTCATGGGCTCTACTTTCAATATGTACATTTTGACATTTTTAGATGAGTACATTTTGAAATATTCGAACAACACTTTTTAGATGTGGGTGTGTGTGCCATAAAACATATTATTTTGCATCAAAAACACTTTCTCATAACTTGTTGTTGCTGTTTTCTAACATGTAAGATCCTGGACATGTTTGAGGAGATGCTAAAGTTAAACTAAATAGTGTTACAGTCTGTTTCTGCAGGTTTGTCTGTTTTCACAAATACCTCATTTTCTCTGACTTTTGTCTAAGACTGGTGCTTTTTGTCACACTCCTCTTTTCGACAGGAGATCACAGGAAAACAAAACAAGCTAAAAACAAACTTCTTTTTGCTGCTGAAAGTAGTATATTTCATAGTCATAGCACACAATTTTCTGTGAGTCTTGTTATCGTTATCGACCGAGATGAATCACTTATATTGTGATATAGTTTTCAGCCATATCGCACAGCCCAATTTTGAAGTCCTTCGTGTAAACAATCAACACACTTTGATTGTTTACACGAAGGACTTTCTTCCGCGATTCGATTATCGATATGCATTTGCCAAGTATCGATATCGATTTCTGACCAATATATTGATAATCGTCATATTGTGATAAAATCGTTATTGTGATATCATTATCGTGAGCTTTGTATTGTGTATGGTATCGTATCGTGAGGTACCCTTAGGTTCCCACCCCTACTTTAAACCCACAGCACGGGTTTATTAAAAGCCAAGCATGCATTTGTCTGTTTACGCATAACATGGCATTATTCTTTCACTTTGTACACAGCGGTGACAAACTACGAATGTAGCCACAGCTGCCCTGGGGCACACTGACCAAAGCGAGGCAATCCGTATGTGCCATCAGCCCATCCGACCACCACCAACCATTCACTCACCAGACTTGTTTTAAGCAGTGTATTATTGCCTTTTACCCTCACCTCGTTCGTTTTCTGGAGCCACGTAAATGAAGCTGCGACAGTTCTCACCTGCAACAGAAACAGAAACCTGTGAGTGCTGGGGAGTAACAGAATACTGACGGATTCAGAATACTTTTTTTCTGAGTACTACATTAAAGTAAGTAATGTTTTACAGACCAAGGTCACCCAAAGTGCTTTACAATTTTCAGAAATCAGTTTCCATTCACACATGAAGATGATGGAAGCGAGACGCCGAACACACTGAACACACTGAACACACCGAACACGCATCAAAGCCTCCGACCAACACCCTCCATTCAATCCCTCCAGACCTATTGCAATTTTTTTTTGTGGTAGGAGAAACCCGGAGGAAACCTACGCAGGCACGGGGAGAACATGTAAACTTTACTCAGAAAGGCCCCTGTTCCGACCCGGATTCGAACCCAAGACGTTCTTGCTGAGAAGCGAGAGTGCCGCCCCTCTAGTAAGTCTAGTATTTAGAATGAAGTGGTTGGTCTGGTTGTTAAATCGCAGCACTTGTTTTACAAACTTGTTTTGATTATTTAAACATTTATTGAGGTTATGATTTTAAAAATGTACCTTTTAGAAGTTGTGTAAATAAATATTAATTTACCAAAAAAAGAGTCCAAGGTAAAGGTAAAAGTATTCTAAGTACCTGAAATACAGGTTTTACCTTTTCCAAAGTAACAAAATACATTTTAGGTCATGTATTCAGAATTCTGGAACGAAAAACATTTTCAAAGTGTTCTACCCAACACTGTGTGGAGATCATTATCAGTTCACATTTTAAATCATGATAGTGAATTTGAAGGTAAGGCCTGTGGTGACAGTTTTTGGAGTAATTACATAAAACCAGCCGCAGCAAATACACGGACGTCAAAGGCCTTTTATCAATGCAGAGACGCCCTTCTGACGCCATGCTGAGCTTTGTGAGGGCCCCCTGCTGTCTGTCACACCCTTGTGTCTTTCGTATCTTGAATCGGTATGCCTGCTCCTATCCATATGTCCCTGCTGCCAGGAAGGAGCCGGGCCCCCCCCGACACCTACAGACAATGGCGATCACTCTTGCATATGTATCGGTCTGTATGTGTGCACTTCCTACATCCTGCAGTCTGTTTGCATCCCTATGCGCCTCCTGCACCGGTGGCCCCCCTCCCATCTGTTGTGGGCGGGACTGGCTTTCGTGTGTGTCTTGTATACAGGAAGCTCGGGGCTCTGGCCCCCAGAGCTGGGACATGCTGCCTTTGAGTGGATGTGCTGGCTCTCCGCACGTGCGTTAACAATAAACTTACGCTTTTGATCAGACAAAGGACCTTTGAGTTTTCTCCTTCATGGGGTATATAATTCTATAACAATTTGGCGTTGCTGACATGTCTTGGCATGGATACTTTCGGCGGGGACGAGCGGCTTTGTTTGGCCGACCTGGATCACCAGCCTCTGTTCCTTTTTGGAGACAAAGGAGGGCGCGCTCGTCCCGCGCACGGAAGGAATCCTTTTGCCACACAAGACCAAAAAGAACCTAATCTGGTGAGTCTTGTCTTTTCATCTGCGTAACGAGCCCAGGGCAGCCCTTAAGTCGACACGGGGATTTGTTTATTTATGTATTTTTGGGGTATTTCATTCATTGCCACAGCATAGTCTGTGTGCGGGATTTTTTGGGGGCTTTTGTTCTAGATTGAAGCTAGCGGCTGCGCGTTAGTATCGCACTGTAAGCGACCCTGGAATCTCTGAGTGTCTTCAGCCAGAACCGCTCCGTTTTCAAGAACGCGCGCTCGCTGGTTGAACCAGCGGGGGGGGGAACGGAGCGCCCCAAAGTGGGTAGGAGCAGGGAAGAGACTAAGCGGGTTAGGCCCATTGTTCGTACGAGAAAATGGGTAAAATCAATCTACAGATGCAAGCTATGAAGTGCTTGCCTATGGTGCAGGCCATTACGCATCTTGCGTGATAATTTAGAAGAAGAAGGGAAGAAAAAATATACTTGGTTTTAAGAATATCACGGCAAAAGAGGTTAGAGAAAGAAATATGTAAAAACAATAGCTCCTCCGCCTTTCACCGAAGCGGAGAACACACAGGCGGACACACACACACACACACACATCCCCCACACCCCCACACCCCCACCCTACCGCCCTCTCTCACCTACTAACCCTTTCACACTAGGAGCAGAACTCCATGCTAAGTACGCGCCCAAACAAGGCGTTGGGTTTTTAAAAAATGAAGCAGACTACTGTTGTCTCTTTTCCCTCTCCCTTATTACAGGTCTGTCGGCGCCTTTCCTCCGCGCTCTGTCCTCTGCCTCAAAGCACCAGCCCCACGCCCCAACCACAGGCGGCGCCCGCACCAGCTGAGACCCCGCGAGAAGTGGGCCCAAACCGCAGAAGAAGAAGAGGCGGAAACAGACACACGCTCAGGAAACCACAGAAGAAGAAGCGGGGGAAGCAAATATGTGAGACACCGACAACTGCTCTGGAGCACAGAGAGAAACTGCTCCAAATCCCGTGACTGTTCTCCACGGAGGGGGCAGCGTGATATACCAAACGCACCCGCGGAAACCCCCTTGAAAGTTGTTCCCGCACCGCAAACAGAAGAAGCCAAAAGTACCGGCACGTTTGGGTTATTCACCAACCCTCATGGACCACATGCTAACGCTTTGGGCTACCTGGGCCTCCTGCGGACTTTGAAAAACTTCCACAGCCCGGCGGAAAGACTGTGTGCTCGACATGGGTCGAAGGACTGTTACCGGAGGAGGCGTTAAAGGCAGAGGGCCTCTCAAGCTCACACGGGGCCAGAGGACGGCAGAGGCGGGCACGGAGGAAACACGAGCGACTGACCAAACCCGGGTTCACATTCGTCACCAAAGCGACCGCTCATGTAAGTTTGAACAAGAACAAATTGCAATTGGCACTTTTTAGAGATAATTCATGCTGAATTCCCGTAATATACGCTAACAATCTGTGGTGTAACAGTTAAAATTCTGGATGATTACAACAAATCCTGTGTTTAAAAACAAAACACAAGGTGACAGATTTTGGTCCGTTCTCAAGTGAGTGGTCGCTTCACAAAACTCATGGCTTCAGTTAGGGCTGGGCAATTAATCGATTTTAATCATTAATTCGAGTTTTACATTTAGGGCAATTTCTTTTCTTTTAAAATTCGATTTTTTATTTTCTCCATCGCAGAACTACAGCGCTAACGCGCTAACCGCGGGTCTATGGTGTTGAACAGTCATTTTGAAGCTAACCTAATGCTAACAGGCTCCCTCTGGCCTGATGCGCGCTCTCACAGTTGGTGCTGTTGCAATAACACTTCAAACGGTCAAGAATCAGGCTTTATTTAAATCGCCAGAACACACACTCGTGTCCCACTGAGCCGCTGCACTTTGGGGAAAGACACGTCTCTCATTGCTCTGATACAAACAATGTGTTCCCCGCTAGCTGTTAGCTACAGTAGCTGCTACAGTAGCTGTTAGCTACAGTAGCTGCTACAGTAGCTGTTAGCTACAGCATCAGAATGTAAACAGGAAGCTCGCACAATGCGGGAGCCACTGAAGTTAGTATTAGCGCCACCAGCTGGACCGAGCGTTGTACTACAGCACAGTTACTCAGGCACAGTTGGAAGAACAAGCATGAAAACCCGAGGAGGCTTTTGGAAAATACTGTCTGTTACAACATTTCTATTTTGAGTCATCAGTTTTTAAAAATGTGATATTTCATGTAAATAATGCATGTGTTTAATAGGATTGATATATTTGCGATGGGCCTTGTTTGTGTGATTTAAGTTATTTGAAAGGTGCATAGTGTCATTGTAAGTGAAGTTATTATAAAACCGTTAAGCTACATTTTCGTGACAAGAGCTCATTAGAGATATAGGGGACACAATCTGTGATAAGCCCGAAATACAGACCACGTGGTAAACACTAAAGTTGGAAATGGATTTTTTTTTTTTTTTTTTTTAGGAAAAATCTCTTAAAAAGCTTTGCATGTTCTGCAGGCTCTGAAAGTTGCAACAATAGGAAGAGCTCATGAGACAATTGTAATTGGACATGGAAAATATAACAAAGTTAAAATTACAGGCCTTCTGTGTGTGTTACATGTTTGTGTGTTATATGTTTTGTGTATGTTATATGTTTGTGTGTCATGTCAAAGTACACTACGCTGACCTTAACAAACTCTGGACCAATACTAACGTGGGGAATCGGCCTGTGATGTGACTGTGATATGAGTGTGATGTGAGTGTGGAGTGAAATGAGGAATGCTGAACGGAATCATGGAATAACAAATGTGTCTGTAATGTTTTAATGTGATCATGGAATAATTCTTTTTTGTCAACAGCATACGGTGTAAGTACTAGAGATTCAAAGATAACGACCTTTATTGAACAGGTGTAAAAGTGAGAGTACTCTGGGATGAGTACTCTGAGAAAAGTACTCTGCGGAAAGTACTCGGAGATGAAATACCTCGCTGAAGATATTGGGAGTTCCTCCCTCTGCTGTTTGCCCTGACAGTGATTCGGTCCAACCGCAGTGAGCGGTCATTGGGCGGAGGACAACTTTGGTTTGTAAACTCACATTTAGGGGAGTATAAAATTAGAAACATACATTTTGTTGTTCTGTATTTGGCTACAGCCTCCGCCCTGATGCCACACACCACCTGTCAATGCAGTTATGTTTTGCCCAATTGGAAAAAAGATTGACAAGCGAAAGTGGGCATTTTTTTTGTGTGTTTTGTGTTCTGATATTTCTTTTTCAGATGAGAGATAAACTACCCCTGCTCCAGGGATGACAGTAGTATGGATCAGGAGGAAATGAGCCTCCACTTTGGCACAAAAGCCCACAATATGAATTGAGGACGATCCGGGAGAAAAGCAACTGGAGAGGAACGGAACAGCAAATCTACACACACACACTAGGTCTCCCTGACCCAACGGCCATTCACTCAGACCGTGGATGAGCGATGTGGGTGCATGGTGTCGGTACTTTTGCAGCCTCACGGAGGGCCACTGAGACCCACTGCTTACTTCTCAGCAAAACTCGGTCCCGTGGCAGCAGGGTTGCCTCGCTGCCTGCGGGCTGTGGCTGCCGCTGAGAAAGCGGCCCTAGCATCACGTGACCTTGTGGGATACACTGAACTAACTTTGCTTGTGCCCCATGCTGTTTCCCTGATCCTGTTAGAGCAGAGGGCCTCTCGCCTTTCTGCGGCTCGTTGGCTGGGGTACAACACGGTGCTCTTTGAACTACGGTGAAGGGATGCACACAGCTGAACCCCTCCTCGCTGCTGCCCACGCCAGAGGAAGGGGAGGCACACTGCTGTATCGCCACAATAGAGCAGAGATGCACTCCCAGGCCAGACCTGAAAGAGGTGCCTCTGACTAATCCTGACTTGATTTTTTTTATACAGACGGAGCCGCGTCACGTGACAACACTGGGAAGAACCGAGTCGGCTATGCTGTGTGTTCTGATTTTGATACTATAGACTCTGGTAGTTTGCCCCACTACCACTCAGCACAAACCGCTGAGCTGGTCGCGCCCACCGGGGCTTGTGAGCTGGCAGCGGGCAAAACTGTTAACATATTCTGTGATACGCGCTATGGTTTCTCTGTGGTGCACGACTGGGAAGCACTGTGGAAACACCGCAATTTTATGAAATCTGATGGTAAACCAATTCTTAATTCCACACAGGTTGAACGTCTGCTGAAAGCTGTAATGTTGCCCTTAGAGATCGCTGTATGCAAATGCCAGGCCCACACTAATGCCACTGATCCCATCTCTGCAGGGAATCGGCGCGCGGACAAGGCAGCGGCATACGCACCTCTACACACACACACACACTACCTCACTCAAGACGTTGATATTTTCTACTCCAGCAGAGACGCTGCTGTGGGAGGGGAATGGGGCTCAACGACGGCATGGTGTGTGTGGCTGGGACCAGACAGCAAACCGTGCCTACCACGGCATTTCTTCAGACAGTTTGCAATTTTAGCACATGGTCGAGACCATGCCTCAAAAGGAGGGATGATGTGTGATTTAATCACACAAAATTGGTATACAAAGGGGTTTACGGCATTTGCACAGAGATTCAGCCAAACATGCGCTATATGCCCCGCGCACAACCCAGGTAAGTCCCAAAAGTATCCAACAGGCTGCTCATCCTCCGCCCCTGCGCCCATTTCAACATGTCCAAAGGGACTTTGTTGAACTCACACCATGCCAAGGTAAGTAATACTGTCTGGGTCTGGCGGATCTCTGGTCCAAATGGACTGAAGTATTTGCAGGCATACACGCCACGAGCAACGCGGTGGTGAGTCACTTTGTAGCAAAAGTCATTGAGGAAGTGGGTGAATTTCTGGGCATTGATATACGTAAACACTGCAGTTACGCCCCCTGGTCCGGAGGCACGTGCGAGCGAGAGAATGGCACTCAAAGCTCTGCCGCTAGCCCCACGTTGGGCGCGGGACCCCCGAACAGAGATCTGCCAAGCACCTCTTTGTGTGATGACGACATGCTGTCCTATTGTAAGGAAATTAATGCACTTTTGTCCCTCTATTTCTGCCCAGGTCAGGAGCGCCCTGCCACAGGCTGCGCAGGCGACTGGGTCCTGATGAAGGAAACGAGACGAAAGCATTGGCGGTCCAAGCGCTGGCTCGGCCCATTCCTCGCCCTCCTGGTGACGGACACTGCCGTTAAGGTCGCGGAGAGGACAACTTGGATCCACGCCAACCACTGTCGTGCGGTGCTGCCACTGAGGGCCATAGACGAGGACACCGAGGGCGCGGACGGACCAGGCCCATCCGCGGCTCCCTACGCTGAAGAAGTCGGCCGGCGTGCGGCCACCGTCGGTGAAGCAGGCCAACAACAACACCCAGAGAATCCCAGCGTTCCCGAGGCGACCCCCCTTCTGCCCAACTCCCCAGCCCCCGGATCCCAAGGCTTGGGAGCCATGAAGGCCCTGAGCGCTCTGCTCAGCTGCAGCAAGTATGCAGAGCTGCTGCCCATTCCAAAGATTTCTCCAGAGCTTGCTCCCTCTGGCCATAATGCAGATTTGAGCTCTGCTGGAGTGCCCCCTGGTGCCTCGTCTCCCGTGTGTCCGGAGGAGGTGGAGATGAGGGCTGCTCTACAGTTCCTGATGAGGCACATGGTGAAGCGTGCTGTCATGAGGTCTCCCATCAAACGAGCTTTGGGCCTGGCCGATCTGGAGCGTGCTCAAGCCATGGTCTCCACACCCCAAACCCCGAGCACTCTGCCCAACCGAGTGCTGAGGCCAAGGCTTCAACGCAATTAGAGTCTTGCCGCTCCAAGACCAAACATCGCCATGACCACTAACGCTCCACACACGCTCATAGGGAGCGGTGCCACTGACTGCGAGACGGCACTGCTCGTGAGTATTCCCGCGGAAAAGACTACCGAACGTAGCCCGGCTAAGACCGGCATGGGCCCTTGGACTGTTATGCTGGCCACACTGACACTACTTTCCGTGCTGACCGTGTTTATTATGTTAATATTGTCTTCTCTTATCGCTGTCCGGATCCATTGTGTTATTATAATGTGCTCTTTCTTTTATTGACAAGCATGTTTCTTTTCTTGTCCACTTTGGACAGCAATAATTTAAGTGTTTCAAGCTTGAAGGTGGTGTGATTACGATGCCTCTGGTATTTAACTGATTAATGCAAAAATGGTTTTGAATTATCAAAAGAGGGGAGTGTGGTGACAGTTTTTGGAGTAATTACATAAAACCAGCCGCAGCAAATACACGGACGTCAAAGGCCTTTTATCAATGCAGAGACGCCCTTCTGACGCCATGCTGAGCTTTGTGAGGGCCCCCTGCTGTCTGTCACACCCTTGTGTCTTTCGTATCTTGAATCGGTATGCCTGCTCCTATCCATATGTCCCTGCTGCCAGGAAGGAGCCGGGCCCCCCCCGACACCTACAGACAATGGCGATCACTCTTGCCCCCTTTCACCTCTTGCATATGTATCGGTCTGTATGTGTGCACTCTCTACATCCTGCAGTCTGTTTGCATCCCTATGCGCCTCCTGCACCGGTGGCCCCCCTCCCATCTGTTGTGGGCGGGACTGGCTTTCGTGTGTGTCTTGTATACAGGAAGCTCGGGGCTCTGGCCCCCAGAGCTGGGACATGCTGCCTTTGAGTGGATGTGCTGGCTCTCCGCACGTGCGTTAACAATAAACTTACGCTTTTGATCAGACAAAGGACCTTTGAGTTTTCTCCTTCATGGGGTATATAATTCTATAACAGGCCCTTTTAGCTGATTTTTAATGAATCAGTAAAAATAAAGTTCACATTGACTCTAAGATCATTCCATATTTTCACTCCAAAAACAAACCAAAACCTTAACTGTTTATTTTGAAGTTTTGAAAACCTGTCAGAAAATCTCAAAATAAAATTTTAAGTATTTTTCTTCTCAAACGAGTCCATACTTGTTTAGTTGTTTACCACTTGTTTAAGATACAGTATGCAGTGTTGTGCGTGAACGAGTTCAAAAGAACGCGTTCATTGAACACGCTCATTTTTTTGTGAACGTTGAACTGAACGCAACACATTTTTTAATAAAGAACTTGAACATGAATTAGTTCATAATATGTGTCATGAACGGCAGACATCTCTATGAACGTTGGAATTTGTTTTCTCTTTTGAAACACAACGAGAGAAAGTTCCTCCCTCCAGTATTCTCCGCACTTTTTCCGCCGAAAACTAACAATTCCTACGGTGTTCACCGTCTGTGAACGTACCCCGACTCCGTGTTGAGCCGGTGCGGCGCTGTGAGCTGGTGCTTTTCTTTGGTTGTTGGACTCACATGTGCCCGAGTTGTGATGATAACAAAGGGTGAGTTTGCGACACAGGACCACCCTTTTACATTTGACATAAAGTATAGACACACGCACTGCAGCGCATTACTGTTTGTAGCACTTATGAGCAGTGGCAACTCAGTTTTTTCCTCCCAATGTAGAATAGATCTTGTCTGTTTTAGAGTCAAAAGGCTCTCATCCTGTGCGGTGTACAGGATATATACTTATATATATATATATATATATATAATGTGATTTCTAGCTCGTAGTGTGAAAAAAATATTTATTTGAATATCTCCCAAAAAAAGTAAAATGAACTGAACTTTGAACTAGTTCAGAATTAAAAATGTGAACTTTGAACGTGAACTGTTCACTTTGAGCATGTATGAACTGAACTTGAACTAGTTCAGAAAAGCTGTGAACTGGCACAACACTGACAGTATGTTACTCTTGATGTACTGTCTATGATTTCCAACTAATCAGAAGAGCAATAATCCCTCAGAAAAGTCTTGTATCATAAACCCACTATATTTGAATCCCGTTGCAGTACAACTTCAAAATAAATGGAGCCCAACCAAACCCAAAACATGAATTTATTCATGAATTGCCCAAACTCACAACTCAAACAAGGACAATATTGTGGATTAGACTACTGCAATGGCCTGCTCACAGGTCTGTCCAAACAGGCTGTAAAACAGCTGCAGTACATTCAAAATGCAGCAGCTCGGGTCCTGACTAGAACCAGGAAGTACGACCACATTAGTCCAGTCCTCAGGTCTCTGCACTGGCTTCCTGTGGCTCAGAGAATAGACTTTAAAACAGCTCTGCTTGTTACAAGTCTCTCCACCAAAATATATTAGTGACATGTTAGTCCCATATAAACCGGCCCGGACTCTGAGGAGCACAGGGACTGGTCCCAGAGGCAGGACTAAACATGGGGAGGCAGCATTTCAGATTTCAGCGTAGGGAGCAGTGCGTCCACGCAGGGTGCAACGGACGCGGACGGACAAAATAGAAACAATCCTATTTTTTATGTACGTCGACGCGTGTATGGTCCGTTTGCCATTGGAAATACAAAGGCAAAATATCTTTATATAAATTAAATTACATTTAGGGTGACAGTAGCTCAGTTGGTAGAGCATTGGCCTTTGAGCCGAGAGGATCGGTTTGCACACCTGGTGTGCAATCCATGAATCTTGGTGCTGTAACCTAGACTAGCCTAGCCGTGGCTGCTGCTGTCTCACCTCCTTTCAGATACGCTCTCTTTATTCAAGGCTAGGTTTAAAACGGTCCTCTTTAGTTTAGCATATGGCTAGGAAGGTAAGACTCAGGGAAGGCTAAACTCCTCAGAGTGTCAGTCAAGCTGCATAGGGAGTCAGTTTGCTGGGAGAAGTATGGTAACTTGAGCACTATCCTCTCCTCCTTCCTACTTTATCTACTTTATCTGTTTAGCATTTTTAGGATTTTGACTGTAGTTTGTTCATTGCTATTCACCCGTTGCCCCATTGTCTGTTTCATGGTACGATGACGGGATCTCTGAGCCTGGTCTCCTCCATCTACACCTGCGGACTGCCCCGCCCGACCCGCCTGGGAGTGCTTCGGTCCTGCACCGGACCTGTCCACGTTCAGCGGCCACTGGTCCACGTTCTGTAGCTAGCTTAGGTCCTAGATCATTAGCCTGTCCGTCCGGAGGAGCGGATCCCTTTCTCATATGGGTCTCCCTCCCTGTGGGTTTCCCTAGTTCTCCCCAAGGTTTCTCACTTTTTCCCACTGGGTTTTTTAAGAGTTTTTCCTTGTCGATGCAGGAGGGTCTTGTTGGACAGTTAGTGTCCAACATGTCCAAGGATTGGTGATGATCAGGACACTTTAGCATTCTACAACATGTATGGACATTTTCTTCTGTGTGTGCTTTATATTCTTCATGTGTTTTAACTGTTGATTCTCTGACCTGTGTTGGTGATTTCAATGGTTTTGTTAAGTCCTCTGAGATGACTTCTGTTGTGACCTAGGGCTATACAAGAATAAATTGTATTGTATTGTATTGAGCCAGAGGGTCGTGGGTTTGAGCCCGACCTTCACCATCAACTCCCACTGTCTGCTGTCGTTGTGTCCTTGGCAAGACACTTAGCCTCTGGGAACACCAGGTGCCACAGTGGGGCGGCTGCGGCTGTAAAGTGCTAAACTGCCGTTGTGTCCTTAGTCAAGACACTTAATCCCCATCGCCTAGAATGAGTCTGGTGTGTGTGTGAATGGTTGGAGGTGGTCGGAGGGGCCGCTGGCACCTACTGGTTGCCTCGCTTCTGTCAGTGTGCCCCAGGGCAGCTGTGGCTACAGTAGTAGTTCATCACCACTGTGTTTGGAGTGAAAGAATAATGTGAAGCATCTTTGAATGTCCAAAAAGCGCTCTATAAAACCTAGGGGTGGGAACCTTAGGGTACCTCACGATACGATACGATACACGATACAAAGCTCACGATAACGATAATATCACAATAACGATATTACGATAACGATTTTATCACAATACGACGATTATTGATATATTGGTCAGAAATATACAATATGCCAATTTATGGCATAAATAAAAGAAAAAATACTCTTTATTTCATGGTTAATAGAATGGAGATGCGTAATGTAGCCATATATAAATAATATATATATAAACATTTTTTTTTTTTTTTTCAAAATCGATATCGATGCTTGGCAAATGTATCGAATCGCGGGAGAAAGTATCGCGATATATCAAAAAATTGATATATCGTCACACCCCTAATAAAACAGATGCATTATTATTATTATATATATTATATGTACTGATACTCCAAATCTGAGGCCATGGTGCTCGACCGGAAAAGGGTGCCTTGCCCTCTCGAGGCCCTTCCTCAAGTGGAGGAGTTTAAGTATCTCGGGGTCTTGTTCACGAGTAGTGAGGGAAGGATAGAGCGCGAGATTGACAGGCGGATCGGTGCAGCGTGTGCAGTGATGCAGTCGCTGTATTGGACCGTTGTGGTAAAGAGGGAGCTGAGCCGAAAGGCAAAGCTCTCGATTTACCGGTCAATCTTCGTTCCCTCCCTCACCTATGGTCATGAGCTTTGGGTAATGACCGAAAGAACGAGATCGCGGATACAAGCGGTCGAAATGAGCTTCCTCCGCAGAGTGGCTGGGCGCTCCCTCAGAGATAGGGTGAGGAGCTCAGTCACACGGGAGGAGCTCGGAGTAGAGCCGCTGCTACTCCACGTCGAGAGGAACCAGTTGAGGTGGCTCAGGCATCTGTTCCTGATGCCTCCTGGACGCCTCCCTGGGGAGGTGTTCCGGGCACGTCCCACCGGGAGGAGGCCCCGGGGAAGACCCAGGACACGCTGGAGGGACTATGTCTCTCAGCTGGCCTGGGAACGCCTTGGGGTCCCCCCGGACGAGCTGGAGGAAGTGTGTGTGGATAGGGAAGTCTGGGCGTCTCTGCTTAGACTGCTGCCCCCGCGACCTGGCAACGGATGAAGCGGAAGAAAAAGGATGGATGGATGTACTGATATATGCTTATAGTCTTTGGTTATAGTAATTTTTTCCTGATAGTAAATCTGTCGTTTATTGTTTGCGTGAGGTCAATATTAACTCACTTTCAAAAAAGCCTGGATATGTTGGAGTTCTTTTCTCTTTTCTCTCTCCCCTTTTTTCCAATTGCTTTCAATAAGTTTTGCCTCATCCATCGCGACGTCCTCGATGCTTCAATAGTGCAGTGCTTTGCATAGATCATAGCCACAGCTCGTGCAAATCACACACCGCATTTTTTATTTGAATGGAAGTTAAAACAAAGCCCTAAACGCACAGCCAGAGCTGTGCTGTGCGCTGCTGAAGCCGGTGTGGACACTATTCCGTTTTATGCACGTCTGACAGGCAGCAGCCTATGTGCGTATTTATTTATTTATTTGATAGGGACAATGCACATTAATGAAAATCAGTATAAAACAAACACATATGCCGGATTATAACTACCAAGCTAGTTTTCATCTGTAGTCCCTAGGCAGGAAAATACATAAGAAATCACAACATACAATATAATAAACACAAAATATCACAATACAATAAAGACGGCACAAGGAAAAGTTAAGAGTCTAGTGGTCACATGACTGGTTTCTTTTCAGCCATTGTTTGATTTGAGTTTTTTAAGGTGACCAGTGTAGGACTCTCCTGTAAGAGGAGACAGTTCCAGATGTTCATGGCCCTCACACAGAGGGCAAAGGCAGTTTTTCTGAAGGGGACCTCACAGTCTCCTCTGGAGGAGGCCCTAGTTCTCAGACCACTTGAAGTCCTAGGTTTGAATAAGGCCGATACAGGAGGTGGGGCTAGTCCATGTAGCGCTTTGTAAATGAAGCATACATACTTAAAGTTGATAAAACGTTTGTAAATGTAAAAGATTTTAAAGATTGTAAACGGAGACGCGGCCGGTGGAGTCCAAAGGTTACAAAAGTGTGACAGAAGGCCAAAAATTAGATTTAATAATCAGAAAGTATATTATGTTTTTCATTTATTCAAATACCTCCTCTGTCCAATAGTAGTTTCTAGAAGAGAACAGTTTTATACATTAGACATGTTTTCTAGTGGCTGTTTATCTGTGTAACCTGATCCTTTGATGGAATGAGCTAAAGTTTGTTACATATTTTTAGATCCACATTTGATGAATAGATTTTTTTTTTACACAAAGTAGAAACAAAGAGAGTACTTGCATAAATTAAACCAATTGAATTTGAAATCAGACCATAATTTCTTTTAAATTCAAGTTTAATTTTAGAAAAATGTTTTAAGGAAACCATTGTCCGTTACACATTTTTCAAGGGTCATTTACATTTTGATTGATTCTTTTTCAAACATTTCTTTTTTAAATTTTAATTGTGTTAATGTTAAACTTTGTCTTTGAGTTATAACCTTGTAAAGTCCAGATATTATAATTAACACCCATCCATCCATCCATTTTCTACCCTTTAATCCATTTCTGGGTCAGGGGGGTGGCAATCAGAGATGCCACCCAAGTCTCATAGCACCAGCCCCTCACTGACCCTCTGCAGGTGGTGAGTCCACAGGAGGACGGCTGCTCTCTGAGTGTGAGCATAGCCTTGATCTTTCAGTGGGGGCTTTGGGCAAAGTGGGGTTAAGTGTCTTGCCCAAGGACACAACGACAGCAGTCGTCAGTGGGAGTCGGTGGAGAAGGTGCAGAGGTGGGAATTGAACCCACGACCTTCTGGCCTTAAGGCCAATGCTCTACCAACTGAGCTACTATCGCCCCCATTATAATTAACACTTTACTGTGAATACACCCATATGTTTGTGAACCCTAAAGATTTAAATCAAGCAATCTAATTCTACTTGCTTCTTACAGTAGAAGAGGTTGTTTCTCGAATGCCAAAAAAAAAAAAAAAAAAAAAAAAAAACATATTTCTTGATGCTAGATGCCATCGAGGATTCTGGCAGATTAAGTGTGATGAAGAGATATCAAAGCTCTGTTCTTTCAATAATCCCCATTGGCAGAGAAAGGTTCGTAAGTTTACTTTTGGCATCTCATCAGCACCGGATTTGTTCTAGAGATCCATTGAACAAACGATTACGGATTTTGATGGTGTTGTTAACATCGTTGATAACTTAATAGTTTTGGGAAACTCCAAACAAGAGTATGATCAAAGACAGAGCAAGAGAATACAAAAGGGAAACGTAGCCAAAAGAAGTGTTTATCATGACAAATGAGAAAGTATATTAGTCATACACTCAAGTACAATGATTTGAAACTAGATGAAGAAAAGTGAGAGCAGTGGCACAGCTCCACAGGACAAACAAGAACTGTAAAGATTTGTGGGTATGATCTGAGGAAACTGAAACAGCTCTTCACTAATGCTCCAACACTAAAATACTACTTACTACAAGGGCTTATTTTAGGCTTAGTCAGTTTTGTGGTCCTCCATCTATGTTTGACCTACTTTTTGCGAAACTTTTGTGGTTTGCTGTTACGCTAACCCTGGTGCTATAATTCATTTGCATGTCCCTTATAGCAATAAACGCAATAAGGACTTGTAGTTAATGAACTGGTTAATTCAGCGATTCTGTGGGAAAACCAGAGTAAAATATAGTTGATCTATTTGGAGACAAACTGGACAAATTACCTTCCTATTACATGTAACCCACATGAATTAGGTCCACATTGTCCCGGCCATATCACCCTTTCCCTAAACCACAAACTACTACAGACTACAGACTTTCAAACAAATGTAACAAGTAACAAATGTCTGGTCTAAGATCATTGGCCAGCCAATCAGATCCCTTCCTGTCCTGTGTGATCAGCAGGCCATGAGAGTGGCCTATAGGATTCTCAGAGACCCTGCTCATGTTCTCTTCCCTGGGTTTGAATGGCTGCCTTCAGGGAGGAGGCTGCGCTCGGTGGGATGTAGAACGCAGAGGAGGAAATCCACTTTTGTTCCTACAGTGACTCAGCTGCTGAACTGGGACCCATCATTGTTTGGAGTGTTAAAACGCTCCGAACATTAACTTATACAAGATGTGTGTATAAATGTATTTATGTGTTTTTTATTGAGATTTTTAGCATGTAACTTGCAACTCTCCGTGCTTTTTAATTGCCCCTCGGGGATAAATAATGTGGTTGATTGATTGATACAAAAAGGTCAGGTGCTTTTGATGTGGGCCTGGTTTTGCGGAGGCTCTGGTCTTGGGTCTGGTCTTTGGTCCGGCTCTAAACTTGGGTCTAGTTTTGGTGTGGGTCTGGTCTTGGTCCTGCTCTGAGTTTGACTGGGACTTAGCCCAGATCGAGGTCTAGACACAACTCAGAGGGCC
Source organism: Knipowitschia caucasica (assembly GCA_964034765.1). Lineage (NCBI taxonomy): Eukaryota > Metazoa > Chordata > Actinopteri > Gobiiformes > Gobiidae > Knipowitschia > Knipowitschia caucasica. Next base: position 9,326,800 of record OZ035831.1, read on the forward strand.
GAAAAAACACATTTGCTACAAGCCGAGGCCTGGACTGGTGCAATGTTTATTAAAAAATATAAAAAATGATTGCATATAACCATTGAACCAAAACCTAACACCGTATTATATTTATAAGAATAAATTAATTATCCAAAGAAGTCTTCTGTGCGGCCGGTTCTAATACTAATCAGATATCATCCCAGGGGTCAAGATAATTAATTTACTGGCCGGATCTGGTGCACGGGCCTCAACTTTGACACCCATGGTTTAAACGCACCAGAAAATTGTGGAAGAGGAAATCTCTACAAGAATAATAAATTATATGTATTAAGTTAATGCATGATTAAATACTTACTATGCTGCCACTTCATACATAAATCATGCATCAGTTCCTTTACTTTGGTGTAGAAATGAGATGTTATGAAAGATGCAATATAAGCCTCTAAAACATGTTCATGTCAGCACACTGTGGAAGGGCTAAAAAACGATTTCATCAATGAATCAAATGTTACGTTTCTGACGTTTTTATGTAAAAGAAGATTCAATTTATTTCCTTCCACCTTCTCCACTAGCGCTTCCTCATAAAGCTGCGTGTTTGCAGAAAATGCACAGTTTGAACTCTATTAGCGATGTCGGTGTCTGAACAATACTTCTTTTATGACCACGCTTTACTACAGCAGCCGTGGCTCACCTACTTTTGAAATGGAAAGAGGAGAGGATTACTAAAGCCATGGCTGTGTTAGAAGTTGGCCTTGTTAGCCTGTAGCTAACACCAAGAAGATGCTAAATGCACAGAAACAGAGTGAAAGACGTTCATCGGCTACCGCTAGAAACGTGAAAAATTCTGTAGAGAGAGTTTTAGTGTGAGAGTGCGTGTGCATGCGTGTGTGTGTGTGCAGAGGCAAGGCAGGCTACTTGGAGCTCCCAGTCGCTTGGGCCGAGACCTGAGGTGCATTCAATCAATTTTGGCAAACATTGGTGAATGTTTGCAGTGATGTCCGCTGTAACGCATTCAAACTGCTGCTAAAAAAATCTGTGCGTGTGTGTGCCTGTGCGTGTATGACATGGAGATTGATACCAAATAAACGTCTTTTTACCCTTGTTCTCACAAAAAAACATGTATTGCCATCCCAGTTAGAACAGGCTTCATCAAAAAGATCTGGATTTTACCCGAGAATAAATCAATCATTTGCAAAGACAAATGTGTTATTTTGTATTATCAAATGCTTTACTTTAGATTTGTATTCAGTGGAAGAGATGGTCCTTCGCTGAAAGGAATTTATTGCACACCATTTGGAAACCCCAAGATAATTAGGGTTTTTTGTCTAGTTAAAGGGAAAGCATAATTCGATGAAAAATTAGGTTTAAAAAAAAATAATAATCATCGCCCAGCCCTTCAATGTTGTAAAATATCTGCATCCAAATTGCGTCCATTACAACGTGATTATAGTTCAGTGTTGTTATTAAATCATGTCTGTTGGTTATTGAATTTGATCTTTTTCCAAACAGAAAAACTAAAACTAGGACTCCCAGAATATGGACACTACTAGAACTCCCAGAGCAATCATTTTGATGGCTCCCAATCAAATGAAGGAAATTCTGAAGAAAAAAAAATCTGTTTTACTTTTTCACTACTTTCACTACAATTAAGTAATTCATGTTTTTTGTCTTTCTTACATGCTAAAACTGGTGAACTGAAATACAACAACAAAAAATACTAACCTAATGGTCATGGGTTGGAGCCCATCACGACCCATGTCACCTGCTCCCACTGATCCCCCCCTCCAGAAATGGACTAATAAAGGGGTAGGAAATTAATTAATTAAGAAATACAAACTGCTGCAAGTAAACAGTGTGTTGCTATGGTAACTAGCACAGAGATTGCTCTGAACCAGTCTATTATCAGTTTAGGATCGTTGTAATTTCCAAAACATAATGACAATAATAAACTTAATAAAGAAACAGAAAAAGTCACAACGTTTTGAAGATCAAAAACGCACATAAGCGTAGTAATTACACATCCAAAACGAAAAGCCGTCAAATTGACTGCTCTGGGAGTTCTACTGTTAAAGCAAGGATTCGGTATTCTGTCAGTCATAGGATCACACATGTGTATGTGTGTGAGAGTGTGTATGGGGGGGTGGGAGGATGATACGGTAGTTTTACGCACGGCACTCGCGCGCACGGTGTCCGCGCGCACGGCTCTGCTCACCCGTCATGTTGATGTTCTGCTCGCAGGAGAACCAGATCCCGGTGTGGAACTTCCTCATCACGTACTTGTCCTCCCCGGACTCCCAGATGTACTGCACCAGGCGCGAGTCGTTGAGGTTGGAGCTGTTGAAGCGGATGCAGAACGCTTGACGCGTGGTGACGGGTCCCGTGCAGAAGGGCTTCACCACCTTCCGCGTGCCCTCGCACCAGTAGCTCGTGGTCAGCGCGGACACGGCCAGAAACAATGCCACGAAGTTGAGCCCAAGAGCCAGCGTTGCTCTCCTCCGCCGATCTATCCCCATGACGCGTGCTCTGTGTGTGCGCCTTAAACTCCCGTGCTCCTCTTCATCACGCCCGGTCCTGGTGCCCGGTTTCACGGTGCCCTGTGTCCCTCCGCGCGCCCTGTCCTGACCGGAATGCGCGCATCAATGCTCCGTGCGCGCATTTTGTAGGTGTCTGCGTGCGCGTCAGGAGGCGTCATCCCCCCCTCTCCCCCTTTCCCCTCTCCCTCTCTCCCTGTGCGCACGGCAGGGACGTGCGGTGAGGTTTGTGATTGGGGAGGCACTGACTTTAAAAGTCAGATTTACAATCATTATTCAAATAAAATAGCATTTAATCACCAATGCAATGACATCCACAAACTTTATATACTGTAAAGATAAGAGAACCAGCTTCTTTTAATAATCTCACAACAAATCTAGCTGCTGACTCTGCTCCGCATCAAACAACATCTTTAAGAAGCGCAGGTGCGAGAGACGCGAGGAGAGAGAGACGCGAGGAGAGAGGAGCAGAGAGAGACAGAGAGGAGCAGAGAGACGGAGACGCGAGGAGCAGAGAGAGACGGAGACGCGAGGAGAGAGAGACGCGAGGAGAGAGGAGCAGAGAGAGACAGAGAGGAGCAGAGAGACGGAGACGCGAGGAGCAGAGAGAGACAGAGACGCGAGGAGAGAGAGACGCGAGGAGAGAGGAGCAGAGAGAGACAGAGAGGAGCAGAGAGACGGAGACGCGAGGAGCAGAGAGAGACGGAGACGCGAGGAGAGAGAGACGCGAGGAACATAAACAATAATTTAAACAAGTTGCAGAACTCTTGAGCAGTGTTTGAATCAGTGTTTTTCGGAAAAGCACTACTTTGCCGGTATCTGTCAATGTTCAACATAAAACACAGATTAACAAACTCCTCCCCCGCAGCCGGACTAACCTCGTAAGTCCAGTGGTGGTCTCCCAGTCTATATTAATTCTTTCTTTGTTTGAAAGTCCAATTGAGAAAAAAAATCTTCATTCAAATCATCCATTTTCCAGCAAAAGAAATAGCATTTTGGGCTGATTGTTTGTTAGCCAACTCTGGTATGAACTTTATGCTCACTATCACCCCTAGCGGTGAGGCACAGATACCGCCTGCCTCACGCCAAGCTTTTTCCTTGTGTGTTCATCTACGATCAAAAGACTTAAACTAAATATAAATTGTACACACATACGTGCAATACACTACTAAACACTAAGAGGAGTTTAAAAAATGTTTTTAAAGCAGGATATTTGAAACAAACGGTGATATATCAACTGCACGAGCTGAGTGCACTCAGACACACACACACACACTGTGAGGGAGCGGTCTGGGGTGAGGCACGCAGGAGCGCTGCCTCACCTCGTCTCTTTCAATAGGAATAACGGGATTTCGGCGATTTTGACTTCAGAAATGATCAAAACTGATGGGAACCGTGCCGAATATACATTAAAAGCATAGGACAGTGGATATAAATTATATATTTAAACTAAAATAATTATTAGTTTCCAATAATGGCAGGTGAGGCTCTGCCTCCCCTGACTGCACGTCCCTGGCGCACGGAGACATCAGAGAAAGTCAAAGTCAGACAAAACCGTTCCGTTTTAATAAATAGCTATTACCAGGGTGTGTGTGTGTGTGTACACACAGTTAAATAAAGTTATTATTTTCACCATAAGTGATGTTCTGATTGGTCAATTCCAGCCTTTGTTTGGAGTTACCATGGTTTCTTCAGCTCGGTCAGTCCTGGAGAGCAAAAACATCATGTTCATTTCAATATCTGTAATTATTATTAAGTTTGATACAATGTAAGTTCAAAGTGATTGTCTGCAGTTTGTCAGAAAGAGAGAGAGAGGTACTTGATTTGAAAAAAAAACGACGCAAGCTCCCTCCCCCGTCCTTTCTGATTGGTCTACACCTACGCTTTTAAATGTTAATGAGAGTACATTCATATTTTTAAAAGTAGGCTCAAGACACACCTTTTTAGATTAGCTTTTGATTAGCTTTTATTATTCCATTTTATATATTCTATTTATCTTTTATTATTTATTATATTGCTATTGCTATTATTCATGTATTGTGTGATAGTTCCTTTTAGTCTCACATTTTAGTGTTTTACTTATTGTATTGTTATTTATTGTATTGTTTTTAGTGTACCCAGTGATTCCTCTGGAAGAGCCCTCTGCACTGGGAGCGGTGGTCGGCTGTGGCTTTGGGGGTCGGACTCTTGGACCTGGCGGGACCCTGGGGCCTCGGCTTCGTGTCTCTTCTGGGTCCTGTGTTGACTCGATTGGTTAACGTGGACGGCATCGTGGATTTTGAGCTATAGCTAAGAGAAGGGAAGGCGGGACTTAACTGTAATATTAGAATTGATAAAATGACTTATTTTATATCAACATTTAAGGCCAAGAGATAAATTTACAACAATTCTTAAAATTTGTAATTAATTTAGAGTTACATGCTATCACTTTAAGTCGGTCAACAACAACAGTTGTTGGTTACCACATGTGCTTCACAGCAAGAAGAAGACAAACAGGCGCTATAAAAAAAGATTACTTACTGTGTGTAATTATACTTTTTACTGATCTTTTAATTTCCCTTTAAGAAACAGAATTATAGACTTTCAGCTTCAGAAGTGCTGAGCTCCTTTGAGGCGAACATGCAAACATAAGACAATTATATATACTCACACAAATCATGCTTGGATTATTATTTGTATATTAGTGCATTTTCAGGCATTTGCAAAGAGTGTGGTCTGACTCCAGCCTAGAGTACTTTACAAAACAACAGTAGTATTAATGTGAGATATATTTCATGTCTGGACTTTCTAAACTCTTTCTAAACACTTTTTGCCTATAATATTTCAGGTGTGCGTGTGTGTTCATTTGTAGTTGTAATGACAAGTAGTCACAGCTTTATAATGAGAATGACTGTGGATGACTCTGGACAAGATTCAAGTGAATAAAAAACATTAAAAGGTACTGTATATGGGAGGATTTTCCCAATTATTAGGACAGAACCTCCCTCGTTGCATAATAACAAAATGATTGACAATAAGGAGAACCAATAGTTTATAATTTAGATGATCCATACAGAAGAAGAAAATCCTCCCATAGACCTATAAATAAAAGAGAGAGAGGCTGCTCTCAGCACGGGGATAAAGCGGAATAAAATGGTAAGATACGTAGTCCTTAACTGCCTGAACATCTGACTGAATTGTCAGAAAAGCCTCTATACTCTATGGTTCACAGTTATTTCAGTGTAAAACATCCATCAGTGTAACAGTCACCAGGAGTCCTCCATGTTGCCGTATGCCTTGTTTTTGCAATTGTTCTATTAAAACAATTTTAGACTACTTACTTTTGTTTTAAAAAAATGGTGCAGGATCAGGGCGCTGCAGTATGATCTCTGGCGTGCACTATCTGTTCTTTGTCTTGTGCACACTGGGGACTTTTGCACATGTACTCCAAGGTGGTTTTACTGCAAATGGCAAATAAATGAATCTGAATGAATCTGAATAGGAAAACAAAGAAGACCATCCATGTCGTCGTAGTGTCAGGATTCATTATAATGTAACAAGTGCAGTCTATACTACAGTAACCAATATATTTCAAAGGGCTGTTATGGATGCAGTTGGGTTATCAATGTGCGAAAACAGAGAAGACTGTGTACAATGATGGCTGTGTGTGTGTGTGTCTGTGCGTGTTTTGTGTGCCTCCAACCAGTCCCATAGTTGCCACCAAGTTTCACACTAATTGGCCTCACGCAAATCTGGGAATCCCTGTGAAGCTGTGTGCGCTGGAATCAATTGGAATTTCAAGGCAGTCTAGAAACTCTGGCCGAAATGTTGGCATGGACTATAATGGGAGGGATGGCAAGACATCCTGTATCTTTTTTGCTTTTTCCCTTATTTCATAGGCCGGCAAGTAAAAAATAATTAATTTCTGTCTTTATTGTCCCAGTCTAAACGACCCTTTATTTTGAATAATGACCGGATTCTCCCCTTGGTCACGTGACACGATAGTGCTGAAATGTAAACAAATGTCCCGTACGTGCCTTTTGAAGACTCTCCTGCTGCATAGAAACTCGTCAAGTGGAGAAATGTAACTTTGATAAGAAACAATAGCGGGAATGTATTTAAGATAAATCCACGATGACCAGAGGAGCCAGGACAGGACAGTGGCCTTGGACTTGAGCATACACAATGGCACAGCTGAGTAGAGCCCTGCACGGACCTATTATCTGGGCCCGAGCCCGGCCCTGGCCCGAGGGGGTGGCGCCCCAGCCCGGCCCGGCCCGACATGGTTTCTGAAATCTCAGGCCCAAAACCCGTATTTTTTTTTTTACCTCCCATAAAACCTTTTTTGCATAGTATATATTGCCGCGCACGAATATGAACACAGTTATACATGTTAGTGATGTGTTGCAATGAGTTCTGTCTGTACGGCGTGAACGGCTGCAGCTGCATGATACACAGATAAACTACAACGCACTGGAAGGTAACGCTATGTGTCGTCAATGACAATACTATACAGAACAACAAATACTACAGCGTGATAGAACGCTGCATTCATCGGGCGTGTTCGTAAATTTAATTTGCAGCTCTGAAAATGTATAAATAAAAGTGCCCAAGCCCGGCCCGTGTCCAAAGTAATTATACGGTCATTGGCCCGAAGCCCGGTCCTCGGGCTATGGGGGTGTCAGGCACCTCGGGCCAAGGGCTCAAGTGCAGGGCTCTAGAGCTGAGGCTAAAAGCCGATGGAAATAACATTCTTATCAACAAGCAGAGCTCGGCTAATACTAAGCCACATATTACAGCGCCGCGTCCTGCTCGTTGTCCTGCTTCTCCAACACATTCTGCCACGTTCAGGACAGTAACAGTGTAAAGACAGTCACACTTTGAGCACATGTGCGTCATGCTTTTATGTACAAACTACAGAGATGGGCCTCCTTTTGTTTTAACACAGCCTGTTTGTTTGGGGGGTTTGGGTGTCGTGCATAATCAGACGTTAAACTGTTCCACAGCACTAAACAGGTGGGAGATTGCTGTCCTTACAGACCCTGTGTTAAAGCTGTAATACACATTTTCAAAAAAATAACTCTTATGCAGAGCTTACTCTGGAAAGGGTTGTTGTATTGCCAGGGTTTGAGGTGACACATATTAGACCACTAACTGTTTACAAACAGTAAAAAGCCTAAAAATCATCTCTCTGATGATGTGGATCTGTAGATGATTGTAAACTCGATAATAAAGCATGGTTTTTCCATTTCAGTCCACAGTGGAATTACTACTGAAGGAGCAGGTGGTTTGGCCCATGGAAGCAAAGTCTGAGGAAAGAGAGTCTATCATTGCAGCGACAGATAAGACCGCTTGTGTGTGTGTGTGTGTGTGTGCGTTTGTGTGTGTGTGTCAGTGGCGAGCCTTGCATTTCAGACCTGCGCCTGCAGTGATACCCGACCTCTTAAAACTATAATTATGATGCCACAGATCTACACATTATGCATTTAGACCAAAATGCACAACAGCGTTATATTAGTCTACTGAGTTTTATTCACTCACACAAGAGTTTGTTCACAAAATAGAGCAGAGCGCACTGTCAAATCAAATCATTCTATCACACCAGGAGCAGCGTCACAGAAACATGATAATTTAGACAAACTATTCTCTGGGAGATAGTTTTCCGCCTCTCGGAGCCTGCAGCCAGGGGTCCCGTTCGTAGAGGCGCATAAATCCTTTCTCCTGCTGAGTCAATCTTGCTAGTGTCTAGTTTTGCTTAAACCGATATTTCTTGAGAATCATTAACAGATATTGATTACAGTATTTACCAACAACTTCTCCGCCTCCTTCAGCCATTCTGAGTGGAAAAACTACAACAGCTTATTGCCCTTCACTATGTTTCACTATATCTATCTTTAGACCAGTAGAGAAGGCCTAAGGGTCCGCCACTTTTGTGTGTGTGTGTGTGGTGTGTGTGTGTGTTCCAAACCTCCAGCCAGTTCCGCGCATCCAAGTTTCAAAATATAGCATTGTGTTTCAGAACCACGGACAGCGCCATCCAAAGAAAGAGGTGCAGACAATATTAGCCACTGTGCCTAAAAGAAGTGACATGACGTGTGTGTGTCTCTGCTTCCAGGCCTCATGTGGACTTGAGCCAAGTCACAGGATGAAGTGCACTTGTCCATCTACACTGCTGCTGATCACCTACAGTAAATACATCTGTGAGTAAAGGTGTTTATGTGTAATCATTCCGAAATGCCATTCATGCCTGTCAAAGACCCCAGGAAGAGTCTGCTCTGTGGGGATCCTAGAAAAATAAACAAAGTGGGCCTACAGATAAACTTGCTGCACACAACAGCACAAAATAAAACATCTACATAATTCTTATGTAATCGACGTACAACGCACATACACACTACCACTATTTTACACACACTTATTCTGAAACCATTTCCCAATGCAGTCTGCTTTTTTCACTGTCAATATATCTGTCTCTGGAGAGAACGCGCTCAAATGCAGTCTGCCTTTAGAATTATGTTTCTTCCTGACACTAAACTGCTTTTATCAGGGCCAGGCATCACTGCCAACACAACCTACGGCAGGGCACATTGTTAAATACGCGTTCTTTTCTCCAAGGACAATGGACACAATGGAAAGTCACAGGAGATCAAGAGGTGGCTAAAGGATTAACGGGAGCAATCTGAGGCACAACAGAAACACTTTTGTTTTGGGAAAACTACATGAAAACAGTGTGTAGGAAGTGGCCGCATCCACTACAACCTTTGTATGTTGCAGTTTCACATTGGACCTATCCTCACCCCTTTTCTCTACTTTTTGACTCAAAAATACTCAAACATGATGGATCCAAAATGCAGAGGAAGAGTGGTTGTGCTGTGCTGCCAAATCCTAAGCATTTAACAGATTTTAGCGATGCCATGTACTCCTTTTCTTTTTTACAATTACTAGATTGTAATTTGGGCTAATTTTCATCTGTAATCTCACAATCACCCTCACAAACACACACTGATTCACCTTGAACTATTGTACATGTTTTCAGTGTTCTCCAAAAAGGCACATCTGCATAATTCTCAGTCTTTGCAGAGAGCCCAGGCACCAGAGGTCCCATTTCCAGGGTAAAGGCTGTTTTCAACATTCCATTCCATACTCTACTGGGAACACTGTTATCGATCTACAGTGTGCCCTTTTGCATTGATGGACTCACAAAAACAAACACACACATGCGCACACACCGACCAAGGATATTATTTATGAATCTTTCTGACGTGGGCTGGACACCGGGGTTATCTACTGTCTCCCTGGGTGTAGCACTCTGGGGGTGGGGCGCTCTGTGAAGGTGGAATGCTCTGGGAGGGTGGGATGGGGCGGAGTGAAAGAATGATGGTTTTAATCTGAAAGGCCCTGCACACACAGCCTATGGGCAAACAGCAGTGCATCATGTATGACAGCTGCGCCTTCATGAAGCTGTGGCGGTGTCAGATCCTGTCCTATGTTACAAATACTGCTGTCGGCATTTCAAGATGAGAGACAATACCAAAAGAAATGACCATAACCCAATCCGATTGTTGGATAAAGTGACATGTAGAAGGTGAAGGAATGACATGCAGAGAAATACACTTCTGTTTTCCACTTATTGCCATGGTTACAGCCATTTTACAACTCCAGATCCATCATGTTTCTTCATAGAGAATCACACATGCACCTGTCACCTGTCTGTCTTTTTAGCGAGTGTGGGGTGTCTCTGCTCTGCTGCCTCCGTGACCCAGCAATAGACACTGAGGTTTCAAGTATGGCTGCATGTGAATCCCAATCGGATCTAGCGTGCTGGATTTAAAAAAAGGACACAATATGAAAAAGATAATACATTGGCACAGCTAAGTTGCTCCCAAGTGACTTTTATTTACAGACCACATGGTTTAGAATTTGTTTGATCTTTTTACTGATAACTGATCCGTTGTTGATTCTCAATCCACGTGGGATTCTTTTCACACGCATATAGTCACTAAGGCCCAGTTTATACGGAGACATGGCAGCAGTAAAAATCTATAGTTGGATGTCGGTTGCTACCCCCTGTTCATACGGAGACTGTGTTCCATGGGGGTGAAAACGTAAGTGTTCAGATCCAGCCGGCAGAGTGGGACAGCTCAGACACGCTGCTCATCGGGGGCTCTCTTTCACACGAAAGGTGTAAATTCTCTGCTGCTGATCTGACCCCCACCTTCCCGCTGCCCCCCGCATGTAAATTTGGACATGCGCAGTAGCCGAGAACAAACGTGAACAACAATGGCGGCGGATACACTAACTAGCTACGTGTGCTTTGAGCGCTACACGGAGGAGGATTCTACTCCTTCGTTCGTCCAAACGAGACCACGCAAAGCTCTAGTTTCAGTTTCCATGTTTGCAGCTGCTGTTAAAAGCAGAATGATGTTGGTTCATCATTTCACGGCTTGCAGAGGAAGTGCGTGTACTACTGGGGGGTCATGTTGTAAAGTTCCTCTGCCCACTACTGGCCGGGCGCTAGAACTACATCGTTTTTGATCCTTGTATGTACGCTGTGAAATTTGCAATAGGAGCCTATCTAAATGCAGGACTAACAGATTTAAGAACTCTTTTATCCCTCTTATTCTGATTCTAAAGAGGCTTAAATACTTAAATACGCCCTTCTCGCACTCTCTCCTTTGCTCCCATATTCCCAAACCTGCTGGTGGACTTTTACACCTGCAACATCTGCAGTGTTCTGTTCTATGGAATTTTAGATAGATATATAGATACTTTATTGATCCCTGTAGGAGAAATTCAGGTGTCCAGAAGCAGCAAAGGAACATCCCCAGTTTCGTAGGCTAAAGGCTTTTAAAGGAACATCCAGTTTAAAGTGTTAATAACGAAAGCCATGAGGTTCCTTTCCTTTCTGTTCCTTGACATAAATGTCCAATTTGCATCCTCCTCGTCAAAAACACCAGCGTCTGTGTCACTGATAAGGAAAGGAATTTCTTGTACGTGTAGAAAAATGTGTTTTATAAAGAGTGTTTTGTGGGAGAACTCAAAGTAAAGTTTCTTAAGAGAACATGACATAAAATACTATATGGTTTAGATTGGTTTACCAGTGTGCTGAAAAACTCACAAAGAAAAAAAAGTCTAATATTACAAGACATTTCCAGAATAAACACACAGACTTTGCTAAAAACCATGCAGATGGAGATGAGAGGGAAAAGAAGTTGTTTCAGTTTGGTTGCAGCTCAGGGTCAACGAGAGAACCATAAAAATGACATCAGCAAACTGAAAATTAAAAGCATTCGTTTAGCTGTGGCCTACTCTATCGCTTGTGTTCATCTGAAGACAAAGGTGATGTTGAACAAATAGTGCTGTTTTGGCAGTTGCAAACTCTGCCGGGCCACAGGAAGAAATGATTGAGTCGACACTAAAAGGCCAAACACGAGTGCAGGGCATCTGACTGCAAAGCACCAGAAAAGGAGAGAACAGACACAGAGAGAGAACGGCATTTCTTTCAGAGGTGATCAATGTTTTGTTGCATGCAGACATTGTATTGCATTTCTCTGCATTAATTTCATAAATGTAACATGTTATATATATGTTCTGTTATTTATTTCAATTTCAAAAAGGACTATGTTTTCTTTACTGTGTGAAACGTTTACAAATGGCCCTTTGAGTGGTAAAGGTTGCAGACGTATGATTTAGTGTTCCTCATGTTCAATGTCAGCAGTGATTTGTGGAATCTTGATTTTGCACAGGTCTGATTTGACCTTTTCAATGACTACACATTGCTCTTATGAATAAAATCACCCATGTGCTGGTTCAGAGAAAGTAAATGATCCTTTGAAAAGGAGTAACTTGTAGTTTATTGTAACTTTAAGTCTAGAAATACTGGTCCCACTATGTTCACACTATGCAGAGGGTTGACAATGTTTTCAAGCAGTGCACAACAGTGGATTTAGTTGGATATTATAGCTAGTATCCCGCAGTGTTGCCAGACCTAATTGTAGACTTTGATTCATAAAAAGTTAATCTAATTTCTGCGCATTTTGGTAGAATTCATCTGATGTTCAGATGGCCCCAAAATTGCCCTTTTGCTTCGCTGTTGGATCCCAGACTGCATTTGCCACTTAAAAAAAAATGGACAGTGGCTAAACAGACCTGGCACCCATCAGAGCATTGACAGGCATTTGGAACCTTGGCCCTAAAGCTCTGTTTGGGACCGACCTCTAAAGCCATATTTGTCATCTTTCCATTCCAGAACCATCATACATAAGTGGCCCATGATTGTATTGTTATATTTGGGCCACTTATGGTATGCAAAGTTTGGCACATCTGTTTCAGCCACCATTTGTCAGTTCCAGAACTAAAAGCCACAAATGGCCCATAATAGTGTTTTCTAGTGTTGCCACCTGTCCTGGTTTTACCTGATTGTCCATCCTTTTCATGGTCTGTCCCGGGGAAAAAAATATCCTTATTGTCCCTTTTTTTCTATATGATGCGTTTCACTGACTACCCTTGTGCAAGCTACTGTACATATAAATGACGTAGCGCGCTGCTTACTCATTGACTGAGGCAGGTCTGACATTGTGCGGCGGGACAGCGGCACTCGGCAGACTGTTTTTCAGACTGATACGAGGATAGCAGCAGAGCGCCTCTGGAGTTATTGAGATAAAGCATGAAAAATGGATGGAGGGCGAGAGGACGAAGACTAAGAAAACTACTATAGCTCTATTACAAGGTGAAGTCCAAATTTTGCTGTAGTATTTGTCTTGGGCTAAATGTGTGAAAGCCAAGGTGCTTTTGAGCAAATGGGTCGATCAGGGTACTGAAATATCCAGGATTGTGTTTTCATATTTGGTATACCAAATGTGACCCACTTCTGTTGAGATCGGTTTCATATGTAAGTAATGCTATAAACCACATACTTGCCATAAACCAACATTTCTGTGTATTTATGTTTCCGCAGTCAGAAGAACAGACAGCAAAAATGGCCGCTTCCTTGTAGCTGTGATTGGACAGCCCACCGTTCACACTGTACATGAGGTTAATAAATGTACAGTACTGTATAATAATATTAATGACTAAAGCGATGTGACTCTTAGATTGTGTGTTATTTACACATCTTTGTAAGTTGACATCAACCCGCTATGGTGTTGTTTCGAATTACTTTGTTTCTAAAAAGTATTTTGTCGCACACAACAAGTTGGATTAACTCTAATGCTTGGCTTTTCTTGTCAGCCTGAACAGCCTGATCCTGCCTGTGGCCCGTCCTCTAAATATTTAACACTTGCCGCAACGCATGATCCAGTGAAAGCGGCTTTACACTGTGCATTTTTTGGCCAGATTTTGGCACCATTTTTGTTGCACAACATTTAAGATTGCACCACAATTTGCATCCTCCATGCCGTCTTATTCATATTTTTCATCTCATCTGGTAACCTTCTTATTTCCCTCGTGACACGACCCATGTTTGGTGAGTAGTTCATGACAACTGTGTGCCTTTTTCATCTTTATGTAAGTAAATACAGAAGACCACTGTAGGTTGAAACGGGCTAGCGTTCCTTTTAATAAAATACTTGTTTTAAACTGTGATTTTCAACCAGGTTGGCGTGTTGTTAGAGTACGACTGATAGTTGTCCCATGTACAGCTCAGCAGTACTCAGCAGCTCTTCCAGAGTCATCTTGGGGCGCTTGGTTTCCTTTCTGACCTTTCTGACCTTTCTGACCAGTGCTATCCTTGTTCAATCTGTTAGTTTAGGTGGACGTACGTGTCTTGGTAATTTTGCAGTGATACTGTTTCCATTACCGAATGATGGATTGAACAGTGCTCTGTGAGATGTTCAAATCTTGGTAAATCAAAATCAGATGATGTTTATTCTCAGTAACAGGAAGTCTCCGGATGGACCCAAAACCTCCTGTCTGAGGGAAATGGTTTTTGAAAATGTTAGCTTAAGTATATTTTATCTAACCGTAACTTAAATTTCTATATAATAAATTATGATTTTCCCCACAGCGATCTATCTTTATGTTAGTTTGGATTTTTTTGTACACTGTTCAGAAAGGCATTGTATCAAGAACACTATTCTTAAGTGATACTGCAGTAAATAATTACTTAAAATTGGTGCAATTATCAAGACTCATTGCATCGGAGGCGCTATGGGCAAAAACACTGAAACAATTCATATGAAGTTATTGTGTCTGATGATGGACTTTTTGAAATGTAGTGTTCTGGGGTTCATGCGAGGGACACACACAGTCTCTGTCTTGGTTTTGAACTTAGAGGCTGTGGCAGACAGTTGTAGACAACCGCTCTGCACCCGTTACTCTACCCTGGGCCGTCATTTATGCTAATGTCTTAATGGTAATGTCTTAATGGTATTGGGCCTTCTTATCTTTTTGAACTGCTTTTATCCTATGAGCCATCCAGGCCCTGCACTTCTCCTGCAGCAGGCTCCCAAGGTCAGGACCATTTAGATTTAAAATTTGAGTATTCATGTCAGGCGACAGGGTCTTAGTCGGTAGAGCATTGGCCTTCGGAGTTGATGGTTATGGGTTATGGGCCCACAAGGTTTACTCCACCTACTTCCACTGATATCTACTGTTCGATTCAATTAAATATATTCTTGTATAACCCTAAATTACAACATTAGTTATCTCGAAGGACTTAACAAAACTGTTGAATTCACCAAAACAGATCAGAGAATCAAACAGTTTAAACACAAGAAATGCAATAATGAAAAACCACATAGAGTCATAGAAGCAGAGACCGATGTCCATAAATGTTGCTGAATGTTGAGTGTCCTGGATCATCACCACAGTCCTTTTAGTCCACCCAGACAAGCGTCTAACAGACTCCTGCATTGGCAAGGAGGGTCTAAAACCCAGTGGGAAAAGGTGAGAAACCTCAGGGAGGTCCACATTGAGAGAGGGATCCACTGCTCCTCGGAAGGTCCACTCTTTAGCCCGTCCACGTATGGATGTGTGAGAACTGTTACGACTAAAATCAAATTCAGATTTTGGCTGCATAAATCTGTAATGCGCAGCACTACAGATGGGCACCAGCAGGAGGCTAGTCCCTGTGCTCCACAGAGTCCCAGCAAGAAGCCAGACCCTGTGCTCCTCAGAGACCCAGCAGGAGCTCAGTCCCTGTGCTCCTCAGAGTTGGTTCATATAGCACCAACATGTCTGTAAAGAACAGCTGTTCTTTACGTGTAATATCGCACTGCACTTTATGAATTTACCTTTTAAATGTCACATCACACTTTAAATTGCACTATACACATATTGTCACATGCTAATTTGCACATATAATAAATTGCACACAACTGTTGGGTAGAAAGACATTTATTGAGGGCTTGGGTTTTCCAGAGTGCGGTCTGCGGAGACAAACAAAACAGTTTGAATGGGGCTTTGTGCAATATATGTGGTGTTTGAGTTAGTTGTGTTTGGTATGGGTTCAGGTGTGTGTGATGTGTGGTTTTAGTGGGTGAATGATATAAGTGTGGCTGTGATATGTATTTTAAAAATGTGTTTACTCACCACTGTCTTGTGTCCAGGTGCGTGGGCCAAAAGAGTCCCCGGGCCACAAACACCGGCATTTATGGTTCCGGCTGGACCAAGTCAATGAATTGGTGGAGGGGGGATCTAGCACTGTTTTAGTCATAGTTGGTATAGATATTTTTGTAGGAGGGTGTTTTAGGAGTATATTTTTGTAGGGGGGTGTTTTATTATTGTAACTGGTTATTGGTATTTTAATGGAGGGTTTTAACATAGTTTTTAGAAGCTAATGTTAATGCTATACCCCTGGAGTTTTAATTGGTTTTACCCAGTAGTATATAAGGCGCCCATTTTTACCATTCCATTGCCCTGCTGCTGGGGAACACATGCTCCTGTCCTTCATCCACTGTGTTGGTTTGGTTTGCATTTTTGCACACTTTTCTTTGTCTGCACTGGTCACTTTAAAAAAAAAAAGGAAAAAAACAGAAAATAAAAATAAGTGGACCAAGCTGAAGCCTGCCTCCGTGAACTTTGTTTGGGTATATCTCACTGCCATCCAGCCGCTCAAAGCCAGGCCTGCTAACAATTGGTGTCAGAAGTGCTGCCCTGCCACAGTGAGTAGATCAAGACAATGATGACTAGAGGAGGAAAAAGGGATGAGGAACCAGATCAAGGAAATGTTGACACGTCTGATCCTCAAGGGGCCACCGGTGAGCACAGTGATAAAGTGGAGGAGCTGACTGCTCTCGTGAAAGCATTGATCGAGAAGCAGGATGCAAGAGACAGAAAGCATGATAAAGATCAGCTGCAACAGGAGCAGCGCTGGAAGACCATGCAACGGCAGGTCCAACGGGTCCAGCAGCAGCAATATGGAAGGTCCGAGCACTCTGGGTTGGATGTGCGAGGACATATGGAGACACCTTGTGACAACGACACAGGTGATTGTGATGAGGCAGACCCAGGCGCCTATAGCTACAGACCCCAGAGGGAGGCCGCACTGCCATGTTTCAAACCAGGAGATGACGTTGAACATTTTTTGATTACTTTTGAGTGGATGGCCAGAGTCTATCAGTGGCCAAAAGAAGAGTGGGCGGTTCGTTTAGTCCCATTATTGACCGGGAAGGCACGCAGCGCTTTTGTGCAAATGGACATTCGGCACTCAAACATATGGAAGTGTAAAGGACGCTATATTAGCAAAATATGAGATCACAGAGGAGACGTACCGGCGACGCTTCAGGTCCCTTCAACTTGAGCCAGAAGAGACGCCACGGGAGCTGTACGTCCGCCTCAGGGACTTGTTGAACGGTTGGTTCCAACCTGAGAAGGCATCTGAAGAGATCTGGGAGAAGCTCATCCTGGAGCAGTTTCTCCGAATGGTTAACCCCGAGCTTGAAGTCTGGATCTGGGAGAGAGACCCCGAGAGTGCAGAAGAAGCATCTCGTCTCGCAGAGTCCTTCATGGCTGCACGCAAAGGACCCAGAGCTGGCTACTTTGGACGGGAGCCCCGCTTCGCCCAGCCAAGTAAGTCCTTTGGGGGTGATCAGGGTCGTGGTCCTGATTCTGTGGGGTTTAAGAGTAGGCCTCCATTTTTTCAGTCACGCTCAGACAGGCGACCAAAAACATCTCAGACACAGGAAGTAAGATGCTACAATTGCAACAAACTAGGTCATACTCAGCATTTTTGCCCGACATTAAAGTCTAAACCTTCGCTTTTGTGTTCAGTACCTAGGCCGGCTACGGTACCCACTTTAGAGAAGAGGGGGCGCACAACACCTGTGCTAGTTAACGGCCACAAAGTTAGTGCATTGTTGGACTCTGGTTGTTTTCAGTCTATAATCCTGTCGCGTTTGGTCCCAGAGGAAAGGCGCTCTAGGGAGACCATACCACTTACTTGTATACATGGAGATGAGCATACTTACCCAACAGCTGAGGTCTATGCAACAGTAGGTCAAACTTACCTGTTAAAGGTTGCCTTAGCAGAAAACTTACCATATGAGGTCATCCTAGGAAATGACATTCCAACTTTACTTGATCTGTCACAGGTAACTGAGGAACTCTCTGAGTCTGTTAACTCGGTTAATATCCTTACAAGAGCACAGAAAGCAAAAGCTATTCTGGAGGAGCTTCCTTTTTGGGAGGAAGAACTTGAAGCTTTGCCAGGAAAGAGTAGGAAACCCAAAGCGCAGAAAAGGCAAGAAAAGTTTGCAGGCTCTCCCAGGGAGGACACACAGTTGCCAAAACCACTTAGCCCAGTTGAATTTGGGATACCCGCAGACATAGGGACACTCCAGAAACGGGACATATCCCTAAAACCCTAGTTTGAAAATGTGTCTAATCAGCAGAGGGGGATAAAAAGGTTGGATGAGACAGAGTACAGGATTAAAAATGGTATCTTGTATCAGGTTAATGCGAAAAGTGAAGCTATTGCCTTGCCTCATCAGTTTAGACAGCAGGTAATGGAACTGGGCCACTCCATTCCCTGGGCCGGTCATATGGCTTTTCAGAGAACACTGCGCAGAATCGGCAGTCGTTTTGCCTGGCCTGGCATGTAAACCCAGATATCAAATTTCTGCAAAACCTGTGAGAAATGTCAATTGACGGCAGGAAAAGGGGTTGGTCACGCCCACTTGCAGCCGCTGCCCATTATTGGTACCCCATTTGAGCGAATTGGAATGGACATTGTTGGTCCTTTGGAGAAAAGTTCCTCAGGTAACCGTTTCATTTTGGTCCTGTGTGACTATGCCACAAGATACCCAGAAGCGTTTCCATTGCGCTCGATCAAAGCTAAGCAAATTGCAAATTGTCTTTTGCAGCTATTTTCCAGGGTAGGTGTGGCAAAAGAAATTCTGACTGATTGTGGTACCAATTTTATGTCTAAACTGTTGAAGCAAGTTTACCAGCTGTTGGGGGTTAAGGGGATCAGGACCACACCTTATCACCCCCAAACGGATGGGCTGGTGGAGCGCTATAACAAGACTTTAAAACACATGTTGCGCAAGGTTGTTTCCAGCACAGGGGCTGACTGGGACCAGTGGCTGCCTTATCTTCTCTTTGCCTACAGAGAAGTCCCACAGGCATCCACCGGTTTCTTCCCCTTTGAACTCTTATATGGACACCAGGTGCGCGGACCTCTGGATCTTCTCAAGGACTACTGGGAGCGCACGGAGACGGAAGGGGACGACATTGTATCTTTCGTCATAAAGATGCGGGAAAGACTGGAGGGTATGTCAACACTGTCGCAGGAGAACCTGAAGGAGGCGCAACACAAACAGAAAACTTGGTATGACCAAAAAGCTAAGCAGAGAGTCTTCAGCCCAGGGCAAAAGGTACTGTTGTTGTTACCAACCACTGAAAACAAACTCTTAACTAAATGGCACGGGCCATATGAAGTCACAAAACAAGTTGGAAAAGTCACATATGAGCTACACATGCCTGACAGGAAAAAGAAACATCAAGTGTTTCATGTGAACCTTTTAAAAGAGTTTCACGTTCGCCCAGAGCCTGCACAGCAGCTATTGGTCCGAGCAGTGCAGGACGAAGAGACCACAGAAAAGTTCTTTCCAGCTCATAGCAATGAACAGATTGTTGTTGACCTCTCCCACCTCTCTCCCTGTCAGCAGGAACAAGTTCAGCCCCTGTTGGACCCAGCTCTTTTCCAGGAGACCCCAGGCTTTACCTCTTTAGTCCAGCACAAAATCCGGCTAAAGAAGGATGCCCCAGTACGCCAAAGGAGCTACAGAATCCCGGAGCGGTTGGTCCCGGTACTGCAAAAAGAGATAAGGTTTATGCTGGAGCTGGGAATAATTGAAGTTTCCAGTAGCGAGTGGTGCAGCCCGATCGTACTAGTGCCTAAAAAGGACGAATCTTTGCGGTTCTGTTTTGATTTCAGATACATCAACGCCATATCCAACTGCGATCCATATCCGATGCCTCGAATCGACGACTTGTTGGAGAGGGTTGGATCTGCAGCTTATATCACAACACTGGACCTCAGCAAGGGTTATTGGCAACTGGCGCTGGCCCCTGAAGCAAAAGAACTCACCGCTTTCAGGACACCATTTGGCATGTTCCAATTCAGGGTAATGCCATTTGGTCTGCAGGGGGCTCCAGCGACGTTTCAGCGCCTGATGGACCGCATACTGCGAGACGTCTCTGAGTTCGCAGCTGCGTATCTGGATGATGTGGTAGTGTTCAGTAGTTCCTGGAAAGAACACCTGAACCACCTCCAGGAAGTTCTTCAGAGGATAAGAGAAGCTGGGCTCACAATCAACCCCAGAAAAGGTTCGGTGGCCCACAGGGAAGTACAGTACCTCGGATTTACTATCGGCTTCGGGAAGATTAAGCCCCAGGTGGAGAAGATGGAGGCGATACGCTCGTTTCCAGTTCCCACCACCAAAAGGAAGGTGAGAGGATTTGTGGGACTAGTCGGTTGGTACAGGAAATTTGTGCCACATTTTTCAGAAAGAACGGTAGTCTTAACAAACCTCACCAAGAATGAGGAGCCAAATAAAGTGCGCTGGACAGCTGAGTGTGAGCGGGCATTCAATGACCTGAAGGAGGCCATTTGTGCAGAGCCAGTCCTCCAAAGCCCTGACTTCAGCCAGCCATTCATCCTCCAGACGGACGCCTCTCAGACAGGGCTCGGGGCAGTCCTAATCCCAAGAGATGGAGGGGGAAAGGAGGCCGGTTGTCTTTTTAAGTTGCAAGCTTTTGGATCGGGAAACCAGGTACTCAACCGTTGAAAAAGAGTGCTTGGGGGTAAAATGGGCTGTTGAGTCTCTAAGATACTATCTGTTTGGACGTCACTTCCTACTGGAGACAGATCATCGCGCCCTCCAGTGGCTACACAAGATGAAGAACGCCAACAACCGTATCACGGGATGGTACCTCTCCCTGCAGCCTTACAACTTCACCGTCCAATACCGGCCCGGCAAGTCAAACGTGGTCGCGGACTGTCTGTCAAGGAGTGCTGAGGATGAGGCTTCGCCTTCGGAGAGGGAGGGGGAAATGTAAAGAACAGCTGTTCTTTACGTGTAATATCGCACTGCACTTTTTGAATTTACCTTTTAAATGTCACATCACACTTTAAATTGCACTGTACACATATTGTCACATGCTAATTTGCACATATAATAAATTGCACACAACTGTTGGGTAGAAAGACATTTATTGAGGGCTTGGGTTTTCCAGATTCCGGTCTGCGGAGACAAACAAAACAGTTTGAATGGGGCTTTGTGCAATATATGTGGTGTTTGAGTTAGTTGTGTTTGGTATGGGTTCAGGTGTGTGTGATGTGTGGTTTTAGTGGGTGAATGATATAAGTGTGGCTGTGATATGTATTTTAAAAATGTGTTTACTCACCACTGTCTTGTGTCCAGGTGCGTGGGCCAAAAGAGTCCCCGGGCCACAAACACCGGCATTTATGGTTCCGGCTGGACCAAGTCAATGAATTGGTGGAGGGGGGATCTAGCACTGTTTTAGTCATAGTTGGTATAGATATTTTTGTAGGAGGGTGTTTTAGGAGTATATTTTTGTAGGGGGGTGTTTTATTATTGTAACTGGTTATTGGTATTTTAATGGAGGGTTTTAACATAGTTTTTAGAAGCTAATGTTAATGCTATACCCCTGGAGTTTTAATTGGTTTTACCCAGTAGTATATAACGCGCCCATTTTTACCATTCCATTGTCCTGCTGCTGGGGAACACATGCTCCTGTCCTTCATCCACTGTGTTGGTTTGTTTTGCATTTTTGCACCCTTTTCTTTGTCTGCACTGATCACTTTAAAAAAAAAGGAACAAAACAGAAAATAAAAATAAGTGGACCAAGCTGAAGCCTGCCTCCGTCAACTTTGTTTGGGTATATCTCACTGCCATCCAGCCGCTCAAAGCCAGGCCTGCTAACAATGTCACAGATGTACTTTTTTGCGAGGCCATGGAGAAACTTGTAACAAGCAGAGCTGTTTTAAAGCCTATTGTTACGTAGTTAAAAAAAAAAAAAAAAAATTATATTGTATTTTAGAAATTTGGGTAGTTCTGGTCCAGTTTAATTTTCCACCAGAAAACTGAAAATACAAACTTCCGCAGCTCATTCTGTCAAAGAATCAGGTCCGTAACACAGATACGCTACAGAACATGTGATTGATGTATAAAACAGTCTCTTCTAGCAAATAATAATGGACAGAAGAGGTATTTGGCTAAATAAAAAACATAATGTATCTTCTGATTCATAAAATCTAATTTTAGGCCTTCTGTCACACATTTGTACCCTTTAGTGTGAACAGGCCCAAAACACATTTATTGTCTTTATAAACGCAGCACTGTTCTCAGCTGCTGTCATGGTAACGGTTTAGATTCTACAATGAGACAGTAACACGGTTATGTGACTTGGCTTTGCATAATTTTCCTTTTTGTTTTTAAGAGCGACTTTGTGTCAGTTCTTCTCCGAACGCCCGGGACAGATTCATTGATCCTTGTGCTTCTTACTGGTACACGGAGATCCTCGCGGCTTTAAAACAGATTACTCCCACACAAACGCAGCAGATAAACCTGTTACAGCAAAATAAAGTGACAACGCCGTCACTAAATGAACTCACCGCTCTAAAAGTACACACTGATTTAGTTTCCCAAAACCTGCAGGGTCCGAAAAAAAACTTATTTGGTCGATTCACTAATTTAGCTGGAACAGTCTTGATAAAAGTCACTTTAAAAGTAAAGGTATAACTTTATTTAATCATTTGGAGTACTTTGCTTATTTGCCTATAAATATACTAATTGTTGTTTTTGTTGTTTTTTTACTTTTGAATCGTGCTGGAAACGTCTGCAAGTCCTAAGTAGCTCTGAAACAGTTGTTTTGTGTTTTACAATTGTTATTTTTTCTACCTGAGATGTTGCGGCAGTACAGTGTTCATGGTTTTACACTGGTCCAGACCAGAGCAGAGAGGATTCATGGTCCAAACCAAGTGGATCAGGTGAAAATCCACTGGAAGAATGCTAACTTTTTGATAAATGCTATTGAAGCATTTAGCATTTTACTTTGGACTAAAGCAGAGAAAATGGTCTGAAGCGGCTACTCCACCTGTCCTGCTGTGACCCGTCCTGCTCCACCACCAGCAGATGGCCCACCTCTGCTGCTTAAAGATGCAGTCAGTGATTTTTTCCGTTTTTTTTTAAATATTGTGGAAAAACGTCCCTAAACCCAAAAAGTAGTCAAGTTATCATGTGTTTTCAAATAGTAATGGAATTGACAAGATGCCTGTAGTCTCCAAAAATGAATACACAGTATTTTGTAGTGGACCAATGACAATAAACCAATGGGATTCGTTCATTCCCAACAAACCAATGGGATGCGTTTACCCCCTTCACCCTCTTCCTGTTTCTCGCCAGTGCACCAACAGAAAATGCCAATTTCACGTTTGCCACCCACTCTCCCGGTTGTGACAAAGAAAAGAAAATGCTTAATGTTTGGTTTGGTGGAGAGGAGAGGGGAATGGTTTCGAGTTGGTGCTACGGCTAAACTAACACAATTGCTTACTGCACCTTTAACATGAACTGCCACTGGACACTTACATTTCTCCAATGGGGATCAATAAAGTATCTATCTCATCGCTCAATCTCAGACAATGGGTTGGGTTTGGAGATGTAAGATAGATGTAAGACATGTTGGATACAGGAAATCAATTTACTACTGTATATATTCTTTGAGATAAAAAAGAGCCTTGCTGGAAAGGAAGCCTCGCATCCGTTTTCTTGATTCCCCGGTCAGTCTTTTATGGGAATTTCTCAGAACTCACAACGGCGTGGTTTCTGAGAGCTGCTTATAATTCCTCATTCACTGAAGCCCAAGCAACTGTGTTCCTGAGGTTACATGTTTTTTTTTAATCTAATGTGCTGCTTACATGTGTAGCTGCTGTGATCGTGTGCCTCGGCTCCCGCTCTCTTTTCCTTTGCCTCAAATCCCATCAACTCTATCCACAGCGGATCAATAATGGGATTCTTGGGGGCGGGAATGTGGTCAGGATTACTGCCTCTAAAATAATGATATGTTTGTGCACGACAGGCCCTTCACCCAGTCTGCCTGTGACCAATCCTTTACACTGTTGTTGCCCTTAAACATGATTGCCACAAGTTGGAATCCATTTGGGAATCTTTGATTGCTTTTGTTTTTGTTTTATCTGTCCACAGCGAGAGTCACTGATAAGAAGTTAGTGCTGTGAAAATGTGGAACAGTCAACATTTCTTGTATATATTTTTACACAGAGGTTCATTCTTTATGGACAGTGGAAATGGTTGGTGGTGGTCGGAGGGGCCTCGTTTCTGTCAGTGTGCCCCAGGGCAGCTGTGGCTACAGTAGTAGTTTATCACCACCGTGTATGGAGTGAATGAATAATGACATGTAAAGCGTCGTGTTTTACTTTTGAATGCGCTTTTGAAACGGTTTTACTTTTGAAACGGCTGCAAGTCCTAAGTAGCTCTGAAAGAGTTGTTGTTTAGTGCTTCATAATTTTTCCTGCTTTTTTCTACCTGTGATGTTGCTACAGTACTTTGTTCATGGTTTTACAACTGTCCAGACCAAAGCAGAGAGGATTCATGGTCCGAACCAAGTGGATAAGGCAAAAATCCACTGGAGGAATGCAAAGTTTTAAAAAAAAATGCTAATGAAGCATTTAGCATTTTACTTTGGACAAGAGCAGAGAAAATGGACCAAACCAAGCGGCTACTCCACCTTGTGACCTGTCCTGCTCCATCCAGAGACCACACCATCTTTGCTCCTGTGACCTGAAGGCCTGTGGCTGATTAATACGATTATTAGCTTTTTAGAATGATCAATTTTACTTTTGCTGCTACTGGACACCTGAATTTCTCCAACGGGGATCAATAAGTGTCTATCTATCTATGTAAAGTGTCCAAAAAAGCGCTATATAAAACCAATAGATTATTATTATTATTGTACCCTGGATGTGTGTTTGTTGTTTTAATAAAGTATCTATCTATCTAACTATGTATGTGCCAGAAGTTCCTGATTATCAGCGTGGATGGAGCAAAACACAATTCCAGGTCTGTTACTATGTTACATGGGTATGGCACATGGTACGGTCATTATATGTGTCCTTAAATGTTATAAGGTAAAATGAAAAGATAAACCCGCCTCTGTTTGAATGACAGGATTACAGACGTAATCCCCGCTCACAAGTGCCTTCTAACGTCCACACAGACAAATCTGTTCGTGGATGTTTGCAGGTGTTTTAAACATACATTAATCCGAGGGAGATGAAAAACTGACATGAAATTACAACTCTGTCAAATCGGAAGAAAAAGATTCTGAAGCTTTGGATTAAATGAAGAGTGGGCGCCTCTTTGGATTACCCTCATGTGCCTCTGAGCGGAGGTGGGCCATGCATTTCAGGCCGACCCCAACTTACTCCATAATTATGAACCTTAGCATATCATTGATACATAAATAAATACATTTATTTGTATAATACATAAAAAACAGTGTTTATAAAGCGCTTCAGTCAAAAGTCAAAATAGTCAATAAAACAGTCGGATAAAAAAAAAATACAGCAGAATAAAGCAGACAGACAACAATAGACAAAAAAAGACAGCGGGACAGTAAAATACATGTGAAGTTTAAAGACCTTATGACGGGTTTTTAAAAAAAAAATAGTGGATATCAAAATTGCATGACAATGTCAATTTGAAAGAGATTCCGGCAAAAAAAATCCTATATTTTATAAAAAGAATGTGTTTTTCATGAATTTAAGTTGTCTATGCTCTAACCTGTGTGTGACGTCATAGCGGGTTACGCCCATGCATTGAAAACCATGGATCTATGCCACAGGACTGCCTTTTCTCTCTTCTCTCCACTGATGCCCAACACAATACTGCACTCTACAGGTGACAATTGCTCACTACACATAAATTGCCGTTTTGAGTGTGAAAAAGTGTCTGAGGTGGGATTTGAACCTGAGTATCTGGATTGGAAGTCCATTGACACAACCACTGGACTATCTCAGTGACAACAAAATGTTACATTCTAGTAGTTATGTTAGACTCGCTGTACACGGCCTTGTCATCTTGAATATCCGAGAAAAATGAACGAATACCAAATTGTAAACAACTTACAGCGTTGAACCGTACCCGTTCTGACGTCACCAAGGGCTGTGAAGTTTTTTCGTTTCTAAGGGCGTTGCTATGGGGTTTTTTCGATTTGGGGGGATCAGACAAAAAAAACAACAACTGATTTTGAAACCTTTAGCAGTTCTCTTCTAATATAAAATGGTATTAAAACTGTATTTCTAAATAAATCAAACCCGTCATAAGGTCTTTAAAACCAGCAGTTAAAACATGTTTGATAAAAGTGGGTTTTAAGAAGTGATTTAAACGAGAATACTGATGGTGCTAGTTTTATCTCCTCGGGCAGGTCGTTCCAAAGCCGAGGAGCCCGGACAGAGAAGGCTCGGTCTCCCTTCGTCCGGAGCCTCGACCTCGGAATACTCAACAGGGACCTGCCCGAGTATCTGAGGCTGCGGGGGAAGGGCTTGTAGGGGGTTAAAAGTTCATAAATATAGCTTGGTGCCAGACCTAAACGAGCTTTAAAAGTAATCAGTAAAAGCTTAAAATCAATTCTAAAACGCACAGGGACCCAGTGGAGGGATTTTAAAACAGGGGTTATGTGCTCCCTTCTGTTAAAGTGAGAAGTCTGGCTGCTGCATTCTGGACCAGTTGGAGAGGGATTTGGAATTAAGACCAGAGAGGTGGGAGTTGAAACAATCGAGGCGGAAGAAGATGAAGGCGTTAACTACTTTATGGAGATCAGGAGGAGTGAGAAAGTTTTTAATCTTGGAGATGATGTGGAGGTGAAAGAAACAGGATTTGGGTGGTCTGTTTAATGTGGTAGCGGAAGGTGAGGTGAGAATAGATAGAGGTATTAGACAGTCTATTAGACAGAGTTTATAGTTTTATCCACTCATAAAACAGTATGAGCTTTAACAAATGTGGTCACAAAACAGCAGAGCGCACTGTCAAATAAAAATGCTTCAAAAACCCGTCGCACCCAACGCTGAGTCACAGAAACATAACGATACTATTCACTGGGAAATAGTTTGCCGTTTCCCTGCCAAGTAAAGCTTTCTAGGTACATCTAACTTTTTTTAAATTAACCTTTTTGATACACAGCTAGCGTCAAGATAAGCTCGCTCTCTCTTCTCGCAGCGTGTAGCTTTTCTTGAATCGTTTTTCCTGAGAATGGGGTTGTAACTATATCTGTGACAAAATCATTATAGCCTCTTTCAGCGATTGTGGGTTGAAAAAAGTAAAACAACTCGCTACACAAATGAGGAATTAATTTTTTCTGTCCATCACATTGACATGTTTGTGAAAAGCACTAAATATATATCTTTTGAATGCGCTGGAAACAGCAGAAAGTAGTAGCGCTGTGCTTTTTTCTACCTGAGATGTTGTGGCAGTACAGTGTTCATGGTTTTGCACTGGTCCAGACCAGAGAAGAGAGGATTCATGGTCCGAAGCAACCGGATCAGGCGACCAAAGCATTCAGCCTCTCAATTTGGACAAAAGCAGAGAAAATCGTCCGAACCAAGTGGCTACTCCATCTCTGCTGCTGTGACCTAGCTGTGCATAGTAATACTATTGTTTGCTACTTATTAAGAATTATCTATGTATTTTATTTGTTTGTCTAGATGGATGTGTTTCTGTTGCTACTGAACAACTGAATTTCTACCAACGGAGATCAATAAAGTATCTTTCTATCTATCTATTAAAAGCAATAAAGAATCAAATCTATGTCACTATTTCTTTACACTAAATTAGTTTGCTTCTTTCTCTGGTTTTCACTTGCATGTTATTTTGGCCTAGACAAAAAAAAACTCACAGGGTCACATCCATAGTGTAAAAATTATGGATGTACCGATCCGATATTCAGTATCGTATCGGGGGCCGATATGGGTATTTTGTAAGAATCGGATAATATCGGATTTGTTAAATATGAAGCTGATTTACGTCACTTTTCAGCATGTTCACTTAACTCAATACTACTACAGCCCTGTATTTACTAAATACTAAATACAGGGCTCGGCGATAAAACGACAATGAGATATTGCGATAGACACGTGTTCAATATCAATAGAAAACGGGTCGATAGAATGTTAGTTTAACATCTCTCCGTTAAAAAAAACAGGCCGAAAACACAGGAAGTGAAGCCGAGTCAGAGGTGCGTGGCATTCTGGGGGATGTAGGCATAGGCTTCTCGACCTATCACAGCCAAGCGTGAACCGCAAAACATTCTGGGAAATGCAAAAACAACAACCGCACAATGCAATGTACATGGATCTAAAGATTGCTTTTTCAATGCCGTGTCAATGGTTATGCATGTCCGTGCGAGGCATAGCATGTGCGCCGCGGAAGAGGCAGTGGAAGCCATGGATCTATAATAATAACTGGATAGGGTATTACTAGCTTATAGCTTTCCCACCTATGGGCACAGGGGGCGCCCGTGGTACTGCAGACTACATTCACGTGGGCTACCCAGAAAAAAGTCCCATAGAACTCAATGTAAATTCGGGCGTTCTGCTCTCCCAAAATTCCATCCGATGGGCGGGGGAGCGACTGAATTTTGCGTTGCATTATGGGTAACACTTGCCTTCGCAACTTCCGGTTCTCTCTGCCCGGCGCATTTTCTCTAACTTCATTCTCATTGTTACCATCTGTCACTCGCACACACAGCCGTTTTCGTTCACTCTGCTCGCTGTCATCTTCTTCTAAATCTTCATAAACACCATCCGCTCGTTGAACTAGCAACAAGAATTCCTCCTTTCGTTTTCCCACACTGCAAATACCCTTTCGCTTCAACCTTTCACGCAATTCAGGCACTGTCAATCGTTTGTTGTTTTCGTGAGCCATATTCGCCATTGTATGAAATCAACCGGAAGTGAACTGGGCAACAAACGGTGTCATTTTTTGATCACAGCGCCGCTCAGTGGATGGAATTTTGGGAGAGCAGAACGCCCGAATTAAAACAGCACGACCTCAGCTGACAGAGAACCTACAACTTTCATAAAGATCGGATTTTGTGGGGATTTTAGTGTCCCTTGTCATGCTGAACTTTTTTTCTTCTTAAATTTTCAGTTTTCTTTAAATCCACACTTCTAACAAACTCTGCTCCTTCCCTTCTCGCCCTGGCTCCGCTCTTCCGCCGCTCTGATGAGCAGCTCTGATTGGTCAGAGCGCGGCTGAGCCCCTCAGTGCGCGTGCATGAAAGCCACACGTTACGCTAATCCACTGCGCAGAACCAGGAGGACCAGACGATGCCCAAATATAGGCGAATTCCGCTAATCTCCTGGTCTCCATGAAATTCCCATGTGCTACTGAGCACAAGCCATTCATTTGAATAGGGCGCCATCTTGGATCACCGGGGCTTGGTGGACACGGAGACCCGATGCATGCGGCGAAAGCAAGCGATGAACGCTTTCCTCTGTGCGGCTATCAGAGAGCGGCCCCACTGAGCCGTCATGGGGACACAAAACAGGAGATGAACCAGGACTAAACCAGGATTACACCAGGACTAACTATGGGGGAGACTGCTTATGAACATATTCCTCTAGCCTTATTCCCCCGTGACTGTAAACAAGGCTGCTAACGTGTGTTAGCCGACACGACAAACATATTTATTCAGGTAAAAATGCAAACTATTTAATGCTTTGAAAATATTAGAAATTTTTTTATCGGATCGGTATCGGCAAAACAATCGGAATCGGATCGGATTACAAAAATCTGGATCGGTACATCCCTAGTGAAAACAGCTTGTTGTGGTCTAAGTCTCTTTCAATTGGGATAAACAACGATCGTCATTTATGAAACAAAAGTGAGGTACCCGAGCTTTAAAAGAAGCTGCTGAGCGGAGGGGGATTCAGAGCGTGACCTCTTCACTCCAATAGACATGCTGCTTATGCTAATATGTGCTGGGGCATTTCCACGGGAGGGTAAGGCTTTCAGCAAATGCCTTTACTATACTAATTTAGACACAAAATAAATGAATGTACTATTTGAAAATGCCAAAATGTGCATAGAGAATTCCATTAAAACAGTTCATTGACATTTAAAGGACACATTATGCAAAACAGACCTTGTTTTAGGCAGATCTGGCATTGGTTCTTTGCTCAATCAGCACCTGAGCAGGAGCACGTCAGACTACACCCGTTCGTTAGGTTCGACTGAAGTTCCTTGAGCTCTGGTGTGCTCCTGCTTGGTTGGAATGGAATACAAATTGAATTAATTGTCAATCAACTATAACAAAAAGCAGCAAGACCAGGACAAAAAAATAAAAATAAATAAAAGTTGACTAGGGGAAGTTTATGTATATGAGGTGTTTGATTTGAAAGTTTGGTAAGAATTTTGTAAAAATGTATCTTTGTGTCAGAATGTCGAGGCCTGAGAGCTAAATGCAGACCCTGGAATTCACATAAAGATGAAGCGGGGCAAAACAAACACAACACAAGTGCTGGAGCCAAGCGCAAGTCGAGCTGGTTACTCCAAAAGGACATTAGTTTAAATAACTCCTCAAACTCCTCCCTGGGACTTGCAAAGATTATATATATATGAAGCTTCTGCAATAAAAGAGAGACAGAAATACAGATCCATACTTGCCCGCACATATCGCCTTCGTTGTCCAAGCCGATATAAGCCTATAGCCTACTATAAGCATCCTTTCTGGTATTGAAACTAATGTACCACCACTTTTGCTTTCTGTGGGGCTTTTTGAAAAGGGCCGCAGGCAGGAAAATGTGAAAAAACGCATTTGTGCATTCGTTAGCCGGCACTTAATTTATTTAATTTAATTTATTTAATTTATTTAACAAGTGCATTCAAAAGTCCCTCACATTGACACTCATCTGGAATGTAGTGTGGGGCCAAGAGCAACTTTGACCATCCTATAAAGCGGTTTTCAAGAGGAAAGAAGACGCTATTCTAAAGCATTGGGTAATTCAATTTGGAGAGACGAGAAAACGAAAATGCTTTTGAGTATTTTAATGAGAGGTGGTTTGGCGCCCTAGGCCCCGGTGCGGCCTTCAGTCGGAGAGGCTCCTGCGATGGAGCGTGTACAATCCCCCGGGACCTAGGCACTAGTGGCGGCATTTTGGCAGCGGGAAGCAGATTGGAGGCAGATTGGAGGCAGGGTGAAGAGGAGGAGGAGGGGAGGCGGTGGTTGCAAGGCTTCGGGAGGCCGTGAAGTGGGAGTTTCTCCGCTTTTAAGCGGCTGGCCTGTCCGGCACGGATGATTGGAAGGGGGCGTTTGCTGTGCGATAGGCTGGGGATGCGAGTCGGCCCGGAGGGGGTAGCTTTTGGCTGACGTCTTCTAAATTGAATTTCCGCGAGCTGCATTTCAATTTGGAGAGACGAGAAAACGAAAATGCTTTTGAGTATTTTAATGAGAGGTGGTTTGGCGCCCTAGGCCCCGGTGCGGCCTTCAGTCGGAGAGGCTCCTGCGATGGAGCGCGTACAATCCCCAAAAGGCTTTGTGTTGATGGGTTTTGCAGCCTGGTTTGCAGGGGACATACGTCGTGACCGCTATCGCTATGCTGTGACCGCTATCGCTATGCTGTGACCGCTATCACTATGCTGTGACCGTTTATGCGCTAACCATTTTTTGCTATGCTGTGACCGCTAACGCTAATGCTATGACCGCTATCACTGATGCTATGACCGCTATCACTGATGCTATGACCGCTATCACTATATGCTATGACCGCTATCGCTATATGCTGTGACCGCTATCACTATATGCTGTGACCGCTATCGCTATATACTGTGATCAACCGGACGCTGCAGCAGAGTTATCTTTGAGCGCTGGGACGTGAGCGCTCGCATCACGATCGACCGGACGCTGCAGCAGGGTTATCTTTGCGCGCTGGGAACGTGAGCGCTCGCATCACGTTCCGTCAGACGCTGCGGCAGCGGAGATTGTTTGAGAAAAGTGCGTGCCGCCACCAGAATCTTATTGCTTCACTTACTTTGCTTCGTATTGCTTTGCTGGGAGCTTACGAGGAAGCCAGTAGACGTTGTGCAGCCAGGATAGCGGACGCGTCTGGCCTGATGTAGGCGGAGAAAGCCGAAGAGGACCAGCGCCCCAGCTGTTGCAGAGAGGTGTGGGGGAGCCCCAGCGAGGCCGCGCGCGTGGCAGCGCCTATCCTGAAGGAGTGGGCTGTATGGAGCTGGGGAGACAATTGCAGAGGAGCAGTAGGGATCTTAGCTGAGCTCTGAACCAGGTTGCTGTCATGGGAAGGTTGTCTGGAGTGAGAATTAGAGGTCCGTTAAAATCTCCTTTTTGCCGCGGAGGCGAGTGTAACGCATCATGGACCTGTAGGGGCAGAGAGATGTGTCGGAGCGAGCTATTATTATGTTGCAGGCGCCTTGGTCTTTGAATGTTTGAGATGGAGGTTGAAATGGTCAGGGGACATTATGTTGGGTGAAAAAGAGCGACCTTTGTGTAATGCTTCCACTACGTCGAGATTATCACGCATGACAGAGATCCTCTTTCTCTGCCACGTGTGATTCCACGGCGCGCGGGCCACGACCACTGGGAATATCTCGTGTAGGGCAGAGGAGATGCTCCGGTGGAAAGTGGCGGCCACGGCCCGGCAACCCAATGGTCCTGGAAGAACCCCCCAAAACCCACGGAAGGGGCACGTCCGTGTAGAAGCAGAGACCTGTAGGGGCAGAGACATGTCGAAGAGGGCCATTGATGTTGCAGGCGCCCTTACGCTTAGAATCTTGAGTTGGAGAGTAGATAATCAGGATAGTAGGATGGTCGGGAAAAGCCGTGTCTCGGACCGCATGAAGGTTGAGTGAGCAGTAGTGAAACGCTTATGCAGAGAAGCCATAGAAGGCGAGCAGGAAGATGCTGCGAGGAGGGCAGACATGTACTTGGAAGATGAGCCGGAGTTCAGTGCCGCTCAGAGCCGCTGCATGATGGGGAGCCTGCGATCAGAAGAGTGAAGAAAACAGGTATGGATGCCTTTGATTAGGAGTCCGATAGACGGCTCAGCGCAGCTACTCGGCCAGCTGCATCTGATAGAATCAGAAGATTAAGTAGAGAGATGAAGCATAACCGCCGAAGCGACCCTGGGAGCATAGGTGCGAGTCCGGCGCAGCGCGGCATACTCAGCCGGGCTGCGTCCATTAGAAGCAGGATAAGCTTCTGAGAGAGTGGGTTGCAGCAGTAGCAGTAGCAGTAGCGGCAGCAGCAGTAACCTCAGATAATAACAGCAATAATCCTGTATCGAGCCGCGGCAGCAGCAGCAGCAGCAGCAGCAGCAGCAGCAGTAGCAGCATCCTTAGAAAATAACAGTAATAATCCTGTATCAAAGCCGCAGCAGTAGAATGTTGTTGTAGCTGTTCAGTGTTTCAGAAAAAGAGATGTAAAGTGAAGAGATGGCAAAGTAAATGAAGCAGCAGCAGCAGTAGTAGCAGCAGTAGCAGTATGAAGCAGCAGCAGTAGCAGTATGAAGCAGCAGCAGCAGTAGCATGAGAAGCAGCAGCGGCAGCAGTAGCAGCAGTAGCGGTAGCAGTATGAAGCAGCAGAAGCAGCATTAGCGGGAGCAGCAGCACCACGATGCGATTCATACGAACAACAGACGTGTCACGCCAGCGTGCGCCGCTTGTCTCCGTGAGCCAGGTTACATACGTGTCTGAAAGAGCCGAGCCGTAGAGACAGGTGCAGCCTGGGAGCCTGCGGAGCGGCAGCGGCAGGAACAGCAGCAGCGGCACATGTAGTAGTAGGAGCAGCAGGAGCAGGCAGCGGGGACAGACAGCAGCAGGCGCAGCAGCAGGAACAGGCAGCAGCAGGAGCGGCAGCAGGAACAGGCAGCAGCAGGAGCGGCAGCAGGAACAGGCAGCAGCGGGATCAGGCATCAGTAGGAACGGCAGCAGGGACCGCAGCAGCGGCGGTCAGAGAACCATGCCCATGGTTGTTTAACAGCCTGAGGAAATAAATCAACCCGAATCCGAAACATTCCCATGCGAATAACAGATGTCCCCTGGAGCCATCTTGCTGCTTTGGTTATGGCAGATACGCATGAACGATCACTGTTCCACGCGTTCATTAGCTCCAACTCCACTTCACGCCCATTGCAGATTCACATTGGGCCCTTTTTCTTTCTGCTGCACTTTCAAATGCAACAACTGCAGTTTAGTTACCTAATTGAATACCAGTGACCTAGCTATTTAAATACATGGCCCCTCCTTCCTCCCGCAGATAGACGAAATTAATACAATCATTTAACAATAGTGACCTGCGAGTAATGAGATTAATGCTGTAAAGATGGCGCCGTGGCAAGAGCTCTGGTGTGTGCCGTCTGGAGCACAATGGGGTAGTCTTACAAATTTTTTTTCCGACGTGGTTTTACTGCAAGTGGCAGAACATGAATCTGAATTAATGCACATTGCTCCTCTTATATCCCTCAGACAATAGAGATTGATGCCATTTAATATGCATTGCCCCCCAGTTAGCTCAAACACGTGTGAAAACGAAGCCTGCAGACCAAGCACGGGGCGAAAACTGACGCCTGCAGCCCAGACTCCGGGATTAATCCGTCCGCGGTCAACACACACACATGCCAGGAGACTTGGGAAAAGCAACGGGACAACGCGGCATGCCGACGGAGGCAGGGACACGCACGGCACCGCCAGACCGTCTGCGCGCGGCAGCAGACCACGAGGAACGAGCAGCACGGAACCCGCGGAGGGGCCCCGCGGAGCAGCCCGCAGAAAGAGCCCGCAGAGGAGGAGAGCAGTGGAGACACGCAAACCACAGCAGGTGCAGGGACGCGGAGGAGGAGCAGACCACAACGCAGCAAGTCGGAGGACACCAGGGACGCGCACGAGTAGCGTGAGTAGACGAAGGTGATTCCTCCAGAATCACCTTCGTGATTCTGGAGGAACTCCCACTCTTCACGGCCTCCCGAAGCCTTGCAAAGGCAAGGCTTCGGGAGGCCGTGAAGTGGGAGTTTCTCCGCTTTTAAGCGGCTGGCCTGTCCGGCACGGATGATTGGAAGGGGGCGTTTGCTGTGCGATAGGCTGGGGATGCGAGTCGGCCCGGAGGGGGTAGCTTTTGGCTGACGTCTTCTAAATTGAATTTCCGCGAGCTGCATTTCTCTTACCGGGTACACCTCCACTGGTTCAGGCCCACTGCACATACAGTTTATGGCAAGTGCACGCCTTTGCGTGACCAGTACACGTCACAAATACAGCAAGAAGATGTGCTCCCCATGTCTCCTCCAGCAGCGTCATGTTAAACTCTGACCAAAAATAAATAGGCTAAAGACATGATCAGTTTCTCTTTTAGGGTTATTTGAAGCCGAAATTGCTACGATAAAATAAAAGCTCACCTAAACCACATTAACTTAAAGATTTGAAGTCATGATACAGACCACACACATTGCACAGTCACAGTTCACTTGCAATTTTTCAGGAAATGGAAATAGCAGCATCCGATTAATAAAATACATCTCCTACATTGCTTTTACTTTCTTCTCATTTAGATTACATTAGGCCAAATCACTGGCTCAATCATTCAAGTAGCACTAACAAATGTTATACATTTCACTGGACAAACTTTGTCTTATAAACAGTAAGGTACATTTTAGTTTAAAGGTACTCTTTGTAATTTTTTAAATTAGGGTTAGGGTTATATATATAATTATATATATAATAATATATATATATATATATATATATATATATATATATATATATATATATATATATATATATATATATATATTTTTTTTTAAATTGTCCACTCACCTTTGGCCCTCCGTGGGCAGTTATCCTTCTCTAAGCTCGGGTCCTCTACCAGAGGCCTGGGAGCTTGAGGGTTCTGCGCAGTATCTTTGCTGTTCCTAGCACTGCACATTTCTGGACCGAGATGTCCGAGGTTGTTCCAGGGATCCGCTGTAACCACTCTTCTAGCGTCGGGGTCACTGCCCCGAGGGCACTACTAACACCTTTACCCTCCAGGCCCTCTCCAGCTCCTCTCTGAGACCTTGGTATTTCTCAAGCTTTTCATGTTCCTCTTTCCGGATGTTACCATCGCTTGGATTTGCCACGTCCACCACCACGGCTGTCCTCTGCCCTTATATATGTAAGGGATAACGTATATTACGCAGGTCATTATCGGAAAATAAGTACCGACGGGGCGAAGCGGTGCACGTCGGGGTCTACTTCCGCCCTGAAGGTGCTTATTATACGGCTTTATACCAACAGAACACACAACTTAAACTTCAGTCCACTTTTAGGAATGCCGAAAGGT
The DNA here is from genome assembly GCA_964034765.1 of Knipowitschia caucasica. Lineage (NCBI taxonomy): Eukaryota > Metazoa > Chordata > Actinopteri > Gobiiformes > Gobiidae > Knipowitschia > Knipowitschia caucasica. Next base: position 9,363,099 of record OZ035831.1, read on the forward strand.
TTATTTAAAGGAATAGTTCACCGTTTGTACATACTGACATATGTTCTTACCTTACCTTAGACTAGTTAATACATACCTGTCTAGTCTTAGTCCGTGCGCTCTGTCATGCAAACGGAGCAAAAACTGGAGCACAACCGCAGCCTCCTCTGTATATTTTGTAGCACCAAAAGGTAGCTCCCGCTAGAAGCTACCGAACTCTTCCAAGTGTTCCCTATTAAATGTATATAGTTACGTGACGTGTTACACTGCAAAGTATAGTAACACAGAAATGTAACAGTCGATTTTCTCAGCGGATAAAACGGGTACTATATTGTGAGGCGTAGTAATCTGAGGTGCGCTACGTCCGCGCACTAACTTCTCTCCGGAGACTTCTCTCTCGCTCACTTCCGTCAATAGAAGCAGCGTGACTTGTAATACACACAGTAGCAGCGAGAGAGAAGTCTCTGGAGAGAAGTTAGTGCGCGGACGTAGCGCTCCTAACTTCTCCGCGCACTAACTTCTCTCCGGAGACTCTCTCTCTCGCTGCTACTGTGTGTACTACAAGTCACGCTGCTTCTATTGACGGAAGTGAGCGAGAGAGAAGTCTCCGGAGAGAAGTTAGTGCGCGGACGTAGCGCACCTCAGATTACTACGCCTCACAATATAGTACCCGTTTTATCCGCTGAGTGGCGAGTATACACTTGGATGTGGATATACACGTTTTATTCAGACACAAAAATACAATGAGTGACAAGTAATGCACCACACTCTGAAGTTAGACTTTTGGACACATTGTCAAGCGTACGCAGCTGCTGAAGGAGAAAGTATATGTGCATTTCCTCTGGTGGATTTGTGTGGAGTCTAATTTGTCTCGGCCATTTTATCTGCTCTGGCTTAGTGTGAAACCCTGGATGCTGAAATAGGATGCTAGTGCATTTTTCTAAAATGTACCTCCCTTCGTTTACGATTTACGCTCGCTCTGCTTGGTTCAGGCCATATTCTCTGCTCTGGATCAGTGTAAAACCCTGAACACTGTTCTGGAGAACAAAGATAGAAATAACACAAATTACAATACAACAATTGAAAAGAACAAAACAACAACTGTTTCCGAGCATCTTAGAGAGATGACAGACACAGAAAGAGGCAAATTGTAGTTGGAAATTCTCTCAAACAGAAGGTCCCCATTTAGTTAAAGAGAACCATAGCCTGCAATTGGTAACACACATGCACCTAGTATAACACTACAAAGTCCCTTACACTGCCATTTCCAGAAGATTCAAGTCAGAATCTGTAGCCTTTTTTACCCTGAAATACTGTACAGGATTTTAGTGGTAAGAAAAACCAGAGCATCAAGAGAAAACCCAAAAAGACACAAGAAGATCCCTGAACACAGAAAGGCCATAGTGTGCCAATACTATGCATGTAACTGCTGTAGCGTGTACTAACGCAACCACAAAAATTCCAATTTTGGTCGGATTTCAATCTATCTTGCAATTCACACACACACACACACGCGCACGCACTCAAACACACAAACAACAGAGCAGATACAGCACAGCCCAGCCGGGAAATGCCACAAGCACGGGTTTCAATCAATATGAGTCCATTGGGAGAGGAACGAGCGGCTGATACATTCATACATTTCATCACGAGGGCTTTGAGATTGTTCTGATTTGAGCCTCTGCAAAATGTATTTGATTTTCAGATGATACAGTTTAATTCATTCCCCTTTGAATATGTGCGTCGGCTCATCCAAAGAAAGCATTGACTTTGGACGACTCAACAACTGTTTCCTGTCTTTTTTCTTTTTGCCTCAAACTGTGTCAATTATTGTATTAAAACTTGCGCCATAGAAGTGCTGAACCAGCCAAAGCACTGTCAAACCAAAACTGAACCAGGATCATCATGGTTTTGTAAGTTTTATACCATGTTTCTTTGTTATCAAAAACAGACCGGAAGTTGTTATGGTTCTATCCACACTAATCATGAACTTCAGACTATTTCATCATCGACAGGACATTATTGGCTTTTCTAAAGTAGAAGTATTCCATTGAAATTAGTTACAGGATTGTCTCCCATGTTGGAGGTTCTTTATACCAGTGTGTGTCCATTCCAACACAGATCAGAGAATCAGTTCACACAGGAAATACAATAATAAGACAAGAGTTCCTTTATTCGTCCTGCAGTGGGGAAATTTCAATGTTCCATCCATCCATTTTCTACCCTTTAATCCATTTCTGGGTCAGGGGGGTGGCAGTCAGAGATGCCACCCAAGTCTCATAGCACCAGCCCCTCACTGACCCTCTGCAGGTGGTGAGTCCACAGGAGGACGGCTGCTCTCTGAGTGTGAGCATAGGCTTGATCTTTCAGTGGGGGCTTTGGGCAAAGTGGGGTTAAGTGTCTTGCCCAAGGACACAACAACAGCAGTCATCAGTGGGAGTCGATGGAGAGGTGGGAATTGAACCCACGACCTTCTGGCCTTAAGGCCAATGCTCTACCAACTGAGCTACTGTCGCCCATATGTTGCAGCGCACATATAGGACAGTAGTAAGAACACACAGGGAGCACACGAAATATTTATTTGTTTTTGGATAGCCCCATTGAGATAAACTATCTCTTTTTCGAGGGGGTCCTTTATCACAAAAGAAAAATAACAAATAAATAAGTTGGCTTACATCAGCAATACAAAACAAAACAGAAAAATGTAACAACCGTAACTCAAATCTTAACACACCTTAAAGTGATAGTCTGGAACTCTAAATGAATTACAAATGTTAAGAATTGTGTTAAATTGACCACCTGGCCCTAAATGTCGATATAAAATAAGTCATTTTATGAATTCTAATGTTACGGGCAAGTCCCGCCTTCCCTTCGCTTAGCTATAGCTAGAAATCCACGATGCCGTCCAGTTTAACCAATCAAGTGATGCCAAGGGCTGTCAATCATCGGCGCTCATACTCGTAGCTGCTCATGCTCAGTTGTTTGTTTTCACGTAGCCTCTGAATCAAGCCTCCATTAGGCTCTGGAACTACATGAAAACTGAACAAAGAATTCTGAACATCCGCGCTGAGGTACTTATGTATATACTGAACCTATATCCATAATCATTTATATACTGAACCTATATCCATTATCATTTATATACTGAACCTATATCCATAATCATTTATATACTGAACCTATATCCATAATCATTTATATACTGAACCTATATCCATAAACAGATCCTCTGCAGATGTGTCCTAAAATGTTCAATTAATGATAATAGCTACTGTACTTCCGCGTTTACCGCGATTGCTTTTTTTGCGCATTTAAACATAATTTTTGTCATGAAAGCGTTAACAGATAATTCTGAAAACCTCCATGCATGTGTATTAATAATGTTTATGTAGAATGTGTTCTCTGATTAACATGTTGATTGTTACGGAAAAAAAGGAAGGGGGAGGGAGCTTGGGTCGTTTTTTTCACATCAATTCAATTCAATTCAACTTTATTACGGACTCAAGGTCCAAAAAGACAGCGACGTCACAAACAACATTAAACTACAAACAAATAAATTACACAGTCCCTTTAAAAAGACAGCTATACCAGTGCCTCCACATTAGCGACTGATAGCGAATGGCACTACAGGTGACATCAACCAATGAACCAATTACTGTATTAACAGACTTATTCAAACGGCATATGAAACGGTACATAAGCGTCCGCAGCGTGGCTTGCAGCGTGTTTATTCCAGCAGTGACAAACATCTCACTCGCACTGGTCCATCTCGGCCTCCTGAGAAGCACACGCAGAGCGTCGTTATAAGCCACCTGCAACCTTTGCAAAGTTCCTTTTTTATAGTTCGACCAAAGGTGCGCTGTGTACAGAGGTTTACAATATGATTTGAGCAACATCATTTTCACTTTGTCCGTACAAAAGCCAAATTTACGCGCCAGCGTGTTTGCTGTCATGTACCTCTCTCTCTTTTTTCTGACAAACTCCAGACAATCACTTTAAATGTGTTTATGAGTTAGCCTCAGAATTAGAGTGTGTCTAACCACACCCATAGGTTATAAATCTCCAACTCGTGGTCTGAGATTTCATTCCCTTGAAAAAGTTCTTTGGATTAAGGACAAAAACCTGCTAAGAAGTACAGATGATGGGTGAGAAACCTTCCTTTGCTTTGACTAATCCCTGTACGACTGAGAGCTTACACAAACTCAAACATGAATTGTTAACTACATGTACAATATATATATATAAAAAAAAAAAAATTGTCCACTCACCTTTGGCCCTCCGTGGGCGGTTATCCTTCTCTAAGCTCGGGTCCTCTACCAGAGGCCTGGGAGCTTGAGGGTTCTGCGCAGTATCTTTGCTGTTCCTAGCACTGCACATTTCTGGACCGAGATGTCCGAGGTTGTTCCGGGGATCTGCTGTAACCACTCTTCTAGCTTCGGGGTCACTGCCCCGAGTGCACCGATCACCACGGGCACTACTGTCACCTTTACCCTCCAGGCCCTCTCCAGCTCCTCTCTAAGACCTTGGTATTTCTCAAGCTTTTCATGTTATTTTTTCCGGATGTTACCATCGCTTGGAATTGCCACGTCCACCACCACGGCTGTCCTCTGCCCTTTGTCTACCACCACAATGTCAGGTTGGTTCGCCATTACCATTCGGTTGGTCTGTATCTGGAAGTCCCACAGGATCTTTGCACGCTCATTCTCCACCACCTTTGGAGGAGTTTCCCACTTAGACCTTGGGGTTTCCAGCCCATACTCTGCACAGATGTTTCTGTACACTATGCCAGCCACTTGGTTATGGCGTTCCATGTAGGCCTTCCCTGCCAGCATCTTGCAACCTGCAGTTATGTGTTGGATCGTCTCAGGTGCCTCTTTGCACAACCGACACCTTGGGTCTTGTCTGGTGTGGTATATCTGGATCTCTATCGCTCTGGCGCTCAGTGCCTGTTCCTGTGCAGCCATGATGAGTGCCTCTGTGCTGTCCTGTAGGCCAGCCCTTTCTAGCCATTGGTAGGACTTCTTGAGATCAGTCACTTCTGTTATGCTCCGGTGGTACATGCCGTGTAGGGGCTTGTTCTCCCATGATGGGCTCTCCTCCAGCACCTCCTCATCTCGCCACTGCCTGAGACATTCACTGAGTACGTCATCCGTTTTGGCCTTCTCCATGATGTAGTTATGGAGTTTGGATGTTTCGTCCTGGACAGTGGCTCTCACACTCACTAGTTCTCGGCCTCCTTCTTTACGGCTTACGTACAGTCTCAGGGTGCTGGATTTGGGATGGAACCCGCCATGCATGGTAAGGAGCTTTCGAGTTTTAACATCCGTGGTCTGAATCTCTTCCTTTGGCCACCTGATTATTCCTGCAGGGTATCTGATCACTGGCAGGGCGTAGCTGTTAATTGCCCGGGCCTTGTTCTTGCCATTGAGCCAGCTTCTTAGGACCTGCCTTACTCGCTGGAGGTATTTGGCAGTTGCCGCTTTCCTCGTCACCTGTTCGAGGTTGCCATTTGCCTGTGGTATACCGAGATACTTGTAACTGTCCTCAACGTCTGCTATTGTTCCCTCTGGGAGTGAGATCCCTTCTGTGTGGACTACCTTGCCTCTCCGAGTCACCATCCTGCAACCTGCAGTTATGTGTTGGATCGTCTCAGGTGCCTCTTTGCACAACCGACACCTTGGGTCTTGTCTGGTGTGGTATATCTGGATCTCTATCGCTCTGGCGCTCAGTGCCTGTTCCTGTGCAGCCATGATGAGTGCCTCTGTGCTGTCCTGTAGGCCAGCCCTTTCTAGCCATTGGTAGGACTTCTTGAGATCAGTCACTTCTGTTATGCTCCGGTGGTACATGCCGTGTAGGGGCTTGTTCTCCCATGATGGGCTCTCCTCCAGCACCTCCTCATCTCGCCACTGCCTGAGACATTCACTGAGTACGTCATCCGTTTTGGCCTTCTCCATGATGTAGTTATGGAGTTTGGATGTTTCGTCCTGGACAGTGGCTCTCACACTCACTAGTTCTCGGCCTCCTTCTTTACGGCTTACGTACAGTCTCAGGGTGCTGGATTTGGGATGGAACCCGCCATGCATGGTAAGGAGCTTTCGAGTTTTAACATCCGTGGTCTGAATCTCTTCCTTTGGCCACCTGATTATTCCTGCAGGGTATCTGATCACTGGCAGGGCGTAGCTGTTAATTGCCCGGGCCTTGTTCTTGCCATTGAGCCAGCTTCTTAGGACCTGCCTTACTCGCTGGAGGTATTTGGCAGTTGCCGCTTTCCTCGTCACCTGTTCGAGGTTGCCATTTGCCTGTGGTATACCGAGATACTTGTAACTGTCCTCAACGTCTGCTATTGTTCCCTCTGGGAGTGAGATCCCTTCTGTGTGGACTACCTTGCCTCTCCGAGTCACCATCCTGCTACATTTCTCGAGTCCGAATGACATCCCGATGTCATGGCTGTAGATCCTGGTTGTTTGGATCAGAGAGTCGATGTCTCTCTCGCTCTTGGCGTACAGCTTGATGTCATCCATGTAGAGGAGGTGACTGGTGTCAGCCATTCTGGGTGAGTCCCATCTCTCAGCAGCTGGTTCATTTGTGCTGCTAGGCGCTCATGGAGTGATGTGAGTGTCCTTAGCCAGTAGGCATGGACCATATCAGGGCCAGGTGCTGTCTAGTTTTTCATACCTGAGACTCTTTCTCGGATGTCTGCCTCTGTGATGGTAACTGAGTTCTGTTCTGGGAGGTGGCTGTGCTCCTCTCTCAGGGACACCAGCCATTGTGCACTTCTGTTATGTGCTGCATCCTTCTCCCATATGTTCTTCCAGAACTGTTCAGTTTCCAGCCTCGGTGGGTCTGCTCCCCTGTTGTTACCCTGCCACTGAGCGTACACCTTCGCAGGTTGTGTTGCGAACAGCCTGTTCACCCTTCTGGCTTCATTCTCTTTAGTGTACCTCTGTAGGCGGCTGGCCAGGGCTTGGAGCCTTTGTTTGGCAGTTTCGAGAGCTTCAGGTATGGTCATCTGGCTGTACTTTCTGGGTACTGGTCTTTTCATTGCACCTCTCTGGGCCTCTGTTAATTGACTCACTTCTCTCCGAGCCGCGTTGATCTTAGGCCCTGTTTATACTGAGACGCTGCGCAGACGTTTCCAGGCTATTAACAGAAACGACCTGGCTCCTAATGCAAATTTTTCAGCATTCACATGAGGTTGAAAAACGATGTAGCTCTAGCGCCCGGCCAGTAGTGGGCAGAGAAACTTTACAACACGACACACGACCCCGAGCCCCGTGCCCAGCCCCCCTCTCGGCAGTATACTCACTTCCTGTGCCAGACCCTCAGAAAGTACCAACATCATTCTGCATTTTAACAGCAGCTGTGAACATGGGAACTGAACCTAGAGCTTCGCGTGGTCTCGTTTGGACGAACGAAGGAGTAGAGTTATCCTCTGTGCCGCGCTGGAAGCCCACGTAGCTAGTTTGTGTGGGCGGCGCCATTATTGTTGATGTTTGTTCTCCGCTACTGCGCATGTCCAAATTTACGTGCGGGGAGCAGCGCGGAGGTGGGGGTCAGAGCAGAGGGGGATTTCACACCTATTCCCCTCTCGCGGGTGTGAAGAAGCTCCCCGCTGTGCAGCGTATCTGAGTTGTCCCACTCTGCAGGCTGGATCTGAACACTTACGTTTTCACCCCCCTGGAACACTGTCTTCGTATGAACGGTTGGTAGCAACCGACATCCAACTATACCGTTTTACTGCCACATTGTCTCCGTGTATACTCAGCCTTAGCCTCCAACCGTCTTTTCCATGGTGGGTATTGTCCATGGCTCCCATGGTTGCTCTTATAGCCAAGCATCTCCAGGATCACTGCTGCTGAAGTGTATATCAGCTCATTGGTTTGAGTGATTGTGGTGGTAGGTATTGCCCTCACTGCTGCATTCACGCTTTCTATGAGATCCTTAGGTGGTACTTCACACAACCGCTGTCTTTGCCCTGTGCCCATTCTAGCCATGATCTTAGCTTTCAGGTCAGTCGCTGCCTCGTTCAGCGTTATCGGTTCCATTGGGGCTTTGTACCCAATATCTGGTTGGGGAGTTGCAGTTGGTGGGATCTCCCCTCTGACCTCGGCAACTGTGGCAACTGTGGCATCATACATGTGTTGTACCTCATCAATCTCAAGCTGTGATAGCAGTTGCAGTTTGTGGATGTTGGAGCATTGAGCTACCAGTTGTTTCGGGGTCAACTGTGACTGTGGGTTTCGAAGTAACCATTCAGCCCACATTCTCTGCATGTAACCTCTTTGGCCAGGGTTACTTGAGTAGTAGCATTCCAACAGAGCCCTGTTATCGGATCTCGCCCACTTTCGCCTTGTTATATATATATATATATATATATATATATATATATATATATATATATATATATATATATATATATATATATATATATATATATATATATATAGCAGCAGCTGGATAGCTCAGTTGGTAGGGCACAGGACTGGGACCTGGGAGGCCAGGGTTCGAATCCCACCGGGAGCACATTAACACCAACATCCAGTGAGGGTCCTTGGGCAAGACCCTTAATGCTACTGCCTAACTCATAACCATGAAGGTACAAATAAGCAATGAGATGCCGGATCAGCCGTCGCCCGGCCAAACAAGGTCTGCGTCAGGTGCTGGGGAACCAGAGCACCTTGATGAAAAGTGGGCTACTGGAACAAGGCGAAAGTGGACGAGATGCGATAACAGGGCTCTGTTGGAATGCTACTACTCGAGTAACCCTGGCCAAAGAGGTTACATGCAGAGAATGTGGGCTGAATGGTTACTTCGAAACCCACAGTCACAGTTGACCCCGAAACAACTGGTAGCTCAATGCTCCAACATCCACAAACGGCAACTGCTATCACAGCTTGAGATTGATGAAGTACAACACATATATGATGCCACAGTTGCCGAGGTCAGAGGGGAGATCCCACCAACTGCAACTCCCCAACCAGATATTGGGTACATAGCCCCAATGGAACCGATAACGCTGAACGAGGCAGCGACTGACCTGAAAGCTAAGATCATGGCTAGAATGGGCACAGGGCAAAGACACCGGTTACAGCGGTTGTGTGAAGTACCACCTAAGGATCTCATAGAAAGCGTGAATGCAGCAGTGAGGGCAATACCTACCACCACAATCACTGAAACCAATGAGCTGATATACACTTCAGCAGCAGTGATCCTAGAGATGCTTGGCTATAAGAGCAACCATGGGAGCCATGGACAATACCCACCATGGAAAAGACGGTTGGAGGCTAAGATCAAGGCGGCTCGGAGAGAAGTGAGTCAATTAACAGAGGCCCAGAGAGGTGCAATGAAAAGACCAGTACCCAGAAAGTACAGCCAGATGACCATACCTGAAGCACTCGAAACTGCCAAACAAAGGCTCCAAGCCCTGGCCAGCCGCCTACAGAGGTACACTAAAGAGAATGAAGCCAGAAGGGTGAACAGGCTGTTCGCAACACAACCTGCGAAGGTGTACGCTCAGTGGCAGGGTAACAACAGGGGAGCAGATCCACCGAGGCTGGAAACTGAACAGTTCTGGAGGAACATATGGGAGAAGGATGCAGCACATAACAGAAGTGCACAATGGCTGGTGTCCCTGAGAGAGGAGCACAGCCACCTCCCAGAACAGAACTCAGTTACCATCACAGAGGCAGACATCCGAGAAAGAGTCTCAGGTATGACAAACTGGACAGCACCTGGCCCTGATATGGTCCATGCCTACTGGCTAAGGACACTCACATCACTCCATGAGCGCCTAGCAGCACAAATGAACCAGCTGCTGAGAGATGGGACTCACCCAGAATGGCTAACCGAAGGGCGAATGGTCCTGATCATGAAGGACCCTGTCAAGGGTGCAGTCCCCTCCAACTACCGGCCAATAACCTGTCTCTCCACAACATGGAAGCTCATGTCAGGCATCATTGCGGCTAAGATAAGTGGGCATATGGAACAATTCATGAGCACAGCACAGAAGGGCATTGGTAGGGACACCAGAGGAGCCAAACACCAGCTCCTGGTTGACAGAACAGTCGCCCAAGACTGCCGGTCACGACACACCAACCTGTGCACAGCCTGGATTGATTACCAGAAAGCCAGAAATCATGGAATGCTTGAAGTTGTACAATATCAACAGGGCTCTAAGGGACTTCGTTGCAAACTCGATGGGAATGTGGAAGACTACCCTTGAGGCAAATGGCAAGCCGCTCGCACAAGTGACCATCAAATGTGGTATCTACCAAGGAGATGCTCTGTCCCCACTACTGTTCTGCATAGGCCTCAACCCTCTAAGCCAAGTAATTGACCAGACTGGCTATGGATACCGCCTCAGGAACGGAGCAAAGATCAGTCACCTCCTCTACATGGATGACATCAAGCTGTACGCCAAGAGCGAGAGAGACATCGACTCTCTGATCCAAACAACCAGGATCTACAGCCATGACATCGGGATGTCATTCGGGCTCGAGAAATGTAGCAGGATGGTGACTCGGAGAGGCAAGGTAGTCCACACAGAAGGGATCTCACTCCCAGAGGGAACAATAGCAGACGTTGAGGACAGTTACAAGTATCTCGGTATACCACAGGCAAATGGCAACCTCGAACAGGTGACGAGGAAAGCGGCAACTGCCAAATACCTCCAGCGAGTAAGGCAGGTCCTAAGAAGCCGGCTCAATGGCAAGAACAAGGCCCGGGCAATTAACAGCTACGCCCTGCCAGTGATCAGATACCCTGCAGGAATAATCAGGTGGCCAAAGGAAGAGATTCAGACCACGGATGTTAAAACTCGAAAGCTCCTTACCATGCATGGCGGGTTCCATCCCAAATCCAGCACCCTGAGACTGTACGTAAGCCGTAAAGAAGGAGGCCGAGGACTAGTGAGTGTGAGAGCCACTGTCCAGGACGAAACATCCAAACTCCATAACTACATCATGGAGAAGGCCAAAACGGATGACGTACTCAGTGAATGTCTCAGGCAGTGGCGAGATGAGGAGGTGCTGGAGGAGAGCCCATCATGGGAGAACAAGCCCCTACACGGCATGTACCACCGGAGCATAACAGAAGTGGCTGATCTCAAGAAGTCCTACCAATGGCTAGAAAGGGCTGGCCTACAGGACAGCACAGAGGCACTCATCATGGCTGCACAGGAACAGGCACTGAGCACCAGAGCGATAGAGGCCCAGATATACCACACCAGACAAGACCCAAGGTGTCGGTTGTGCAAAGAGGCACCTGAGACGATCCAACACATAACTGCAGGGTGCAAGATGCTGGCAGGGAAGGCCTACATGGAACGCCATAACCAAGTGGCTGGCATAGTGTACAGAAACATCTGTGGAGAGTATGGGCTGGAAACCCCAAGGTCTAAGTGGGAAACTCCTCCAAAGGTGGTGGAAAATGAGCGTGCGAAGATCCTGTGGGACTTCCAGATACAGACCGACCGAATGGTAATGGCAAACCAACCTGACATTGTGGTGGTAGACAAAGGGCAGAGGACAGCCGTGGTGGTGGACGTGGCAATTCCAAGCGATGGTAACATCCGGAAAAAAGAACATGAAAAGCTTGAGAAATACCAAGGTCTCAGAGAGGAGCTGGAGAGGGCCTGGAGGGTAAAGGTGACAGTAGTGCCCGTGGTGATCGGTGCACTCGGGGCAGTGACCCCGAAGCTAGATGAGTGGTTACAGCGGATCCCCGGAACAACCTCGGACATCTCGGTCCAGAAATGTGCAGTGCTAGGAACAGCAAAGATACTGCGCAGAACCCTCAAGCTCCCTGGCCTCTGGTAGAGGACCCGAGCTTAGAGAGGGATAACCGCCCGCGGAGGGCCAAAGGTGAGTGGACAATTTATATAAATAAATAATTGCACATCACACAACACACACACAAATATACGATATAAGTTACTGCTTTATTACCTAGCTGTAAATGCTTCAATAACATATCGATATATTTCTGTCGATATATATATTCATTAGTGTAAGAGATATACATATCTGCCATGATAATAAGTGAATAAAGTGACAATCAGTGGACATTCTGAAGTGGCAATATTGCACATTGTACATGATTACAGTATTTACTATTTGCAGATGAATGACATGTACAGGCTCAGCAGTTCTCATTGTACAGTCTGACAGCAGCAGGAAGGAAAGGCCTGCGGAACCTCTCCTTAACTCAAGAAACACATAGAGCCATTGGTCCTGAAGGGAGGATGACCATGTCCATATTTTTATTTTTTATTGTACGTAATAATTTCCTGCACAGACTATGGTTTTTAACCTTAACATGTTTACACACTTCTGTCTTTTGCACAATCTGAGTGATTCTGTCTATGCCAAATGTGACATGTACATTCCTCCAGAGTGAGATCAATAAAGTCTATCTTATCTTATAAAATGTGATGGATCAGGTCAGTCTGTCACTCCACGCGGTTCCTCAGATAAGTGCCCGACCTGTAGAGTGACTAGCTAGGCCTCAAACAGCGGCGTTATAGCTGAGCAACAGGTGTATGCAGCAGGCGGTAAATAGTGTGTGATATGTGTGTGTGAAAACCCTAAGTTTTTCTTTTGCATGCGGTGAACACAATCAAAGCAGATAAGCCCCAGGCAGTTTCTCCCATCCGTGGCGCCTCCAGCTCACAGCACCTGCGCTCTCGGTGGTCTGTGATGCTCCCGCTAGTTCCCGATCGCACTGTGGATAAAGGGAAGTTCAATTCAATTATATTTGTTTTTGAACAGCCCTAACTCACAACAGAAGTTATCTCGGAGGACTGAAAAAACCAGCACAGATCAGAGAATCAACAGTTTAAACACAAGAAATGCAATGATAAATAACACCTAGAGCCTTTGGTGCCTAAGGGACAGATGACCAATGTCCATAAAGTCAACAAGTAAGCAAACACGTCCCTCCACTTAACTTGCCCGATGCATTCAGCTTGGTGTCCTTTTCTCGAGATCGGCCTCTCTGGGATAGTCCTGCTCCGGCCTCGTCCCGCTCCGGCCTCGTCCCGCTCCGGCCTCGTCCCGCTCCGGCCTCGTCTCGCTCCGGCCTCGTCCCGCTCCAGTCTCTATGGAGCTGTGGAAGATGGCCCTGAGCAACAAGATCGCTATCACAAAAACACACACAAACGGCAGAAACTGTGGATATGGTCACTTGACTGGTTAGCATTGCTGCTTCCTGACCACATCTTGTCCTTTGCTCGCCCAGCCTCATCCCGCTGGTTACCTCTCGTGCACTCTACCGTCCTCTGCTTGACTCTCCACGGTCCACTTCTCCAGTTGTGCTCCTCCTTTCTCCAGTTCCAGACCCCGTCTCCTCCTCTCGGCTTGGCTGGGTCTGCTCTCTGAGGTCTACACCCATGGCCTGGGTCGCTAGCTTTTGCCTTCCTCGTTCCTCTCCCCTTCATGCTGCCTCCTGCTTATCTCTTCTTCCAGTCTTGTGCTCAAAGCGCAGCTGCCCTGAGATGACCAGGGCCAGGATGGGGACAACAGCTACATGGGTTGCCAGGGGGAACTCTGGAAGGTGGGGTACATGCAAAAATAAAAAGCACACAGCATAAATAAAACACATTAAACCTCATTAAAGAAGCTATACCCGATTTTTTTTCTAAGTAGTTCATAAAAATGCTTTTTACTACATACAAGTTGTATCATAATACATAATTTAATTGAAAACTTAAGGTAATTGATTCAGCTGTGTATGAAATTTATGCCGTGAAAAGTGCTGAGTGGAGTCTTAACGGGCCGTTTGTTCTCCTCCACTCACAGAACGAGCAGCGACCAGCCTGCGTCCTCTAGCCTCTACAGCGCTACTTAACACCAGGGCTTCGACTTCAAAATTCAAATATAATTCTAAAATAAAAAATATATATTCGACCAAATATTAGACAGCCCTTATAATTCGAAATGTATTTAATGACTGCAAATAAAATAGTTAGCTCCCAAAGGTTTCACCGGGACGTGCTAGGCAGGTAACGGCTAAGCTAGCTAGCTGTTTCATGGTAACTTCCGGGTTTTTCGCAATCGTTTTTTGTCACTTAAAAACAGTATTTTTGTCATGAAAACGTTGACAGCAAATTCTGAAATCGTCCGTGCAAGTGTGTTAAGGATGTATATGTATACTGTATTGTCTGATTAACGTTTAATGGTGTCGATTGATTGATATGTATTTGTTTATTAAGTGTGGCTAGCTCCGCTAGCTTCCCTCGTTGTACTTGCGGAGTAATGGCAATATTTTACACACCTGAATTACAAACAGAGATTGCATTGTCAAAGGGCAGCGGTCATTATTGGTTTGAGAGTTCTGTTATCAAGAAAAAATGGTCGGTAGAATTCCATTCAAGTCAATGGAGTGTTCTACTGCTGCGAGGAGCTGTATAATTAATTATAATTAATTACACTAGATGGCTCTGTGTTATGAGAGCGTAGGGGAAATGAGAAGCCATTGAGCAAGTTGGGGGGCGGTGCTAAACATTCAAACCTTGCAGAAACGGGTATAGCGCCTTTAAACACACAGAGTAAAAGGACACCTGTCGGGGTCCTTTTACTCTGCCTCATGGAAATCTCTCCGGCAACCTCAGACTGACACAAACAACTGAAATATAGTTTTCCTGTGATTCTGACTGTATGACAACAATAACTGCCAAAAGGCCATATTTAAAGTGGAGCCACATGGTTTCAGACACGAGCTCTAATCTCTAATCCCTGGGCCTCAGTCGGATGCCGCTCCAGCCGCACTATTGTGAGAAGCACAAATGAAAGGCTGGGAAGAGATTAGGGCCAGCGGTTCTTCTGTTGGACTTTTCAGTGAGCAAAGAAATCTCATTTATTCAAATATTTCTGAAGCATTTATTTTTTTGAAAAAAGGTTACATTTGGAAAATAAACAATCAACTATTTCCATTTACATTGGATTCTGTACTTTAAAATAAATCTTTGTACACTGTGGCTCTTTATTTATTTTAAGTGAATTCTGTTTAAGAAACTCTTCTCTCAAGAATCTCCTTTTGCTCTTTAGCCCCGCCCATTATGTCCCTTAGTCCCGCCCCCAGGAAAACACGTGCTCGAACTTTAGTAAGTAAGTAATCTTTATTTATATAGCACCTTTCACAGACCAGTGTGTGAGAACGAGGTCGCCATAACGGAGGCACATGCCAGATCTACTGTTCATGTTTTTAGTGATAGGGGAAACTGGTGCATCCGGAGGAAACATTTGCAGACACAGGGAGAACAAACAAACTCCACTCAGAAAGGCCCTGTTCCGGGACTCGAACCCAGGACCTTCTTGCTGAGATGCAAGAGTGCTATCCACTCATCAATCATGTTAGACTGATAGCAGAATGTAATTTCCTACTCCTACCACTAGTTGACATTCCCATTTAAATGAACGACATCAACATGAACATTATTATTCAACTTCTGATATGGATAGAAATTAAATATCCCTGAGCGTATAGCATTGTGTTCGGTGCTGGGTGACATTTGGAGGCTTGGCCAGACAAGGACAGGACGGAGCCATGTCTGTGTCTCCGCTGTCCCACCGCACACACTGGGACGAGGTCTGCAGAAGGACAGGACAACACCTGTTTTATAAATAAGACTGCAGCGGGAATAACAAGGTCACGGCAAATGGGAGAGGAGAATCTGCTGAGCACGACTATGAGAAGGAGTCTGTTAATACAAATGTAACAACTAACTATTGCAGTTGTCGATCAGTCAACCATATTTTTGATTAGTTGACAAGTCAGCATTGATTTTTTTTTTTTATAAACAAAAACAAGACAACAAACCTGTTCTGTACGTACAATTTCTATGTACATTATAACTAGGGCTGTCAAACGGTTAAAAAAAACGTATTTATGTGTTTTGTTTGTATGGTTGGATATGTTTCTGCTGCCATTGGACACCTAAATGTCTCCCACCTCCTCCTTACAGGGGATTGATAAAGTATTTATCCATCTATTAATTTCATAGTTAATCACACATCTGTCTCTGTTCTAAATGTTCCTTGATTTGGTTTGAAAAGTGATTGGATGAAGCAAAAAGTTTATATGAATCCGTTTCCCTCCATAAAGATAGTATTTGGATCGACTGAGATCGGCTTCTCAGTCTCATTTTATCAGTCTGTTGTAGCTAGTTTTATGTTGGGGGCAGTCTGACCTCGAGGGACAGTAACCGGCTCGACAGGCTGATCAGGAAATGTGTCTCTGTGATGGAGAAAACATGCACAATAGGTCAAATCCTCCAGCTCCTGTCCTGACCAAGCCAAGCATCGACATCTGGGTTCCCGGGCGCTGTTACTATGCCGACCACTGCTCCTGACGTAAGCCTTAGTGGAATCAGGATGGGTCAAATGCAGAGGATGAATTGCCCTACGTGGATTAATAAACTGTACCTCTACCTTTACACACAGAGATAGAAAAGAAACAACTAACTTCAGTGTGTGCCATTTTACTTTGCGCACACAGTTTAGCTCCTGGATAAATGTAATATACTGCTATAATTCAGACTGTACCTTCTTCACATTCTTTAACATCAACAGAATCAAGTGTTTTTGGATTTGTTTTATAGTTCATACTTTATATCTGACTTTTCAGATCAGAATCAGAATTATTTTATTGCCATGTGAGAAAGTCACAAACGAGGAAATTGCTTTGGCTCTCAGTGCAAACAAGTTAAAGCAGAACAAAAACAAGAAGGCATGCAGGTATAGGTGCAGGCTCTATATATTTTCTATATTTGTATGGACAAAATGAGTCCAGCTACTTGGATTGTCAGGGCATCAGGCTACTATTCTGATCAGCTTGGTTTGTTGTCAGTGCACACCATTGTCATGTTGCTTATTATATTCTGCATAATAGATCTCTGTTAAAACTCGCATGTTATGGAAGAAGCATGAGTGGCTTCAGTTTCTACTATGGGGACTGGTGTTGTGTGATAGGAGGAGGCTGGTGCTCTGTGAGGTGGAGGTGTGGGGTTGGGGGCTTTTTACCGGGTGTCTAGACAGAAAGTAATCATCCACAGGCAGCGGTGTGATGACCAGGCACACTTTTCACTCGACTCTGAAACCGAGAGGTCCAATACGCTCCATGTATTTAACACAAATAACATGACACATAAAAAAACATTTAAAAAACGAAATCATACCCTTTCCCTCCTAGGCAACAATTATTGAAACAAACATTCCACTTGAAAGTCTGTCTGTCTGTCTGTGTCTGTCTGTCTAATGACAGTTCTGGAGATGGAAACATGCAGCCAAAACATGTTAACAAAGGGATACATCAAACTTGATCTCCAATTCCCGGTCCGTGGAATATTCAAACCGGGCAAAAAGGAAAGAATAAATAATTAACGTATTTATTATCTGGGTCCAAATGATTTTGCAACATAGGCTTGTAATACAGTATTACAAACATGTGAATGAGAATGATGTGCGGTGGAAGGTATGAGGCTTCTTTGCAGAGTGAAGACACTCAGGGTGAAGACAGATGTTCACAAGCACTGTGTCCCCCGCCCTCAGCCCTGGTTTAGTCCTGCTTTAGCATCTGTTTTGGTTGTTTTTGTGTGTTTGAATCCTGTGACCACTTTGCTGCTCTCTGATGTGGAGAGAGGATTTTGGCTGCTACACCGCAGTTTTCACGGCAATAAGATCCATGCTTCCTCTGTTGTTGTTTCGGGGCATATTGTGACGTGCGAAAACACAAAACTCTGGTTATTAGGCCATGTGCTAGTTCATGAAAGAGGTCTAGAATTTGACTTTTGTTCCAGGATTGTGGGAAATACTTTCTTTATGCTTTGTGTTAATGCTAAATGGTTACAGTTAGCCCCAGAAAAAGTTCAACAAACAGAATCCCTGTCGGATTTTTTTTTTTTTGTCAAAGTTGTGGTTTTGATTGGAAATTTGACATTTTAGCCTGATGTACCATGTTTGGAGGTTTATAATTGCAGAACTACCTATTTAATCAAAAACCAAATTACTTGGCCATAGAGATCACACCAAAAATGATGTATTCCTGGAATATCCTCCTCCCGCCCATTCACTCAAGTCCTCTGTAGTGGACATTTTGTTCACCTGCATCCTCCTTGAGTATTTGGAGTTACCCTATCAAGTCCAGTTGTACTCTGTAGAGGACATCCTGGGCTTTCCAGTGATGTGCCATGTGATTGGTTTGCATGCTGGGAACTATACTTCTTTTCTCTTTCAAAATGACTGCCATACCAACAACCACATTTTATGGAAAGATGAGAGGTAAGTAAAATAATCCCTATGTATTGCTATTTTTACCATGAAAATCATATATATTCTTGTCCACTACCATGTAAATAACAATAAGTATACATCTGAAAAGAGTTGTGTGAGTTATGTCTACTGTAGTGTTATTACTACTCTACTGTAGAAGTTATACCCCTCGCCCAATCGAGCACCTGGTCTTTTAAATAATTCTACGCACTTGTATTACGCAGCACTCCTTACCCTTCGTTTTTTTGAGAAACAATTGTAAAACGCTTTGTGACTCTGGTCTGTGAAAGGCGGTATATAAATAAAGATTACTTACTTACTTACTTACTTAACCAGAGCCATCTGTACGCAGGCTAGGTGCCAAGCACATGCCACAGATGCTGGACATCAAACATGCAGAAAGATGCAGGAACAAGGGCTGTAATGGAAAGACCTACATCAGGTGCATCAAATACAAGATGTTCCTCTGCGTAACCAAAAGTAAAACATGCTTCCAGGATTATCAGTTAAAATGATAAGAAAACCTGAGCTAGTTTTGTTCTATCTCTTAAACTGTTACACTGTAACAGTGTTACTGATTTTTATTTTTATTGTTCAAATTGAATGTGTTCTTGAGTAAATGTCACTCTAAAGATATAATTTGCTCTTATTTTCTCACTTTCTAAATGCGTTTCCATTTGTATACGGATATTGTCCTGTTGTCCTCTACAGTGGACATGCAGTGAAATTTAAATAAAAAATATATTTAAAAAAATAAAAAAATGGTAAGGTTTTTTTTAAGGCCAAATAGATAGGAAATCAAACAAAAAAGAAATTGCAAGACACTTTTTTTCTTCGGTTCTCAGGAGGATATCACTATTATTGAAGATATATTTAAATATATTTATATTATTTATTTATGAAAAACGATGACATTCAAATTTGGGCACTAAACTGGAAAAACTACCATAAACTGATTTTATCTCTAATGATTGTTGACTTTCCTTCCAATACCTCAAAGATGATGCTCAGTATGGTCAGCATGATCAGGATGGTCAGCATGGGCGTGGCATGGACAGCAGGGGCGTGGCATGGTCAGCATGGGCGTGGCATAGTCAGCATGGAGGTGGCATAGTCAGTCAGTCAATGATTATTATAGTAATGTATAATTGGGCAGAATAATCATTAATGTA
Source organism: Knipowitschia caucasica (assembly GCA_964034765.1). Taxonomy (NCBI): domain Eukaryota; kingdom Metazoa; phylum Chordata; class Actinopteri; order Gobiiformes; family Gobiidae; genus Knipowitschia; species Knipowitschia caucasica. Next base: position 9,382,516 of record OZ035831.1, read on the forward strand.
TAGTCATTGTTGTCATCAGTGGCAGAGCCAGAAACTTTTTGAGGGGTGCGTCTGCAAAGGAATTTTAGGCTAATTATTGAATTTTTTCTGCCAAATCAAGCAAAGTTACATAGATTGACACAAATATTTTTTATTTTGTTTTTGGATTTCTCACGAGGTAGGCCTAAGACACAATGTTGGATGGAAATATGGTAGCTAGGCTATGCCAAAGAAGGGGGCGACAGTAGCTCAGTTGGTAGAGCATTGGCCTTTAGGCCTGAAGGTCGTGGGTTCGTTTCCCACCTCGACACCTTCTCCACTGATGACTGCTGTCGTTGTGTCCTTGGGCAAGACACTTAACCCCACTTTGCCCAAAGCCCCCGCTGAAAGATCTCAGCTCCTGTGGACTCACCACCTGCAGGAGGATCTGTGAGGGGCTGGTGCTCTGTGACTGGGTGCAGCTCTGACTGCTACTCCCCCGACCCAGAAATAGATTAAGGGGAAGAAGATGGATGGTCTAGGGTAACTAAAATGCATATATGTCTTAGATGCACAGTGCATTTGGATACACTGCATATCTAAAACATATCTACACAGTAGTAACTATTCTGGATTGGAAATTTCCTTGTATCTACCTTTTTATAGGGTTGTGCTTATTCTAAGGGAGGTCTGATTAGAAAAATACAGAGATACTCTATCTGAAGAGAAGGCAAAGAAAAGTCTTAAGACCTAACTAAAGAATAAGCAGTTTAAATCAGTCTCTTATCTAAAAGTGTACGTTCTATTCGCCAGAGAGTTCATTCTCCAAACTATCTACTAACTAATAACACCGGAGGCTGATAGTAATTCTAGCTGTTCATTTACAGAACGAAAACCTCAATAAAGCATAAGAATCTTTGAGTGTGAGTCACGAATCAAAGAAATGAACACCATAACCAAAAGCAGACACATTTACACACATTGGCATTCAAAGATACGTCTTACTGTGTGAAGATGGCTTTTAGTATAGTTCCTTTGTTGGTAAAGTAAACACGTGGTCCGGCTTTTGGTCCCGGAGGTCTCTGGAGAATGTTTCTTTGTTGTTGTTCTCCGTGGAAGACGGGCTGTGTAGCTTATTGTCCCGTCCAGCTTATTGTTGTACAGGGAAGAAGGCAGTTAATCCAACTTAGAATCTTATCTTACAATGGGCTACGCCAAAGACTAAGAATTTTTCAAGCTTCCCAATGGCGATGGGGTGTCCAGTACACTGGAACCTATTATTATATACCCATACTATATATTTGTGTCAATCTATGTACCTTTGCTTGATTTGGCAGAAAAAAATTCAATAATTAGCGTAAAATTCCTTTGCAGACGCACCCCTCAAAAAGTTTCTAGCTCTGCCACTGATAACAATGACTATACATTAATGATTATTGTGCCCAATTATACATTACTATAATAATCATTGACTGACTGACCATGCCACACCTATGCTGACCATGCCACGCCCATGCTGACCATACCCATTCCGACCATGCTGACCATGCCACGCCCATGCCCTGCAGCCAGTCATTGTTCATTTCACATCATGTTGCATCCATTGATTGATAAATGATGACTATGATAACCCTCACCCTCTGCCGATCATTTAAGTAAGTTATTATTATTTATATAGCGCCTCAGACCAGAGTCACAAAGAGCTTTACAATTGTTATTTTTGGGCATTTGTCTCTCCCTCCACACAGAGCGAGTGGCATGTGATGGGAGCGAGCTGTAGGTAACCTCGCACCCATCACATGCCAGACCTATTGTATATGTTTTTAGTGGTAGGGGAAACCGGAGCACCCGGAGGAAACCAGAGCACCCGGAGGAAACCCTGGTTTCCTCTTGCAACCGGGGGCTGCCATCTTTGTTGACAAACACACCGACTCACTTCATGTTCAAGAAATCCGGCGCTCTGACCTGTTGAAACTGGGTCAATGGCAATTTACATACTGCTTTAAATGATAAGTTCAAATTTCAGTTGGCCCTAGCAAAAATACAACAAGGGATTTCCCATGACGCTGGAACGAAAGTGAATTTTATAGCATCTAGCACATGGCCTATATCTCTGTCTACACGCAATTGCATATCCGCAATCTTCACTTTGCCCAGAGTTTTTTAAATATATTATTTTATGATGCGTTGTCATGTGGATGGCAGGTGCAAACGAAGGCAAATATCAAGTTTAGCCGATACCCGGCTACATGTGGACAGCGCCTACATTCCTGCTGGTTTAGTTGTACTTCCTGTTGTGTGATTACCTGCCCCGCCCTCATGTGTATCACCTGTGTCTTGTTAATCTTGTATTTAAGCCCTGTGTGTTCCTTCACTCCCTGTCCTGTCATTGTCATTCCTTGTCTGTTTTAGTTCCTGTCTTCAGTCCGTTACTTTTTGTGTTATCACTGGATTTTATTTGTATTTTAATTCATTAAATTCATTATTTTTGCAGTCCTTAGTTTTGGGTGCTAGAGACGGAGCGTAAATGTATGTAAACGTAAGGAATAGAGGAGCCAGGACCAAGTCTGTGCCCCGTTGGACATGAGCGTACACAGCCTGGACAGAGCTGAAGCCCGGAGCCTTTGGGTTCCGGCCCGTGCAATTATTGTCTGACGTTAAACTGGGTCGTGACACTGAAAAGGTTGGAGATAGATGCAAGAACGAGGAAAACTATATTTTAACCTTCAAAGCAAGGACAAAGACATCACTATAGTCAGCCTTCACACCAAAACACAGATCCCAACCAACACTGTATCAATACGGCCAAGAAAGCACTTCTAAAAGAAAGGACATGGGTTAACACAATTAACGGGAACAAAAATATTGAGCAACTGCTACAAAAGAACTGAGGAATTTGGTAGAAACTTGAATAGAGACTAGAATCAACATTAAAGTGGTTCTCACCCCCGCTCCTCGGAGCTTACGTTACTCACGTTTCCTGTTCAAATCTTCCTCTAAATGGGCGTAGCCTGGAGGACTAAAGGGGGCGTGAACGAGACTGGGCCGTTTACATTGCTCTGGGCGGGGGGCTGCTGACGTCAGGTCCAACTTGCAGACGTCAGGTCCAACTTCTGTGCCAGTGTTGGCGCCAGATTCAAAATTCAAATGTAGTAATACAGGTCGCCAGCAGATGGCGCCTCACAGGCGGTTTTAGGCAGAAAGTCTAACTTTCAACTAATTTGCACCAAAGTGACAAGATTATGACCAGGATATGTGGACAACACTATTGGACACTCATTTATACCGTTTATCAGCAAAAAAAAGAGTTGTCCTTTAAATTGCATCTCGCCCAACTGCATAAGAAAATGCAGGGGCGCAAACAAGTCATCACTCAGATGTCCGTCTATCTTGCCCACTTTCTTGTATGCTAGAACTTTCAGCCTCATGTTCACTTCCTTTATGTGCTCGGTTGGTAACTTAAATCATGATCGATAATTTTTAGGTCACAGACCCCTGGTGGGCAGAGCAACTATGAGATGTATAGAATTGCAGCTTTTCCGTAGTCACAGTACGGCATGGCACGGCACGGCCGAGTTTGGGTGCTTTTCCATTAAATTAGTATGTGGGTGGGCTTGCCATACCACGCCTGCAAAAACTATTGTGACGTCATTTACGCGCGGCGCACACACTCATTCTCGCAACCGGGTAGAACAACACCGTCGCAAACAATGGAGGACAGCGAGGCAATTGTGTACTTGCTGCTCGCTCTGTGGCCTGTAGTCACACACACAGCCAGAATGAAGAGCCAGAGAAGAATCCAGGCGGTTAGACAAAATTTAATTGAAAAGTACAGGAAGCTTTTGGAAGCCGTACAGTTAAAGCTGCACTATGGTATGGTATGGTTTTTATTTTTACAGGGACAGTGTACAATAAACATTAGCCAGAAGGAGAGATGCATTGTACCAGGTTTTAGCAGCAGTGCTAATTTACACCTGTAGTCCCTGAGCAGGTTGTTGTAAAACAGTAAAATAAAAGTAGATGGATACATTACCATACATTATCAGACATACATTACAATTTAATTCATCACTAACTGACTTAATTTTTGTATTCATTCCGAAAATTCAATCCATATCCATGCAATGCATTGGGATATACGTCCTTTTGAAGAAGAATTAAATTTAATTTTCTATCGGGCTTTGATGAAACAAGGAAGATAATTTGTTTCGGGTCCCGATTGTGACCAATCACAGCAGACCATTGGCCCCCACTTTCTTGAGAAAAGCCACGGGCCTCTCGTTAGCGCAGACAGCTGAGGTAAACAAGTGGCGGAGGCTAACCTGAAACTTGCCATGTCTTCGCAACCGGTTACTGCTTACACAGCGAAACAGCCATCTGAAAGAAAGTCTTGTTCCTCCGCGCTTCCCGGTTCAATCATTCTATGGTCACTCCATCCACGTTCAAATGTGTCCAGACGTGAGCTCCATATACAGTTAGCATGAGCAGAGGCTGGGGGGGGAGGAGGGAAGTGGGGGGCGAGCAGAGAGAGCGAGCTCAGCGTTCTGATCCGAAAGTTTCTCAAAGTCAGTTAGTGCGGCTTTAAAATTTTGCTATCACTAGCTTGGTAGCAGTCATCGTGCACAATAATGGCTGCTGGCTATCACTATAAAGCATTAAACTGTATGCTGTATGTGTGTGTTTCAAATGACTCGTCTTGTGTCGAGTGGTGGGGGTATTGTAGACAAGACAATAGTTTCCGTGACTGTGTGCCCCTGAAGAAGAGAGTGGCTATCGCACTCTGGAAGCTTGCTACTGGCTCTGAGTACAGAAGCATTGGTCACCTTTTTGGAGTCGAGTGTGTGCAGGACTTTTGTGCTGCAGCAAAGACGATGTTGGTCCCAGAGCAGATCTGTTGTCCTGACGAGGAGAAATTCAGAGAGATTGCTGCCTACAACGAGAACAGATGAGGGGGTCCCACACTGTGTTGGTGCCATCGATGGATCACACATCCCTATCATAGCACTACAGGAATAACATTGTGACTGTTTTAAACGTAAAAGGTGGCACTCTATCATTCTCCAAGGTGTGCTTGATGGAAAGGGGTTGTTCTGGTGTTTGCCGGATTACCAGGGAGTTTACATGACGCCAGGGTCTTGAGACTCTCTAACCTGTGGGAGTTAGCCAGCCGGGGAAACCTCTTCCAAGCTCACACAAGAAACATTTGGTGGGGTGACTGCTGACTATTATCTCCTAGGGGACTCCGCTTACCCCCTGCAGAACTGGCTCCTAAAACATTTTCAGGACAACGGGCGACTGACAGACGAACAGCAAGTATTTAATAGAAGATTCAGCAGAGCACGAGTGGTTGTTGAAAATGCCTTTGGCAGGCTCAAAATAAGATGGCGCTGTCTTCTCAAAAGGAATGACTCTGACACTGCACTTGTCAAGTCAATGGTGCTGACTTGCTGTGCTCTGCACAATCTGTGCGAAAGTCATGGAGAGACCTACAGTATGTGATGGAATGGGACACACCTGTAGCAACAGTTGAGCCTGTGGTATCAGAGGTGAAGAGGAGGAGGGCAGAGATGTTAGGGAGGGTCTGATGCGTCACTTTTTAAAAAATGCCTAAACATTTAATGTTACTTTTTTTTTTTTTAACCAAAAATAAAACATTTTAGTATTTAACAAATGTCTCCACTTCTGTTCATAAATATACCACGGTGGCAAGGATTTAATGACGAATATAATGTAAATTAGAGTTGGCCTCATAAATTCTGTTCCAAACCCACCTCAAATCAAGGTTAATCACAAAACAGACTTGTCAACACTAACTTAACTGTATATATGGTAAATGTACATGCAGCAGCCATCTTCCCGTGGACTCACCACCTGCAGGGAGGACCAGCGAGGGGACTGGTGCTATGAGCATTGGGTGGCAGCTCTCATTGTGCCCTATTGTCCCTGTCAATCAAATTAATCAATTGAAGTAAAAGTACGAAAAGGAATTCTTAACTTTTATGCATGTGTACAGACGAATGAAGCTGTCTTAAAAAAACAAAACGAAATGAAAGTGCACACGCAGCAATTTACAAAGTCCCTTGACCAGGTGAGGGCAATGTCGATTACAGCGGTCACTCATTGCTTGGAATGCAGCCGTCTGTGCACTCTCCTCCATCCTCACTGTCAGTTCCATCTTTCTAGCCTCTCGGGCCTCAGCAACGAGCAACTGGATACGGGCATCACTCTGTGCCCGGTTAATCTCCTGCTGCGCCACATCCTCGGCCTGCATCTCCCTCAGCACAGCCACCGTTTCCGATTCGAAGAGCCCCCTTGTTCTCTTCCCTGTGCGACAATAAAGAAAAGTATTAATCGTGGGTAATTATCCAAAGCAGTCTTGGACAAACATTTATTTAGGGCTAAAAGAGTATTATTATTTCTTCAGACCAGTAAATATCATGGATTATGTCTGCCCTGTGCCTTACCTGTGACCACAGTTGCTCGACATCAATAGGTCAGTATCCGCTATCGTTGAGGCCGCTGCCAGAATCGAAGCTGCTGATGGTGGTGCTGCAGGGATAGGGGATGGGGACCGTGGGGGCTCGTTGGCCATCTCTTGTGTGGGAAGAGATTCTAAAACGTGAAAACAGTGTAAAATCCGCACAGCTATGTTGCTCCCAATCAGTGTCTTTTATTTGCAGACCATGTAGTAACGTTTCGGGCTGAGGCCCTTCATCAGACAGGTATCCCAGACACACCTGGTTGCAATTTTTAAGTCCTAGTGTCACTTGAGCAAAAGCTGTCACATGACTGATACCATATACAAAATACATATAAATATGTACAAAATATATATAACACATATGCACACACAGGTATACATCCACATAAAAGATCAATTACAAAAATATGCATGTATATAAATATATACACACCAGGGACGTGCAGTCAGGGGAGGCAGGGGAGGCAGAGCCTCACCTGCCATTATTGGAAACTAATAATTATTTTAGTTTAAATATATAATTTATATCCACTGTCCTATGCTTTTAATGTATATTCGGCACGGTTCCCATCAGTTTTGATCATTTCTGAAGTCAAAATCGCCGAAATCCCGTTATTCCTATTCAAAGAGACGAGGTGAGGCAGCGCTCCTGCGTGCCTCACCCCAGACCGCTCCCTCACAGTGTGTGTGTGTGTGTCTGAGTGCACTCAGCTCGTGCAGTTGATATATCACCGTTTGTTTCAAATATCCTGCTTTAAAAACATTTTTGAAACTCCTCTTAGTGTTTAGTAGTGTATTGCACGTATGTGTGTACAATTTATATTTAGTTTAAGTCTTTTGATCGTAGATGAACACACAAGGAAAAAGCTTGGCGTGAGGCAGGCGGTATCTGTGCCTCACCGCTAGGGGTGATAGTGAGCATAAAGTTCATACCAGAGTTGCTAACAAACAATCAGCCCAAAATGCTATTTCTTTTGCTGGAAAATGGATGATTTGAATGAAGATTTTTTTTCTCAATTGGACTTTCAAACAAAGAAAGAATTAATATAGACTGGGAGACCACCACTGGACTTACGAGGTTAGTCCGGCTGCGGGGGAGGAGTTTGTTAATCTGTGTTTTATGTTGAACATTGACAGATACCGGCAAAGTAGTGCTTTTCCGAAAAACACTGATTCAAACACTGCTCAAGAGTTCTGCAACTTGTTTAAATTATTGTTTATGTTCCTCGCGTCTCTCTCTCCTCGCGTCTCCGTCTCTCTCTGCTCCTCGCGTCTCCGTCTCTCTGCTCCTCTCTGTCTCTCTCTGCTCCTCGCGTCTCCGTCTCTCTGCTCCTCTCTCCTCGCGTCTCTCTCTCCTCGCGTCTCCGTCTCTCTCTGCTCCTCGCGTCTCCGTGTCTCTGCTCCTCTCTGTCTCTCTCTGCTCCTCGCGTCTCCGTCTCTCTCTGCTCCTCTCTGTCTCTCTCTGCTCCTCTCTCCTCGCGTCTCTCTCTCCTCGCGTCTCTCGCACCTGCGCTTCTTAAAGATGTTGTTTGATGCGGAGCAGAGTCAGCAGCTAGATTTGTTGTGAGATTATTAAAAGAAGCTGGTTCTCTTATCTTTACAGTATATAAAGTTTGTGGATGTCATTGCATTGGTGATTAAATGCTATTTTATTTGAATAATGATTGTAAATCTGACTTTTAAAGTCAGTGCCTCCCCAATCACAAACCTCACCGCACGTCCCTGATACACACATACATTTACCACCAATGAATATAAGGGTCGACTCATCTGAAAGTACAATATATATGTGTGTGTTTAAGTGTTTTTCTTCAGTGGTGTGTAGAAAAAGCTACATGGATGGAACATGTAAAAACAGTCTCAAACAGAGACTCAAACCTCTGAGAGATTCTAAAACAAATATACACACAATGACTTAAGTACAAGCACAATACAGACAGCACAGGAAGGTTTTAGCTTAGCTTGCTATCAATACATAAAAGTTGCTAGCTCATTGTGTACAACATAAAACAATCAAACTGTTACATGAAAAAAAACATTTCAGTGAGAGCTTTGCCCCAACGGGTATGCAACCAGTTATTTTCACGATTACTACAGACAAAAGTCACAAAACAGGGAAGCAACAATGTGGCCGAGTACACACCACGCTCCCTGCGTCCATTTTGCCAAATCACCTCCAAGTCTTTGTTGGCCCCACTTTGGCCGTTGTGGTCCTTTATGGCCCGGTAATCACTTTTAAGCTTTTTCAGCTTGTCCCTGCACTGTTGGAGCGTACGGTGGTACACGCGTGCGGCCTAGAGCTGGGCGATTTCCTTAAAAACGTTCTCATTATGCGTAGTGCCGTCGAGCTCCTTTTGTGTTCTGTCCACGGCCACAACAGACAGTAAGCTTTGGACCTCGACAACCGACCGAGGCGAAGATTTTGGGGTCTTACAGGATTGCATCGCTCTCAAAAGTGGCGGTTTTAATAATGGCGGGGTTGAGACATGGCTACCACAGGGTAAGACGTCACACTTCCACTTCCATGAAGCTTCCAGTGACGACACTCGTTGGCCAATTTGTGTAAGGCAGTCGGCTGACGTTACGTTATGGTGAAGCTTCGGCATGCTTGGAACCACGGCCAAGGTGGTACAAAAAAGTACCCTGATCCCAAGCCCAACCCTAGTGGAAATGCAAAAGTGCCATGCCGTGCCGTACTGTGACTATGGAAAAGCGGCAAAAGAGTCCGATTTGCAATAACAACAAATACTCAACTTGTGGTTTGTGAAGAGAAGTCTTTATGTGCACACAATGGACACAGACAGACTTCCTTACATACTGTCATGTACCTTACATGCACCAGGGAAACCAGCTCAACTGGCCCTCAGCTTCAGCGCTCGTCGTCTTTGGCACAATATTCTTTGATGTGTTTGTTAAAGCTCCTGAAAACCGCTTAGCTCTAAGGTTTATAGCTGGCAGACACGACATTATACAATGTTTTAAGGGATCTTTTGTTCTTTCGGCTTTAAGACTTTAACAAATCTTGACCATGGGCAATATTGTTTGTTAGAAACTTTTGTAATTGATGTACTTATGTGTTCGTATGGATGGATATGTTTCTGCTGCTGGACACTTGCATTTCTCCCACAATAAAGTGTCTATGCTTTTTTGTGATTTCCTTAGGGCACAGGTGTCAAAGTCAAGGCCCGGGGGCCAGATCCGGCCCGCGAGACCATTTCCAGTGGCCCTTGAGATGATTTTAAATGATTATATTAAATAGCAGCATAAATGGCATCTTATCCATTACTAAGAAAACAACCATAACATTTACTTACATAAGAAATAAAGGAATTCCCAATTTTCTAAGGAAAGAACCGCCCTCTCCACTTTTTGAACAAAACCGTATTTGAGGATCACAAACCACCAGAATGACCACTGGGAGGAGCCATAATCTTGATGATCCACCCAAAAGTATAAAATCTTATACCTTCAATATTTCCTCCAGTTCCGGTTCAGTCCAAAGTAACTGAAATAATTCTAATCAGAAAAGAATGTCCAATCTAACTAGGGTGAAACAAGTCATTTATATAGATACTTTCATATTCCAAAAAAAATTAATAAATGAAACCCCTCTTATTGTTTCGGCCCATGACCAGCCCTTTCTTTTTTTATTCGGCCCTAAATCAAAATAAGTTTGACACCCCTAGGGTCTGTATTTAGCTCTCAGACCTGACCTGAAGTTCTAACACACAAATCTTAAATGTAATTGTTTTTATTCCAGCTCATGATTCTTCGACTGTAACTCTGCTCAAAGGCAAGCGGCAATGACAAGCTTCACTACTAATGTCAGAGAGACTGACAACCTTTATTATTATGTTTATTACACCGTTTTTGAAGGCTATAGGCTGGATCTGTTATGCTAGTCATCAGCAGATCACCCCGACTAAAGTAGGTCCAACACTTCCAACACGCTGGGACGATATTGCAAATTAGAGTGATATCTGATATGGGTGTTTAGTTTATCAATAACAATATTATAGCGATATTTTTGTCTTTCACCTAACAGTAATATCTGCAAGAAAAATCAAGCACAACATTAATGACATTCAAATGCAGTATATTATTAACCCCAAATCTTCCCTAAAGTTAAAGCTTTATATCGCTCCGTAGTTTTATCATAAGGAGCCACAGAAGCAAAACTGTCATTAATGCTCGTTTGCGCATTTGCCTTTGGTTTGACCGGAGGCTGTGGAGTTTTATATTGTAAATACACAGCATAGAGTACCCTGTGGTTGTGCTGGAGGTGGCTCTGGAGATTTGTCGTGTTTCCCTTTTGATGTACAGTAGCAACTATTTTTTGGCATGACTTCTGTGATTGGTCCTCTTGTAAATCCGAAGTAGTCCCAAATTCAGCGGGTAAAGTGTCATTTGGGAACAAGTTATTCTCTGCATTTTTCTGCATTTGTCTCTTCATCATTCGCTTGTTTTGTTTCTCCGCGTGCTTTACTCTAACATGTGGCGGCATAAGGTCGCTGATTATGCATTCATAAAAATATCAAAATTATTGCCCATCTTTTTGGAAAAACTAATAGTTTTTTAATAAATTGTGCAGCCCTAATGTGGATATTCCTTAACTTTCATGTCTTATATGCAATGGGGAATAGAAGGACTTTGACTGGAATGACAAGCAGATGATCACTCGTTGATTTGTGAAAATGTTCTGTATTAAACTGGAAGAGTGTGTCGTTCTAGTAAAGTAAAGGTCACTTTTAGTCTTGCCAGAAATAGCAGTGGAGACATCCCCTTGGCAAAGCAATGTAGCACAAACACGGGACACTGCAATGACTGTGGAAGGAATTTATAGTGCAGGTTTGAGTTTTTTAACAGCGCTAAGACGCATTGTGCAGATTTGTGGAGAGCTGTAATACGGAGCAAAGACGGCCAGAAACTGACACATGTGGATTGTGAAATATTTTAGTGCAATTATATATTTCAAGGTTCCAGAGGTTATACAGTCAAATTGGAATTTACAAGATCAGGTTGCAAAGCAATAGCATATTTTTGGCATTTTGGATATACAACACACACACACAAAGTAAATACAAAATACTGTGTTTCTAAGTGCTAAGTGGTGTCAAGAAATGAGACAGAAGTGATCTCATAAACTCGTAACCTTCAGTTTTCTCCAAGCTTTTCCAGAACAAAAGAAGACAAAGCCCTTTATATGACGTGTTTCAATGTGCATAAAAACAGAGACATCATCCTTGAGATATTAATGATGCCGATGCTTAAGATAACAATGCTAGCAGCAGTGTATACCGCAAAAAAAAGTTCCGTTCTTGAGATGATAATGTTTAGTAGCAATACTAAATAATGATATTAGTATTAGAATAATAATGATAATGTTTAGTGCTCCTGCTTGGAAAACGAGTAGGAGCACTTAGGGGTAAGGGGTCTTTTTTGTTGTGTATTGGTGCCAAAAATAAATATTTGGCCAATTACAAAAGTTCAAATCAATGTATTTTTTAAACAATGGCATTTTGCGTATGACTCTAGGGGCCTTCATTGAGGACCACATCCAATGCTGCACTGTTCCAGTCTGACCCCTTTAAGCCTGATCCTCCAACCAATAGCTCCGGGAACGGGGGTCACATGTGGCTTTTATATTGCTTTATCTTTTAAGTTTGTCATTTAAGATTGAATTGAGAAAAACTAGCACATGCTACAAGGGATAAATGTGATTGAAAAGGTCGACCAAAATAAACCTTTTGTCCTTATATCCACAATGGATTCTGCCCTTTCCGCTCACATTTTATGATACTATCAACAAGTCTCAAAAGTAGGTCAGGAATCCTTCTCTTTTCTTGCCAGGCTCTGCACTTCTTCCATTAGACTGAGACTTCGGGGCTTTTTGATCGATGCTGTGAGGCTGTGAGGCTGGAGATAAAGAGGCAAAGATGTGACAGCAGTAACGGTGTCACTGGGATGAACACTGGATGTATGTATGCCTTTTCTTTTCCTGACATGTGTGCGTTTTGACACTGGGTGAAATTTGAATCATGGCTTGATCATCCTCAGACTGCCAGTCATGACTTTTCAAACACAAGTTGGGGTTGGACTAATGTTTCCAAAGTTTCTAAAGTGAACACTGGGTGAAGAAGAAGGAAAGAAAAGCACATCGGTGAATGTCTGGGTGTCTAAGCTTTTGCACAAATCACGGACACTCTTAATGTTATATTCCTCCTTGCTTGATATCACTAATGAGGCCTAGAGTGTTTCCATGTTGGACCAAAGATTTCATCATGTTCTTTTAAAATGCTTCTCACTGAGCACTTTGGCCTATCAAAGCTACTCACAACTATCAAAGAAGGAAATCAACCGTATTTAGAAGTTTAACAAATGATACATTTTTTTGTGGGCAAGGTCTTGTGAACAAACTAGGCCACAAGTTGCTGTCTTCGTTTGATTAGATGTCATCTTTTGCAAAAGCCATGCAAGTCACAAATAGACTATTAGGTGAGAGCAGAGTGATGTTGGTCCTCACTTTTCTGTCTAAAAAAGCTGATGTAAAGATGTGACAGAGGTCAAACATACATGCATGCAAAAACTAGTGATAGAACCAGGAACTAGTGACATGGATTTTAAATGAACACTTGATTTAACTCACATACTTCTATTTCTTTTATACTTCTTTAGGTTTGACCTAGCCTGGTCGTACTACACCATAGTACAAATTACATTTCGTACTAAGGTCTGGAGATGCTCCATTGAGCTCCGTTTACAGACAGGAGGGGTTAACTCCTTTTGCAGATTGAAACGATTGGATCAGAGTCTACAGTGAGGTATGTAATGCGCCCAAGTGAGTCGTTAGCATTTAGCATCCTTCGCCGCCAACGAAGAATGTCGGGAGTAGCGCCACAACTTTTGCTATACATTCCTCTTGCTCCGGCTTCAATTTCTTGATAGAACCAGACTGAATACTTTACTTTAGCATTCTTCGCCATTGCCAAACTACAACCAGCACGTTCGGCGTCAACTCTTGACGTCAACCACATCTAACTACAACACCCGCCTCCCATGCTCGCTGATTGGTCAAATGGAATTCAACCGATGTAAATCGCTAACACAGGGACCAGACCCAGACGTTACATGCAGGAAAATGATGATTGACCGGAGTGTACGGTTGGCTAAGGCCAGGCTAGGTTTACAGTTTGGTACCCAAACTTTACAGAATAAATGTTATGCATTTTTTTTGGCCCCCATACAAGAGACCAAGACAATTTCCTCTGGTATGTCATGTTTTAGAATGTTCCAACCCACTCAACCCTCTGCCTGCTACAGATGCATAGAAACTAGTTTGTAACTAAGCTTGTATTGAAGGTAAATGATGTCAGCAGTCATGTCTCACTGTGCAATGGTGAAAGGACTCATCACATGCCAGTGTTGAGATTTAGCATTTACACCAGTGTTTGGTGTGACTTTGGAAATTATCCATCCATTTTCTTCCCCTTAATCCTTTTCTGGGTTGGGGGGTGTCAGAGCTGCACCCAGTACACATAGCACCAGCACCTCACTGATCCTCCTGCAGGTGGTGAGTCCAGGAGCAATTATCCAATATTTCCAAATTAGTCCCTTCTTGTGCTTGTTTGATTATTAGCACACTCTACTGAGAATAACTTTACATTGCAGCATTTCATTTTTGTATCAGTTTCAGCTGGTGATGTGCCATGTGCTTTTTTTCCAATGAAAAAAGGTTGGGGAACATTTATTTAAACAGAAGGGGTGGGGGCACATGCGTGTGTCAGAAGTTCCTGATATTAGCGTGGGGGAAGTTAAAACCAACTCCAGGTGTGTGACTGATAAGGCACAATGTTGGAACATGGATAAAAAAAGATTCATGATGCTTTTCTATCACTTTCAGAAGCAGAGAGCACAGCAGGGAGCAGAGATTTTTATGTAGCACATCTCAGTCCATCGTGGAGCTGAGCCTGTGCCCCTCTGTCGGCAGCTGGAGGGTGGGGAGCAGGTGGGCCCTGGTGGTGGAGATTTGATCTCCATCTGTCCCAGCAGCTGTGTCTACTCATTGTCATTCTGTGCCCACGTTTGTCCTCTAAACCTCGAGCAGCCGGATTCTTGCACTGATTCTATTAATCGATAAAAGTAGACATTCCAAATGAACTTATGTTCAAATAGAATTATGTCTACAGAGGACATTTGATACTTAAAGGCCTTTTTTGCAAGGTTTCAAAAGGATGTAAGTAAGATTTGGAACAGTTTCCCCACAACAAGAGCAGAGCACTGGTGTTCAGTAAGTGTCTGGATTCAGGATTGTTTCAAATTCTACACAATTATCAGCTTTTGTCCTCGTTTACGTCTGGTTTCCATGTGATCTGTTCATCTATTATAACTACTAAAAAGGTAATTTGTTAAACCTTTTCTATTAGGGTAACAATCCTGACCACGTATAGTTATGTTAGAGTGGTTTAAAGATTGATAAATGGTCAGGCTGTCATCCACCTCCATGACACGTTAGTATCATATCAACCAAATCGAGCACTGTGCTCGCAAAACAGACACTAGGTGGTTCCAAAAGTCTCAAAAAGCACAGTCGGAGGCATAACTTTTAGCGACCAAGATCCTGTACACTGGAATCAGCGCCTCACATGTATAGAGACAGTCTCTACGTTCAAGGCCAACCTTAAAACAGTCCTTTTAATTCAGCATATGGTTAAGTATAGCAACTCTAGCACTTCCTATGATAAGCCTATGATAAGTGTGAACTATGTGTTTAACACGTGACTGTTTTATCTGGATGCTGATCATTCAAGAGCCTTTTTCAAAAAGCCTTCCTCCGGTGAATTTCTGCAGCACCTGCTTGGTTCGGGCCGTCTGCTCTGCTCTAGCTCAGTGTTAACCCATGAACACTGTTCTGGAGGAAAATATAAGACTTCAAAAAATAAAATAAAAGCAAAAGAAATAATGATGGCAATAAAACAACTGTTTCAGAGCTACTTAGGACCATGGATCTATAATAATAACTGGATAGGGTATTACTAGCTTATAGCTGTCCCACCCATGGACACAGGGGGCGCCCGTGGTACTGCAGACTAAATTCACGTGGGCTACCCAGAAAAAAGTCCCATAGAACTCAATGTAAATTAAACCAGCTCGACCTCAGCTGACAGAGAACCTACAGCTTTCATAAAGGTCGGATTTTTTGGGGATTTTAGTGTCCCTTGTCATCCTGAACTTTTTTTCTTCTTAAATCCTTCGATTTTCTTTAAATTTACACTTTACTACCACAAACTTTCCTTCACGCTCTAACTGAGCTCTACCGCTGCTCTGATCAACAGCGCTGTTGTACTAATCCTTGGTTCTGAATTATATAATTGACCATCTTATGCCACTTGTCACCTTGACCAGGTCAAGTCACATACACACTAAGAATATATTGACATAATATGGCATATATGCGTTATGTATGGGCCCAGCTCCGGGATGATGAAGATGGCCCAATTCTTTGATTTGTTACTTTTTACACCCCCTGACAGGAAACTTCCAAAAGTGAGGAGTGCGTGGGAGAATTTTTACCAGTAAAATGGACACATGTGACTCAGACGAGAAGCCTCATGGATCTGTGAGATTCAGGTAAAGAGTTGTTCCTCCTGACGCCAAAAGGATCAAAGAAAGTCCTGTGTGGGAAGATATCTGTCATTGTATTATATAGATTATGAAAGGTGAAAAACAAAATCTGCTCAAACTGTTGCCAAATGTTATCATCAGAATAGGGTTACATATATATTAGGCCAGGGACTTTAACGCATTAAGATTTAATAACTACAAAAAAAATAACTAGTTTGGCATCGCAGAACATTTATCTGGGTATGAGTTTTGCCGCACTGATTATACTGTAGCACCTGTCACAGGCTGAGAACTTTGTGAATATGATGATTCAATTCTTATCTATTTCATTTGAATTGTTTTTAATTTAACAGTTAGTAACCATTGTAGTGCCAGCCAACCTCTCCAGCCACCTTTTATTGAAATCCAGATTCCCTTGACCCATCTTTGCCTTAGGACACTGACTCTTGCTTCACCCCCAATCCATCTTTGTTCGCTCTGCTTAGTAGTGTTTGACTCCCATCCTCCTCTGACTCTGATTTTTGCTCCACTCCATTTTGAAAAGTTTGCTAATATGGATAAGAGGTGGATGGAACTGTTCAGTTTCTTAACAGAAAAGAAATGTCTAGATGGCCATGGCCAAAAAAGTAAATTCAAAAAGATAAATGCAAATAAGATTACATCACACTCTTCACCTATGGGCGGTCACACAGGCATTATTAAAACGTGCCATGCCCTGTGCTCCCAAATCTACTGGCAGGGAATGAATGTCCAAATTGACAAATGGGTATGTTATTTTTGTAATTTTATGTAGTTATATAGTGTGACAAATGATAGCGAGAGGGGAAACCTTTTTCTGCGATGGTTCCTCTGTCTTATTACTGTGCTTTTCCATTAATAAGACATTTATATGGAATTAACATTTCACATTTGAGATCTCTGCTGTCTGGCAGAAACCACTGCCGGCTATCCAAGATGGATACAAGTACATCTTCACAACAACAGATTATTTTTGAGGCATATCCTTTGAAAACAAAGTCTGCAGCACAAGTTTCCCAGAAGCTGTGTTCAATTATTTACAGATTTGGACGTGCTTAAATGCTTAAATATATAATTTAATGCGATAATTGTATATATTGCTTTGAGCTCAACACTGAACTCCGTGACTTTCTGTGAGTGGAGTGTAACGACTGCTTATCCTCAGACAAATGGATTGGATGAAAAAACAAATCACAACATAAAACGGTCACTTATCTTTGACATGCTCCAAACATGTGAACTGCACAGTTTGATCATTGATAGTATTGTTTGAACATTTTGTTAAAGTCATGAAAGAATACACATACAGTGTATATATAATGTCAATATCAAACCTCATTCTAAAAAGATTTTACATTATATATTCTTGCTGTTTCTTTCAGTTTAGTGAATGGTAACATTCTGTTACAAAGCTCTGAAGCATTAAAATAACTGGGATGTTTACTTGGAGGCGACTATTTTTTCTCCAGGCCCCACTGCTCATACAGCCCCTTCGGGTTGATGTACAGCAGGGACGCTGTGTTTCCAGCAGAGGTTCCCGTAGAAATCCCAGTAAGCTTGGTTTCTTTCCGTAATTTCAATAACAAAGCAATATTGTTATGATTGATGAACATGCCAAAATTAAACAAACAAATCTGTAGAGTAAGCCTCAAGTAAAGACACATCTCAAGGTTTAAAACGAGATCAGATTCAGATTAATTTATTTATTTGCCATTTGCAGTAAAACCACATTGGAAAAACTGTGCAAGACTACCCCGGTGTGCACCAGACAGAAGACGACACACACCAGAGCTCTTGCCACGGCGCCATCTTTACGGCGCCATGCGACAAACAGTAGAATAAACAGCAGAGAGCAATAACATACAGTTTCACAGACAATTGGATAGACACATTGTGCTTTGTATAAACCACAGATTTTTTTCTCGGGATGAGCACCTCCGACAGCCGGCCCAATGTGGCTGACAGAGGGGGGCGGGGTCAGGGAGGGGGTGAGTCGGAAACATAATAGCTGCGTTTCCATTGAGTATCAAATTTCGAAATTTGAATTTGCGCATCATAAAATGTCTAATGGAAACGCGCAAATTTCGAATAAACCACAGTTTTTCGATAAAAAGTTTATGCGCTTGAAATAGGTGGTTTTTTGGACGTATCGAAATTAAGTTTTTCGCAAAACGGCAATGGAAACACATATTTTGATATAGCGGAGGAAGCCGAGCTGCTTTATTCAGTGAGTTTTGGCTGCGCTTTGTGTGGAGACTTGGGAGATACGTGGGAGAGGCATGGGGGAGAGACGGGGAAGAGACGGGGGAGAGACGGGGAAGAGACGGGGGAGAGGCATGGGGGAGAGACGGGGGAGAGGCATGGGGGAGAGACGGGGAAGAGACGGGGGAGAGGCATGGGGGAGAGACGGGGGAGAGACGGGGGAGAGACGGGGAAGAGACGGGGGAGAGACGGGGGAGACAGGCAAGACCCGTGTCTATGGTTCTGTGCGCGCGTCCGCGCTCGGTACATGACCTCGCGCGTTCGCGGAGCTGTCAAAGCAGCCACAGTTTCTCCCGGGGTCAGAGAGGATGAGAGCCGCAGCAGAAGTCAAGACATTAATATATCTCACGTAAATCAAAGTGTTGTTTACTTCTGTTGCCATGTTGACGTACTAGAAACTAGTGAATAAACGCGCGAAAATAGTGTATACTTATTCGAATATGTCTTAATGGAAACGGCCGCTTTTGCGAATTACAGGTTTTTCGAATTTTGAAATGTATCGAAAAAGTTTTTGCGAATTATTCAATGGAAACGCAGCTAGTGAGGAGTGGAGGGAGGGAGGGAGCAAGATGGATAGGTAGAGGGAGGCGGGGGCGAGGGATCCTTGCTGGACTTAACTGAAATAGTGTGAGTTGTTGTAGATGGGACCTTGTTATTATGGCCTTGGCCGAGGAATGTGAGATAAGAGTGGAGAGAAGACACAGGAGGAGAAAAACACATCGCCTCAGGGGGGCAATATTAAATGCAATGTAGAAGTCAAAAGCAGGCAGATATTCTATTAAATCCAATAAATCCGAATTGCGGCGCCCTCAGACCTCCGTACACAGGGGCAAATCCATGCTGGTCAGAGAGTTCAAGCCTGGCACACGATGTCATTCAATCTCATCTCCAAAGTTTTATTCCCTTCGAGTGAACGAGCTGCGAGGTCTTTTATCAACTGTTCCACCAACACCACTCTCCTTTGTCCAGACACGGCACTCTCAACCACGACTCGGCTAAGCTCCTTGTACATCCCATCAATTTTGTCAGCCAGCAGGTCGTGATTCGTGAATCTTGCGAACTGCCATGCCTCCGAATTTGTGGTAGAAGAGGACCGCTCCAAACCCAAACAGGAGGATTCCCACCACCAAAATGCCAAAGATATATACGTCTTCCGAATCTTCAATGGACAGGGTCGACAGACAGAGGGGCTGAAACTTGTTCCAGCTGTCAAGAGTATACCCCGCAGGTGAAGTCCCATCCGGGCACACGGGCTCTCCAGACCCACGCTTACGTGTTGAAAAGATAGAATCAATTGCGTTGAGGGACCAGTTAATCATTTCCATTCTTGTTAAAGTTGTCTGTGGCAAAACTCCAGGAAAAAGACAAAAACAGGAGATAGCAAGCAGTCAGAAGCAGGAGCGGTCTGAGACACGTCTTTGCTCGACGGAGGCGGAAGTAGAAGATGGTCATCAAAGTAAGCTCATCAAATTGTGGGCTTTGTCTGTAATAAGTGGACACATCTGCAGAGAAAGGTCAGTAAAAATACAGTGTGCCCACAACAGAGAGACCTACTCTCAATAACACCTCCAATTGTGACTATTTTAGCATTTCTTGATATTAATTCTGAATTGGACAGTGGCACTGTGATTCATTCAGTGCACAGAAAATCCATGTCTGTCTACATTCATCAACGCATGTGATGGAGGGGGTATGACGATATTGCAAAAAATGATAGGAGTTTAAAACCATAAATGTTAAAAGTTATGACCCAAAAAAGTGGAGGAGAGAGCACATAGTTGCAATAAAGTTTCGTATAAAAACAATTTATTACAAAAGGTTAAAACAAATTAAAACTTAAAATCCCAATTTAAAAGAAGTGGGTAAAATGGTCCAAGCGGGTCGGTCAGTCAGTCCAGGTTCCCCAGCGTTCCCTCAAATCCTGCAGGCAAAAGAAGAGCAGCGGCAGCGAGAAGGAAGCCAAGCAGCAACCCCACACACAAGCACCGAAATAAAACACGAGCACCGCTGCTTGCACACACTTACCAGCTAGGCCGAGTTTTTACACTCGGCCGCCGTCTGGATTAGGCCTCGTGGCGCTCAACCTAGTGGATCACGTCTCACGTGATGCCGCGGACCGTGAAGGCAAAGCACCTCCACACTGCCAACGCCTACACACCCCAACGAGTCTCCTGCCTAGGCTACTTCATAAACACCACTACTCAATGCGGTTGGTACTTACGCGCGAAGGCAGAGCATCCTCTGACTCGTGCGGCGATGGCTGTGGTCCAGGTCCCGGTGTTGAGTTGGTCTGCCTGCTGAGATGAGCTCCCGCAGCTGTTTGACGTAATGCAAACCTGCGCATGCGCTTCTCACGGCAGCTGAAGAAACTAGCTTCCAACCTAGAGTTTGGTTATTATTTCAATTATCAACCCAACAGGCCAGTCAGGTTGTTGACTGGTCTATAGCTGTTAGTTGTTGAGATAGCCACAGGGCAGTAAAAATCAGTAAAAACGTATGCTCGACAGCTGTCTGGTTTCACAGGGCAGTTGACTGCTTAAACCAAAATTTACACAAACTGTAACAACGTGGAACCATCAACATCTCGCCTAAAATTCCATTAAAAGTGACATTTGTGTCGTAATTTGTTTGTATTTAAACTTTTTACACAAATCAAGGACTTTATGTCCGCCATCTTGGATTGCTTCGGCTGCCGTGAGAAGCGCATGTGCAGGTTTGCATTACATCATAAACAGCTGCGGCAGCTCATCTCGACGGGCCATGTCCAGATCCTGTGCCAGGTGAGGTACAGTGCGGTGCTGTGCCCTGCCGTGCTGTCCTCCCCTGCTGTGCTCCGCTCTGCTGTCCTCCGTTCTGTCCCCTCTCCTCTTTCTGCTTCTTCTGCTGCTCCCAGTCTACCCTTTTGTCCAGCCGTGCCCGCTAAGTACCAGGTGCATCGATTGGCAGGCATTGGTCAAAAGTCACGTGTGGCCCGGGGCGTCAAGGCATCATATGAAATCAAATAAAACAATTGGAAAATGTGAAAAAACGCATCTATGCATGAGTCAGCCGGCACGAAATTCACAGCAACTAAACTAGACTGGTCCAAAAAAATTCACTCCCCTCAGCATTGACACACATGTGGAACGGAGCTTTGGGCCAAGAAGCCAACTTTTGGACCATCCTGTAAAACGTTTTAAAGAGGTACGAAGATGCTATATGTTAGCATTGGCTAATTTTTATTCCATGCAAGCATGTCAGCGGAAGCAAACCAAGATTGCGGACATGACGCCTGTGAATTTCTTAAAAAGCTGAAATACGAATGAATTAAGACTTTCGTGTAAAGTTGATTTTAAGCAGTCAACTGCTCCTGTGAAACCACACTGCTGCTGTAACCCAAATCTGATTTGCACATGCACAGAAACCCGACAGAATGGGGAAAAAACTCGATCTAATTAAATATTTCGTTTGAACACACTTGTCAATCATATTGAATACGGTATGATACATGCATTAAATTTAATTTATTATTTCCATTATCAACCCGACAGACCAGTCACAAACGCGTCATCGGCCTACGTCAGTAAAATGACCTTCGCAGCAGTCAAACCGAGGACTGATTTATAGCTATACATAGTTCCCACAGACCAATGAATGTCACATGACCTCCTCGGAGACGCCATCTTTGATGGCACGCTGCCGTGTTTGTGCATTCCATTAAACAGAAGAATGAGAATAAATGTAGATATTCAAACGCAAATTGGAAAAAAAGGGCAACTTTTGAGCAAATAATTGTATATTAATACAATGGCACCACAGTTTAACGTGCTACGGACATGTTTTACATATTTGATCAAATTATGCAGCAAAAATTAACAAGCAATGCAAACATTTCTCAAAAACTTTAGATTTAATACCAGTTGGAGCTCCATTTAATTATATTAACGATTAATTTAATTAATGCTAATGCCACACGGACACTCTGGATTGCTGTTATTGTTTATTTCCGCGTTTTTGACCGTATGTTTTGGTGAATGGTGGGCAACTGATTTTTCCAGGCGTAAAGAGCAGTTTATTTTATGACACAGATCTTTTTACAGAAGCAATGCTGTTTGTGAACATTGTTTTAGCCCACCATAGAACTATTATTATCTATTTAATACATTTACGTTGCCCTCGAGAGCCTCGGACGCGACACCGATCCTCCTCATAATAAAGTAATCTAAATAATGAAACTCTCAAGTTACCAGATATCAGCATACACAAGTTAGTACTGAGTAAATTACGTCTGTCAACACATTATAAGATACGATACGCACCTGACACAAAGTGCTCCGAGCATATTCTTGCGTGTTTTGAGGGAGTTTCTTGCCTGTTTATCTTCGCAAGCCATAACCTTCGTCGTTGTTCTGACAAAAGCTTAGTCTTCTCACATTCATGAAGTCTAATGATGGGTATACTGTAAAATCCAAGTTTAACGGAACCTCCGGCACGATTTGAACATCCATTGACCCAGCAGGAGATGACCATTTTCAACTTTATCACGACATTAACACGTTTCAGCTTCTTTTTCTATTGTTTTGCCCACAGAATGCCAACACAAATGGCGCCGGGTCGGCAAATCCCCGTATGTAGTGACGTCATGTAGGAACTATGTATAGCTAAGAGAAGGGAAGGTGGGACTTACCATAATATTAGAAGTCATAAAATAACTTATTTTATGTCAACATTTAAGGCCAGGTCAATTTAATACAATTCTTAAAATGTGTGATTCATTTAGTTTCAGACTATCACTTTAAGCATTACAAGCGTTTCAACGTTATCACAGAGTTTAACATGCGTTAATTGTAATTAATATTTGTATGTTTTTTATTCGGCAAGAACGGTTGGCAATTAAGAACAGCACTGACTTATCTGTTAATATACCGGATTGTAGCTGTGAGTTAGCGTTAAAAGTATAAAGCTAAGCGTTATGTTGACATAGAAAGACAAGCGTAGCCGATAATAACCAATCAATCAATGTATCTGCAGTAATTGAATCACAAAACACGTATTTAAAACAACAACACAAGCATCTTACCGTGACCGAAAATCGTCGCACGTGTAGTAGCAATGTTTCCGCCACAGACTGTGGTTTCTGCATATCTGGTCCAGTAAAGGAACTTAACTTAGGGGCTCGTGAAGGAGGTCACATGACAGGAGAGTGGATAGCACTCTCCTGTCAGAAGGTCCTGGGTTCGAATCCCGGTCAGAACAGGGCCTTTCTGAGTGGAGTTTGCATGTTCTTTCCGTGTCTGCTCCAGTTTCCTCCGGGTGGTCCGGTTTCCCCTACCACTAAAAACATGCACAATAGGTATGAATGTAAATAAATGAATGGATAGTGTTGATTGGGGGCTGATGCTCCGGTGTGTTCAGCGACTCGCTTCTGTCATCACCGTGTGTGGAATGATTGGAACAATATCTGAACTCTGAACATTGTAAAGCGCTTTGGGTGACCTTGGTCTGTAAAATGCGCTATCAGTGTTTCTCAAACTGGGGTACGCGTACCCTACTACCCCTAGGGGTAGGTGGGCGCCCTCTTGGGGTACGGGTGCAGATTTTTTTTTTATTTAACCTGGAAAGTCTCATTGAGATTAACTCATTGACAGCCATTGATGCCAATTGACATCAACATTGTTTTTCAACTCAATCTTTTCTTGTCCTCTGTGTCCCCTGTATCATACAGTCTGGGGTTTGGCTGTAGACAGTATTTTATTAAGCCAGCAGGTGGCAGCAGAACTTGGTCAAAGATCACTGCCTGAGCACTCTGAGCAGGAGAGACAGAGGTGAAGCAGACATGGAGTAATATAGTCAGGGTCAGGCTACATTTGGAGGCCGTTCGAGCAGTAAATGTGTCTCCAGAGCTGACACAGACCATGTGGAGGGTCAGAGCAGCAGACCAGCGGTGCACTCCAAAAAAGCCACAGAAAAGTGGACTATTGCTAAAACTATCACTGAGTCCGCACCAGGAGCCAGCGGTAAAGTCCAGTTTTGGTCACAGCGCTCGCTGGACTAAACAGAACAACACTCTGTAGATGTAACCACACAAAAACATGTGCATAAACGCAAATATTTGAGCGCCCAAACACACAACAGTATTCTATTGCACTTATAGTATAAGTATATTGTCTGTTCAGTTTGATTTATTGTCATTTATAGTGTTTATCATTGTAATTTCGCTCATCTCTGATTTACTCTTATTGACATGAATATAGCGCCACCTAATGGATGAATACTGGCCATTCTATCTGCCATAGTTTGTCATGGGCTCTACTTTCAATATGTACATTTTGAGTACATTTTGAAATATTCAAGCAACACTGTGGATGTGTTAAGTAAGTAAGTAAGTAATGTTTATTTATATACCGCCTTTCACAGACCAGAGTCACAAAGCGGTTTACAATTGTTGTTATTTTTGGGCACTTGTCTCTCACTCCACACAGAGATGGGAGCGGGGTGTTGCCCCCTCTGGACTGCCACCTTAACGTGGTGGGGGAGTTTGAGTACTCGGATGATCCTGGGAGCTATGCTGTCTGGGGCTTCATGCCCCTGGTAGGGCCTCCCATGGCAGACAGGTCTCAGGTGACGAGTCAGACAAAGAGCAGTCCAGAAGACACCATGGACAGCACAAAGAGGAAATCAGTGACGTCGCCCGGCATGGCGCAGCCGGGGCCCCACCCTGGAGCCAGGCTTGGGGTCGGGGCTCGTATGCGAGCGCCTGGTGGCCGGGCCTTAGCCCACGGGGCCCGGCCGGGCTCAGCCCGAATGGACGACGTGGGCAGTCCCTCCTGTGGGCCCACCACCCGCAGAGGGGTCCGTAGTGGCGAAGCGGTGCAGAGAGGCTGGGCAGCGGTCGAAGGTGGAGACCTCGGCGACCCAGTCCGCACACACAACAGCTGGCTCTTGGGACGTGGAACGTCACCTCACTGGGGGGAAGGAGCCCGAGCTTGTGGGGGAGGTTGAGCGATACCGACTAGAGATAGTCGGCCTCACCTCCACACACAGCTTGGGCTCTGGAACCCAACTCCTTGAGAGGGGTTGGACGCTCCACTTTTCTGGAGTTTCCCGCGGGGAGAGGCGGCGAGCTGGGGTGGCCATTCTCATTGCCCCCCATCTCAGCCGCCACGTGTTGGAGTTCTCCCCGGTGAATGAGAGGGTCGCGTCCCTCCGCCTCCGGGTGGGGGACAAGTCTCTCATTGTTGTGACGGCCTACGGGCCTAACAGCAGTGCAGAGTACCCGGCCTTCTTGGAGTCCTTGGGAGGGGTACTGGACGGTGCACCGCCCGGGGACTCCGTTATTCTCCTGGGGGACTTCAACGCCCATGTGGGAGCTGTCAACCGATCATCACCTGGTCGTGAGTTGGATCCGCTGGCAGGGGAAGAAGCCGGTCAGACCTGGCAGACCCAAGCGTATAGTGAGGGTCTGCTGGCAACGTCTCGCTGAGCCCCCTGTCAGACGGACTTTCAACTCACACCTCCGGGAGAGTTTCTCCCAGGTCCCGGCGGAGGACGGGGACGTGGAGTCCGAGTGGACCATGTTCTCTGCCTCAATCGCCGATGCGGCGGCTCGTAGCTGTGGTCGCAGGGTCTCTGGTGCTGGTCCCGGCGGCAACCCCCGAACCCGGTGGTGGACACCGGCAGTAAGGGATGCTGTCAGGCTGAAGAAGGAGTCCTATCGAGCCATGATGGTTCGGGGGACTCCTGAGGCAGCTGTCCAGTACCGGCAGACCAAGCGTGCCGCGGCCCGGGCTGTTGCAGAGGCAAAAACCCGGGACTGGGAGGAGTTCGGAGAGTCCATGGAGCATGACTATCGTCGGCCTCGAAGAGATTCTGGCAAACCGTCCGGCGCCTCAGGAGGGGGAAGCAGTTCTTTGCCAGCACCATGTACGGTGCGGGTGGAGAGCTGCTGACCTCGACTGGGGATATTGTCGGGCGGTGGAAGGAATACTTTGAGGTTCTCCTCAATCCCCCCGTCACGTCCTCTGTTACAGAGGCAGAGGCTGAGGATGTTGGGGCGGATACATCCATCTCCCTGGCTGAGGTCACCAAGGTGGTTGGTAGCCTCCATGGTGGCAAGGCTCCGGGTGTGGATGAGATCCGCCCTGATTATCTGCAGTCTCTGGATGTTGTAGGACTGTTTTGGCTGACACGTCTCTGCAACATCAGAATCAGATCAGAATCAGAATCATCAGAATCAGAATCATTTTTATTGCCACGTGAGTAACAAAGTTATCACTTGGAAATTGTCTTGGCAGAGAGCGTGCCACTTCGCCATTTGCGGCGCTGTGTGCAGCAAGAAACAGCAGAGAGCAATAACATACAGTTCACAGACAATTGGATAGACACATTGTGCTTTTATAAACCACGGATTTTTTTCTCGGGATGAGCACCTCCCGGCGGCCGGCCCAATGTAGCTGTCAGAGGGGGGCGGGATCAGGGAGGGGGTGAGTAGGAAAACAATAAGGAATGGAGGGGAGGGAGGGAGCAAGATGGATAGGTAGAGGGAGGCGGGGGTGAGGGATCCTTGCTGGAGACTGAAATAGTGTGAGTTGTTGTAGATTGTGGGACCTTGTTTATGGCCTTGGTCGAGGAATGTGAGATAAGAGTGGAGAGAAGACACAGCAGGAGAAAAACACATCGCCTGAGAGGGACAATATTATATGCAATGTAGCATCAAAAGCAGGCAGATATTCTATTAATTCCAATTAAACCGAATTACGGCGCCCTCAGACCTCCGTACACAGGGGCAAATCCAAGCCGGGTCAGAGAGTTCAAGCCTGACAAACAATGTCATTCAATCTCAATTCCAGAGTTTTATGCCCATCGAGTGAACGAGCTGCGAGATCTTTGATCAACTGTTCCACTAAAACCACTCTCCTTTGTCCAGACACGGCACTCTCAACCACGACACGGCTTAGCTCCTTGTACATCCCATCAATTTTGTCGGCCAGCAGGTCGTGAATCTTACGAACTGCCATGCCACCGAATTTGTGGTAGAACAGGATCGCTCCAAACCCAAACAGGAGGATTCCCACCACCAAAATGCCAAAGATATATACGTCTTCCGAATCTTCAATGGACAGGGTCGACAGACAGAGGGGCTGAAACTTGTTCCAGCTGTCAAGAGTATACCCCGCCGGTGAAGTCCCGTCCGGGCACACGGGCTCTCCAGATCCACGCTTACGTGTTGAAAAGATAGAATCAATTGCGTTGAGGGACCAGTTAATAATTTCCATTCTGTTAAGTTGTCTGTGGCAAAACTCCAGGAAAAAAGACAAAACAGGAGATAGCAAGCCGTTCAGAAGCAGCAGCGGACTGAGACACGTCTTTGCTCGACGGAGGAGGAAGGAGGAGGGACATCGCGTGGCGATCGGGGGCAGTGCCAATGGAGTGGCAGACCGGGGTGGTGGTCCCTCTCTACAAGAAGGGGGACCGGAGGGTGTGTTCCAATTATCGTGGGATCACACTCCTCAGCCTCCCCGGTAAGGTCTACTCCAAGGTACTGGAGAGGAGGCTACGGCCGATGGTCGAATCTCGGATCCAGGAGGGGCAGTGTGGTTTACGTCCCGGTCGCGGAACACTGGACCAGCTCTATACTCTCCATCGGATACTCGAGGGTTCATGGGAGTTCGCCCAACCTGTCCACATGTGCTTTGTGGATTTGGAGAAGGCGTTCGACTGTGTTCCCCGGGGTGTCCTTTGGGGGGTTCTCCGGGAGTACGGGGTCGGAGGTCCTCTGCTGAGGGCCATCCGATCCCTGTATGACCGGAGCCAGAGCTGTGTTCGCATTGCCAGCAGTAAGTCAGACCTGTTCCCGGTGAATGTTGACCTCCGACAGGGCTGCCCTTTGTCACCGGTTCTGTTCACTGTATTTATGGATAGAATATCAAGGCGCAGCCAGGGGTCGGAGGGGGTCCGGTTCGGAGACCACAGGATTTCATCTCTGCTGTTTGCGGACGATGTTGTCCTGTTGGCTCCAACGAACCAGGACCTGCAACATGCACTGGGGCGGTTTGCAGCCGAGTGTGAAGCGGCTGGGATGAGAATCAGCACCTCCAAATCCGAGGCCATGGTGCTCGACCGGAAAAAGGTGCCTTGCCCTCTGCAGGTGGGTGGAGAGGTCCTTCCTCAAGTGGAGGAGTTCAAGTATCTCGGGGTCTTGTTCACGAGTGAGGGAAGAATGGAGCGTGAGATTGACAGGCGGATCGGTGCAGCGTGCGCAGTGATGCGGTCGCTGTATCGGACCGTTGTGGTAAAGAGGGAGCTGAGCCGAAAGGCAAAGCTCTCGATTTACCGGTCAATCTTCGTTCCCTCCCTCACCTATGGTCATGAGCTTTGGGTAATGACCGAAAGAACGAGATCGCGGATACAAGCGGTCGAAATGCGCTTCCTCCGCAGAGTGGCTGGGCGCTCCCTTAGAGATAGGGTGAGGAGCTCGGTCACACGGGAGGAGCTGGGAGTAGAGCCGCTGCTTCTCCACGTCGAGAGGAACCAGTTGAGGTGGCTTGGGCATCTGTTCCGGATGCCTCCTGGACGCCTCCCTGGGGAGGTGTTCCGGGCACGTCCCACCGGGAGGAGGCCCCGCGGAAGACCTAGGACACGCTGGAGGGACTATGTCTCTCAGCTGGCCTGGGAACGCCTTGGGGTCCTCCCGGACGAGCTGGAGGAAGTGTGTGTGGATAGGGAAGTCTGGGCGTCTCTGCTTAGACTGCTGCCCCCGCGACCCGGCAACGGATAAAGCGGAAGAAAATGGATGGATGGATGGACTGTGGATGTGTGTGTTCCATAAAACGTATTTTGCATCCAAAAACACGTTCTCAGAACTTGTTGTTGCTGTTTTCTAACATGTAAGATCCTGGACATGTTTGAGGAGATGCTAAAGTTAAATTAAATAATGTTACAGTCCTTTTTCTGTAGGTTCTTCTGTTTTCACAAACACCTCATTTTCTAAGCTTTTTGTCTAAGACTGGTGCTTTTTGTCACACTCCTCTTTTCGATTGGAGATCACAGGAGAATGAAACAAGCTAAAAACAAACTTTTTGCTGCTGAAAGTAGACAGTCCAGTCTTTCAGACTCTGGTTTCATATTATTCATAGTCATAGCACACAATATTCTGTGAGTCTTGAAAATCAGTGAAGTCATCAAGAATGGCTGGCAGTCAATGAGAACCTCTTTTTCAATGCAGTCGTGGACAAAAAATACATAAAATTACAGATTATAAAACAGTCACGTACAGATTATACAAGAGTAACACACAATTTCATAATATTACGGATTATGAAAACAGTTACATTTCAATGAGGATGTCTCAAGTCTCTCAAACTGGATCTAAAAGCATTCAAGGAAATAAGTTCAGATAATCCCCCTTGGACTGCCACCTTAACGTGGTGGGGGAGTTTGAGCACTCGGATGATCCTGAGAGCTATGCTGTCTGGGGCTTCATGCCCCTGGTAGGGTCTCCCATGGCAGACAGGTCTCAAGTGACGAGTCAGACGAAGCGCAGTCCGAAGCCAACCATGGACAGCACGACAACAAAAACCGTGACGTCGCCCGGCATGGCGCAGCCGGGGCCCCACCCTGGAGCCAGGCCTGGGGTCGGGGCTCGCAAGCGAGCGCCTGGTGGCCGGGCCTTAGCCCACGGGGCCCGGCCGGGCTCAGCCCGAAGGGATGACGTGGGCAGTCCCTCCTGTGGGCTCACCACCTGCAGAGGGGTCCGTGGTGGCGAGGTGCAGAGAGGACTGGGCAGCAGTCGAAGGCGGAGACCTCGACGACCCAGTCCACACACCCAACATCTGGCTCTTGGGACGTGGAACGTCACCTCACTGGGGGGGAAGGAGCCCGAGCTTGTGGGGGAGGTTGAGCGATACCGACTAGAGATAGTCGGCCTCACCTCCACACACAGCTTGGGCTCTGGAACCCAACTCCTTGAGAGGGGTTGGACGCTCCACTTTTCTGGTGTTTCCCGCGGGGAGAGGCGGCGAGCTGGGGTGGCCATACTCATTGCCCCCCATCTCAGCCGCCACGTGTTGGAGTTCTCCCCGGTGAATGAGAGGGTCGCGTCCCTCCGCCTCCGGGTGGGGGACAAGTCTCTCACTGTTGTGACGGCCTACGGGCCTAACAGCAGTGCAGAGTACCCGGCCTTCTTGGAGTCCTTGGGAGGGGTACTGGACAGTGCACCGCCCGGGGACTCCGTTATTCTCCTGGGGGACTTCAACGCCCATGTGGGAAATGCCAGTGACACTTGGAGAGGGGTGATCGGGAAGAGCGGCCCCCCTGATCTGAACCCGAGCGGTGTTCAGTTGTTGGACTTCTGTGCCAGTCACGGCCTGTCCATCACGAACACCATGTTCGAGCACAAGGGTGTCCATCAGTGCACGTGGCACCAGGACACCCTAGGCCGGAGGTCGATGATTGACTTTGTAGTCGTATCATCTGACCTTCGACCGCGTTTCTCGGACACTCGGGTGAAGAGAGGGGCGGAGCTGTCAACCGATCATCACCTGGTCGTGAGTTGGATCCGCTGGCAGGGCAGGAGGCCGGTCAGACCTGGCAGGCCCAAGCGTGTAGTGAGGGTTTGCTGGGAACGTCTTGGTGAGCCCCCTGTCAGACGGACTTTCAACTCACACCTCCGGGAGAGCTTCTCCCAGGTCCCGGCAGAGGAGGGGGACATCGAGTCCGAGTGGACCATGTTCTCTTCCTCTACCGCCAATGCGGCGGCTCGTAGCTGTGGTCGCAAGGTCTCTGGTGCTGGTCCCGGCGGCAATCCCCGAACCCGGTGGTGGACACCGGCAGTAAGGGATGCCGTCAGGCTGAAGAAGGAGTCCTATCGAGCAATGATGGTTCGTGGGACTCCTGAGGCAGCTGTCCAGTACCGGCAGGCCAAACGTGCCGCGGCCCGGGCTGTTGCAGAGGCAAAAACCCGGGACTGGGAGGAGTTCGGAGAGTCCATGGAGCATGACTATCGGTCGGCCTCGAAGAGGTTCTGGCAAACCGTCCGGCGCCTCAGGAGGGGGAAGCAGTTCTTTGCCAACACCGTGTATGGTGCGGGTGGAGGGCTGCTGACCTCGACTGGGGATATTGTCGGGCGGTGGAAGGAATACTTCGAGGTTCTCCTCAATCCCCCCGTCACGTCCCCCGTCCAGGAGGCAGAGGCTGAGGATGTTGGGGCGGATACTTCCATCTCCCTGGCCGAGGTCACCAAGGTGGTTGGCAGCCTCCATGGTGGCAAGGCGCCGGGAGTGGATGAGATCCGTCCTGACTATCTAAAGTCTCTGGATGTTGTAGGACTGTCTTGGCTGACACGTCTCTGCAACATCGCGTGGCGATCGGGGGCGGTGCCAATGGAGTGGCAGACCGGGGTGGTGGTCCCTCTCTACAAGAAGGGGGACCGGAGGGTGTGTTCCAATTATCGTGGGATCACACTCCTCAGCCTCCCCGGTAAGGTCTACTCCAAGGTACTGGAGAGGAGGCTACGTCCGATGGTCGAATCTCGGATTCAGGAGGAGCAGTGTGGTTTTCGTCCCGGTCGCGGAACACTGGACCAGCTCTATACTCTCCATCGGATACTCCAGGGTTCATGGGAGTTCGCCCAACCTGTCCACATGTGCTTTGTGGATTTGGAGAAGGCGTTCGACCGTGTTCCCCGGGGTGTCCTTTGGGGGGTCCTCCGGGAGTACGGGGTCCTCTGCTGAGGGCTGTTCGGTCCCTGTATGACCGGAGCCAGAGCTGTGTTCGCATTGCCGGCAGTAAGCCAGACCTGTTCCCGGTGCATGTTGGCCTCCGCCAAGGCTGCCCTTTGTCACCGGTTCTGTTCACTGTATTTATGGACAGAATCTCTAGGCGCAGCCAGGGGCCGGAGGGGGTCCGGTTCGGGAACCACAGGATTTCATCTCTACTTTTTGCGGATGATGTCGTCATGCTGGCTCCTGTAGTGGTTTACTTCGAATGTCAATAAGACCTTTCACAGGAGCCAAGAATAAAAATTAATATAATGCCTTTATTAATTCAATTAACAATACAGGAGAGACCCGTCAATCATGCATGGAGCTCGCTCTGCGCAGAAGAAGCTCCCCGTCACTCCTTGCTTTCCTTTTTAACTGCTCCTGTCAATACCAAATATGGACTCCCACCGCTGCGACCGAATAACAGGATCCAGATGTTTCCTTAATGA
The DNA here is from genome assembly GCA_964034765.1 of Knipowitschia caucasica. Classification (NCBI taxonomy): domain Eukaryota; kingdom Metazoa; phylum Chordata; class Actinopteri; order Gobiiformes; family Gobiidae; genus Knipowitschia; species Knipowitschia caucasica. The sequence goes on from OZ035831.1 coordinate 9,415,044, forward strand.
CTATTACCAAACAGAATTCTTTACCGGTCAACAGACAGTGTTCAGGTCAGGCCGACCCAGCGCTTCCTAAACATATCCCAAAAGAACATTCCATTGCACTTAGGAAATCATAATATTTGTCAAACATTATTCTACCACATATTTCCACCCCTTTCATGGCTCCCAGCCATGAATTAAGTTCCTTCACTAACTTTTCCTCAGCCTTAGCAAAGTAGTTACATGAGTTACACAATAATGTCAAACACTTAGTAAATGAGAGTAAATGAGATAACATAACTTTCAAACACTTGATACATGATACAAAACAATATCACTCTTGAGTGTAGGCGTTGGCAGAACTTGGCTCGCACTTGCATTGTACATTATTTTGATTAAACATGAACTTAAGATGGACGAGTGGTCAAAAAGTAGGTATACTGTCACAGTCCATGGTCTTTTCATCGTCCAACGAGTCGTCCTCCGCTAACCAGTCCTTGATGGGGAACTGCTCTGGTTGGCTACTCTTGCTCTCCGCATTCAGCACTAACATCTGTCTTGTTACCCCTCGCACCACTACTGCTCTCAATACCGGAATGCAACAGCAGAGGACAAGACTTATTGCCACAATGCAAATAATAACTGGTCCTCCAATCTTCACCAACCCCAGTTTCCATGATCCTAAAGTCTGCTGTAGCCAGCCCAGCCAGTCCAACTCTGCATCCCTTCCAGCATTCTTCTTCATCTCCAACCTTAGAGCCTTGATTTTCCCCATTGCCTGTGTGAAAGCTCCTCCTACTCCTGTATGATCGGGAATAAATGTACAACAGTATTCACCCACTAGGGCACAGACCCCTGAGGTCTCTGCCAAAACCCAGTCTAAGGCCTGTCTATTCTGCCAGGCTACAGCACTAGTTGCATGCAACTGCTCTCCCAGGGCTGACATGGCACTATCCGTGTAATTGATGAACTGCTGGAAATTGTAGTAAATGTAGTTTATCCACTCAGTGTTTTTATTTGTGGAGATCCAGGGTAAAATGGATTCAAACCCTGACTTAATTTCAGATCTTGCCTTAAACTCCTCCGGGATCCCTCTAGGCTGCCCAATACTGTCTAAATACACACCAGGGTCTGGTCTGAACGCCCTCTTCACCCTCTTACTATCACTTGTTTCCTCCCCCTGTGGGAAAACAATGAGCTCCTGCACCACCTGCACTCTGGCGCATCTTCCGGACCAGTTGCCTGGAAGAACAGGAAACAGTACTTGGCCTCCACACCACCAAAAGTGATCGGAGAGAGGCGTTACCTGACTATGGAACGGGCAGGCAGGGACATACACAGTCTCCAATTGGGGTCCCTTAATCTGGACAGCTCGCTTCAGGGTAGACTTATTACAGTTGGCATTTACATTCCAGATGCTACTACACTTAGTTGCCTTGACTTCCCCCAACCTTACTGACCCTGTCTTTTCTATGCACTCGTACCGGCCTACAGGAAAGAATGCCACACCTCCCGGGGTCCCCATTTTTGCGCTCTGCATGCTTACTCTAACGTCTATCTCTGCACAGCGCTGAGTGTTTGTTTTACCTTTGTGCATAAACTCAACCTGCTCTTTGTACTGCGGGGTTCCCAAATACAACAGGCACTCCGCTTTACACCATACGCGCAGCGGGTCATTCTCTCTTACTGCTGTGTCACTACACTCCTTCCAACTAAACACAGTATTAAAAAGGAACAAAGGATCGGCCCTTGCCTTTGTACAAACGTAGCAGTCAGTCATTCCATTTGTCCGGCCTGCATACTGAACCCACTGATACCAGCTGTTATACTCTGCGCGATTTAGTAGTCTATCTGGCTCTACCTCCTCGGTCTCATCACCTAGCCCTGCACCAATTCTCGAAACAAAACCTCCAGCCGCCTGTCCTATCCCAGCCACCGTCCTGTGAAACCAGTCCGTCCAATTTAGGTTAGTCTTAACCACGTCACTGATCTCTGCAGTTTTAAAATTCATTCTATCCCCGTCATGCTTCTCCATTGAGTTGTCTCTCCGTACGTCAGTCAACAGTACGTCAGGATTTCGGTTTTGGCCATCCGGGACTATCAGGTCAGCCCTACTCTGTCCAGTCAGGTCAGCGTCTGCCTGATCATTCTGATTGTCCGCTAGGCGAGCTATGTCAAGGTTGGTAGGGTTTTTCTGCTGTATTTGGGCTCCAGCATCAGTTTTGTCAGTCAGTTCTGGTGAGTCCATCAGTCTCTTTTGGATGGGTGACACCTTTATCACAGTCCGGTCCTCTAGTTCTGAGGGCTTCAACAGTCTCTCCTGGATCGGTGACCCTCTGGATTGTGTCCCCTCTTCCAGTTCTGAGGGCCTCAACAGTCTCTCCTGGATCGGTGACTCTCTAGAAGCAAGTTCAGTCCCACGTTCTGTGTGTAGAGTTCCGTCACTCTGTCCTGTTTTGTCTGGGCTGGCGGGTAAGTCCACCCGCATGCCTTGGTCTACAGTCATGTGGTCTTTTTCCTCCATCTTTATAATAGTCTCGTCTTTGTACCCCGGAGGGTTCAATTTAACTTCACGTTCCTCAATTCCAGCTACGAAAAGCTTGGTCCATCCCACAACGTATGTCTGTGGTAATTGTCCTTTCAATGGGTCAAATTCCACCCGTACTAGCCACACATCGCCTTTTTCCTTTATGGCAATACCACAGTCTCTTTCACCCCACGTTGACCTAATCATCTTCTTTCTCCCAAGTGACCAACCGATCCCACACAGTCGATAGTCAGAAGTTTTCACATAAACATTGAACGTGGTCATGTCATCAGTCCAGATCATAAGGGGCATTTGGGCAGTCCAGCTCACGTCTTCTTTGTATGTTCTACTAGTGTCTGTGTACGACCAATTGTCCTCTAGTGGCCATTTATCGATTGCTCTTCTATGTCTCTCGGCCAGTGGGAGTTCCTGTCCCTTCCACCAGGATGACGTCAGGGAACTCAGCGGTACTATCATGGTCATTACCAGCACCACGAGGATCCTCGTCCCCCCCTTCCAAGGAGTCGTCGCCTTGGCAGCCATGGTCATTCTTCTCCTTTTCCTTTATGGTCTTTTCCCCGTTGCCGTCAGCCGGGGCCTTGACGCAGTGGTTTAGGTGGTACCACGTCGGTGATCCCTTCACCTGCACCGCCGTTGACGTCGCGTTCACGACCTCGTAGGGACCTTCCCTCCGTGGAGTATGCCACTTCCGTCGGAAGGTTTTCACATAGACCAGGTCCCCCGGCTTCACTGCAGGTGGCACCTCCTCCTCCTTTGTCTGGCTCTGCACAGAGTTAATACGAGCAAAAATACTCCTGTGGATGTTAGACAACTGTTTCACATAGGATTTCATGTCATTTGTTAACACATCAATAGGGGGGCCCTTAGCAGCTCTGTACACCGGTGATGGCATTGGCCGACCAGTGAGCGCTTCATGCGGGGTTAGTTTTAAGCTTCTATTGGCGCTCCCCCTATAGGCCATCAAGGAAAGTGGCAGTGCATCCACCCAATTCAAGCCGGTGTTCATGCAAATTTTTAGTAGTTTGTTTTTTAGTATACCATTCGCTCTTTCAACCATCCCTTGACTCTGAGGATGATAAACACATCCTAACCTTTGCTTGACTCCTAACTTTTGCAACACACATTTTACGGTTTTGTCTACAAATTCCCGGCCGTTATCAGAGCTGATACGTCGGGGAAGCCCAAATCTAGGAAAAACCTCCCTGCACAAAAACTTTGCCACTGTGTCTGCATTCTTATTTTTTGCAGGTAGGGCCTCAATCCATCTACTAAATCTGTCAATGACAACCAACATGTACCGTTTACCTTGCACTGGTCGAATCATGTCAACATAATCAATGGTTAAATGCTGAAATGGTCCTTCAGGAGTTGGAATGTGACCGGCGGGTGGGGTCATGCCCCTGCGAATGTTACTTTTTAGACATATTTCACAGTGACTAATTACATCGTCCACGTGCTGCTGTAGTTTTGGAGCCCAGAAGTTCCACTCCCTTATCTTCCGCAGCACTTCTCCTCTCGACTCATGAGCCAACCCATGAGCCTCGTTTATCAACAAGGGCAATAACCCGGTGGGTGCAGCAAAGAGCCCTTCATGGTTTCTCCAAAGTCCTTGCAAATCCTTAGAGGCTCCTCGCTGCAGCCACAACTGTCGCTCTGCTTCTGAGACCTCTTCTTGTAACAACAGTAGATCCTTGTGTGTTAATTGTTCTTCTAGGTCTATCATGTGAGTTACCATTATGGCATGAGCACCTGCCGAAGCTGCTTGCTTGGCTGCCTCGTCAGCTGCTGCATTGCCTCTCGTGATCCACGAGCTGTCTTTGCGATGAGCCGCACATTTTACAATAGCTATTGCTTTTGGCTTCATCATGGCTGTCAACAATCTCTTTATCTGATTACAGTGGTGGATTGGAGAGCCGTCTGTCTTCCTGAAACCTCTTCCTTTCCATGCCGCACCAAAAATATGGCACACACCGTGTCCATATGCTGAATCAGTAAAAATATTTACTCTCTTACCCTCTCCGAGCTCGCATGCGCTCGTCAGGGCCTTCAGTTCCGCTAACTGTGCAGAGCACGGCTGCTGGCAGGTCTCAGTTTGGACAACTTTTATAGCGCTGCCTTCCATACTTACAATGGCATACCCTGCTTTGAGTGCCGCCCCATCTCTGTAACAGGAGCCATCCACAAACAATGTCATGTCTGCCGACTCCAAAGGGGTTGCATTCAAATCAGACCGCAACTTAGTGTAATTTTCTGATTCAGTCACACAATCATGAGGCTCTCCCTCAAACGGTAGTGGGATTGAGTCCGCAGGATTTTTCACCTTACACACGCGGATTGTCACATCGGGATAATCTACAAGTAAATGATACTCTGTTAATCTTTGTGCCGTTAACACAAACTTTCCCTTTTCAAGTAGATTCACCAATTTATGATGTGTCATTATTTCTATGGGGTAACCCATAGTGAGCGCTGACGCTTTTTCGTATAGCAGGTGGGCTGCTGCCAGATTCTGATAACATTCAGGTAGCCCCATTTCCACTGGGGACAATGCTACAGAGTAGTAAGCAATAGGTTGAGCGTGTGTCCCCACATTTGTTTTCTGGGTCAGCACCCCACAGGCATGATTTTGTCGGCATGAAATAAACAGTTGGAATGGTTTTTTTCATAGTCTGGGAGGGTTAGCGCTGGGACCTGCTGCAACAAAGTCTTGATCCTTTCAAAAGCTATATAACCTTCTGGAGTCCAGATCACTTTTCCTCTCAGGTTTCCAGCCCCCTGTTCTTTAATCATTTTTCTCAGGGGCTGGACAACCAGGGAGTATTCCTCAACCCATTCTGAACTATAACCAGTCATCCCTAAGAATGTCATCATTTCTTTGACTGTTGTTGGCCTAGGAGCCTGTGATATAGCCTCGAGCTGGGCCGGTGAGACTGATCGGGACCCCTCCCTTATCAATCTCCCCAAGTACTCAACTTGGTCTTGACAATATTGCAATTTCCCCAAGGACGCCTTATGTCCTTTTTCTGCGAGCATGGTCAGCAGAGTCACAGAATCTTTATGGCACGTTTCCAGATCAGGTGCACACAAAATAATATCGTCGACATAGCTAATTATGGTGCTGGACACTTTGCCTGACAGTTCTGCCAAATCTTCTCTCAAGATTTTATTGAAAATATGGGGACTTAGTTTTAGGCCTTGTGGTACCCGGCGGTAAGTATAGGATTGATTTCTGTATGTGAACGCAAATAAATGCTGGCTTGAGGGACTTAATGGCACACTGAAAAATGCAGAGCACAAATCAACCACAGTGAACCACCTTGCATCAGGCGGCACATTTGTTAACAGTGTGTGTGGGTTTGGGACCTCAGACTGACAATCCTCAATCACTTCATTCAGGGCACGCAAATCGTGTACTAATCTGTATTTACTTTTGTCTGCTTTTAATATTGGCAATATTGGTGTGTTACTGCACGGGTTTGGCTCTTCCACCAGGACTCCAGCCTCCACAAGGCCTCGAATTGTTTTTTCAATTCCAGCCTCGGCCTCTGGTTTTAAGGGGTACTGCGGTCTCCAAGGGGGTCTGCACCCGGGTTTGAGCTTAACCTCAACTGGCTGTGCTGTCTTAATAAGCCCTACGTTAGTGTCATGTTTAGACCACAATTCAGGTGGTACAACAGATAACATCTCTTCCTTGAAATCTGAGTGTTGCTTACAGTTTTCCAAGTGGCACGGGAGTCTGGTAACCTGTGGCTGAGCCCAACCCGATGAGGAGATGTCTACTTTGATATATAACTTGTCCTTGCTTAACCAAATGTTTTTGTTTTCAGTGCACATATAATCAGCTTGCATTGCCTCCTGAACCATAGGACCCAAATGCTTAACTTCATAGTCTGGATTTACTAACAATGTGACATGTGGAAGGCTGTTCTTCACCTTAAACTCTTTTTCTAAATATGCACTGTTCTCAACAACCATTGCTGCTCCCTGTTTCCCTATTATGATTGAATATGCCTTAATCTGGACTCTACCTGGCTGTTTTCCAAGCCACTCCTCTGGACATGCTTCAGACTTATCTCTAAAAAATTGTAATGTGCAATGTGCAGGGCATGAAGGTGGTGAAGCCTGGGGCAGATTTGCTTTTATAAAGTCCATCCATGTGTTTGTGGGTTCCATTAAAGTCTGATCAAGATTTCCCAACCAATACACAACTTCTTCTTCAGGGTTTAATGTCATTTGATAATGTGATGCTTCCACAATCACTCCATCCGGTGAGCACAAAATAGCACAGTTCAGCTTACATAACGCATCTCTTCCCAACAAGTTTATCGGGGTTTGCTCTGATATTAATACTGGCAGTTCAATAGTCTTTCCTTGAAAATGCAGGGGCACTGGGTTGGACAATGGTGTCAGCTGCTTGATCCCTGAGAATCCAACAATGCGAACAAACTGTTGTGACTTGGGAAGGTGGCGGGAATCTGGTTGCCCCACGCAGGTGTAGGCTGCGCCTGTGTCTGCCATCATCTGGACTGGTTTTCCCGCTAGTAGAACCTGCAGCATTGGTTCCTCATCAGGGCTTGATGTTGCCGCCAGCTGATGACCTTCCCCTGGATTCTCAAGGCATCCCTAGTAACCAGCAGGTGGTCCCTGCCATGAGTTTACAGGGCCTCTTGCTGGTGTTCTGCCAGAATACGGTTCTTGGATCTCGTAGTAGGGATCCTGACGCGGCGGTTGTCGGCAGTTCATTTTCATATGTCCGGGTTGTCCGCAGTTATAACATCTTGGGGGGTCTCTTCTCCATCCTCTGCCTCGGCTTCTTCCAGGGGAGTAGCCTCTCCCTCTATTCCCTGCTTGCAGATAAATCACTTGCGGCGCTGGGGCCGGTGTTGGAGGCAGAAATGGAGGGACTGGTGGTACAACATCAGCAGACACTACGGCTTGTATCTTCTTTTTCCCAGATGACAGTTGTGTCTGCGTTAATTTCCTCACGGTCTCCTCATCCTCCAGCTTTTGTCGTGCCTGCTTTTTGCGCATTTTTGCGACTGCATCAACGACATGGTCAGTAAACTGTTCAAATGTCATGTTGTACAGTCCAACTGCTTCATTCAGTCTGCTTTGCGCCGTCTCGGGCAGCCCGTCGACTATCCGCTTCCTCAGGGCTGTCCTATGGAAGATGTCATCCTCCGGTTTTGCACCTGTTTGCTTGATCCACTCTTTTCGTGTGTTATGTACGTACGCCTGGGGACTTTCATCTTCTTTGAGGGGTGTCGTAACGATGCTGTCAGGCTGGATTCTGACCGGAAACTTTTCCCTCAGTGCAGTCCATAGCTGATTGCGATATCTGTTGAAAATGTCCCCATCATTGGCTTGGGTTCTGACATACTGCTCCAGTTTTGCAGTGCATAACACTTCTTCCATCTCATTCTTTCCCAGAGTCTTTCCCCAAATTGCCTTTATGTCTCCCATGGCGATAATGTTTGCAATGGTCTCTTCTTCGAAAGTCGCAATCCATTTACTTGCACCATCATGTAGGCAGGGCAGACGTTGTATCAGTCCTTCTAAGTCCATAGTGGCCCAGGGCACGTACTGGAGATCCCTGCCTTTTGCTAGCAGCGGATATTCTGATCCCTCCAATATAGTTGATGTGACAGCTGGTTCTTGTGAAACGAATGACACTTCTCCATTTAGTATTCCTCTTTCCTGTATGGCCCCTTGACCGTTGTTGAATGAGATACGAGATCTTCTCGGAGGTTCAATACGTGCGGCGTCGTTGGCCTCTTCGGTTAGGATGTGGTCATTGGACAGAGATCGTGTCAGTGTGCTTTGTTTCTTCAAGATGTTTTTCCAGGGTGGGATCAGTTTAATCTCCTTCTGACTCGCCCCTTTCTCCATTTCTATTATGCTCATGTCCAGTAATGAAGGCTCTTGTGAAACCTTTTCGATGATTTCCTCTTTCTCACTAACTTCCTCCTCTTCTATATCCCCTTCTAAATCACCATCTATCCCCTCTGCCCTTCTTAGAGACCTTTTTACATCATAGCTGTAGCCACTGGCTCTCCTCCCTTTCCTCCCCTTCCAGGGGAGGAGCTCCTCAGACCCCTGCTCCGCCACAGGTGTCTTTCCTTCAGTGAGCACTGGGTACAATGCATTTTTATCAGACTTCAATATGTAATCACCACTGAATGATAATTTTCTTAAAGGCATCTGAGCGGAGTATGGTGGAGGATTTGCCAACTGTTTCTTAGTAGTCTCATCTCTGGCTGTGACTAATTTGTTAACGTGTTGCTTGCATGCCCTCCACAGAGTTTTGCCTGATTCCTCAAACAGTTTTAACACCATAGATTGTTTTTCCCTTTTCTGTATGCGTTTTTGTGATTTGTCCTTTGGTTTGTATGTTTTAATTAAAATTTCCATTTCGTTTGCCTTCTCCAAATCAAATGTACCCTCTGGTGGCCAAGGTGCCTCGTGATCTTTCGTAATTTTGTGCCATTTCTCAGAGCAACTTTTTATTTCCTCTGCCAAGAGCGGGTACTTTTTTCCTAGAATTTCTACTGGGTTACAACTTTGCGCTTGCATTTGCTGCTGTGGGGCATTACCGCCACGCCCAATCTTACAGCGCCTCATTGTTTACTTAGGTTGCTTTCAATAATACTATATGGGTGTAAGCCAAAATTTAAGTGGGAGTTGTGAATTTAACAATGAGAGAAGCTTTTAATATCAGTTCAAAAGCAAATTGTACTGTTTAGGAGCAACCCACAATCTCTCTCAGAGACAAAATGTTTCACAGCACAACAATGACAGCTTGCCGCAATTCAAAAATGCTGTTTAAACAAAACCTGGTTTGTTTGGACAACAGAATATATTTTAAAATTGTGTAAAATTAGGTAATACAGCCTTTGAAACCGTCAACAAAATCCTAAGAGCAGTCCCAGCTCAAAGTTACGCCTCCGTGCTTTACTCAGAGCACAGGAGACGTGGGAGAGCAAAGGGTGGGGGCCGTCTATGTGTGTGTGTGTTTATGTGGCGCAGATGGACAGAGCCAAATGGAGATGCAGAGTCACGGAGAGATACAGAGCAACAGTTTCTGTAAGTTCATTTCAATAACAGCTTATGGAATTTTTCAGTTATTCAAAGTTAATTTCAATCATGTTCAAGCCAACCTTTTGATTTCAACATTAACGACACAAAGATTTAATCTGCTTGTACACTAATGTATATAATGGCTAAAAAACTTTTCACTATAAGATCAACACGCAGGAATATAATTTGCCACGCGTACACGATAACAAGACAGGACAAAGATACACCAACCGGTTTTTTAACTTATTTACAAAGCGCTTTGTGTGGGAATGGCCATTTTTCGTTTCTCATAACTCATAACTCATCACCCCGGAGCCCCGTAATAACAGATATTTGTCCCCCTTTTAACCCAGGTGATCAGCCCAGGGTTAGAAAGACCCTGTTATTGATTTAGGACGACCTTTCCGGATTCACAGATCGCTCAGCCTACTTATATTTTTGGGTCAAAAGCTCTATTTTTCTCACACAAACACGGGGCTCGTGCCTGTTTATACTCGGTCCAACTGTCAGACCTCCGCGCTGACAGTTCCCACAAGGAATCCGAGAGGCACGATCTCGCAGTCTCTAACTCTCACGACTCAGAAATTTCCCGACTTACGTGTTAAAAACACAACGTGCATTTGCCAATAGACTGATCTCGCAGTCTCTAATTCTCAAAGTCAAAAAATTTCCCGATTTACATGTTCAAAAACACTACGTAGTTCCAATGGACTGCCATACTCACTGTTTCTTTTTACTTCCTTTTTCTATAACAACATTAACCACATACATTCAAAACATTCATATATTAGTAAATATTAAACAGTTTTACATGCGATTGCCTGGTCTCCCCAACACAGGACTTTTTAAAGAGCCAAAAAGGGTCTTACCAACACCAACTTTAGCAACCTCCGGTACAAAAAACACCCAAAATATAAGCAAAATTGCTTACCTTATTTTGTGGCCACTTTTTGGGGGTTCGTTGCGTCGGAGGCCGCCGGTTGGTATTGTGCCAGTCTTCTCTTGGCTTCTTTAACCTGCTTCCGTGACGCCAATTTGTAGTGGTTTACTTCGAATGTCAATAAGAACTTTCACAGGAGCCAAGAATAAAAATTAATATAATGCCTTTATTAATTCAATTAACAATACAGGAGAGACCCGTCAATCATGCATGGAGCTCGCTCTGCGCAGAAGAAGCTCCCCGTCACTCCTTGCTTTCCTTTTTAACTGCTCCTGTCAATACCAAATATGGACTCCCACCGCTGCGACCGAATAACAGGATCCAGATGTTTCCTTAATGACTATTACCAAACAGAATTCTTTACCGGTCAACAGACAGTGTTCAGGTCAGGCCGACCCAGCGCTTCCTAAACATATCCCAAAAGAACATTCCATTGCACTTAGGAAATCATAATATTTGTCAAACATTCTACCACATATTTCCACCCCTTTCATGGCTCCCAGCCATGAATTAAGTTCCTTCACTAACTTTTCCTCAGCCTTAGCAAAGTAGTTACATGAGTTACACAATAATGTCAAACACTTAGTAAATGAGAGTAAATGAGATAACATAACTTTCAAACACTTGATACATGATACAAAACAATATCACTCTTGAGTGTAGGCGTTGGCAGAACTTGGCTCGCACTTGCATTGTACATTATTTTGATTAAACATGAACTTAAGATGGACGAGTGGTCAAAAAGTAGGTATACTGTCACAGTCCATGGTCTTTTCATCGTCCAACGAGTCGTCCTCCGCTAACCAGTCCTTGATGGGGAACTGCTCTGGTTGGCTACTCTTGCTCTCCGCATTCAGCACTAACATCTGTCTTGTTACCCCTCGCACCACTACTGCTCTCAATACCGGAATGCAACAGCAGAGGACAAGACTTATTGCCACAATGCAAATAATAACTGGTCCTCCAATCTTCACCAACCCCAGTTTCCATGATCCTAAAGTCTGCTGTAGCCAGCCCAGCCAGTCCAACTCTGCATCCCTTCCAGCATTCTTCTTCATCTCCAACCTTAGAGCCTTGATTTTCCCCATTGCCTGTGTGAAAGCTCCTCCTACTCCTGTATGATCGGGAATAAATGTACAACAGTATTCACCCACTAGGGCACAGACCCCTGAGGTCTCTGCCAAAACCCAGTCTAAGGCCTGTCTATTCTGCCAGGCTACAGCACTAGTTGCATGCAACTGCTCTCCCAGGGCTGACATGGCACTATCCGTGTAATTGATGAACTGCTGGAAATTGTAGTAAATGTAAAATGTTATATCAAATATACTTCTTTAGGAATTAAACCCCTGGCTTGTTTTTGATGACTACTTAGGCTTACTACGCTACTGTGTAGTGTTGGTCATTTGTGGTGGTACTTGGAGAGGCAAGTATTTTCTGACGGGGTACTTGGTGTGAAAAGTTTGAGAACCACTGCGCTATATGAATAAACATTACTTACTTACAGATGCCTCTCCATTGTTTCAGGTGTAGGCCTACACTAATTATGTTTGTTCATTCTTTAACTACAGAAGAATAGCAAACATCAAACAAAGAAAACGCTTTCTTTAAATGTGAACATTGCTCAACCACATTCACTGTTGGTAGAAATTACCGAAAACACATACGTGAGATTCATGATTCCAACACACAGCCGATGGTGTGCATTGAAAGGCAATAATGGTATATATGTCACAGCCAATTTTAAAACACACTCCCTTCATCCCTATCCATGTGGTTAAATCTAAAAGAATTCCCACTGTTTGCATGTGAGGTTGTAATACATTATGAAAATGGGGCAGCATCAGGTCACCCGGCAAAAGAATGGAATAATTTACTTGTCCCATATTCTCCACCAGCAGCCTTCCTACCGGACACACTGAGTGACCAGTGTTGCCAACTTAGCGACTTTGTCGCTAGATTTAGCGACTTTTCAGACCCTATAGCGACTTTTTTTCAAAAAAGCGACTAGCGACAGATCTAGACAAAGCATTAAAATCATTAAATGTTGTTAATGTTTGAAATTATTTTTGTACATTTGTAGTTCTAAACATATTTAGGGTGTTTTTTACTCACTTTTGTCTATCCCACGACCGTTATCCTCTCCTCCTACAGCGTCCGTTACAGTTATTTTGCAAATTGCCAATTGCAAAGTAGGGCGATGACGTTCATTTAGCGACTTCCTAAGCGACTTTGGACAGCCCAATAGCTACTTTCCTTACTGAGGAGTTGGGCAACCACTGTGATGACCTGCTAAACAAATCTGTCCACATCAAAGGATTGGTGCAGAAAATGTGAGCAGTTGTTTGAAGCGCTGCAAAATCACAAGTTGACCCGGTATGTCACATTTATTTAGGAGATATGGTTACTGCAAAAGATGGAGGGTATGTCTGTAAATACACTGTTGATAATTGGTGCAAATTTCAACCGTGTCTTTATCACATTTAAATTGAATCTGGGACGATGGCACTGCCCCTGTATAAGCAACAACAAGACCCATCGTGCATACACTGCATTGATGGGCCATGTAGTGGTTTATCAAGAAGCACCGAACTTTTTTCAGGTCATTCTTGTGTAGAGGAGAACACAATCAATGATATGGACAGTGAAATGCACATGCTGGAGGCAGAAGCAACAGATTACACAGACAGCCATGAAAAAACAGAGCAAATGAGAGTATTTGTTTACAAAGAAGAAGATACCACCACCAGAAGATATTCCACTTGATCTTAAATCCCACGAGAGAGAAACCACCAGCATGTTTTACCCCAGAGGAACTTGTATGCCCTTATTGTCCAGGGCCCACAACTTGTGCTACATGGAAACCCCAGAGTAATGTGCACAAAAGAGACAGTGATTCAACACACGCTCAAACATCTTCACTACACTACAGTCTCTGCCGTGACTTATTAAATTCAATTTCCGTCTGGCATAGGTAATGCGCAGATGTTCAGCAGGTGGGTCATCCCACCTGCATAACCCAGCACCCTGGATTTGAGCCAGTGGTTCTCAATCCGTATGTGCTTCAAGCAGTGTCTGCAACTAACGTGCAGCTGTTTGTGGACATGCCCAAGACCATGATCTACAGGTTAGTTTTGAGTTAAGAGTATGATAATGTGTTAGTTCATAAAAAAACAAAAAAACAACCCACGGTTTCAGCTGTTGCATTCAGGAATTTTGTCCCGTGGTGTTGGGGTTACTTAGTGCAGCATATTCGCGTGGTCATCCCTCCTGTGCCGTGAGCAGGACAAGACGTGAATTCCCAGAACACGGGAGAATACACCTGGTTCCTCCTACGACTGGTAATTATTGGTCCATTAAGACACATTTATTGGTATATCAATTTGAAATCATAATTTTATGCTCCACTCAATTTCCATGCAGGCAGCTTTTGGAAGATGACTGTAACACCAAAAAGAATATTTTTTTTCTGTAGCAGTGTCAGCAGTCAGGGAATTTAGTTACTAGGGTGGGAACCTAAGGGTACAGTACCTCACGATACGATACGATACACGATACAAAGCTCACGATAACGATAATATCACGATAACAATATCACGATAACGATTTTTATCACGATTATTGATATATTGGTCAGAAATATACAATATGCCAATTTATGGCATAAATAAAAGAAAAATTACTCTTTATTTCATGATAAATAGAATGGAGATGCGCAATGTAGCCATATATTAAGTATTGATACCAATTTTAAAAAAAGTAAAAAATAAAAAAAAAAAACTTTTTTTTTTTCTTTCAAAATTGATAGATACTTGGCAAATGCATATCGATAATCGAATCGCGGGAAAAGTAACAACCCCTAGTTACTACAGTGACAGCTTTGAGTGCAAATTATCATAAAGAAAATTAAACAACAAGTACTTGCAACAGAATAAAAGTCCTTTATGTAAAATTGATAAAATATTTGCAAAGACCAGCTGTTTTTGGACCAAGAACATGTCCCTGTTCCACAGACTATATGTGAGGAGTGTGACATCTGTGTGACATTACCATAGGCTTAGTCCCCAGTAGTCCTGGTCGGTGCCCTCTCACACAGGTCCCCAATAGTCCTGGTCGGTGCCCTCTCACACAGGTCCCCAATAGTCCTGGTAGATGCCCTCTCACACAGGTCCCCAGTAGTCCCAGTAGGTGCCCTCTCACACGGGTCCCCAGAAGTCCCGGTAGATGCCCTCTCACACAGATCCCCAGTAGTCCCAGTAGGTACCTCCTCACACAGGTGCCCAGAAGTCCCGGTAGTAGCTCTCACACAGGTCCCCAGTAGTCCCGGTAGGTGCTCTGGAACATGTCCTTGCACTGGATCTTGGCCCTGAGTTTGGCGCAGATGAGGAAGGCCCCTCCCATCTTGCGGTGCAGGGAGTAGGTCTCCTCTGGGGGCGGAGTCAGCCTCTGGTGGAGCATTGTGGGGATGAGGCGGTGGATCCGCTCCGTCGTGCTCTGGGCGCCAAAGTCAAAAGGCGCAGACGAAGAGAAGGCCTCGCCGAGGATCATGACGGCGTCTACGTGAGCACGCTCCATCGACTGCACAGGACACAGCGTCACCCTCTGGTCAGACTTGTACATCTACAGGGGTCTCTACATGCTGAGGCCAGAGAGAGACCAGAGAGAGACCAGAGACAGACCAGAGAGAGAGACCAGAGAGATACAAGAGAGAGAGACCAGGGAGAGACTCTGATGGACAGACCTTGGTCTCGAATCCTGTGAGAAACCTCATCTCTCTGGACTTGAGCAGGACTCGGTCTCGGTCCTGATCCGCCGCTGCTTTGATCACCTTTAACAAACACACGTCTCATCTGTCATTCCAGTCGTCTCTTAATCCACTTTTACTCCTCACCTCAATGTACGCATCTGTGAAGCTTTTGTCAAAACCTCGAGACGCTCCGAAGTCCAACAGATACACCTGCAGGGTTCGAATCCCACCGGGAGCACATTAACACCAACATCCAGTGAGGGTCCTTAGGCAAGACCCTTAATGCTACTGCCTAACTCATAACCATGAAGGTACAAATAAGCAATGAGATGCCGGATCAGCCGTCGCCCGGGCCCAAACAAGGTCTGCGTCAGGTGCTGGGGAACCAGAGCACCTTGATGAAAAGTGGGCTACTGGAACAAGGCGAAAGTGGACGAGATGCGATAACAGGGCTCTGTTGGAATGCTACTACTCGAGTAACCCTGGCCAAAGAGGTTATATGCAGAGAATGTGGGCTGAATGGTTACTTCGAAACCCACAGTCACAGTTGACCCCGAAACAACTGGTAGCTCAATGCTCCAACATCCACAAACGGCAACTGCTATCACAGCTTGAGATTGATGAAGTACAACACATGTATGATGCCACAGTTGCCGAGGTCAGATCTCATAGAAAGCGTGAATGCAGCAGTGAGGGCAATACCTACCACCACAATCACTGAAACCAATGAGCTGATATACACTTCAGCAGCAGTGATCCTAGAGATGCTTGGCTATAAGAGCAACCATGGGAGCCATGGACAATACCCACCATGGAAAAGACGGTTGGAGGCTAAGATCAAGGCGGCTCGGAGAGAAGTGAGTCAATTAACAGAGGCCCAGAGAGGTGCAATGAAAAGACCAGTACCCAGAAAGTACAGCCAGATGACCATACCTGAAGCACTCGAAACTGCCAAACAAAGGCTCCAAGCCCTGGCCAGCCGCCTACAGAGGTACACTAAAGAGAATGAAGCCAGAAGGGTGAACAGGCTGTTCGCAACACAACCTGCGAAGGTGTACGCTCAGTGGCAGGGTAACAACAGGGGAGCAGATCCACCGAGGCTGGAAACTGAACAGTTCTGGAGGAACATATGGGAGAAGGATGCAGCACATAACAGAAGTGCACAATGGCTGGTGTCCCTGAGAGAGGAGCACAGCCACCTCCCAGAACAGAACTCAGTTACCATCACAGAGGCAGACATCCGAGAAAGAGTCTCAGGTATGAAAAACTGGACAGCACCTGGCCCTGATATGGCCCATGCCTACTGGCTAAGGACACTCACATCACTCCATGAGCGCCTAGCAGCACAAACGAACCAGCTGCTGAGAGATGGGACTCACCCAGAATGGCTAACCGAAGGGCGAACGGTCCTGATCATGAAGGACCCTGTCAAGGGTGCAGTCCCCTCCAACTACCGGCCAATAACCTGTCTCTCCACAACATGGAAGCTCATGTCAGGCATCATTGCGGCTAAGATAAGTGGGCATATGGAACAATTCATGAGCACAGCACAGAAGGGCATTGGTAGGGACACCAGAGGAGCCAAACACCAGCTCCTGGTTGACAGAACAGTCGCCCAAGACTGCCGGTCACGACACACCAACCTGTGCACAGCCTGGATTGATTACCAGAAAGCCTACGACTCAATGCCACACACATGGATCATGGAATGCTTGAAGTTGTACAATATCAACAGGGCTCTAAGGGACTTCGTTGCAAACTCGATGGGAATGTGGAAGACCACCCTTGAGGCAAATGGCAAGCCGCTCGCACAAGTGACCATCAAATGTGGTATCTACCAAGGAGATGCTCTGTCCCCACTACTGTTCTGCATAGGCCTCAACCCTCTAAGCCAAGTAATTGACCAGACTGGCTATGGATACCGCCTCAGGAACGGAGCAAAGATCAGTCACCTCCTCTACATGGATGACATCAAGCTGTACGCCAAGAGCGAGAGAGACATCGACTCTCTGATCCAAACAACCAGGATCTACAGCCATGACATCGGGATGTCATTCGGGCTCGAGAAATGTAGCAGGATGGTGACTCGGAGAGGCAAGGTAGTCCACACAGAAGGGATCTCACTCCCAGAGGGAACAATAGCAGACGTTGAGGACAGTTACAAGTATCTCGGTATACCACAGGCAAATGGCAACCTCGAACAGGTGACGAGGAAAGCGGCAACTGCCAAATACCTCCAGCGAGTAAGGCAGGTCCTAAGAAGCCGGCTCAATGGCAAGAACAAGGCCCGGGCAATTAACAGCTACGCCCTGCCAGTGATCAGATACCCTGCAGGAATAATCAGGTGGCCAAAGGAAGAGATTCAGACCACGGATGTTAAAACTCGAAAGCTCCTTACCATGCATGGCGGGTTCCATCCCAAATCCAGCACCCTGAGACTGTACGTAAGCCGTAAAGAAGGAGGCCGAGGACTAGTGAGTGTGAGAGCCACTGTCCAGGACGAAACATCCAAACTCCATAACTACATCATGGAGAAGGCCAAAACGGATGACGTACTCAGTGAATGTCTCAGGCAGTGGCGAGATGAGGAGGTGCTGGAGGGAGAGCCCATCATGGGAGAACAAGCCCCTACACGGCATGTACCACCGGAGCATAACAGAAGTGGCTGATCTCAAGAAGTCCTACCAATGGCTAGAAAGGGCTGGCCTACAGGACAGCACAGAGGCACTCATCATGGCTGCACAGGAACAGGCCCTGAGCACCAGAGCGATAGAGGCCCAGATATACCACACCAGACAAGACCCAAGGTGTCGGTTGTGCAAAGAGGCACCTGAGACGATCCAACACATAACTGCAGGGTGCAAGATGCTGGCAGGGAAGGCCTACATGGAACGCCATAACCAAGTGGCTGGCATAGTGTACAGAAACATCTGTGGAGAGTATGGGCTGGAAACCCCAAGGTCTAAGTGGGAAACTCCTCCAAAGGTGGTGGAGAATGAGCGTGCGAAGATCCTGTGGGACTTCCAGATACAGACCGACCGAATGGTAATGGCAAACCAACCTGACATCGTGGTGGTAGACAAAGGGCAGAGGACAGCCGTGGTGGTGGACGTGGCAATTCCAAGCGATGGTAACATCCGGAAAAAAGAACATGAAAAGCTTGAGAAATACCAAGGTCTCAGAGAGGAGCTGGAGAGGGCCTGGAGGGTAAAGGTGACAGTAGTGCCCGTGGTGATCGGTGCACTCGGGGCAGTGACCCCGAAGCTAGATGAGTGGTTACAGCGGATCCCTGGAACAACCTCGGACATCTCGGTCCAGAAATGTGCAGTGCTAGGAACAGCAAAGATACTGCGCAGAACCCTCAAGCTCCCTGGCCTCTGGTAGAGGACCCGAGCTTAGAGAGGGATAACCGCCCGCGGAGGGCCAAAGGTGAGTGGACAATTATTTTATTTTTTATATATATAGAGAGAAATTGTCGGCCTCGAGACAATCCTGTTTTGGAGGTCTACAGACAATTCCTTTGACTTCATGCTTGGTTTGTGCTCTGACATGCACTGTCAACTGTGGGACCTTATATACACAGGTGTGTGCCTTTCCAAATCAAGTCAAATCAACTGAATGTACCGCAGGTGGACTCCTATTGCGCAGTAGAAGCATCTCAAGGATGATCCGTGGAAACAGGATGCACCTGAGCTCAATTTTGAGCTTCATGGCAAAGGCTGAATACTTATCTACATGTGGTTTCTTAGTTGTTTAAATTTTTTTATACATTTGCAAATTTGCAAAACTTTTTTGATGTCATCTTTATTGGGTGTTGTGTGTAGAATTGTGAGGATTTAAAAAAAAATATAATTCCTCCTCAAATTTGAATTAATATGACATACGGTTGGTCTTGGCTCCCACTGGGTAGTCTCCGCGCTTGAATTTTAAAACTATAATTTTGAACGATTTTCCTTTTTTAAAAGAAGCTATACCCAATTTCTTTTCTAATGATTTCTTAAAAATGCTTATTACTACATACAAGTTATATTGTAATCCGTAATTTAATTGAAAACTTGAGCTCATTGATTCAGCTGTGTATGAATTCAGGCCGTGAAAACTGCTGAGTAGAATTGGCGTGACACCCACTCTCCTCCAAGCAGCGAACAAGCTGCGTCCTCTTGCCTCTACCGCGCTGGTAAACACTAGGGCTTTGACTTAGAAAATCGAATATAATTTAAAAAAAAAATTATATATATATATATTTGAACGAATATTAGACAGCCCTTAGTATTCAAAATTAGCGACTGCAAATAAAAGTTGGCTCCCAAAGGTTTTGTCGTGACGTGCTAGGCAGCTAACAGCTAAGCTAGCTTGTTCAAAAAACTCTGGAACCACATGAAAACTGAACTAAGATCCTCTTCAAATGAGTCCTAAAATGTTTCATGTTAATGGTTACTTCCGGGTTTATCGCGATCGCTTTCTGTCACATTAAAACAGCATTTAGCTTTAACAGATAACTCTGAAAACCTGTGCACGTGTTTTAAGGATGTATATTGTTACTGCCCGGCTCTGTGGCTGCAACAAAGAATAAGGGGGGAACGACACTAGGACCAGTTTTAAAGCCATGTTTGGCATTTTATTGATAAAGAATAATAATAGTATATTTCTGCGATCAGGGTAAGTGTAATGTGAGTGGCTGCGTGCAATGCAAGTATCGTCAGCAGGATAACCTTATGTGTAGATAGGAGTGTTGGATGAGAATGTGTTACTGTTGGCATGTTCTGTAAGTGAGAGGTGGGCTGAGGTGCGTGTGGTGCGAATGATAGTCAGTATGATAACCTTTGTGTAAATGTACGTGTTGAGTGCAGTGCGTGTAAGTCAAATCATCAGACGAACGAGCGGCGTGGCCTGACACGTCTGTCCCAGGACGTGGCCGGGACCAGAGTGTCAGAGGGCTGGAGGGAGAGAGAGAGAGCCGGCCATCAGGACACCTGCTGCTTTTGAGCGCACCGCCAGCCAATCAGGGCAGAGCTGAAAGAAAGTCAAGTTAGAAGGGGAGAAGGCGTACGCCCGGGCGCGTAACATATATGTATAATGTATTCTCCGACTAACATTTAAAGGTGTTGATTGATTGGTATGCGTTTATGGAGCGTGGCTAGCTTCTCTGCACAGACAGAAGTAGTGACAGGCGCTGAAAGCTCGTTGTACTTGTGGAGTAATGTTAGTATTTTACATACCTGAATTACAAACAGATTGCGTTGCCAAAGGGCAGCGGCCATTATTGGTTTGAGAGTTCTGTTATCAAGAAAAAATTATCGGTTTGCATATTTATTGCCGCGGTGATCCAAGATGGCGCCCTATTCAAATGAATGGCATGCGTTGCTCCAAATACGAGTGTGTGACTCTCATGCAGAGGGGCTCGGCCGCGCTTTGACCAATCGGAGCAGCTGATCAGAGCAGATGTAGAGCGGAATCAGAGCGGGAAGGAAACGAGCAGAGATTGTGGCAGTAAAGTGTGGAAAGTATGTTTAAAGAAAACCGAAGGATTTAAGAAAAAAAGTTCAGGATGACAAGGGACACTAAAATCCCCACAAAATCCGACCTTTATGAAAGCTGTAAGTTCTCTGGTAGCTGAGGTCGAGCTGTTTTAGTTTACATTGAGATCTATGTGACTTTTTCTGGGTAGTGTCAGGATATAAGCCACACACATGCTTACAGTAACACAAGTTTGATTATCTATTTTGATACATTTAGACACATTCAGTGAACAATATTCCCTTTATGGGAAGTTAGCAGCTGAGCAGAAATATAACATCTTCCAAGGACATGGTATTGTTACTTTGTAGAACGGGGACAATAGTTAGGCACAAATGACTCAGCGTGGGAAGCTGGCCACCTTTGGAAGAAGCGCAGCTACTGATCAGTGGGGGCGGGTCCCAGCTCAAAAGGGGCCGAAATGACGTGCGCTGACATGCTTGCAATACCACCCCGGGCCGATGGGGGTGGACCCAGAAGCTAACATTTACCATTGGCAGACCTCTCGAAAATGTCTTTACAGGATGGTCCAAAAGTTGGCTCTTGGCCCAAAGCTCCGTTCCACATGTGTGTCAATGCTGAGGGGAGTGAATTTTTTGGACTAGAGTGGTCCATCTCCTCCATCTACACCCCGCCTGACCCGCCTGGGAGTGCTTCGGTCCTGCACCAGACCTGTCCACGTTCAGCGGCCACTGGTCCACGTTCTGTAGCTAGCTTAGGTCCTAGATCATTAGCCTGTCTGTCCGGAGGAGCGGATCCCTTTCTCAAATGGGTCTCCCTCCCTGTGGGTTTCCCTAGTTCTCCCCAAGGTTTCTCACTTTTTCCCACTGGGTTTTTTAAGAGTTTTTCCTTGTCGATGCAGGAGGGTCTTGTTGGACAGTTAGTGTCCAACAGAAAGGATTGGTGATGATCAGGACACTTTAGCATTCTACAACATGTATGGACATTTTCTTCTGTGTGTGCTTTATATTCTCCATGTGTTTTAACTGTTGATTTTCTGACCTGTGTTGGTGATTTCAATGGTTTTGTTAAGTCCTCTGAGATGACTTCTGTTGTGACCTAGGGCTATACAAGAATAAATTGTATTGTATTGTATTGTATTGTGTATTTACTGTGAATTTTTGAAGTCTCGTTCAAATGAATGGGGCTCTCGCCAGCTGACGCATGCGCAGATGCGTTTTTTCACAATTTTTCTGTGGGCGGGACCACTCGCTGCCATTTTGGATTGCTCCGGTAGAGCAAATTTTTTGGCCCAAGATAGGCATGACTCTGTCCGTTAATATATACAGTCTATGGGTGACATGCTTGCAATACCACCCCGGGCCGATGGGGGTGAACCCGGAATAAGAATTATCCAATGCTAACATATAGCATCTTCCTACCTTTCGAAAACACCTTTTACAGGATGGTCCAAAAGTTGGCTCTTGGCCCAAAGCTCCGTTCCACATGTGTGTCAATGCTGAGGGGAGTGAATTTTTTTCTCTCGTTTAAATGAATGGAGCTCGCGCCGGCTGACGCATACGCAGATGCGTTTTTTCACATTTTCCAGCACCCACGGCCATTTTGAATCACTCCATGAGAGCCCAATTATTGGCCCATTAGTTAGAATGGCGGAGATAGGCATGACTACGTCCGTTAATACATAGTTCCCACAGACCAATGAATGTCACATGACCTCCTCGGAGACGCCGTCTTTGATGGCACGCTGCTGTTAGGGCTGGGCGATATGGCAAAAAAAAAAAATCTCCGATTTTTTCACACCAAATCCGATTTTCGATTTTAATCGATTTATTTTTTCTATTTAAAAACAAACTACAACTGACAAAGAAATAGATTTTCCTTTATGCAGTTTAATCTAAATCCCCATGGAGCATAAGTGTAACAGGAATTAAGCCTTAAAACATGCTTGTAAACGAGATGGCTCTGCCATTGTAAACAGTGAAAATGTAGCTTAACAGTTTTATAATAACTTCACTTACAATGACACTATGCACCTTCAAAATAACTTAAATCACACAAACAAGGCCCATCGCAAATATATCAATCCTATTAAACACATGCATTATTTACATGAAATATCACATTTTTAAAACTGATTACTCAAAATAGAAATGTTGTAACAGACAGTCTTTTCCAAAAGCCTCCTCGGGTTTTCATGCTTGTTCTTTCAACTGTGCCTGAGTAACTGTGCTGTAGTACAACGCTCGGTCCAGCTGGTGGCGCTAATACTAACTTCAGTGACTTCCTGTTTACATTCTGATGCTGTAGCTAACAGCTACTGTAGCAGCTACTGTAGCAGCTACTGTAGATAACAGCTACTGTAGCAGCTACTGTAGCTAACAGCTACTGTAACAGCTACTGTAGCTAACAGACAGCGGGGAACACGTTGTTTGTATCAGAGCAATGAGAGCAATGTGTGAGACGTGTCTTTCCCCAAAGTGCAGCGGCTCAGTGGGACACGAGTGTGTGCGCGCCACGGACACGGGAGTGCGCTTTGGAATAACGAGCGTGAGAGAGCGTGAAAGATGTGGCGTACGAACATGGCGTACGGACATGGCGTACGGACATAACGACCGGAGCCTGCGTGCGTGTGTGTGTGTGTTCTGGCGATTACATAAAGTCTGATTCTTGAATGTTTGAAGTGTTATTGCAACAGCACCAACTGTGAGAGCGAGCATCAGGCCAGAGGGAGACTGTTAGCATTAGGTTAGCTTCAAAATGACTGCTCAACACCATAGACCCGCGGTTAGCGCGTTAGCGCTGTAGTTCTGCGCTGGAGAAAATAAAAATCGAATTTTAAAAAAAAGAAATCGCCCTAAACGTAAAACTCGAATTAATGATTAAAATCGATTAATCGCCCAGCCCTAGCTGCTGTGTTTGTGCATTCCATTAAACAGAAGAATGAGAATAAATGTAGATATTCAAACGCAAATTGGAAAAAAAGGGCAACTTTTGAGCAAATAATTGTATATTAATACAATGGCACCACAGTTTAACGTGCTACGGACATGTTTTACATATTTGATCAAATTATGCAGCAAAAATTAACAAGCAATGCAAACATTTCTCAAAAACTTTAGATTTAATACCAGTTGGAGCTCCATTTAATTATTTTAATTATATTAACAATTAATTTAATTAATGCTAATGCCACACGGACACTCTGGATTGCTGTTATTGTTTATTTCCGCGTTTTTGACCGTATGTTTTGGTGAATGGTGGGCAACTGATTTTTCCAGGCGTAAAGAGCAGTTTATTTTATGACACAGATCTTTTTACAGAAGCAATGCTGTTTGTGAACATTGTTTTAGCCCACCATAGAACTATTATTATCTATTTAATACATTTACGTTGCCCTCGAGAGCCTCGGACGCGACACCGATCCTCCTCATAATAAAGTAATCTAAATAATGAAACTCTCAAGTTACCAGATATCAGCATACACAAGTTAGTACTGAGTAAATTACGTCTGTCAACACATTATAAGATACGATACGCACCTGACACAAAGTGCTCCGAGCATATTCTTGCGTGTTTTGAGGGAGTTTCTTGCCTGTTTATCTTCGCAAGCCATAACCCCCGTGGTTGTTCTGACAAAAGCTTAGTCTTCTCACATTCATGAAGTCTAATGATGGGTATACTGTAAAATCCAAGTTTAACGGAACCTCCGGCACGATTTGAACATCCATTGACCCAGCAGGAGATGACCATTTTCAACTTTATCACGACATTAACACGTTTCAGCTTCTTTTTCTATTGTTTTGCCCACAGAATGCCAACACAAATGGCGCCGGGTCGGCAAATCCCCGTATGTAGTGACGTCATGTGGGAACTATGTATATGTACAGTCTATGCTACTGATGAAGATTTGGGGAAGGCCCGCCCCAGGGGCCAGCACCTATGTCTGTTAGCTGCTAATACAAAGTGTGTACTAAGACGGAGGAAGACTACCCGTTTGAACTCTGCATTAGCCCTGTGGCCACGCAACTTTATATGTGATCTGCAATAAATGCCTCCCGGCGTATTAACATTTCTCTCGTTCTGGCTAATTGTACAGTGCTTCCAACAACAAAACTGGAAGAGAGGAAGCTAAACAAAAGTTATCGTCTTTTCCTTCGAAAGTAGCCCACGTGAATTTAGTCTGCAGTACCACAGTACCCCTGTGCCCACGGGTGAGACAGCTATAAGCTAGTAATACCCTATCCAGTTATTATTATAGATCCATGATCAGATCGCAAATAAAACTAGATGGCTCCATGGAATGAGAGCGTAGGGGAAATGAGAGACTTGTGAGCGAGTTGGGGGGGCGGTGCTAAACATTCAAACCTTGCAGAAATGGGTATAGGTCCTTTAATCATAATTCAAGACACCAACCTGCGCCCTAAAATTTCAACAAAATAAACATTAATATACAGTATCTATGTATTATTTTCGAAATATTTCAAAGCGATAAAATAATTATAGGAATAATTGCCTGGCCAGAATTCCTTTGAATAAGGCCGCAGAATGCCTCAATACGCAAAGTGTGGTATTATGGGCTTGTTTTAGTTACAGCACAGCTTTCAAAAAATGTGGTGTAAAAAAAAAAATGTGTCTCTCACATGCTGCTGTGCCTACATAGAATTATACGGAATTACAAAGAATAATAAATTGATATGTCAAGTGTAAATCTATCAACATGAATTAGATCTAGGGTCGAGAACTTGTAATTACATACTTGATTTTGGCCACACTCTTGCCTCCCCAACCAAAGGCCTGTGAGGACAGCGAGGGAACAGGGCGTTTTCCTTAGCGTGGACAAGGGTTGCCACAATTTTATTTTTTTGAGTCACTATTATTGCGACAGAAAATATTGCGATTTTACGATAACAATTGTTGACATTATGAAAGAAAATCAATTCACCTCGTGCAGGCTTTTATAATGGCATTACCGTAAAATCGGTTAATCTCGGCAACTCTAGCGTGGACATTCGGAATGTAATTTCCCACAGCCTCGTCATCACCTGAGGACTTTGATTGCGATCAGTAGAGATGGTTTGCATCAATGGTTTAACGCTTTCCTTCCACCTCGTCATTTCCTCAGTCCACCTTTTCTAGCCCAGCTCATCATTTTTTTCAGATTTTACCAAAAAAGAATATATATCTATATTTTTTACATGATCAAATTAAATCGCAGGACTTTGGTTAATGGTTAGCACGATAGTTGACAACTCTAAGGTAGCTCTATAATCTAAGTCATCTATTTGCCATACAAAATGATCAAGTCCCAACTTCCTTAAAATCTGTATGCAGTACAAGTGCGTTGGTCACCTTATGTCAAATCAAGATCTAGCAAAAACAGAATTCAAGACTAATGAGGCACAGGTCAGACACATGAGGGCAGGTTATCACACAGCAGGAAGCACAACCAAAGAAGACACAGGGATTTAACAAATAAAACAGGAAATAAACCTAAACCATGACACCGTGCCCGCTCACAGCTTCCTGTTTGTCTGCCTTCTCATACCGTGTACAGTGGTTCAGGCACAGGGACTTTTTCTGAGTGCTTTCTGTTAGTCTCCGGTCTGAAATGACTAACAGTGAAAGCTGTACAGTTAGCTTTTGCTGATTTGTTAACCTTGAACTTAGCGTGATGCCACGTCACCGTGCGGGCGGGGGAGGCGGGCTCACATGAGCTGGCATCATCTCTATGCAAAGTGTTGTGTATCAAATTATTGTCACACATGTGCAAAGGATGGACAGTGAAAAATGAAGAAAAGCTAAATATATCATTTATGAGCGTCTGTAATCAGTCATTACGCAATGGTATACCAAAAATACTTCTTACTGTTCTCAGGTCAAATATGTATATGTAATACATTTTCATTGATTTATTACAAAGCCTCTACTTAATGACACCATTTATAAAAAATCAGCCCCGGCTCTAAATTATACATTCCCCTTGCTACTGTGAGCAGAGATCCTGACTTTCATATAGATATGCAGAGTCTTATGAAGGTGACCGGAGCCAGCAATGCACACTTCCCCCTCTGTGACCTTTGCTCCATTCCATCTTTGGCACACGGATGCAGAGGGCGGGGCCAGTTGTCACGGTGATGTGATCGGTCAAATGTATAGAATAGTCAGTCAGCACACACTACAGATTATTGAAATAGTAATGTCCAGTTCACGTTTGAAATGACATGACCCACTCACACACCCACAGCCATGGATCTATTATAATTACTGGATAGGATATAACTAGCTGATAGCTGTCCTGCCCATGGGCACAGGGGGCGCCCGTGGTACTGCAGACTAAATTCACCCGGGCTACACAGACAAAAAGTCCTCAGCTGACAGAGAACCAGCTTTCAAAAATAAATGATAATAATAATAATGCCATCCATCCATTTTTCCATCCATTTTCTACCCTTTAATCCATTTCTGGGTCAGGGGGGTGGCAGTCAGAGATGCCACCCAAGTCTCATAGCACCAGCCCCTCACCGACCCTCTGCAGGTGGTGAATCCACAGGAAGACTGAGTGTGAGCATAGCCTTGATCTTTCAGTGGGGGCTTTGGGCAAAGTGGGGTTAAGTGTCTTGCCCAAGGACACAACGACAGCAGTCATCAGTGGGAGTCGGTGGAGAAGGTGCAGAGGTGGGAATTGAACCCACGACCTTCTGGCCTTAAGGCCAATGCTAAATTGGCCAATGCTAAATAAGGTTAATGCGTTGGTTTTATATAGCGGTTTTTTGGACACTCAAAGACGCTTCACATGTCATTATTCTTTCACTCCATACACGGTGGTGATAAACTACTATTGTAGCCACAGCTGCCCTGGGGCACACTGACAGAAGTGAGGAAACCAGTAGGTGCCATCGGCCCTTCCGCCAACCACCAACCATTCACACAAACACCAGACTCATTCTAGGCTATCGGGGTAAAGTGTCTTGCCTAAGGACACAACGGCAGTTTGGCACTTTACAGCCACCCCACTGTGGCTGGTCGGATTTTGTGGGGATTTTAGTGTTCCTTGTCATTCCAATCTATTTTTCTTTAAATCCACACTTTACTGCCACTAACTCTGCTCCTTTTCTTCCCGCTCTAGCTTCGCTCTAAATAACAGCGCTGATTATGAGCGTGGCAATCATGCTCATAATCAGAGATTACAGAGTAATCTGTGACAGTAATGTGATTAATTGCCATTAAAGATTGTAATTGTTTGACAGCAATAGTATAAACATAAGATTTCTCCCTTTTATCTTCACACTGACCTTGAGTCTAGCTTCAAATGCTGTTGTTAGGCTGCGGTCACATGCACAGCCTAAAGCCCGGTTAAAGTGTGCCAGGGCCCGCTTCGCGATTAGATCAATGTGACCTCGGGATTCGTGCCTCAGCACGGCTCAAAAACTGCAGCCAGGGCCTGCTTCCCAGCGCGCATGAGGGGCGTCAGTGTTGCGGGTGGTGGGGAGTGGGGGGTGAGGGGTGGTGGGGAGTGGGGGGTGAGGTGTGGTGGGGAGTGGGGGGTGAGGTGTGGTGGGGACTTGATGTTGTGTGTCACATTACGTCTTCCTGTGACACGCATTTTCACACAGTCTCCCCTGCACTTTCGTATTCTCCGCTGTGTTAAACCTTTCATATAAGCCCCGGACCGTGGTTTATCTTATGGGTATAGCTCGCGGGCTGTTTTCACACCCCTGTGGTGACGATCCGGGCCACTTAGCCTCGTTCGTTTGTAAAAAAACCATGTGACCGTGCCCTAAAGTTACAAAGTGCATGTACAGTATATGCATAGGTTGAGTTAACCTTGATCCACACAAGAAAAGGTCTCACAAAGTGCACTGTAGATAAGAACAAAATTCTGAATTGAAGCAGCTTTCTGCGACACCCAGGCGATTCCTCTAAGGTTTGGAAAAGTTGTGATGAAGCGAGGCCAGGTCTCTACTGAGCTCACTCAGAATGTCACCTGTCAGTCGTGCGGGCCTGTGCTCCTGAGTGCTGGCTGTCACGTGATGAGATGAAAGAGGAATGTCAAAAATAAAGATTTAATGATCATTATAAATAAAAGTCCAGGATAAAAACGTATCAACTCAGGAACGTACACAAACAAAGACAATAAAAGAACCAGCAATAAGGGGAGAGGAGCAGAGGTACATATACACACACAGAGAACACAGGGGAAACACATCGGAGCGGGGCAGACAATCAAGACATGAGAACAGACTAAAACAAAACCACACAACTGAAGTCAAAATAAAACCATTTACAAACATAAAATTCACACCATGACACTTGCAAACTTTACCACACATTAACATCAACTTTATACACATTATGACCCCTTTTTTAAAGCTTTTTAAAATATGAATATGTATTTTTAAATTGAGGAAGGTTGCAGCTTTACAATGTATTTCAGTTTTGATGCCTATTCTGCAACACTCTGTGTTGGAACATGCCTTTGTCTGAAGAAAGGACCAATACCTGGAGTAACATTTTGTTTGGTCTAAATGTTGTGTTCCTGTGACTTCACTTGTAAGTTACACTTTATTGTTCACATAGAGAATTGTGTCATAGCCTGGTCAATTATTATTTCCTTCGTATAAGTCTGGGTCTGGTCCTAGTGGCTGCAGTTTCCTCGGTTTTATCCCATCCGACCAATCAGTGAGCGGGGTGGGCGGGGTGTTGTAGGTAGGTGTCGGCATGGATCTATAATAACTGGATAGGGTATTACTAGCTTAAAGCTGTCCCACCTATGGGCACAGGGGGCGCCCGTGGTACTGCAGACTAAATTCACTGTGGTACTGCAAACTAAATTCACGGGGGCTACCCAGAAAAAAGTCTCAGCTGACAGATGACCTACAGCTTTCATAAAGATCGGATTTTAGTGTGCCTTGTCATCCTGAACTTTTTTTCTTCTTAAATCCTTTGGTTTTCTTTGAATCCACATTTTACTGCCACAAACTGCTCCTTTCCTTCCCGCTCTGCCGCTGCTCTAATGAGCAGCTCTGATTGGTCAAAGCGCGGCCGAGCGCTTGCATGAGAGCCACACACGCGTATTTGCCGCAACGCATTGTGGGAGCTCGTCCACTGCGCAGAACCGGGAGGACCAGACGATGCCCAAATATAGGCGAGTTCTGCTTATCTTTCGGTCTCCATGAAGTCCCATGCGCTACTGAGCACAAGCCATTCATTTGAATAGGGCGCCATCGTGGATCACCGGGGCTTGGGTGTCGGTGATGTCAAGAGTTTATGCAAAATTTCCCGGTTGTAGTTTGGCAATGGCGGAGAATGCGATAGTAAAGTAATCTGTTCTGGTTCGGCTCCAAACATCAATAAAATGAAGCGAGAGGAATGTTTAGCAAATGTTATGGCTATACTCCCCACGGGCGCCGTTAGTCTCCGCAAAGGAGATGGCTAAAGCTCGGCTAAATGCTAACGACTCACTCGGGCACATTACATACGTCACGGATCCAATCGTTTCAATCTGCAAAACGAGTTAACCCCTCCCACCTGTTAACCTTCCAAGGTCGAGGGTCATTTTGGGGAACTTTCCTGGCCTGGTTTTCTTTGTGTATAATTGCCCATAACAGTCATCGTGTGATAGTATGGCAGTATACTTTGTTTTTTCAGTACAACCTGGGGTTTTAGAATATTCTTATTGTAAAGCTGTCATATGAATTATATAAAAATTATGGAATCGTGAAGACAATGAAAAAAAAATGAAACGGAAAATCTATTTCACAAAAAATGTATTGAAAAAACACTATGAAATGCTATAAACAACTTTTTAGGCTGCATAGAAATGTTTTCTTAAGGTCATGGGGATAGTGGCGAAAAACACTGAACCTGTAACTAATATACTTTTTACAAAATTCCACTATAAAAGCCAAGAATACTGTACTCCTGATGCCCTTCCTGAAGCAGTTTGTCTATGAGGCTGGGGTTGCTGCAGTATCACAGCAGTAATATATGTAAAACAAAAGAAACTAAGTCAAACAAATTAAAACAAAAATCTAATATACACACTAATATATATATATATACACACATAATATCATTTTACTGTATTTATTATTGTCTATATCAATACTGAGCACTCTTCAGCCGCTGCTGGCTCCTCTGAGCGCTGCTGCCTATGCTGCAACAAGTACACACAGAGTAATGAATCATCCTACTCTGGCGATCTTTGGCAGTCCCGAAGATCCGATTGGACACTGATGTTCAGACTGACTTTTTAGCTTGTCCTCCCTACGTTCATTCATTCATTTTCATCCCTATAATATCCATTTCTGGGTCAGGAGGGTGGCAATCAGAGCTGCCACCCAATTCACAATGCACCAGTCCCTCGCTGATCCTCCTGCAGGTGGTGGGTCCACAGGAAGATAGCTGCTCCAACACAGATATGGCCTTGATCTTTCAGCGGGGACTTCAGGCAAAGTGGGGGTAAGTGTCTTGCCCAGGGACACAACGACAGCAGACATCAGTGGGAGCAGATGACATGGATGTCCTCCCTAGGTCCCACAGACAAATCAGAGCTATTTTCGTAATGCCTGGAATGTTTTCTTTACGGAGGAAAAAAAGTAAGTCGCTATATTTTACCGTTGCCGAGTAAATTGATCAGTTGTATAACATGTGCCCATACATTGATGGCGATGTAGATGATTTCATAGCTCAATCAAGCTATTCCAGACCTAAGTACGAAATTAAATTTGTACAACGGTGTGGCAATACCAGGCTATCTTGGTAGGGGCTTTACAGGAGGATTTTACCCATGGTGCCTGTTTTTACAATTACAGTTCAAATCTGAGCTCCATTTGAGCAGTGAAAAAAACCTCATTAATAGGTTGTAAACACACTGAGGAATGTTGCGAGCTAAACAGCATCTCCATGGCAACCTAAACACCATAAGCAATGTTATGCAGTGCAGTTTAATTTCACTTTTTAAAAACAATTGACCCTATTTATACACTCTGCATGCAATAAAACCCATGATCTAAAGTGAACCATTTTTCCCCAGGGACTGCTCTGAAACTGCCCTCGATGAAGTGTATATATACAGTTGTATACATAGTTCCCACATGACGTCACTACATACGGGGATTTGCCGACCCGGCGCCATTTGTATTGGCATGCTGTGGGCAAAACAATAGAAAAAGAAGCTGAAACGTGTTAATGTCGTGATAAAGTTGAAAATGGTCATCTCCTGCTGGGTCAATGGATGTTCAAATCGTGCCGGAGGTTCCGTTAAACTTGGATTTTACAGTATACCCATCATTAGACTTCATGAATGTGAGAAGACTAAGCTTTTGTCAGAACAACCACGGAGGTTATGGCTTGCGAAGATAAACAGGCAAGAAACTCCCTCAAAACACGCAAGAATATGCTCGGAGCACTTTGTGTCAGGTGCGTATCGTATCTTATAATGTGTTGACAGACGTAATTTACTCAGTACTAACTTGTGTATGCTGATATCTGGTAACTTGAGAGTTTCATTATTTAGATTACTTTATTATGAGGAGGATCGGTGTCGCGTCCGAGGCTCTCGAGGGCAACGTAAATGTATTAAATAGATAATAATAGTTCTATGGTGGGCTAAAACAATGTTCACAAACAGCATTGCTTCTGTAAAAAGATCTGTGTCATAAAATAAACTGCTCTTTACGCCTGGAAAAATCAGTTGCCCACCATTCACCAAAACATACGGTCAAAAACGCGGAAATAAACAATAACAGCAATCCAGAGTGTCCGTGTGGCATTAGCATTAATTAAATTAAGTGTTAATATAATTAAAATAATTAAATGGAGCTCCAACTGGTATTAAATCAAAAGGCTTTGAGAAATGTTTGCATTGCTTGTTAATTTTTGCTGCATAATTTGATCAAATATGTAAAACATGTCCGTAGCACGTTAAACTGTGGTGCCATTGTATTAATATACAATTATTTGCTCAAAAGTTGCCCTTTTTTTTCCAATTTGCGTTTGAATATCTACATTTATTCTCATTCTTCTGTTTAATGGAATGCACAAACACAGCAGCGTGCCATCAAAGATGGCGTCTCCGAGGAGGTCATGTGACATTCATTGGTCTGTGGGAACTATGTATACATTCCACTTCATGATGTTCTGTCCATGGTGAGCAGTGGGATGTGCAGATATGTAAATCCACCTGTGTCTCAGAGCGCTCTATGCAGACACCTCCACCCTCATTAGCATACCACCAAGACCTTTACACCCCACCGTGTGCTCGCCGGCGCTCCCGCCACGCACCCAGGGGATATCCAGGTGTCAAGGAGATTGCAGCTCTCCAACTATCCAAGATGACAGCTCATTCATCAGGCGCCGCCGTCCGTTCCAGGCAGAGGCCCCCACCCTACACGGGCCCTGCTTCATAACCAACAGGGACCAGTAAACAACTCTAGCGGTTCCTTCTGCAGCTCATTAAAGCCGCTTCAGATGTTGGTCCTTTGTGGAGGAAGAATGGGACCAGAAGAGAGCTTTGATGGGCCAGTGTGTTGTTCGGTTGCCTGGAGTCCGATATGACATGGACAGTGTGTGTTGAGGCGATAATACTGAAAGGAGGATTGATGATCAAATAATTCTAATGGTTTAAACAAATAAATTGTTTTTACGGCTCATCATCCAGGACAGCATTGAAATACAGTTTATTGTCTAAAAGTTTTGATAACAAGCCAATAGTGCGTTCAAACACCTCGTCATTCAGCTCTGTTGTGACCAGTTAAAACAGTTTTAACAGTGACCAGTCTTTCCTTTGCTCCCTAGAATCTGCCAAATCTTAGGCAAGACACTTCACCCACATTGCCCAGAATGAGTGTGGTGTGTGTGTGATTGATTGAAGGTGGTCAGATGGGCCAATGGCACATACTGGTTGCCTTGCTTCTTGTATGCCCCAGGGCAGCTGTGGCTTTAGTAGTAGTTTATCGTAGAATAATGACATGTGAAGTGTCTTTGAGTGTCCAAAAAAGTGCGAAATAAAACTGATAATAAGTATGATTAAACAAAAGCCCTTGGTACCACTCTCCCGATCTGTTCAGTCCTGTTCCAATGTCTTTGGGGTAGTCACAAGGAGCAAAGTGTGTGCTACAGTGTGAACAAGTGTGTGCTACAACAGGGGTCCCCAACTGGTGGCCCGGGCTCCAGGCCTGGACCTCGAGAGCATTTTCTAAGGCTCTTTTTGTTCTACTTTTGAGTTTATCTTTTAACAGAACAGGCCCATTTCTCTCCTCCAACCATTTTACTATTCCTGTTTTGCATTTCATAATAAAAAGAGTGCCAAACCTTTGAATGACATGTTATAATGATTGCCCTGCCTCGTCCAGGATCTTTAGGACAACCCTGTTTCGCAAGAATTTGAGACTCCAACTTTTGGTGTCGTAAAGATAACATGTTGTGTTTTGCAGCTCACTTTTATGTCCTGAAACAAAGCATTAAGAAGAGTCAACGATAGACTAATTGATTCCTGTTAACCCACAGAGTGAAACTGCCAGTATTGCCTCAACTGAGTCAGAGGAATAAACTTGAAATAGTGACAGGGAGTGAGGAAATGGTCACCAACCAACCAAGTTGAGGGTGTGTCCTGCAAATTTCGAGCCCATCCATGCTTTCTATGCAACAACATTAGCATCAATGTCATGGACAACATTGGGTGGGATGTTGAATTTGGCAATTACCTCCTGAATTCTGCAATGTTTGCAGCTGTGTGTCTTTCCACAAAAGGCATTATTGTTCAGATAGTGGCAAGTCACCCTTATATAGGTTTATGTTGCCTGGCGGGTCCGTGTGTCATGGTGTGGGTTTTTTTTTTCACATTAGTTCTCTAGTTTCATTTCAGTTTTGCTTCAGGTCCTGTTCCCCTGTTGATTGTCTGCCCCGCCCTGATGTGTTTCACCTGTGTCTGTGTGTCTTTATGTACCCTGTGCTTCTCTCCCCTTGTTGCTGGTTCATTGTCATGTCTTGTCAAGGTCTGTTCTGTCCTGTTCCTGTTTTCCTGGTTGCATTGGTGTTTTGTTTTTTACCTTGGACTATATTTTATCATATCTTTATTTTGGCATTCCGGCGTTTGAGTCCTCACTCACCCCACCCTGTGACACCATGAGCATGTGCACTGACATGCTTGCAAAACCACTCCGGGCCGGTGGGGGCGGACCCAGAATAAGAAGAGGCTTCATTCATTTCAAAAACATCTTTAGAGGATGTTCCAAAAGTTGGCTCTTGGCCCAAATGCTACCTTCCAGATGTGGGTCAATGCTGAGGGGAGTATCATTTTCTGGTACAGTCTAGTTTGGCCGCTGTGGACTTCAGAAGGCACTCGTCAAATGAATGGGGCTAGTGCCACAGGGGCTAGTTTCAGTTGTTAGTGCCATGATGTCAGCCTTTTCACAATGTTTCACATCTCTCGTGCTGTGTGTTCTTCATTCCAACTGTTCTGTAACTTGCGATGCATCTCTGTCTACGGTGATCATACAGGCCCATTGATATTGTGTACAGAGTTCAAATAATTGAGAATACCAGTAGGCCCTAGGGTTGTAGTGAGGCTACTGATATACTAAATTAAAGGCTAATTGAAGGCCACAAGCAACAATGTTAGTTTTCAACCATTCTGCTTTGGCAGTGTTTGAGGACTTTTCACGGGAGTGGAAAGCCCCTCCTGGTTATCATGATTATCAACATTTAATTGACAACGTTTGTGTTATACCATGAGAAACAAGCAGACTTACCACATCTCAGGTGGTAACTCAATGCTTTCTCAACAGGTGCTACAGCATCAAACTTGTGATTGTGTGGTGTGCTAGCTCCACCTTCCTATATTCCTCTAATATTTTTTGTAATCAATTTACCCGAGGAATCGTTTCAGCACTAATCCAGACCATATATTTTGTTTTGACAATGGGCCAATGACGCACAGGAGACTGGATGAATAAAGAAGCTGAAGAATGAAGAAGGATGTGTGAGCTTCCTACTGCAGGCTTAGTACCAAGGTTCTGTGTTTTATCAGATTTTCTTGCTACCACAAAGACATAAAAGGCCGGGGATGGCAGTATAGTGCTGTGGTAGAAAGAGACTGTAGAATGAGAGCTCTTAGTGAGTGAATGGGGATGTGATGGGCCAGATGCTCAGATGAATAATTCAAGCCATTCTTCAGCTCCTCTTCTGTCAGATCATCAGTCTGACACCTGAATGGTCTGAGGCTGTTTGTTCTCAAGTGGACCCTGGTGCAAAATAAACAAAATGTCTATATAAGCTAGATTAGGGGTGCCCAAACCTTTTGCTTCCAGGTCCAAAAAAAAAATGGCCAGAGGCCAAAAACACCGATATTGCACGTGAAACACAAATAAATGTCAATTTGATTATCCTTTTAATTATTGTTTAATGATTAAATGCATTAATTATTGTCTATCAGTGCAAATCACAGTTGAATGAATGAAAGCTACACACTCTTGAGCCTCCCCTCCACTAAGGGAAATACGCTGGTTTGAGGCGACAACAGTACGGAAAGATTCCGATCAGAGAATCAGAGTCCCTAACCCTGTTGATATTATTTCTGATGTTATACTAGTGCAATTATAGCCCAGAGTTTTATCTCATTTTATCTTATTTTTATCTTATAATATTACTGTCTATTATATATATATATCTTAAATAATAGACTCAATTTGATGTGTGCAATCTGAGTGCTCTTATTTCCTCTCTCTGCTGTAATGTGCGCAACGATGACACTGAAATTTCTCCACTGTGAGACTAATAAAGGTTTATCTTATCTTATCTTAGAGGAGGGAGATTTCTGTCGTGGTTTATTTACAGGTGTGTGTTCTGCAATAAAGAACAGACATTTACAATGAGTAACTACGTAGCAACAAGACATATACTATAATCATAACACCTATAAATTGGCTCTAGAACGCAAAATTAGAAAATAAAGCACTTACTTTGGTTCTCCTAAAAAGTTAGACATACCCTTTAATTTCAGCGCAAGACACAGCGGCAGATTGTCAAAGGCACAATAGACATAAGTAATAATAAAATAGAATTAAATTTGAACTATAAATTAGCAGCAAAACCTGACATTTGAATTATACTCAAAGTAGGTACATCACATCACAAATGATAAACTGAGACTTAAGAAAACACAAGAGTCTGTTAAGTACACAGACACATCACACATGGTAATTACTTTCTGGTTATTAACGCACACTGACTCACAGGGAACAACGTGAATGTGTTGCTTTGACAATAGCTATGCGCTCAAAAGCGAAAGTACTTCAACATGCAAAAGATAAACCTAGCACTAGGGGCGCACTTCTTCCCACTGGGTTTTTTAAGAGTTTTTCCTTGTCGATGCAGGAGGGTCTTGTTGGACAGTTAGTGTCCAACAGAAAGGATTGGTGATGATCAGGACACTTTAGCATTCTACAACATGTATGGACATTTTCTTCTGTGTGTGCTTTATATTCTTCATGTGTTTTAACTGTTGATTCTCTGACCTGTGTTGGTGATTTCAATGGTTTTGTTAAGTCCTCTGAGATGACTTCTGTTGTGACCTAGGGCTATACAAGAATAAATTGTATTGTATTGTGTACTTCTCTGCTTGGCTTTCCTACAGTTACCTACATGCGCAAAAGGCTCATGGGGGATCCTCTCAAATTGATAAAACATTAAATTGCTTAAAAAAAATAATAATTGAAGGCTGGAAAAAAATAACATGAAGTGTTTCCCACAGGATTGGAATCATTGTGTGGGGCCCCCTCTGCCGGCGGGGGGGAAGCAGCGAACATTCAGTGTACGAGTAAAAAACGATATAACATTATCTACAATACGTTTATTTGATTCAAAGCTGCTACATATAGTGTTTTGACCTGACAACCAATGTTCATGGGTCAGGGAAAAAACACAACCCCCTGAGCGGCACGTGGAAACTTTGAGCGAGAGATCTCTGTTGAAAACTCTTCACATTTGGATACACCTGCTATATACATCTGCTGTACACACCTGCTGTATACACCTCCTATAGACCTCCCGTATACACCTGCTGATCCCATTTATTTAAGATACTCCAGCTTCAACCAACTATGATTTGGTTCAATTTTCACTTGATCATTATTCAAACGAGTCTTTTATAGATGCTGAATTTGTTTGGAGCCTTTTTTGAGTTGCACATTTTTATGAGTTATTTTTAAAAACTAAGTTTCAATCACTGTTATTATTCGCCCTGCTCGACGGATTACGCGGATTTTAACAGACTGTATCAAAAAGGATTACTGTCACTTTTAACAGGACTGTTTATCAGCCTTTTACCGGTAACCACCACACATCACCATGGACACCGACGCTCCCCCCGCGAACTCATACAAACAGATATACAAATCACAACTTGCTTCAATCCTCCCATCAAAACCAGTAAACACCATGACCCCCGAGGAACTTCAGCGCACTGTCACAGAACTATCCACCGAACTCATACAAAAAGAGAAACTTCTGGAACATTTCATGGACATATCATTCAAACAGTCACAGCAAATCTCACTCTCCGTACTCAGACACTCACAGCTCACTACCACACTCCACGACACAGCACTCTGGGATCCAATCGCCTGTCCTCACCCCTCATCATGCTCTACCCCGGTGCTTACCTCACGCTCCCCGGTTGCGGTTGCTCCTGTCCCTCCCGGTGCTCTTCCCTCCTCTACGGTCCCGGAGCCCGCTGCTCATACCCGGAGCGGCGCGGAGCAGAGGCCTGGAGGCCACACGACATCCACAGTGTCCTCTCGCCGGAGGTTGGTGGAGGAGGCTGTGCGCAGACGCTCGGGGAGCTTCCCACGCTCTAAAACAGCGCGGGGCTCTCCGGGTGTCAAGCAGGACCAACTGCGGGAAGCCCCGGGGGGGATCTCTGTGCCCCGACGCGGCACCGGATACCCCCGGGAGCGCTGTCCCTGCTGTGGGAGGGTCCGTGTGCTCTGACGCGGGGGGAATCCCCAGAGACGGCACACGAAGCAGGTCCTACGCTGAGGTGGCCGCGGGGGGGCCTCTGCGCTCTGGCACGGTGCAGAGTCCTCCCGTAGTTGCTGCCTCGCCCGCGGGGGAGTCTTTGCGCTCAATTTCGGCGCGGAGCTCCCCCGCGGAGGCTGTCTCGCCTGCTGAAGGATCTCTCCGCCCGGTCCATGGCCCTCCCACAACCGCCCGCACTACCACCACCACCAGCCCCGCTGCAGGGGCGCCGGCTCGGTCTCCGGCTCCATCCTCCTGCTCTACTGCGGCTCACGGGGCTCGCAGCAGCTCTGCTCCGGGCACTTCCCAACGCTCTCCTGTCCCCTGCTCTCCCCCGGGCCCTACTCCAGTCACACCCTCCCCTCCACGGCCTCTGTTTGCACCAACTACACTCCTGGTGGGGGACTCTATCATCAAACACTGTAAGTTCTTCAATGCCATCACGCACTGCTTTCCTGGAGCCACTGTCCCCACCATCCTCACGAAACTACCCGCACTTCTACAGACAGCACCCCCCACAATAACCCGGATCATAATACATGTTGGTACAAATGACACTTCACTTCGCCAAACTGAAACCACCAAACTCCATTTTAAGGACCTTTTTAACCTTTTATTGAAATCCGGCAAAAGTGTTTTTATCTCTGGCCCTCTGCCCACTTTGAACCGGGGCGTGGAACGTTTTAGCAGGATATTATCACTCAACACTTGGCTTCAAAACTCATCACAACAGCACAACTTTGGTTTTATTGACAATTTTAATCTGTTCTGGAACCGCCACCCCTTCTTCACACCCGATGGACTCCATATCAATAAACTCGGCACCCGGTACCTGATTTCAAACATCACCCACTCAGTCCAATCCCGTCCCCCGCACCTCTGACAATTCACCACTCCATCCCACATTATTCCTGCCCCTCTGGACTCCAACATCAGTCCCTGCCCCCCCCCCCTCCAGCAAGGAATTTCAGTTCTGTCCAGACCCCGCCCCTACAGACCGCCCATAATCCGGAAACCGTCCCTCAACACCCTCATCCCTATTGCCCTTTGCTCCTCCACATCTTCTTCTCCCCTCACCACAAACAAAAATGACCCCCCATCTACCATCAGGTTTGCTCTTTTAAATGTACGCTCTCTTTTAAATAAGACTTTTACTGTAAACGATTTGATTTTAGAACACGAACTGGATGGTATGTTTTTAACTGAGACGTGGCTGGGTCCGGATGCTCCGGCTGTTCTTACAGAGGCTTCCCCTCCCTATTTTAGCTTTGCTTTTAAAACAAGAGAAGGAAAGAGAGGTGGCGGCACAGCATCAATATGCAGTAACGCCCTGGCCACCAAACCTATTGTTTTTAACCAATACTCAAGTTTTGAGTATCACTCTCTTGTTTTTAGCAACCCCAAAATTTTAACAGTAATTATTTATAGGCCACCTAAAAAGTGCAGCCTTTTTATTCATGAATTCTCAGCGTTTTTATCACAGTTACACAATTCTTACAACATGATAATTTTAACCGGTGATTTTAACATACACATTGACAATCCCTCTGACAATTTTACCCTAGATTTCTTAGATGTTCTTAATTACATGGATTTTACCCAACACGTCAGACAGCCAACACACAACAGGGGACGCACCCTCGACCTGGTCATTACTTATGGCCTGACTGCGGATGTGTCCTCTGTTGTCGACTTGGCTGTCTCGGACCACTACTGTGTGTTTTTTAACATCACTGGTTTTATTCAGCGTGAGACCTCTGTGAGAACCGTGAGGAAGCGACATCTAACCTCTGAAGTGGCTGCAAATTTTATCGACATCCTAAACAACACTCCCCACTTTGTTTCACCTGCCCCCTGTGATTTTATAGCAAATGATTTTAACAGTAGACTTAGTTCCGCTTTGGATCAAGTCGCTCCTTTAAAAACAAAAATCATAAAAACAAAATCTGTTCCCCCATGGAGAAATGAGGAAGTACGGAAAATGAAACGAGAGTGCAGGGTGGCAAAACGAAGGTGGAGGAAAGATAAAATAACAATCAACTACAAACTATATAAAAGCAATCAAAAAGCATACAATAACACAATTAGAAATCATAAGAACAAATACTTTGCAAAGCTAATCACCCAAAATAAAAATAACCCAAAGGTCCTCTTTTCAACCATCGACACCATTTTAAACCCTGATTTTAGCATGTCTCTTTTAACCCCCACAGACTCCCTCTGTGAGGATTTTGCAGTCCACTTCACGGGGAAGATAAACACAATCAGATGCAACATTTTATCCAACCGCACAACTGTTTTTAACACATCTGATTGTTTGTCTTTGCCAGAGGAAACACTGGACAGTTTTGTCCTGATCGATGCGGAGATGCTTGATAAAGTTTTCTCCTCAGTGAGGCCCACCACATGTCTTTTAGATCCAGTCCCCACTCCATTTTTTAAGTCATTTTATGAATCTTTTAGAGAGGAGCTTTTAAACCTGATGAATTGCTGTCTTCAGACTGGGGTCTTTCCTGCAGCCTTCAAAGCGGCTGTGGTGAGACCCCTTCTGAAGAAGAGCAATTTAGATTTTAATGATTTTAACAACTACAGACCAATATCCAACCTGCCATTTTTAAGCAAAATTTTAGAAAAACTTGTTTTTACCCAGCTCAATGCCTTCTTAGATCAGCAACAAATTTTAGAGAAATTTCAATCAGGTTTTAGGGTGAACCACAGCACAGAGACTGCTCTTTTAAAGATTTTAAATGATTTTAGACTAAGTTATGATTCTAAAAAGGTGACTGTGTTGGTTCTACTGGATCTAAGCGCTGCCTTTGATACAGTAGACCACACAATTCTTTTATCCCGCCTGAAACACCTCGGCCTCTCTGGTGCTGTCCACAAATGGTTCACTTCTTATTTAACAGACAGATCCTTCATGGTAAGTTTGGATACCTGCTCCTCTCAGGTCCATAAAATCACATGTGGTGTGCCCCAGGGTTCCATTTTAGGTCCAGTCCTTTTTAACCTGTACATGCTCCCTCTTGGCGGTGTCGTCAGGAGACATGGAATTAACTTCCACACTTATGCAGATGATACTCAGCTGTACATCTCCATGTCTCCTGATGACACCAGGCCAATGGGTGCTCTTTTTAACTGCA
Organism: Knipowitschia caucasica; assembly: GCA_964034765.1. Classification (NCBI taxonomy): domain Eukaryota; kingdom Metazoa; phylum Chordata; class Actinopteri; order Gobiiformes; family Gobiidae; genus Knipowitschia; species Knipowitschia caucasica. The sequence continues at coordinate 9,456,968 of OZ035831.1, forward strand.
TTTTAGACCTGAAATCCTGGATGGCAGAAAACTTTCTCCAGCTCAACCAGGACAAAACTGAGGTTTTAGTCATCGGTCCTGAGGCCCAGAGAGAGAAACTTTGATCAAAACTCCAATCACACTCTTTTAATCCATCATCACAAGTGAGAAACCTGGGCGTAATCTTTGACTCTGAGCTGACTTTTATTCCTCACATTAAGAACATCACAAAAATAGGTTTTTATCATCTAAAGAACATCGCCAGAGTCCGCCCCATTCTCTCTCGGGGCAACACGGAGACGCTGATGCTTTTATCACCAGTCGCATTGACTACTGTAATGCCCTGCTCTCTGGTCTTCCCAAAAAGAACATTTCAGGTTTACAATTACTCCAAAACTCGGCCGCACGTGTCCTGACTAAGACCAGGGGGCGGGACCACATTACACCGGTTTTAAAATCACTGCATTGGCTCCCCGTGTGTTTCAGGATCGATTTTAAGGTTCTTTTAATGGTTTTTAAATGTCTTAATGGTCTTGGGCCTTCTTATCTTTCAGAACTGCTTTTATCCTATGAACCTTCCCGGCCCCTGCGCTCCTCCGGCAGCAGACTCCTAACCATCCCCAAAGTCAGGACACACACTCACGGCGAGGCATCTTTCCAGCACTACGGCCCCCGTCTCTGGAACAGTCTGCCGGAGGAGCTCAGGGCCGCAGAGAACGTTCATATTTTTAAAAGCAGGCTCAAGACGCACCTTTTTAGATTAGCTTTTGATTAGTTTTTACTATTTCATTTTATATATTCTATTTATCTTCTATTATTTATTGTATTGCTATTGCTTTTATTCATGTATTGTGTGTTAGTTCATTTTAGTTTCACATTTTTGTGTTTTACATATTGTATTGTTTTTAGTGTACCCAGTGTTTCCTCTGGAGGAGCCCTCTGCACTGGGAGCGGTGGTCGGCATGGCTGTGGGGGTCGGACCCTTGGACCTGGTGGGGGCCTCGGTTTCGGGTCTCCTCTAGATCTTGTGTCGTCCCCTGTGGCTACAGGCGGCTCTCTGCTCCTGGTGCAGACGGCTCCTAGGATGACGCTTTTTCAACTGGTTGCATCCGAACCCTGCCAAGTCTCTCATCATTGTTTTACTGTTTTACTTGTGTGTGTGTGCGTGTGCGTGTGCGTGTGCGTGTGCGTGTGCGTGTGCGTGTGTGTGTGTGTGTGTGTGTGTGTGTGTGTGTGTGTGTGTGTGTGTGTGTGTGTGTGTGTGTGTGTCAGTGTGTGTGCATGGGAGCGTGTGTGTTTGTCTGTGGTTTGGGATGGGTCTGTTGGGTGGTCGGGGGGGAGGGGACATGGGCCGGCGGGATTGTTTTTAACCAAACTGTAAAGCACTTTGTGTTGCATCTTTTGTATGAAAAGCGCTTCATAAATAAAGTTTTATTTGATTTGAATTAAAGTAGATTGCGGAATATATTTGGTGAATTTAACTAAACACAAAATATTCAAAGTGGATTTTGTCTATTCATATTTAATATAGACTAAATAGATTTATACATAATATACATGGTTTTATTTAGTCAATTATTATCTATAGTCATATTGCCACAAAACCAACTTTACTCAGCAATAGTAGCCTGGTTGTACCACACCTTAGTATAAATTTCATTTCATACTAAGGTCTGGATTTGCTCCATTGAGCTTTGTTAACAGGTGGGAGGGATTAACTCCTTTTGCAGATTGAAACGATTGGATCTGAGTTTACCGTGATGTATGTAATGCGCCCGGGCCTGTTGTTAGCATTTAGCATTTAGCCTAGCTTTAGCCATCTCCTTTGCCGCTAACGGAGCCCGTGAGGAGTAGCGCCACAATCTTGACCAGCGATTACATTTGCTAAACATTCCTCTTGCTCCGGCTTCAATTTCTTGATAGAACCAGAACGGATTACTTTACTATCGCATTTTTCGCCATTGCCAAACCACAACCTGCCCGTTCGATTCAAACTCTTGACGTCACCGGCACCGACCTACAACGAGCTCTCTGAGTAGCCGGTCGAAATACGACCGATTGTATTCGCTAACACAGGGACCAGACCCAGACGTTACATGCAGTGAAATGATGATTGAGTGGAGTGTACGGATGGCTATGGCCAGGCTACAGCAATAGGCAACTTTGTGCTAAACTGAAGGGGACGCTGGTCTGACCAGACCTGGTCTTCCCTACAAAAGTGCGTGCGCATGAGGTGTGTTTGTGGCCCCACGCACACACTGCAGCTGGTGTAGTGCTCGTGAGACACCGCTCGCAAGTCCGCGGCAAGACCGAGTGAGCGAGTTCACGATGTGCAGGGTGCAGTTGTTCTGAGCCGTGTTCTTTATCAAACGCAGCTTCAGACTTCTGTGTCAGGCGCTTTTGCGCACGCGCGCAGCTTAGGGAACATTGCATTAAGAAAGGCGAAATCGCGTGTTTGCTAGGGGTTATCTCTGCACCAAATAGGCCACGTTTCCAAGGATGACATTTTCATGGAGACAGACGCGGTGTGTAGGGAGGGGAGGGGCCGTGTGTGAGCGTGTGTGTGTGAGAAGTGAGAGAGACAGGCGCGGGTGACAGAGAGACAAGCGAAGAGCAGGGAAAAAAAACATGCAGCGGAACGAGTACGCTGTGTGTTTAAATAGTGTTAAATATTTAAATAATAGAAAATAAAACAAACGCAATCTATGGTGGTCGGTTTCACAGCCACAGATTCGCCTATGTGTGGGAAACACTGACATGAAGGGGCCTTGCACCCAATTGTTTTGATAAGTGTTTAATTTAAAAAGCATTTTAATGCAAGTTGATGTGAACGATGAGTGAGGCGTGTGTCTCGATACAACAGTAAAGTACTGGACTGCAGAAGTACAAGGGTCTCAACACCCGCGCAATCCTAGAGATGGAAAGAGTAAGTACTTTATATGTACTTTGTATATCCCACAAGAGGAAATTCCAGTTGATCAGTATCTGATTCAGACAGTGACAATAAACAGACATACAATTATGATCTAAACAAAAATAATCTAAAACATGTAAATGTAAAATGAAGTCCTAGTCTCTCTGACCAGACCAGAAGTTCTCTGTTTAACCATCTTCAAAAATAAAGCAATGAGAAATTCAACAAAACGCGAAGATACAGCTCTAAGAAGAACACAAGGCTCAGTAATTGATTTGGTGTAATTTAAGGATCCATTTCGAGCTGTCGTTCTGCTCATTACAGTGATACTGCCAAGACAGCATTTCTGATCATCATGAGAATTATTCACGGTGAAAGATAACATGGCTTCGTGGGAATGTGCTTTGGAAACATTTATAGTTTCAATGGAGAGTTTTAGATGACAGTTCCACTGTTTTAGGCCAAGTACACCCCCTACATTTTTTGAAAATAAAAAAAACTTGTTTTCCGCTTTTGTGTGGATGACAAGAAAAACACTGGGACAAAAAAGGATGTAGTCAGCCAGCCAAGTCCTCCCACTTTAAAAGATAAGAGATGCCTGTAATTCTCATCATGCTATATTTATATTTTATAGTTCATATATAGTTCTATTTTCAAGTACTCCATATGCATTTTCCAATTTAGTTTTTCATCAATATTTACTCACAAAAATGTTTTATTGCACACCCTTTCTATTTTGGTTTTGTTTATATATAACACAAGTTGACAGCCAAAAAATTGTCAGGGGTTTCTCAATTGATTTAGACTAATTTTGGTGTTCTGAGTCCGAATATCACATTCATTTTGCTCTATCAGGTCAACTTTTTGAGATACAGCCATAGTGTTACGGATCATGTACGTCTACAGTACGTTATTATGAATTCTGCTTATCAAATTTGATGGAGTAAATAAAAACTGAATGACTTTGGATACGTTGACTTTTTTTTACGCAAAATCGATTTAAAAAAATATTTCTGTAGCAAAAAATCCTGACCTGATTGAGCAAAACCAAGGTCATTTTCGGACTCAGAGCATCAAAATTAGTCTAATTCAGCTGGAAAACCCAAAAGAGTCACCCTTTTTCCTTCTTTTGCCAAACTGAGAATAATGTCAAAACATGTTGACTTTAAAGTCGAAATATTATGAGAATAAAGTCAAACTAGCAAAATTATGTGATTAATCTCAACATATTTTGAGAAGAGAGACCGCATATAGACTGGAGAGACCAGCGCGGTCCTGTAATGGATCCATGGGAGAGACCAGCGCAGAGAGCGGACCCCGTAACCTACTGCAGCAGCAGTAAATACTAAATATGCCCTTGTTTTGTGGCCCGTGGATAAAGAAATGCCCCCTATAAATATGATGGGGTCACTAATACACGGCATGATTTCCAATGTATTTGATAAAGCGCTGGCACATTTCATTTCAAAATGAATAAAAAAATAGGCTAAATTACCATTAACAATTAATTAAATAAATAAATACATCAATATGGCAAACATATCACTGTAATGTTGTGTTTTATTGAACTTCACAAAAGAATACAACACCAGCGTTCAAACATGTCAGCACTGGATGTGCTTAAGAGTGCTCCTGAGCACTCGTAGGATTTGTACTTAGCCAAGAGAAATTCTGGTTACGAGAACATTTCGTGAATGCCACAAACTTTGTAAAATCCTCGTAAGTAGGATTTACATACACATTTGTTCTTAAGAACCGTTCGTGAATGAGGCCCATTATCCTGCGGGAGTGGCTGCCCGTGGCCATTTGGAATCTTTCCATCTCTGTGGCACATACATTTCCAAGGAGGATGTAGGCATATTTACAGTCTACGTGCAGAACACTCAACTCAACATTTATGGACATTTATCAACATTTATGAACATTGGTCATCTGCTCCTTATTGACCAATGGCTCTATGTGTTTTTAATGTTGCATTTCTTGTGTTGAACTCTCTGATTTGTGTTGGTAAGTCTTCCGAGATAACTACTGTTGTGATTTAGGGAAATAGGGAATTGAATTTGATCAGATACCCGGGTATGTGTAGACAGGGAATTTGAAAAGGAGTCAGGCCAAGATTGGTGTTGTATATGACATTGGGCTTTCAACGTGATCTTGAATCTAAAATTTGCATTATATTTAAAAAAACGTAATTACTAATCTGTGTGTGTAGAAAAGATACAGTATGTTCAGAAAGATCGCTATGACAAGACTGCCCTTTATCCAATATAGTGGGCTCCCTTGATCTTTTTAATAACGCATTCCTCGCTCATAGCTGATAGCATTCATTAGCAAAGCCAATCCACCAATCAGATGGGTTTTGTTCTGCAGCGTTCCCATTAGCTCTGCTCAGCCAGCAGCAGATACACACAGCCTTATCAGCACAAAGTGACGGCCATGCTAACCTCCAGTGACAGCCATCACACAGTGCTACATTCTACATTCAAGGCCAGGCTTAAAACAGTTCTTTTGAATTCAGCATATTGTGATATAGGTTAGATGCAAGAAAGATTTGAAAATACCACCGTAAGTCTAAAAACACAGATTGACGATTAAGCTGCAAATGGAACTATGGTAACGGCACTATCCTCTCCTCTTCCTACTTTACTTTATCTAGTCTGTTCATTGCTATTCCCCTGCTGTGCCATTGTCTATTTCATGGCGTGATGATGGGACCCCTGAACCCGGCCGCCTCCACCTGTATCAGTGGACTGTCTTCCCTGCCCCGGACTCAGGCTGCACGTCCTAAGTCTTGCATTAACATTTGCCCTCTCCATCTACACCTGCGAACTGTCTTGCCCGACCCTGCTGGGAGTGCTTCAATCCTTCACTGGACCTGTCCACGTTCTGCAGCCGCTGTGTGGTCCTGGTCCTCGTTCTGTAGCTTAGGCCCCAGATTTATAGCCCGTCCGTTCGTGTGGAGCGTCTCACTTTTCTCCCACTGGGTTTTAGAGTTTTTCCTCTGACGCAGGAGTCTGTTGGACTGTTTGTGTCTAACTAGAAAGACTGGTGATGATCCAGGACACTAACATTCTACAAAAGTATGGACATTTATCAACATTCATGGACATTGGTCTCTCCTTATGGACCAATACATCTGTGTATTTTCTGTGTCTTAACTGTTGATTCTCTGATCTGTGTTGGTGATTTCAATGGTTTTGTTAAAGGAATAGTTCACCGTTTTTACATACTGACATATGTTCTTACCTTACCTTAGACTAGTTAATACGTACCTGTCTGGTCTTAGTCCGTGCGCTCTGTCATGCAAACGGGAGCACAAACGCAGCCTCCTCTGTATACTGTATAGTACCCAGTGGCGGCTGGTGGAATTTTCTACTGGGGGGGCTATGAATATGATGACTAGATATAAATGCACCACAGAATTTGACACAGTCTATTATTTTTGATAGGATGTGCCTATTCTTGTCAACCTCCTCATTGTGCTTTCTGATCCCTACCCTGTAGCTTTCATCCAGCTGGGATGAAATATTTATCTTCCCAAACATAGCTAATTTGAGGGCATTTTGCATGTGGATACCAGTCTGCTCATGCTTCTTTGCCTTTTCTAAAAAGTGCTTCAGATCAGTCATACCTGTCTTGATCCATGCTGGGTCAGATCCTGATGTTTGAAACAAGAGGCATGGAAAGCAAAATAAAGCATTAGCCTCGCTACATGCTGCTAGCCAAGATTTGGCGCTGAACCAGGTCCTGGACTGCTGACTAATGGTAATATTTGGCTGATCAGGTCCAAGCTCTTTAACCTCAACCTTCTCCTGGTATGATCTTCTCTCAAACGGTATTGTTTTGAGTGATCTAACTGAATTATTCTTTTTCTCGTTCTCCATTTTGCGTCTTTTTACGTTCGTCTCAAACTCCCACAGCTTGACCTGTCAATCACTGTAAACGGACGTCACAGACAGTGACAGTACAGGTCGCGGGCGACCCCGCCCCCTCAGGGCGCACTTCTCCTGCGCCCCCAAATCGTCTTATCTCTTGCATTGAAGAGGAGCTACTGCGCATGTACAACTTTTAACGAGAGTCCATAGACGGCTCAGGGCGCAATCTTTTGCGCCCTGAGGCGGAAATACGTCCTCAGTCCGACACAGACAACGCTGATGAGCTTAATCAATCCAACTCAGCATAAACTATAAAGTATTTCTTCCACATCTGAAATAAAACACACATAAATTTCGAAATATTTTAATGTTATTATTTTTTTAAACGTTTTATTCAAGGTAACATGGCAAGTTGTGAGTGGTGGGGCGGCGCCCTAGCGCCCTCTATTGGCCGGCCGCCACTGATAGTACCCAAAAGGTAGCTCCCGCTAGAAGCTACCAAACTCTTCCAAGTGTTCCCTATTAAATGTATATAGTTACGTGACGTGTTACACTGCAAAGTATAGTAACACAGAAATGTAACAGTCGATTTTCTCAGCGGATAAAACGGGTACTATATTGTGAGGCGTAGTAATCTGAGGAGCGCTACGTCCGCGCACTAACTTCTCTCCGGAGACTTCTCTCTCGCTCACTTCCGTCAATAGAAGCAGCGTGACTTGTAGTACGGAGAGAAGTTAGTGCGCGGACGTAGCGCTCCTCAGATTACTACGCCTCACAATATAGTACCCGTTTTATCCGCTGAGAAAATCGACTGTTACATTTCTGTGTTACTATACTTTGCAGTGTAACACGTCACGTAACTATATACATTTAATAGGGAACACTTGGAAGAGTTTGGTAGCTTCTAGCTGGAGCTACCTTTTGGTCCTACACAGTATACAGAGGAGGCTGCGTTTGTGCTCCCGTTTTTGCTCCGTTTGCATGACAGAGCGCACGGACTAAGACCAGACAGGTACATATTAACTAGTCTAAGGTAAGGTAAGAACATATGTCAGTATGTAAAAACGGTGAACTATTCCTTTAAGTCCTCTGAGATGACTGCTGTTGTGATTCAGGGCTATACAAGAATAAATTGTACCACTAAAAATATGTACAATAGGTATGGCATGTGCCTCCTGTACTGGCACCCCCACTCCCAAAAAAATAACAATTGTAAACCGCTTTGAGACTCCGATGTGCAGTGAAAAGGCGGTATATAAATAAAAGCTTACTTACTTACTTACTTACTATTGTATTGTATTGTATTGTGTTGCATTGCGTGGCTTTGGTCCTCATTCTACAGCCTGAGTCCTGGATCTATAGCCCGTTCGTCCATGGGAGCAGATTCCTACCTCAATGTGTCCTAAGGCAGAGTTTTTTCAATTGTTCTTGTAGAATTTCTTCTATAATCTTTTGTCTTCTTCAAATTTTTGGCACATTTCACCAAATAATGTAGTTTTATGCAGATTTTATATCATTAAACATATTAGCCTCTTGATCAGTACCAATCGCAGACTTGGCCAAAACCAGACAGATCAAGACGAGACCTGGACTAGACCTGGACCAAAATCAGACCTTGAGCAACATCATTCCTGGACCAAGACCAAAACCATACCCAGGCCAGGATCGGACCCTGACCACAATCTTCCCCAGACAAAAACAAGATCCAAGACCCGGACCACAACCACACCTGCACCAAAACCAGACCCAGGACCAGACCCAAAACTAGACACAATACCTGACCCAGATCAAGGTCTGACTAAAACCAGACCCAATTTCATATAGGTCCATCTTCAGATCAGGACTTAGACACATAGTGCAATATGGGTTAGCTGTAATAGGGGTGTGAGAGCTGATAGTACGCTTCAATATTACTACACATTAGGAACCTTCCAGACCCTCTTTTAACACTTGCAGTAACTTCACCCATTCAACAATATATTATGGATTTGAGTGTTTATATGATCTGAGTGTTTATATGATCTTGAGAATATTTACTTTAATAAGGGAAACTTGAGCCAGGAATTACCCAAATACAGACAGTTTATCAAATGCCCGACCAGAGAGGAGAACACTTTGGATCACTGTTACACCACCGTGCGCGGAGCTTTTCGCGCTGTTCCCAAGCCAGCCCTCGGCTTCTCAGATCACTCCATGATACATCTGGTTCCTGCTTACAGACAGAGACTAAAGCTCTCGAAACCTGCAGTGAGGAGCTCCAAAGTGTGGTCTGATGAAGCTGTGGAAGAGCTGCGCGCATGCATGGAATCTACAGACTGGGACCTTTTCAGAGCTGCCACAGATAGTTTGGATGAATATACGGACACTGTAACGTCATACATCCACTTCTGTGAGGATAGCATCATTCCAACAAGGACCAGGGTCATCTATAACAACGACAAACCCTGGTTCACTGCTAAACTCCGGCAGCTCAGGAAAGCAAAGGAGTCTGCTTTCAGGGAGGGGGACCGCAGCGGCTACAAAGCAGCTAAATATCAGTTCAGGAAAGAACTGAAAGCAGCCAAGTCCCGGCACAGAGAACGACTACAGGAGCAGTTTGGTAACAACGATACTGCTTCTGTCTGGAGGGGCCTACGGGAGATCACCAACTACAAACCCAAAGCCCCCCCCTGTGCTGATGACCACAAGCTAGCTGACGATCTGAACTTATTTTTCAGTCGCTTTGATGCTGCCCCTGACACCTCTCCCTCCCCCACCCCCCACTACTCTAACGACCCACCCATCAGCCCTGCCCCTAGCCTAACAATAGCCGCTAAAGAGATTAAACAACTCTTCCTGAGGCTGCACCCCCGCAAAGCTCCTGGCCCGGACCACGTGTCTCCGGCCACTCTGAGACACTGCGCCAGTGAGCTTACTCCTGTGTTCACGGACATTTTCAACTCCTCTCTGCAGTCCTGCCATGTCCCGGCCTGCTTCAAATCCTCCATCATTGTCCCCGTCCCGAAGAAGCCCAGGATCACAGGACTCAATGACTACAGACCTGTAGCACTTACGTCTGTCGTCATGAAGTCATTTGAACGCCTGGTTCTCTCCCATCTCAAGTCCCTCACCTCCCCCCTCCTGGACCCCCTGCAGTTCGCCTACAGAGCCAACAGATCTGTAGACGACGCCATTAACCTGGCCCTCCACCACATCCTACAGCACCTGGACTCCCCGGGGACCTACGCCAGGGTCCTGTTCGTGGACTTCAGCTCTGCCTTCAACACAATCCTGCCATCCCTGCTCCAGGACAAGCTCTCCCAGCTCAACGTGCCCGATTCCACCTGCAGGTGGATCACTGACTTCCTGACGGACAGGAAGCAGCGAGTGCGTCTGGGGAAGAATGTCTCGGACTCTCGGATTATAAATACAGGAGCCCCACAGGGCTGTGTTCTTTCTCCCCTGCTCTTCTCCCTGTACACCAACCACTGCACCTCCAGCCACGACTCCGTGAAGCTGATCAAGTTCGCGGACGACACCACCCTCATTGGACTCATCTCCAACAACGATGAGTCCGCCTACAGGAGGGAGGTGGACCGGCTGGTGTCCTGGTGCAGTGGTAACAACCTGGAGCTGAACGCCCAGAAGACAGTGGAGATGATTGTGGACTTCAGGAAGAGCACTGTCCCCCCGCCCCCACCCTCCGTGATGGACTCCCCCATCACCTCTGTGGAGTCCTTCCGTTTCCTGGGCACCACCATCACCCAGGACCTCAAGTGGGAGCCGACCATCAGCTCTCTCATCAAGAAGGCCCAGCAGAGGATGTACTTCCTGCGGCAGCTCAGGAAAGCCAAGCTGCCTGCACAGATGTTGGTGCAGTTCTACACGGCCATCATCGAGTCCATCCTCACCACCTCCATCACCGTGTGGTTCGCTGGAGCCACAGTCAGGGACAAACAGAGACTACAGCGCATTGTGCGCTCTGCAGAGGAAGTGATCGGCCGCAGCCTTCCATCGCTGCAGGACCTGTACGTCGCCCGAGCTCGAGGCCGGGCTGGTCGTATCACAGCCGACCCCTCTCACCCTGCACATGGACTATTCCAACCACTCCCCTCAGGCAGGAGGCTGCGGTCCATCAGGACTAGAACCTCCCGCCACAAGAACAGTTTCTTCCCCTCTGCTGTTGGACTCTTGAACACTTCTTAACCTGTCCCCCCGCCCTTTATAAAGTCACTTTACTGCCCATCATACGTCACTTTACTTCACTGTACTGCTGTCACCTTACATTGTGTGCACCATGTGCACTTGTATATTGTAAATAGTAACTGTAACTCTATTTTAAATTTAAATTTATTCTTTAGAAGTGTTTTTTATTCTTATTTTTATTATCTCTTTTTGACTGTTGCACTGAGCCAAAGCAATTTCCAAGTCTGTGACCTCCCGTTACTTACGTTGGCAATAAAAATGATTCTGATTCTGATTCTGATTCTGATTCTGATTCTGATTTGTTTTTTCAGATTTATGGCATAGTGTAATGAGAGAAAGTCAGAATGAGTGGAAAACTTCCATCCAGTGGCAGAATTACATTTTGTTTTATAGTTAGCATCTATCATGGCACAGCCTAATTAAAGGCACACCGTGAAAAACGTTGTTTTAATGGAGAAACTACAAAAACTAATTTAGAGGATAAATGGATAGTTGAAGTGCATGTCGGCTCTTTCACCGGCTCTGTTCACTGTTTTTAGATTGCTTGGCACAGTCAGGGGTTGAACAGCTCCGGATTGGGAACCTAGGATTATAACCCTGTTGTTAGCAGCGTCTGCAGTCAGAGCTCTGGATTTACCAATCTACCAGTCTACGTTCCCACCCTCACCCATTATCATTAGCTTTGGGGAAGGACTTCACGTGGATGATATCCAAACATATCATCGCCTCATTTTGGCATGAAATCAACTGGTCACATTGGGAAATTGCATTTGTGTAAATTGTGTATAATAAGAATTAATTGAACTCAGTAGGTGCCAAATGGGGGGAAACTTGAGCCAGGTCATTGTTGTGAGGTCTGTGTGGAGCCACTTTCATTAGAATAGGCCTCGTCTGTCTCAGATCACTGGGTGTCACGGAGGATCTGTGGGTGCAATCCTGCTCCAATTTGGTAAGAGACGGTTCAGCCAGAGAGAGTAAGAGTGACAGTCTCTTTCAAATGTGCCCTTGGACAGCCGCATAATTGAAGGTGGCAAACAAAGAAAGGGCCAAAATTACTCACAAAATACCATAGAGTTGCTTTATGCACACCGATTTGAATGATATTTTCAATGTACAGGTAAGAGATGTGTTTCATTTTCAGGCAAAATACAGATTCCCCAGTATTATGATTAAGCTATCTACATTTACATTAAATTAGAATCTTATAGCACAACTAAACAGCACTGTTTTTAACCTGGTTTTAAACATTGTCAGAGAGGAGGCCTGTCTCACATCTTCAGGAAGATTGTTCCAGATTTTAGCGGCATGAATCTGAAAAGCAGCCTCCCCATGTTTAGTTCTGACTCTGGGCACTAACAGGAGTCCAGTCCCTGTGCTCCTCAGAGTCCGGGCTGGTTCATATGGGACTAACATGTCACTAATATATTTTTGTGCGAGGCCATGGAGACATTTGTACACAAGCAGAGCTGTTTTAAAGTCTATTCTCTGAGCCACAGGAAGCCAGTGCAGAGACCTGAGGACCGGACTAATGTGGTCGTACTTCCTGGTTCTAGTCAGGACTCGAGCTGCTGCATTTTGAATGTACTGCAGCTGTTTTACAGCCTGTTTGGACAGACCTGTGAGCAGGCCATTGCAGTAGTCTAACCTACTGGAGACAAATGCATGGATAAGAATCTCCAAGTCTGCTTTAGACACTATGTTTTTGTTCCTGGCAATGTTTTTTAGATGGTAAAAAGCTGCTGATGTTACTGATTTGATGTGTCTATTAAAATTTAAGTCTGAGTCCAGTATTACCCCTAGATTTCTGACCTTGTTTGAAGGTTTTAGGGAGAGAGACTGTAGATGACAAATGACGCTCTCTTTGTTTCTGGGGACCAAAGACAATAATTTCAGAATGTGATTTCCCACTTCAACCTTTTAGACTGGTGATTTTGTTATATTATATTTTACCCATAATTTTCTCCAGGAATTCCTTCAATTTGTCTTTTCCCTCAACGTCCTAACCATTTCTTTCTATGGATTGCTCTTAGTCTAATAGCAATAATATTGTTAGAGATTGAGCCAATAACAGTTTGTAGTTGAAGTCCACTTTGCTTTACACGTCTCTTTGCTATTTGAACCGCAGTCATTACACAGCTGCTCTACTTGAGACGGCGCCATTATCTGTGTAGGCTAATCACTGGCCGACCTCCCCCACATAATTACTATGCAGTGGCTCGTGTTGTGACAGAAATGAGATGGATTTGCCGCAACAAATTGATATGAGTGTGCAATAGTCACTCACCCTAATCAAATGTGACTCAAGGAATGTGAAGAAATTCATCAGCTGTTTGCGATCTCATCCAGTGTTATGGACATTAAAAACAGGCATGCTTTTGTTCTGACCTTGCTTTCCTGCTAACCACTCCTTCAATACATAAAGCACATAAACAACCTCTGCATCCAAATTCAAAGTAAAAGGGGCTCCTCTCATTTAAATCAGGAGACGGCAAAGCTCCAGATTTGGTCAAGTGAAAAGTTAAGTGGCGTTCACAACGAAGCATGGAAAGTCAATGGTGTCAGAGCTAGAACTTGTCTGCATCAAAACCCATGGCATAGTGTTGGTTTTACTAAACCCATGCTGGTGATTTTTAGTGAAAGTGCATCCAAGGCGGTGGACACACAGTTAATTTTGCCATTGTCTGTTTCTTGCCAAATTTTATGAAATTTGCCATTAAATTGCTTTCGTCCCATGTGTTTACTGGCTGCACCTTAACACAGTCAGTGCATGGATGAATTACTATCTGTAAAGGCTATTGTTAGCTACGTTGTCCCCAATGATGGGTTGACAGACGTGGGACTCAAACAGGACTAAAGTAGGACTGAAGTAGGACTATACTGTAGCAGGTGTATTAAGCAGGACTGAACTTGGACTAAAGCAGGTCTGAAATACAGACGGAGGGCTTTTAACATTTCTGGAATCAGCATCCTTTCTGTGTTAATGGAAGTTCAGACATCAACTTCAGAAAATGCCTAGATGACTAAACTGTGGTGGGCATTCTTTAATTTTCATGTTTTCCTACTTCATTTTGGTTGAAGTTGTATGTGTAATCAACCGACGTGCTTTTCGGGCACCACCGAGACTGCACTAGTATTTTTTAACGACCAGAAATGCATTATATTTCATAGCTCTGTGAATGGCTCTAAGCTCCGTGAATGGCCTTGAGTTCTGCAGAGTGGAAAAAGCTACACATTCCCTGCGTGAGGTAAATCCGGAGTAAGACAGCGTTTCATGTTGCCATCCATCATAAGCTCTTGTCTCGCACATTCATCTGACGCGCTGTAAATTGAGCACTGTAAAAAAATATGGCTGATGCTTCAAGATCTGTGCGCGGATTGATAATACTGACGTAACGCATGAGAGATTCTGGATGCTTGTTTGGGTGATTTCCTACTCGGCGGAGGGGATGGGAAGGCACCGCTGATGGATGGCTGAAGGGCCAGGCGCTTGCGTTGGGGGCCCTGGTTGTCGTGCGTAGATAAAGCGTTTATGTTGGATTAAATGAGGAGCTATCAGTCAGACACACTGCAGCATACGGTCTTATTTATTCAATGTGGAATGGCGCACATTTATCAACATAGATCCAGAGCTTTTTCCAGACCATCTTTAAACCAATTCGTCAAAGGATGTCCAGTGCTCCTGGTCGACAAGCACCAAGAGTTTCCCCTGAGAGGTTTGTTTTGCCATTATTTTAGTAATTCTGGTCTGAAACCACTAACATCTAAATGTAGAAGTGTGAATTATAAAACCTATAATAACCATACATAAGAATAAAAACATTTTAAAAACTCAGCTTTGTGTGTTGAATATGTTGTGTATATAGTCAGTGTGTGTTCTTTATCACTCAAACCTAATAGCTGAGAATCGGTAATGACACTATGGCCTCCGGTGACTCACTCTTACTATAAATGGGAATCATCTGCGTTTAATATACACAAATACACATGAAAAATAAAATATATAAAAAATAATTGTATTAATATACAATACAATTAAATAATTAATTCAAGACTCTCCACAGCAAAAATTCACTGACAAAGAGACAGTGAGGGGGCTTCCACCTTGTGGCAATCTTCTTTTTGGCAGCTGTAAGCCCCACCAAGAGAACTCTTTAATTCAGCAGGAGGACCAGAAGAAATCAGGGGACCACAGGAGAGCAGGGGACCAGCATGGACCGTAGGTGTGGACTAAGTGAGTTCTGACGTCACCAGTAGTTTTTTCCAAATGCAGAAGTAACGGATTTGACCAGGGTCTAGTTGGGGCCAAATTCCAAATAGCTCAAATGAGGATCCAGAGCATGAGAGTAAGGGGACCACAGGAGAGCAGGGGACAGGGGACCACAGGAGAGTAAGGGGACCATAGGAGAGTAAGGGGACCACAGGAGAGTAAGGGGACCACAGGAGAGCAGGGGACGATAGGAGAGTAAGGGGACCAAAAGAGAGCAGGGGACCACAGGAGAGCAGGGGACGATAGGAGAGTAAGGGGACCACAGGAGAGTAAGGGGACCAAAAGAGAGCAGGGGACCACAGGAGAGCAGGGGACGATAGGAGAGTAAGGGGACCACAGGAGAGTAAGGGGACCAAAAGAGAGCAGGGGACCACAGGAGAGCAGGGGACGATAGGAGAGTAAGGGGACCACAGGAGAGTAGGGGACCACAGGAGAGCAGGGGACCATAGGAGAGTAAGGGGACCACAGGAGAGCAGGGGACCAGCATAGACCGTAGGTGTGGACTAAGTGAGTTCTGACGTCACCAGTAGTTTTTCCAAATGCAGAAGTAACCAATTTGCCTTAAAGATGTATTATTACTTAAATTCTTCCTAAACTCTTTCAAAAACTCAACAGTTGAAAGTTATCACTGCAGTTTTCTTCAGACAAATGTTTGCAACAACAGACTTGTGCTGTTTCCAGAGAAAAACTGAATAACAAAAAGCTGTAATGAAATATGGATTCAAAACACAGCGCTAAAGAGAAAAAGACCTCGGAGAGGTGCAGACTTTGCAGCTCTCTACATCTTTCATAGTTTTAGCTCGCCACAGATCATCTCCCACAGGCAAGTTCGGGCAAAAAACACATTTCCTTTTCAGCTTATCCATCCAATTATGAAGATAGTCACACACACTTGGACTTATAATATGAGTGTTTTAGCGGTGTACGTAAGCCATATGTATAGCAGATGAAATACCTGCATTTTAAGCACAGTGTTATTCATATATTAGGGATTTTTTTAGGAAAGCCGAGTTTTTTTGTGTAGCACAGTTCAAGGCCAAAAAGAAAACAAAACATGCTTATTAATTAGACACGAGCAGGATGAGCAGGAGACTCTCATTTAGTAGGTATTATGGAATAGATAACCAAAATAGAAATTCCTCTTTGGCCCACATCACATATAAAACACAAAAACAGTGAAGAAAGACATTCAGGAGTAAAAAGGTGGCACTACTAAAATACAATGAAAATAATGTACATAAAGCAGAATGCATACTTTCAATTCTGTGGCTCTGGTGATCCTACCAGTTCAGTTCAGCATGACTACATCAGAAGGGACAATTTATTTTTTGAACAGACTGTGGCCATTTGGACTTTATATTGCCTCCCTGCGGGTAGAAGCACAAAATGGAGGGTTAAAAAAAAAACAATGGTCTGACACTATGATTTTTGCTTTTCTCAGTGTCCTCTCTCCACTCTCTAAATCACAACCGGACCGGAAATCACATACATCACATCTGCAAAACTTCCTTCTTCCACCTCCGTAATATTTCAAAACTCCGCTCTTCTCTCTCTCTCTCCCGGCTGCAGAGAAGCTCGTCCATGCCTTTGTCTCCTCCAGGTTGGATTACTGCAACGCACTCCTCATCGGGATCCCTGGCAGGAGCCTTCAAAAGCTCCAGTACGTACAAAACAGCGCAGCCAGGGTCCTGATGAGGGTGCGGAAGCATGAGCACATCACCTCCATCCTTCACACCCTCCACTGGCTCCCCGTTCACCTCCGTATAGAATACAAGATCCTCCTGCACACCCACCACTGTCTCCACGGTGATGCCCCCACCTACCTCACTGACCTCCTCACTCCACACTCCTCAGGCAGAACCCGGTCAGGCCAACAGCACCGTCTGCTCCCGCCCAGGACACGGCTCAAGAAAATGGGGGACCGGGCCTTCGAGGCCGCTGCTCCCCGTCTGTGGAACACCCTCTCGGACCACCTGAGGGCCCCACAGACGGTGGAAGCTTTTAAAAAGGGACTCAAAACCCATCTTTTTACTAAAGCGTACTGCTAATTTTTTTTTATAGTCTTTTATCTGATTTTATGTGTTTGCTTCTGCTGTTTGTAGCACTTTGAGATTTGGTGTCAAATGTAAAGTGCATTATAAATAATAATACTAATACATTTTATTATTAACAAGTTTGTTTTGATCACATTTGAAAGTATCATTGCTGGTCAAGGAAATACTTCATCTCACGCCACCTTTCTACTCACATTTTCCTACACCTTTCTTTGACCTCTGCAGCAGGTTTGCTGTTGAGAGGAGAGAGCATAAATCCACAGGTAACTAGACAAGTGAAGATAACCCTTCACCTTCTGGGCGATGAGGCGTTGTTCTCATGAGTAAAAGAATGCATCATGTTTCGCCAGTTATCAGCTTCCTGGTACCATTGCCGATAAAACACTAAACACACACACAAAAAAAATCAAAAAGGAATACTCTTTGTTCTGAATTCTATAGCTATTATTTTTTGGACATTCAAAGACGCTTCACATGGCATTCACTCCATACACAGTGGTGATAAACTACTAATGTAGCCACAGCTGCCCTGGGGCACACTGACAGAAGCGAGGCAACCAGTATGTGCCATCCGCCCCTCTGACCACCACCAACCATTCGCACACCAGACTCATTCAAGGCAATGTGGGTGAAGTGCCTTGCCTAAGGACACAACGGCAGTTCGGCACTTTACAGCCACAGCGGCCTCACTGTGGCACCCGGTGTTCCCAGAGGTTAAGTGTCTTGCCAAGGACACAAGAACAGCAGACATCATTGAGAGTTTGTGGAGAAAGTCTTGTGGTGGGCTCCAACCCACACCCTTCAGGCTCAACTGCTCTACCACCTGAGCCACTGTCGCCTCTCGTCATAGTGTAACAAGTTTAAAATTAGAGCAAGAGGAACAACCTTATAGAATGTTTTCAAACTCAAAGAAGATGTTTTTGCATAATAAACCGTAATAAATTGGATATTGGTAAATAAAAAAAACCCAAAGCAGCCAAACCTTGTGGAGGTTGCAGTGTTTGTTGGTTTCTTACTTTGTAGAGTATGAGCATAGTACATACATGCTTACACTATTACCAATACTTGAGAGATTTTCATTCTTCCGACAACAGAGCAGTGTGGTTAATCTGCAGGACGCAGCGACAGATGGGCAGGCTTCTTTCAGACTGCGATCGTTAATGACCCAAATGGGACAGCGTCGTGCCCACATAATCTGTTTGTTTGGAGGAAATTTGCCAGATAGTTGTGTGTGAGAGAAATTTAGTGTCTGATTAGGAACAACACCGAAAGGATGGAGCTGCCACACTGCCTCGAAAGTAGTAATACACCTTGAACTTTTGCACATTTTGCTGTTTACAACCATGAACTTTCAGATGTTATTTTTTAATTTTCTGAAAGTTTACACGCAAGTAACAGATAACTTAAGTGAAAGAAAAATGTATTATTTTTCAAAAAATAGAAAACTAAGAAACCACTGACAGAAGTGAGGTAACCAGTATTTGTGATTGGCCCTCCCACCACCACAAACCATTCACACACCAGTCTAATTCTAATGTGGGGGTGATGTGTCTTGCTTAAGGACACAACACTTTTTGCACTTGGTGTTCCCAGAGGTATCCCATCACAAAAATAATGAGGTGCTGACTTGATGTCATTTGCGCACCTGGTCCTCCCCCACCTCAAGTCCTTAACGTCCGCCCCCTGGACCCTCGACAGTTCGCCTACAGAGCTAACAGATCTAAGACGATGCCATAAACTTCGCCCTATACTTCATCCTACAGCATCCGGACTCCTCGGGGACCTATGCCAGGATCCTGTTTATGGACTTCAGCTCTGCTTTCAACACCATCCTCCCATCCCTGCTCCAAGAATGTGTCCGATTCCACCTGTAGGTGGATCACTGACCACCTGTTCAACAGAAAGCAGCGAGTGCGTCTGCTGTAGAATGTCTTCTGGGAATATTAATAAAGGAGTCCCACAGGGCTCTGTACTTTCCCCCCTGGTCTTTTCCCTGTGCACCAACCACTGCACCTACAGCCACAACACAGTGAAGCTCAAGTTTGCGGATGACACCACCCTCATTTAACTCATCTCCAACAATGAGTCCACCTACAGGAGTGAGGTGGACCGGCCGGTGTCCCGGTGCAGTGGAAACAACCTGGAGCTGAACGCCCAGAAGACAGTGGAGATGATTGAGGACTTCAAGGAAGAGCACAGTCCTCCTGCCCCCACCCTCCCTGATGGACTCAGGTTGTATCACTGCTGACCCCTCTTACACTGCACCTGGACTGTTCCAACCTCTCCCCTCAGGCAGGAGGCTTCAGTCCTGAACCTCCCGACATAAGAACAGTTTCTTCCCCTCTGCTGTTGCACTCTTGAGCACTTCTTAACCCTGTCCTTTATAACATCACTGTACTACTGTCCCTTTCCTGCACTGCTTAATGTCTATTGTGTACACCGTGTGCACTTGTGTATTGTATATAGTAGTAATTGT
Source organism: Knipowitschia caucasica (assembly GCA_964034765.1). Taxonomy (NCBI): domain Eukaryota; kingdom Metazoa; phylum Chordata; class Actinopteri; order Gobiiformes; family Gobiidae; genus Knipowitschia; species Knipowitschia caucasica. Next base: position 9,476,718 of record OZ035831.1, read on the forward strand.
AATCATTTAAAATTGTATATTTTAGAAATGTATGTGGATTCTTTCTGTGCCTTACTCTATTCTCTACTTTTGACTTGTTTGCACAGAGACAAAGCAATTTCCTAGTCTGTAACTTCCTTTTACTTACATGGCATTAAAAATGATTCTGATGTTTAGCTAGGTCTGACGGGATCAGGCTTTCAAATGCAACACTGTTAATCTGATGCATCTCGTGTTATCCTCATTGAAACACAAAATTAAGCTATGCCAACTATTTGAAGGGCAGTGTAAAGTGGATTTGGACTGCATACAAGTTGAAACATGTCTGTTATTTCCCTGGCCATTTTTAACTTAAAAGCATCTGCTTGTTTACTCCCAGTTAGTTGCGAAAGCGCATCTGCAACACCTTAATCAAAATCTCTGAATCTAATAAAGGCTTTAAATGTTAACACTAGGCCATTAATCCTGCAAGTACGCAATCTTCGGGGAAAATTACTGAATATAAAACGTACAAGAAATGTTTTACGGTAACAACATGACAAATCACCATGCATTGGGAAAACGATAGGATAAAAGCCAGCAGTCAAAGTAAATAAAATAAATCATAGAAGCCTTTGTATGGTCATTACTAATACAGTGGTTGTGTTGCTGATGAAAATTGGTTTCAGGATCAGATTTCTGCTTGTATCCAATTTGTTACAAGTGCCCAAAAATAAATTGGCTTTGGCTCCAGTTCTGCCCGGCTGCATCTCTATATTAATTGTCCGTGTAAACATACTCTTAAATTGCTGTGTGGTGGAGGTTTATGTATTAGTCGGCTGTCACTTCCCCTCTGAGAAGACGTCTATTCTCTGTAAGCGGTTCTCTCCAACGGCCTGGAAATAAACAAAAAAGAAAACTCACTTTTCCTTGTTGGAGCTTTAGTTGAGAGTCAGCGGTGGCACATAAATGTTAGAACTAATTAATGGTGTATGCGATACGAAACGAAATTAGATTGAAACCAATACGCAGGATCATATGAGGGTAAAATAGTTTGGACCAATTACAGCATTTGTTGTTGGTTTGCCAACAGACCAGTTCGAACACAGAAATGAAATAATAGGAAACACATGGGGGCAGGATGACATTTCGGGATATTTATTTAGATTGATCTAAATAAATATCCCGAAATGTCCCTGATTATGACTCTTCTGCCTCGGCAAGGAACAACACAAAAAAATCCCAGTGGGAAAAATTGATAACCCTCTGGGAGGCCCACACTGAGAGAGGGATATGCTCCCACGGACGCAGAGGCTGTAAATCCAGCACAGCAGTGTGGGCCGAAGAATGTAGGAGAGAGCCCCAAGAGGAGAAAGTATCTTCTCGGTAAGTTAAAGAGAATGGCAGCTGTGTAATATACCAAGGAATAACTGCATGTCATGCTTTAGGTGACAGAGGCTATTCGTTATTGGAGCATCTAATAACTCCCTTAGCTGATGCTCAAACACCGCAGGAGCAGTGCTTCAACCAAGCGCACTCAAAGACGCGTGCCTCCGTGGAGTGTTGTATATTTTAATATTTGACCATTTGAACATCATAGCCAAAAAGACCTCTGTGCACTCAGGAAAAACCCCAAGGACACAGGATAATCAGACATGAGTCATAAAGATAAAATGCTGTTTAAACAGGGCGAATTATTAACTTTAAATAATAAACATTTTGACGAGGGCAAAAGTTCAGAACCTGATCTTGAGGCAGACTGGGAGATTCACCAACGGCATTCTGACGCCTCCCAGTGGATAAGGGACGTCAGCACACCCGGAAAACTCCACCCTTGGACGCATATGGATGACGTCATCGGAAGTCTCCCGTATATGTGCCCTCTGAGGGTTTTTGAGGTCAGACAGGACAGGGGCAACGCACAGGGAGAGAGCAGGCATAGAATGGGAGCACTTTTTGTTGAATATTCTGTATCTGATTGTAAAGATAATTAAATGCAGATGTTAAACTTGGAGAATCTTTAGTCTGATTTCTGTACCAAATTGTGGACACGTCAGCCAAAGGGAATTATTATTGGCTACAGGAGCGATGCGCAGGTCTCCTCAAGGGAAGATGGCTCTGGGATATGCAGGGGGTATGGTCTTGTACTCCCCGGAGAAAGTGTGCCATATGATCCTGGCCTTCCACAACATTGCACAGGACCACGGTGGGCCATTTGATACACTGGTGGAGCAGCCCATGGATGAGGAACCATGGCCAGCACCTCCATACCGTACAGCTCAGACTCATTCAACGATTTTAAAATAAGGATTGCAAAAATTATTTGACATTTTTTATTTCTTCAAATTTTTGTTGATTTGGCCAAGTGTTTGGTTGATTAATAAATCTCAGTCTGACTGAGGCTCGTCGTAGAGCAGGGAAGCAGTGGCTCTGGGATTCTGTGCTGGAGACTTATCTTCAGACTCTTTGCTTGGCCTGGCCTGCAGTGCGCTGCCACTTGTTCCTGGAATTGGCACTTCTACAATAAGAAAAATAGGGATGTGTCAGTAATTTAATTTGGACAGATTCAGCTAGCATTTAATTACTTACCTGGAAGAGTCTCCTCAATCATATCGGTGGCCCCTTCTTCCCCCGAGACACCGTTGATTGAGGCCCCACCTGCTCCTCAGTTGCTGTCAAGAGGCTTTGGTCCGGCGGTCCTCCCCGGTCTGCTGAGCACTGCTAGCTGCCTTTTTGTTACAATTTTCAGGTCGCTCCATATTTTTTTCCACCTGTAAGTGTAAATAATAAATGCTAACTATTGGCCCAATAATTCCCTTCAACTGTTTGACATGACCGATTCTTCCACCGACTCCCACTGATGACTGCTGTCGTTGTGTCCTTGGGCAAGACACTTAACCCCACTTTGCCCAAAGCCCCCACTGAAAGATCAAGGCTATGCTCACACTCAGAAAGCAGCCGTCCTCCTGTGGACTCACCACCTGCAGAGGGTCAGTGAGGGGCTGGTGCTATGAGACTTGGGTGGCATCTCTGACTGCCACCCCCCTGACCCAGAAATGGATTAAAGGGAAGAAAATGGATGGATGGATGGATGTTTGACATGATATAGAGTATATTTCTTTTTAAATAAACATGAATGAACTCTGCGTGAGGCCCCACGCTGTTTACAGATGCTGTAGAAGCCTTCCATTTTTGTTTTTTTGAGCCCCCTTAAGGCCACTTTTGAGGCTTACAAACAATATTACGATATTTTTTTTCCACTTCAATCATCATTGTCTCAATCTCCTGCTCCGTGAAGTTCTTCTTCTTGGTTGTCTCCCTTTCTGCCATGTTGTAAAATTGGGTCGAGAAACAGGCGGTTTCTGAATATTTATAGTCATGACTTTCATACTGTAATTGCGTTTTCAGCCGCTGCATTTATCAACAGCGGCAGGTGTGTACGCTCAGATCTGGGCAGATCTCACAAGTTCATAAATCAAGTTGGATCTTGCGTATTTGGAATCTACAACCAAAAATTACACCCTTTTGTACGCGAGTTTCATAAATGAGGGCCATTGCGGGCTACTTTTTAATATGCGGGAAATGGCAGCCGGTAATGTAGCTCTGAAACAGTTGTTGTTTTGTGCTTTTCAATCGTTATTTCTTGATTTTTTTTCTCACTGTACTTACTGCAGTATAGTGTTCATGATTTTACACAGTGGGGGCGGGTCCCGGTGTTCTGCCGAGTTGTGCCGCTCTGCCGAGTTGTGACGCTTATGTAATGCTCAGCTGTTAATGATGTAATGCAAACCTGCGCATGCGCGTCTCACGGCAGCCGAAACAAACCAAGATGGCGGACAGAAAGTCCGAGAATTGCTTTAAAAGTTATAGAGTCAAAGTTTCGTGTAAAGTTTAGTTTAAGCAGTCAACTCTGCCTGTGAAACTACAATGCTAATGTTATTATAGCAGTCCTCGGCTGCGGACGCAGGCTGACTGTAGCAACTCCACAGCTTTGTTTTCTCTTCACCGAAGCTGAAAACTCACGTGAGTATGGCTCTCCGTTAGGACTGCTATCATAACATTAGCTTTGTGGTTTCACAAGCAGAGTTGACTGCTTATTTCGTTCGTAATAAGAATTAGCCAATGCTAACATATAGCATCTTCTTACCTCCGAAAACGTCTTTACAGGATGGTCCAAAAGTTGGCTCTTAGCCCAAAGCTCCGTTCCACATGTGTTTCAATTGTAACCCACATAAAATTCCGTGGTTAAATCATTTTAAATAATATGAGAGGATAAATAACATTTTGTGAGGTCACGTGATTTTTACCTGTGTGCACCCGGTTCCGGATTCTCTCAGCCAAAGTATTGCCGATACATGCTTCCTGCTCTCTCTCTCCGGCAGAGAGGTGGGAGAGGCAGCAGGACGGTCACAACAGGTTGGTCTCGCAAACTAAACTTTTTAAAGCTGGTTCATTAAGCCTAGCGCTAAACTTTGTCCACCTCAGGAAGCTCTAACCGCCGCACGCTTCGAGCATTGACGGGTTCTCGCTGCGCTGTGTTATTGAGTGGAAATTGGTGAGTGAATGTTTATTTTTTGTGTGTTGTTCATGTAGCACTGTTGTTTTAGCAATTGCTTGTTATTGTGATGAAATCTAGCTAGTAGGAATGTGATGACATGTGTATTTATTTGGTCCTATTTATTTAAACAGGCCAGGTTTGCCCTGTCGGGTACAAACGCGATGGCGAGCTAAGCCCAGAGCCGAAAGCACCACGAACTGACAGCGAGCTGGCTACGTTACTTCTACGGTCTGGTAGGAGAGCCGTTGTGGCCGTCTGCTCCCACCTTTTTCAGTCTTTGGTGAATGACGAGATGGACTATTAAGAACGCTGTGAACTATTGAACCTTGAATGAACTTTAGGAACTTTATAATGTGTTGGATCGTGAATTAACACAATTCATATGGACATTAACTTGTTTTGAAATGGACTTTTATCTTGGCCGACTGTGAACAACTGTCTGAATATACAAGTGGTTTTGTTACTGTATTTTTCCTGTTGCGAATGCATGTGCACTTAGAGTCTGCAGACTGTACATATTGTAAATACATATCTCACTGTACATAATATATTTCCACTTAATAATAAGGCTTATTGCCGCTAAACTGCAAACCGTGCGTTGTGCCTTTTACTGTCCCTGCACCTCCGAGCCGTACTTAGCTTCTGATCTAGCCCAACGTGATCCAATCTCTGTATATGCTACACAATGCTGAGGGGAGTGAATTTTTTTTGGACCAGTCTAGTTTACTCGCAGTGAATTTTTGAAGCCAATGAATGGAGCTCGTGCCGAATGACTCATGCACAGATGCGTTTTTTTTCACATTTTCCAGCCCCCTCGGCCATTTTGAATCACTCCACGAGAGCTCAATTTTTGGCCCATTAGTTAGAGCGGCGGAGATAGGCAAGACTACGTCCGTATACAGTCTATGGTTTTACACTGATCCAGACCAGAGCAGAGATGATGCACGGTCCAAACCGCAGATCAAGCGTAAATCCACTGGATCTACTAAAGAAGCCTTCAGAATCTGACTCTGAACCGGCGCAGACCAGGGCTCTCTCCAGCTCCACCTAGTGGCCACATCAGGTGCTGTTGATATAAAGTGCTGTTGTACTTTATATTATCCAATTATGCATTGGTAGTTCAAACTTTTTAAATGCAACCAGCAGTTAAGTAATGTTTCAAATGTTTTAAGAGAGCCGTCTTGAGACATGTGAGTTTTACCCTACTGATGATGTGTTGTTGCAATAGTAATCCTGCTCAATAGTAATCCTTGAGCAGGAAGAGTAATCCTTTATATAGTTATTGAGAGAAAACAATGTTGATGATCTGTAGTAAAAGCAGCAGCAGTCCAACGGTCATTATCTTCAATGACAGTGTCACTGAAAACTAAAGGAAAGTTTAAACCAAAAACATTACACCTACTTTCTAAATAAATCCTGGATTTTTGTCTCTCTTGGTACCTATAGCCAAAATGAGTACATTTGGCCAACACATCAGTTTGATATTAAACTGCCTGAAAGATACTCAAACAATAGCTTTATTTTGTATTGTGCAGCTCCTTGTAGAACATAGGAAAAATTCAATAATAGATCTCAAAAGGGTTGTGTGAGAAAACCAACCTACAGTCCTGACAGTAGTTCTCCCTGGAGCAACCGGCCATAAATACCCAAGAAAAGTAATTCTACAGAACTGAACTGATTTGTAAACTTGACTTTGTAGAAATAAAATAATAATCAACTGTATAAAATTTCTATTTCATTTGTGAATGTCCAATATAGGTTGAAAGATAGTGTGGGGAATGTTTGGGCTTGACCTTTTGGATAGAAATGCCATTCGCTCGGTTAGAAGAGCGCAAACACCACACTGGGAAATACTGTATGACCTTGACCTTTACATTTCAAAACTCCACATTTTGGAGACGTTATAAATTGGAAAGAAAACTTACACTTGTACATAAAGTCTGAATCAAGCCTCAATAAAAAGAGAAACATTATATTCATGAAGTTGTACACTGTACATTCATATTAAAAACATATTTCAAAAAATATAGATTTTTTTTTCAGCAGTTATCCCTCTCTAAGCTCGGGTCCTCTACCAGAGGCCTGGGAGCTTCAGGGTTCTGTGCAGTATCTTTGCTGTTCCTAGCACTGCACATTTCTGGACCGAGATTTCCGAGGTTGTTCCGGGGATCTTCTGTAACCACTCCTCCAGCTTCGGGGTCACTGCCCCGAGTTCACCATCACCACGGGCACTACTGTCACCTTTACCCTCCAGGCCCTCTCCAGCTCCGAACCTCTAAACCAGCCATTCCCAAAGTCAGTAACACCGTGGCCCCCTAAAAAAATCTGACGAGCCTGCGTTGCCCCCCGAAATAACCAAGAAGACAACGTTAAAAATAGGCTCTTCTCGTTAATTTATTTGGGGGAAATAGCCTCTGCTATAAACATTTATATGCCGCACCCCATTTTGTAAAACAAAAATTATTACAATTTGATTATTCAAGTCAAATAATGCACATAAAATATGAACAGATTAAGTAAAATGTCATTCAGGCCTTTCCAGCGCACAATGAACCCTGACTTGAGAACACATAAAAACACTCTCAAAATCAAACAGATAAAAAAGGCCAGCACAAATGCAAATGAATCAAGGAAAAATATTTGTTCAATATATTGATCAGCTCACCTGATGAGACGGATGGTGTTGCATAGCGGCTGCTAAAGCCCCAATATTGGGTTGAATGGTGGTCAGCTTTAAGCGGAGATCAGAGGCGACATCCTGTCTGTTCTTGTACTTGCACGACTAACACGACTAGGGCTGAAAATCCAGTCTCACAGAGATACGTGGTGGAAAATGGCATGAGGAAACAAATGGCTTTGACAGCCAACTGTGGATATTCTTTATAAACGCGTATCCAGAAACGCACCGAGTGTTTCTGTGTAAAGCCCAGTTTCAATGAGCTATCACAAGATAGCTCCCTGAGGCTGACCCGCTCTCTTGAAGAAAGTCCTGCTGTGTCCTGAGCCTTGTGTTGTCTTTTGCAGGGAAATACTTGCGCGCTGCAGGTGTGCGCTGACTGCGCTTGCCACCGACCTGGGCATCTCACTTTCTTCGGTGCGCAACAAGTCCGACAAGCTGTCCAGGGACTCAAAGTTATTTTGTCCAACTCTACAATCCCATATCTCAAACCTTTTAATTTTGTCCAACTCTACAATCCCATATCTCAAACTTTTTAATTGTGGCATCAATCTTATTCTGCACTTGAAACACAGTCACTGTTTTCCCCTGCAGTGACAGGTTGAGTCCATTTAAGTGTGCAAAACTGTCAGCCAAATAAGCCAACTTGCACAGCCATTCAAAGTCGCGGAATCGCTCGGCCAACTCAAAACGACTGTCTACAAAGAAGACTCTGACTTCATCGCGCAGTTCGTAAAGGCGTGTGACCACTTTGTCGTGTGAAAGCCACCGGACTTCTGTATGAAGGAGAAGCTGTCTGTGTTCGCTCCCCATCTCTGCGCACGGGATCCCAAACAAGCGGGATTGCAGGGGACAACTTTTGATGAAATTGACGGTTTTTACAGCTTCATTCAACACCTTATTTAAGTCTGCAGGCATAGTCTTTGTGGCCAGAGCCTCACGGTGGATGGGGCAGTGGACAGCTGTCAGCAGTGGGGCCACATCTTTCACTCGTTTAACTACTCCGGTTAGTCCCACCACGGCTCTGGCTCCATCTGTGCCCCACACTTTTCCCACACAGTCCCACACACTTTTCCCTGTCGATTTTATTTGAAACCATAAAATCATTGATCGCTTAAAATACGGCCTCTCCAGTCGTGTTTGATGGTAAGGGTTTGCAAAACAAAAAATCTTCATGTATGTCCCCATCATGTTCGTACCTCACAAAAGCAAGCAAATTAGCCAAGGCTGCTAAATCTGTGGATTTGTCGATTTGTATTGCATGAAAACGGCTTTCTTTGATTCTGGTGACAAACTGATTTAACACGTCTTTAGCCATGTCATCGATGCAGCTTTTTTTTCACCAATCACCACGTTCAACATTTCTTTAGCAACAGGTAGAATGAGGTCCTCTCCTATTGTGTGCGGTTTGGCAGTTTGCGCAATTAACTTTGACACTCTGTATGACGCCTCCACGGCCCTGGCATTCTCTCCCCCTGTCACACACGTTGTTTCAATAGCCTTCTTGCTTCGCTTATGATCTCGTAATTTGTTTTAAAAAACTCCCTTGGCTTGGATAAAAAATGTCCATGCTTGGTCTCCAAATGGCCACGAAGTTTACAGGGTTTCAGGGCTTCATTAGCGAGGACCTCTGAGCAGATGACACAGACGGGCCGTGGGTTGTCCTCGGGTCCCGTAGTGGTAAAACCGAGTGCCAAATACTCACTCAAGTATTTACGTCGTCTCCTTGATTTGTAATTTGAGTCTTGATTTCCATCTCGATCTTGATCTTGACTTAGTACATTAGCAGCCGGCCGAATTTTATTCAGCAGCCACCGATCCATGACAGCATATAAATTTCCCGCCGTAAACGCATTCCTCACCTATTATCCCCCCCTCCTATAAAAAATAGATATAGAACGTTCCGGCCTACGAGAGCAAAATCATTTAACATCGGACACAAATATTTTAATACTACAAACAAAATATTATTAATTTAACGTACAATAATGAAGAAACTTTTCTTTATGACCTCACACGACCCTCTTGCAATACAGAGACACTGCTCTAAACCCTCTATTTCTTTGGATGCTCATTCTCCACCTCCTTTGGAGAAGTTTCCCATTGTCACCGTGGGGTTTCCAGCTTATACTCTGCACAGATGTTTCCATAACATCTGTGCAGCACGGTGGCTGAGTGGATAGCACTCTCGCCTCTCAGCAAGAAGGTCCTGGGTTCGAATCCCGGTCGGACCAGGGCCTTTCTGAGTGGAGTTTGCATGTTCTCCCCGTGTCTGCGTAGGTTTCCTCCGGGTACTCCGGTTTCCCCTACCACTAAAAATATGTCCAATAGTTCTGGCATGTGCCTCCTGTACTGGCGACCCCGCTCCCATCTTTGTGTGGAGTGAGAGACAAATGCCCAAAATTAACAATTGTAAACCGCTTTGAGATCTGCAGTGAAAAGGCGGTATATAAATAAAAACTTACTTACTTACTTACATAAACTATGCCAGCCACTTGGTTTTGGCGTTCCATGTAGGCCTTCCCTGCCATCAGTGATGTGCGGTATTGATACAGGGGATCAATAAAGTATTTATCTATGTGTAAATCAACATGTGACGACCTGCCAGCATCTTGCACCCCCAAGTTGTGTTGGATTGTGTCAGGGGCCTCTTTGCACCCTGTTCCACCTCCTTTTTCTGGGAAGTGGCTGTGCTCCTCTCTCAGAGACACCAGTCATTGCACAATACTCTTATGTGCTGCTTCCATCTCCCATATGTTCTTCCAGAGCGGTTCAGTGTCCAGCCTTAGTGGGTCTGCTCCCCTGTTTTACCCTACGACTGAGTGTACACTTTCACAGGTTGTGTTGCGAACAGCCCGTTTACTTGTCTGGCTTCATTCTCTTAGTGTACTTCTGTAGACGGCTGGCCAGGGCTTGGAGCCTATGAATAAATATTGGGAGAATGTAAGCATAAGCGTAAGTTGTAATGAGTTAAATGTGACAGTTCAGAACTCATTTGTAGTAACACATTAAAATGCCAGCTAATATATCTGCATCTCTTTCTTTAGCGTAACAGATTGGACGGATTCAGCACAGACTGCTCTCTATGAAAAATCCTGATATTTGTGCGACGCCAAAGGACACCTTTTGTTGGTACGAAACCCGCTCTGAGTCACCCCCTGTGTTTCCAACTTCCAACATTTAAGAGCTTTTATTTGCAGATGAAAGCATGTTTACATTCAAATGAACAAAGGGAAAATCCGTGCATAATCACAACAGCGGACCCAAAGGGGCTCGATCAAGGGAAAACTGCTGTGGTGGAGCTTTTCCAAGTAAAAGCCGTAGGTAATCACACAGACACAAGCAGTGGAAAGTGTTTATTTTGTTGGTCATAAACTTTGCACTGAGCTTTTACACAAGCGGTCACCGAGTGCTTTGTCGGGAGATAAAACAAACTCCTTTGTGTCTTCCCTATAAACTGCAAGGGTTGTACTTTAAAAGCTGCATTTGTTTCATAGTTAATTCCACAGCACTTAATAGATGCATTTATCAGGTGTAATGAAGAGGAGTGGATTTGAAGGAATTCTGATGATCTATTCTCTCACTTGTGTTATTCTGCTGTAAACTGTCCTTAAAACATTATCTTCATTACAGCTGTGAGGTTCTGGACCAGAGCTTGTTCTTAATGGAAGCACAGGAAGTGCTTAACGCCTTTAGCACAGAGCAAGTAGTGGCAGAGAGTTTATAGGTTAGAGAGTGTCTGAGACGCAGGGCCACATAATATTGTGTTGTGCTACTGTTCTACTGTATTGCTTCATCTGCTTTGTGTGTGCTTCATTCTAACCCTTTGTCTGTTATTTTGCCGATTACAATAGTCTGTTTATACTTCTGCCATCTTATAATATCCTACTCCTGGAAACATTATGATAAACTGCACTGTTATAGAAGCAATTTTTTATTAATAATAATAGTAATAATAATGCATTGGTTTTATATAGCGCTTTTCTGGACACTCAAAGACGCTTCACATGTGTCATTATTCATTCACTCCATACACGGTGGTGATAAACTACTGCTGTAGCCACAGCTGCCCTGGGGCACACTGACAGAAGCGAGGCAACCAGTATGCGCCATCGGCCCCTCCGACCACCACCAACCATTCACACACACACACCAGACTCATTCTAGGCAATGGGGGTGAAGTGTCTGTCGTGTTAAAATCTCTCCACTGGCTTCCTGTGGAGTACAGAATAAAGTTTAAAATTCTTCTTTTAACATACAAAGCCATAAATGACTTGGCTCCCTCTTATCTTCAAGACATGTTAATGTCTTATCAACCAAGCCGAGCACTCCGCTCGCAAGATGCCAGACGTCTGGTGGTCCCTAAGGTTTCAAAAAGCACTGTCGGTAGTAGAGCATTTAGCTACCAAGCTCCTTCACCTTGGAATTAGCTCCCCAAGCACGTTAAGGAAGCAGAAACTGTCTCTACATTTAAGGTCAGGTTTAAAACACTCTTCTTCAATTTAGCATATGGTTAGGTTGTTTGTCCGGTCAGGTCTCGTCCGTTCTTGGAGTCTGCGTATGTGGGACGCGGTCCACTGCATCTTCAACCCTACGTTCTAGGCTAGGCTAAAACAGTCCTCTTTAGTTTAGCATATGGTCAGGAAGGTAAGACTCAGGGAAGGCTAAACTCCTCAGAGTGTCAGTCAAGCTGCATAGGGAGTCAGTTTGCTGGGAGAAGTATGGTAACTTGAGCACTATCCTCTCCTCCTTCCTACTTTATCTGTGTAGCATTATTAGGATTTTGACTGTAGTTAGTTCATTGCTATTCACCCGTTTTCCCATTGTCTGTTTCATGGTACAAAGAAGGTGACTTTTGAACCTGGCCTCCTCCATCTACACCTGCTGACTGCCCTGCCCAACCCGCCTGGGAGTGCTTCAGTCCTGCACCGGACCTGTCCACGCTCTGCGGCCGCTGGTCCACGTTCTGTAGCTTAGGTCCTGGATCTATAGCCCGTCCGTCCGAGTGGAGCGGATCCCTTTCTCAATATGTGGGTCTCCCCGAGGTTTCTCTTTTTTTTTCCCACTTGGTTTTTGTGAGTTTTTCCTTGTCGATGCAGGAGGGTCTGTTGGGCAGATATTGTCCAACAAAAAGGATGTGGTGATGATCCAGGACACTTTAACATTCTACAATATGTATGGACATTTATCAAAATGGGTTCCATATCCTTTTTGTGTCTTAACTGTTGATACTCTGATCTGTGTTGGTGATTTCAATGGTTTTGTTCAGTCCTCTGAGGTGCTGATGTGATTCAGGGCTATACAAGAATAAATTGCAGTGTATTGTATTGTATTGTACCAGCTGTTCACCGACTATAGCGTCTGAGCTATAGCGTTATTCAATTAACAACATTGTTAATCCCTCAATTGTGAATTGTATTTATTTCATTATTACTCAACACATATTTCCACTATAACATCACTTCAAGTTCTAAAACATGAATAGCTAAAGTAAAAGTGAAGGAAGTCGCTTTGCTTTTCTAGCTAACATTCAGAATTCCACTTTTAATTAGTTGCAAGAAATTCTAAATGCTTCCCTGCAGAGAAGAACAATGAATATTTGATAAAGCGACCATGAGCTTTGATTACAATTGTGACGAGTTCTTTTATGCAGTTTTTACTGATCAGAATGAGAAATGGAGATTATCATTGAAATTCTGTTTGTTGAGTCCAATGATCACATAAGAAGTCTTTGTGAAGCAGCAAGAGCCTGAAGGATTCTGAAGGAGCCTGGAGTTTGGTTCTTAAACATGTTTTATTCTTTATCTAGAATTTGAGATACTAAAAGGCAGCGCTCAGCCACTCTGCTCATTTGCTGCTCATTTCAACCGCTTGTATCCGTGATCTCGTCCTTACAGTCATTATCCAAAGCTTCAGAAATAATCCAAAGCTTCAGCAATAATCAAAACCACAAACAAAGAGATAACACACGTGGGTCTGCTCCTGCTTCAGTCTGAAGGCTGTCCAATCACAGATGTTGTGTGTTAGCGCCTAGTTACTGACACTGTGATTCACACATAAGCTGTACAAATGATCATGACATAAATAAACGGCAATATTCCACTTCCCAGATGTGATTTTGGACCAGAGACTTTCTCACAAGAAAAAAACCTCTGATGAGGCCACAGAGAGGGCTTCGATCCTGAACCAACAAAAGACACAATAAAGTCTATAATGAACATAAATGGAAAAACAGCAACATTTACTCAAACTCTCATTTCATGATCGCCATGCACATGCACGGTATGACAGAGGATTGGTGATGTCTTTCACACTGTGTGCTTAGCAGGACAGCCTCACACAAGATGGCCCCTCAGAGGATCAGAATTGTACTATGAGAAATGGAAACCCATGTATCCTTGAGCTGGGACCCCCGTGGCGAAGTGCTGGGACCCCTGTGGTGACCCAGTTTCTGTGGTGCAAACCTTCAATTACACAGATATAGAAATATAACATAATTCCCCACTCAAACCAGTTATTTTAATTATCACTGTACAAGTTTCACAATTTATGTTTGACACATGAAAATAGAACACGAATACTCGTGTTTGTGTTAAAAAACCAAACTGAAACAGAAAGTGATTCATAATTGAGTGTTTTCTGGAGGACACAGAGCCTTCTCCTTCTTACCGTGATGTTTTGCTGCAACGGTGGATAGAGCCCTCTGATTGGCTCATGGCGCTCACAGTAGAAGGATAGCGGCTGCTCGGGCAGACACCTGTGATCTGCCGTTTCTTGCACCGGAAATGAGCTTGTGACAGGATTACTTTTCCATTCAGACACTTTCATTATGAGCTCACAGATGAAGTCGTGCCAATGTCAAATACCATCATCCCGTACGATTTGAAGTCTTTAAACCTTTCCACTGAGGCCATATCCTACTCCTGTTTTTAGCTTGGTCAAAATTCAATCAATCAATCAATCAAATTTTATTTATGAAGCGCTTTTCATACAAAAGATGCAACACAAAGTGCTTTACAGTTTGGTTAAAAACAATCCCGCCGGCCCATGTCCCCTCCCCCCGACCACCCAACAGACCCATCACACACACACACACACACACACACACACACACACACACACACACACACACACACACACACACACACACACACACACACACACACACACACACACACACACACACACACACACACACACACACACACACACACACACACACAAGTAAAACAATGATGAGAGACTTGGCAGGGTTCGGATGCAACCAGTTGAAAAAGCGTCATCCTAGGAGCCGTCTGCACCAGGAGCAGAGAGCCGCCTGTAGCCACAGGGGACGACACAAGATCTAGAGGAGACCCGAAACCGAGGCCCCCACCAGGTCCAAGGGTCCGACCCCCACAGCCATGCCGACCACCGCTCCCAGTGCAGAGGGCTCCTCCAGAGGAAACACTGGGTACACTAAAAACAATACAATATGTAAAACACAAAAATGTGAAACTAAAATGAACTAACACACAATACATGAATAAAAGCAATAGCAATACAATAAATAATAGAGGATAAATAGAATATATAAAATGAAATAGTAAAAACTAATCAAAAGCTAATCTAAAAAGGTGCGTCTTGAGCCTGCTTTTAAAAATATGAACGTTCTCTGCGGCCCTGAGCTCCTCCGGCAGACTGTTCCAGAGACGGGGGCCGTAGTGCTGGAAAGATGCCTCGCCGTGAGTGTGTGTCCTGACTTTGGGGATGGTTAGGAGTCTGCTGCCGGAGGAGCGCAGGGGCCGGGAAGGTTCATAGGATAAAAGCAGTTCTGAAAGATAAGAAGGCCCAAGACCATTAAGACATTTAAAAACCATTAAAAGAACCTTAAAATCGATCCTGAAACACACGGGGAGCCAATGCAGCGATTTTAAAACCGGTGTAATGTGGTCCCGCCCCCTGGTCTTAGTCAGGACACGTGCGGCCGAGTTTTGAAGTAATTGTAAACCTGAAATGTTCTTTTTGGGAAGACCAGAGAGCAGGGCATTACAGTAGTCAATGCGACTGGTGATAAAAGCATGCATCAGCGTCTCCGTGTTGCCCCGAGAGAGAATGGGGCGGACTCTGGCGATGTTCTTTAGATGATAAAAACCTATTTTTGTGATGTTCTTGATGTGAGGAATAAAAGTCAGCTCAGAGTCAAAGATTACGCCCAGGTTTCTCACTTGTGATGATGGATTAAAAGAGTGTGATTGGAGTTTTGATAAAAGTTTCTCTCTCTGGGCCTCAGGACCGATGACTAAAACCTCAGTTTTGTCCTGGTTGAGCTGGAGAAAGTTTTCTGCCATCCAGGATTTCAGGTCTAAAATGCAGTTAAAAAGAGCATCCATTGGCCTGGTGTCATCAGGAGACATGGAGATGTACAGCTGAGTATCATCTGCATAACTGTGGAAGCTAATTCCATGTCTCCTGACGACACCGCCAAGAGGGAGCATGTACTGTACAGGTTAAAAAGGACTGGACCTAAAATGGAACCCTGGGGCACACCACATGTGATTTTATGGACCTGAGAGGAGCAGGTATCCAAACTTACCATGAAGGATCTGTCTGTTAAATAAGAAGTGAACCATTTGTGGACAGCACCAGAGAGGCCGAGGTGTTTCAGGCGGGATAAAAGAATGGTGTGGTCTACTGTATCAAAGGCAGCGCTTAGATCCAGTAGAACCAACACGGTCACCTTTTTAGAATCATAACTTAGTCTAAAATCATTTAAAATCTTTAAAAGAGCAGTCTCTGTGCTGTGGTTCACCCTAAAACCTGATTGAAATTTCTCTAAAATTTGTTGCTGATCTAAGAAGGCATTGAGCTGGGTAAAAACAAGTTTTTCTAAAATTTTGCTTAAAAATGGTAAGTTGGACACCGGTCTGTAGTTGTTAAAATCATTAAAATCTAAATTGCTCTTCTTCAGAAGGGGTCTCACCACAGCCGCTTTGAAGGCTGCAGGAAAGACCCCAGTCTGCAGAGAGCAATTCATCAGGTTTAAAAGCTCCTCTCTAAAAGATTCATAAAATGACTTAAAAAATGGAGTGGGGACTGGATCTAAAAGACATGTGGTGGGCCTCACTGAGGAGAAAACTTTATCAAGCATCTCAGCATCAACCAGGACAAAACTGTCCAGTGTTTCCTCTGGTGAAGACAAACAATCAGATGTGTTAAAAACAGTTGTGCGGTTGGATAAAATGTTACATCTGATTGTGTTTATCTTCCCCGTGAAGTGGGCTGCAAAATCCTCACAGAGGGAGTCTGTGGGGGTTAAAAGAGACATGCTAAAATCAGGGTTTAAAATGGTGTCGATGGTTGAAAAGAGGACCTTTGGGTTATTTTTATTTTGGGTGATTAGCTTTGCAAAGTATTTGTTCTTATGATTTCTAATTGTGTTATTGTATGCTTTTTGATTGCTTTTATATAGTTTGTAGTTGATTGTTATTTTATCTTTCCTCCACCTTCGTTTTGCCACCCTGCACTCTCGTTTCATTTTCCGTACTTCCTCATTTCTCCATGGGGGAACAGATTTTGTTTTTATGATTTTTGTTTTTAAAGGAGCGACTTGATCCAAAGCGGAACTAAGTCTACTGTTAAAATCATTTGCTATAAAATCACAGGGGGCAGGTAAAACAAAGTGGGGAGTGTTGTTTAGGATGTCGATAAAATTTGCAGCCACTTCAGGGGTTAGATGTCGCTTCCTCACGGTTCTCACAGAGGTCTCACGCTGAATAAAACCAGTGATGTTAAAAAACACACAGTAGTGGTCCGAGACAGCCAAGTCGACAACAGAGGACACATCCGCAGTCAGGCCATAAGTAATGACCAGGTCGAGGGTGCGTCCCCTGTTGTGTGTTGACTGTCTGACGTGTTGGGTAAAATCCATGTAATTAAGAACATCTAAGAAATCTAGGGTAAAATTGTCAGAGGGATTGTCAATGTGTATGTTAAAATCACCGGTTAAAATTATCATGTTGTAAGAATTGTGTAACTGTGATAAAAACGCTGAGAATTCATGAATAAAAAGGCTGCACTTTTTTGGTGGCCTATAAATAATTACTGTTAAAATTTTGGGGTTGCTAAAAACAAGAGAGTGATACTCAAAACTTGAGTATTGGTTAAAAACAATAGGTTTGGTGGCCAGGGCGTTACTGCATATTGAGGCTGTGCCGCCACCTCTCTTTCCTTCTCTTGTTTTAAAAGCAAAGCTAAAATCGGGAGGGGAAGCCTCTGTAAGAACAGCCGGAGCATCCGGACCCAGCCACGTCTCAGTTAAAAACATACCATCCAGTTCGTGTTCTAAAATCAAATCGTTTACAGTAAAAGTCTTATTTAAAAGAGAGCGTACATTTAAAAGAGCAAACCTGATGGTAGATGGGGGGTCATTTTTGTTTGTGGTGAGGGGAGAAGAAGATGTGGAGGAGCAAAGGGCAACAGGGATGAGGGTGTTGAGGGACGGTTTCCGGAGTATGGACGGTCTGTAGGGGCGGGGTCTGGACAGAACTGAAATTCCTTGCTGGAGGGGGGGGGGGCAGGGACTGATGTTAGAGTCCAGCGGGGCAGGAATGATGTGGGATGGAGTGGTGGATTGTCAGAGGTGCGGGGGACGGGATTGGACTGAGTGGGTGATGTTTGAAATCAGGTACCGGGTGCCGAGTTTATTGATATGGAGTCCATCGGGTGTGAAGAAGGGGTGGCGGTTCCAGAACAGATTAAAATTGTCAATAAAACCAAAGTTGTGCTGTTGTGATGAGTTTTGAAGCCAAGTGTTGAGTGATAGTATCCTGCTAAAACGTTCCACGCCCCGGTTCAAAGTGGGCAGAGGGCCAGAGATAAAAACACTTTTGCCGGATTTCAATAAAAGGTTAAAAAGGTCCTTAAAATGGAGTTTGGTGGTTTCAGTTTGGTGAAGTGAAGTGTCATTTGTACCAACATGAATTATGATCCGGGTTATTGTGGGGGGTGCTGTCTGTAGAAGTGCGGGTAGTTTCGTGAGGATGGTAGGGACAGTGGCTCCGGAAAAGCAGTGTGTGATGGCATTGAAGAACTTACAGTGTTTGATGATAGAGTCCCCCACCAGGAGTGTAGTTGGTGCAAACAGAGGCCGTGGAGGGGAGGGTGTGACTGGAGTAGGGCCCGGGGGAGAGCAGGGGACAGGAGAGCGTTGGGAGGTGCCCGGAGCAGAGCTGCTGCGAGCCCCGTGAGCCGCAGTGGAGCAGGAAGATGGAGCCGGAGACCGAGCCGGCGCCCCTGCAGCGGGGTCGGTGGTGGTGGTAGTGCGGGCGGTTGTGGGAGGGCCATGGACCGGGCGGAGAGATCCTCCAGCAGGCGAGACAGCCTCCGCGGGGGAGCTCCGCGCCGAAATTGAGCGCACACTGCAAAAAGTCCACTTAAAAAAAAAAGAAAAAAAAAAGCTAAAATAAGAAAATTAATACTTAAAATAAGCAAAATTATCTGCCAACAGAACAAGAAATTTTTACTTGGTAAGATTTTCAAAAATAAGAAAATAATACTAGCCCTGTATGACCCACAGCGATCTTGAAATTAGTATATTTAGACCAAAAATAAGCAATATTGTCTTTTTTCAAGCTAAAATGTTTAGAACATTTTTCTTAATATCAGAAATATTCACTTATTTTTGGCCTATTTAGAATTGATTACTCTAAATAAGAAAAAATAGCTTACTAAATAGAACTTGAAATAGGCACAGCTATTCTAAAAACAAGCACATTTCACCTAAATGTAATTATTTACAAGAAAAATATGCTTAAAATCAGAATTTAATTTAAGACTAAAAACCTTAAAACAAGAGTTATATAATAAAACAAAGAACATTATATCTTTCCACTCTTTTATTGTGCAAAATCAGTTTCAAGACCACAACCACAGCAAAAACCAATAGCCAATCTCTTGAACATACTACTTTGGTCAATCTCAATAATCGTCATGGGACTTTATAACCGAGAGGTTTACAGCCATTTCTTTGGTACAAACAGTACCTAGTTTGGGAGTTTGGACAATACAACGGAAGACTTTTTTGCGTAAAAGGAGACTTGATGAAGATGTATCTAATTTTAGGAATCAGCAAGATTTATTGAATTTATCATGAAAAAACAAAACTTAAACAAAAATTGAGATTGATCAATATGGGGAAATTACTTTTTTCCCAAAATCAACCAGCCCTAATTGAACAGGAGCCACATTTTAGGAGGGACTCAATGCTGCTG
Organism: Knipowitschia caucasica; assembly: GCA_964034765.1. Classification (NCBI taxonomy): domain Eukaryota; kingdom Metazoa; phylum Chordata; class Actinopteri; order Gobiiformes; family Gobiidae; genus Knipowitschia; species Knipowitschia caucasica. The sequence goes on from OZ035831.1 coordinate 9,496,162, forward strand.
AACTACTTAAAACTAAAACTGATGTTTGAATGGTCTTATTCATGAAACTTTCTCCATTCAGCCATAGCTTTTTTGTAGGAAGTAGTCATGTCCTTCTCATGAATGGCATCTAACAAAACGTCCGTCTGTAGCACAGACAGGAGGGTACCAATGCACTTAGGGTATGTGAGGTGAAAGGTGTAATAACAGCCAAGGAGATACATCACACTTTCACTGAGGTCTTCTTTGGGGAAAGTAAGCAGAGGAACTGTTCCAATGGCCAGGATGCAGTTTGTCTCACAGACAATCACCACAGGGCTGACCAAGGGTCTTGATTGAAGGTAAGTGTTGGGGTCCTCTGCTGACTAAAACAAAAAAGTAATTAAATCTTCACCCAAATACATAAGTTTGAACAAAGTACATGATAATAGAAACACTCCTTAACAACTGGGACAAACACATAGACAGAACGTAAACATAACAAAAAAATATATATATAATATTCTTACCGTCAAAATGTGAAACAAAGCATCACTTGGGTGTCCCAACCTCTTCGGCAGACCTACATGCGAAGGGAACATCTGAGGCAGTACTTTCAGGACAGCAAGTGCATTCTTTACTGTTTAAACAATAAGAATACATCAGAATCATTTTAGGCCTTTGTATGTGGGTAACAGCCGATAAATCATCCTTACCTTGGTCCTGCAATGGTGGCCCTATGAATTTTTTGAACACCCCATAAAACTGCGCCTGGTTAAAAAATCTCAGCCAACGTTTCTTCAGCTCCATTGTGAAGAAGGGGTTTCCTCTTGCAAGGATTCGGTGAAGTTCATCGATGATCTACAGTAACAGTGAGAGATTTAAAATAATACAAATAAATTAAGAGGCCTTTGCTCTAGTGAAATATACAAGTTAAGTGAGAAAAAAAATACTTACATGGCTAAGTTCTTTAAAACATGGATAAGCCTGCAGTATCTTCGTAGGCCTGTCCTGTTCCTTCATCACATCAGAGTCAATGAAAGCCCGTCTAGATTGGAACTCCAGTTCCAACAGCTGAGATACATCTTCCTTGTTTGGTTTGTTCTTAGTTTTGTACATATCCTGTAGAGTTTTATAGTGTCTTGCTTGGCTCTGTGGGCTCTCTGGGAATAGATAACAAACAAAAAGTATACAGAAAGTAAAAAAATACATTATATACAAATTAAAATATTTTCCAATAAGCATTAAGTAAATGTAAAAGTAAAGTAAATTCTAACCTACCACTCAAGAGATCCTCTTGGGAAGTAGATGGAGTTGACTTCTCTAGGATCACAGTGGAGGCAGAGGACGAGGCGACTGATGAGGCAGGTGAAGAGACTGAAGTAGGGGAGGAGAAAGGTTCATCACTCTCTTCGGTGCATGTCTCCTGGCTGCTCTGGAATTTTAGGCTTCGACGTCCTTTTCTTGATGGGGTTGCTCCTTGCTTCTTTTTTGGAGTTGTCACATTCTGAACCCTTTTCAACAACTGCTTCTTCAACATTTCCTTAAAAAACAAATCAATCAAAACAAAACCAATACCATTGGTAACAGATGAAAAAATCAAATCAATCAAAACAAAATGAGAGACTTACCCATTCAGGTGTACTGGGCGTAGACTTGTCTCGAAGCATTGGGTAGTATTCCACTAGACGTTTAGCCATGGCAGTCAGTTCACGGGGGCCTGGGTACTTAAAATCATCCTCGGACGCTCTTTTGATAGCAATCATGCTTGTAACTGTATTCCTAATGAGTCTACAGCGCAAGTCTTTTGGCATGGTGTAGTCATTGTCTTGTCCAGCACGCTGCTTTTCGAAGTAAGCACTTCTTGCTAGTTCTAGTTCTGTGTCAGTGTATATGACATACTCTGGACTAATGAGCCGCACCTTTTTAGTGGCACCAGAACAATCTTTATGTTTAGCTTTTGGAGAATTGAAGGGTGTTGGAGAGCAGATGTTGCTGTCAGAGGAGGAAGAAAGCAAAGGTGTAGGTGGGCTGTCAATACCAGAAGTGTCAAGGACTGGGCAATCGGATTTCTGACTCTGCAACATAAACACAACAGACATTTGGTCTCAGTTCTCATAGTTCGGGGCTAAACATTTTTACAAACAATAAATACAACTCACCTCCACATCACCATGAACAAGTTGCCAAATGTGTCTTCTTCTTAAAAAGTTTTCTGGTCCAGGAAACAGGTCTCGCAAATCCTCCTTAGTGAGGCTGGGCAACATGGTCATCTTCCAGCAGCTAATAAAAACAGATATTTTCATAAATATGGCAGTTATTACAGTTTAATATATTATTATTATTATTTATTAAAGTAAATAGTCCAATCAGTCGTATAAGTGCATTAACTCTTTTGATAGAAAAAGAAAAAAAATGTGTATACCTGTAGCACACTAACATGAAATAATTCACATTAATGACAAAACTAGGTAACAAATGTCAAGGGTAAACGCAAATTAGAAGTGGAAGTAGTCTGTTAACACACGCTAAGCGTTAGCTAGTTAGCATTTAGCATGTTGCTAAAAGATAATACGGTAAAAACATTTTACCTTTTAATACTGAGGCTGACACACTGTCAATCTCTGGATATGTTTCGCTCGCCCCATCGTCATCCATGTTGGCTCTCCGAGATATCCAGCAAACACCAAAGTAAAAAGTAGAAAGATAAAAACGATTTTTCTTTCTGAAAATTAACGGCTGCTTCTGTTTCACCGCCGAAAGAAGGGCGCCGCGCGGCGCTACGTAGTTTGCCGCCAATGTTGATGCATTGCGTCGGAAGATACCAATTCGGTGAGAGGGGGGAGTGTCAAGTCAATGTTATGTCGCCATTTAATCGCTAATACGATGTTAATTTTGGCCAAAAACACTTTTTTCTTTACGTAAAGTATGTTTGTATAATAATATGTGACTGACACTCGCATTACTAGTCTATCATGCGTCAAACGTGTATGTCAATATTTTACGCCCCCCTCCCTAAGATAAGAATGTACTTAACCAGCTTTGGGAAATGCGCGTTCGTTTGGAACTTATTGACATTGAGCTGAAGAAAACAATGGTCTGGCGCTGCTGCATTTGTGCAGTTTTTACAACTTTTTCATTGAAGCTCTTACTGAGCCATATCAATAGACAGCATAGCCGCAGTCCGGACTTTTGGCTGCTATGCGGTATCGACGGGTGCACGGAGGATTACAGGGTTTACAATTCATACTACCATCACATTAAAAGAAGACACCCGCCCGCAGTATTTACGTGATGGTATCCAGCCAACTGATGAAGGAACGGGAGGTCAAACGGCGGAGGGGCGAGACGCAGGTGCACAAACATCGGGGGAGAACAGCTCCAGTTTGCCGCTGCTGCAAGTAAGTTGTTTCTTTCGAAAGCTAGCGTTAGCTTGTTTTGTTGAGTTAATGAAAAGGGGCGCGATGCACAGTTTGTGTAAGAATGTGATTTTGCTGTCGCTGTGTTGTCTTTGACACACATTTTCTTCATTCCTCTTCCTTATTTGTAATCTGTCCATAATCCGATTTAACCTCTTAACCCCCACCTGAACAGAGCACATAATTTCCAGTTTGGTTTACCACAAATCTACATACTTCTTGAAGAAAGTGTTAACCTTTTAAGGATCACCCTCCCTGTACAGGGAGGATTCAGTTATTTTTCATTTAACAGCATCAGTATTAGAATTCACTTGTGTCAATATAGTCAAGCTATATCTCTTTTGAAAGCTTATTCCCACCTCTAAACGCGTATTATGTTCAAATGTTCAAATAAACATTAAATATAACCAAAATTAAGAATAAGTAGTCTAACTGTATATATATTTAAAATATATATTGTCCTTTCTTACCTTTTCGTGCTAATATTCTGGGGCAAATCACGTCTAATCCACACACGTGTGCTTACGTTTTGTTCTTTAGGGTCTAGAGAATAATTATATCCAGTTGTTTTTTCTTCAAAGTCATCCTAGTAGATATCCACTTGTAACAACATGTTTGAGTATTGAAAGTTGCACAAACAAAAACAAAACCTGTTCTTTGCGCACTGTATGAAGAGGACATTTTACTGTTTACCTAGCGTCACTGGGTATGTTCGTCTTCCTCACAGTCTTCCCTTCAAAACAAGCCCATTCCCGGACTTTTCAGTGCTATGGTTTGGAAGGTAGAGTAAGTTGAGTAAAACAAGCGCACCTAGCTTTAGCGCTCATTCACGTCTTGACTACCATTGTCCGATTTGGATGTCAATCAAATCATCTTGTAGCCAATAATCTCAGGTTTCAGGCGATGTGTCGGACTTCTAGCTTCCTCCCACTGTTCCCGTCATATTTGAATGCGTAAAAGGAAGACGGAGCCTTTTTCATGGAGAACACGCGCTATATCTATATAAATAATAGCTTTTCTGCAAACCTTTCAATAACTGGAAAAAATGCTATTTATAGCAAGAGTAATAGCCAAAAAAATATATAAATGGATTTTTGATGTAAAAACATTGATAATTTGCATGTAAAACACTTTGGCACAGTTGGCACAAAAATGGACCACTTGTGCCAAATGTGCCCATTAGTTACAAAAAAGCCCCCAGCATCAAAATAGTTCCACCTAAAGGTCTAAAATTTCATATAGGTGTTTCCAACACCACAAACATCTGCTCTGGTGAGTTTGAACATCATACCATAAAGTATGTCTTCAGGAGAACCTTTTGAAATTGCCTTTTATTTTTTTTGACAAAAAAAAACTAACTTTGACTCATGTTTGAGAAAGTGTAGTGCAGACTGTGTCCTTCCTAACAAACTGTAACATACATTTTCAGAAACTAGAAGGTTTTACCTTTCAAATGAGGCCTCATAACACAAAATCAGACACAAGATGTCCACACAATAAGCATTTCCATTTGGGTATCATAATTCGAGAAGGAGCAGGCGAAATTAGGTGATCCTTAAAGGGTTAAAAAAAAAAATAACGACAAAAAAGGCAATGAAAAAGCCACAATATAATGAACAAAAGCTCAACCAAAAATATGACAAAAAAGTGATGAAAAAAGATCAGTTCTGTCTTTGCTTTCAAATGAGGCTTTACTTGACCTAATAGTCTGTAAGCACCAGTTGAGAAGCTTTTAGACTTGGGTAAAGTCGGACTGGAGTCGCACTGGGTTTAGGTGGGATGTTCTCAAAATCCAAACACGCTGTTCCAATAAAAGTTTTTTGTTTTGTTTTTACATGCATCACACCCCTTCTTTCAGTTTAAAAAGAAAATATTATACTTTTAGAAATGCCATATCTCCCATTTTACTCTTTAAAAAAATATATCACTGACTTATTTAAGAATATTTTATTTGATGCTGTAAACTACTGCAATTTTATTTACTAGTATATTTATGTTTTTCAGACCACTACAGAGGACTTCGTACAGCCTGTCTCACCTCCAGCAGACCAACATACTATTGATCAACCATTTCAGACGCCTGACTCAAATGAAGAGGAGCCGGACACAGAACAAGATGGAACTATTCCTACTGCGGAAGTATGTCCTTGCATCATAGATGACTGTAAAAATGTATATCTCTAGAAACATAAGTCATGTTCTAAAATCATAAATCTACTTGATGCAATACTTTTAAGTGTAGTTCTATCATATTCCTTCTACTTTTATTTTTTTTAAATATCAATTGAGTAAAATAATTGGTTACTCTTCTAACATTGAGTAAAAGTATTATTCAAGTGAAACAATGATTATTTTGACATAGATTATTGGACCATTCCCGCACTTTCATTTGAAATATTTCTACATTTTCACATTTTGTGTTTTTTTTTTTAATTTTCAGTGAACATTGCTTTTACTTTAATACATATTATTCTGCCTAATGTACCAACTTTATATAGTTCTTTGTCTGCATGTACCTAATTAGACTTTTTTTCCCCCCAAGAATCTCAGAAGACATGCCACACTGTTTGTCATCAATACCAGGGCCAAGTCTAACATATCACAGGTAACTGTGTCAATTGCATTCTGTTGTACTTATATTTTTTTAACATAGCACAACCTGATAACAAATATATATTTTATCATTTTTCATGTTTCAGAAATCTGTGAACACCATTGTTGCTGGAGTACAGCAGTACCAGTCTTTTCTAATGGACCACCTCAAGAAGCAGATGGAGGATGTGCTAAAGAAACATTCTGGAAATGCCTCCGCAAGTCAACTGGAAAAGGATGCCCTGGATGTATTTGACCGGTTTGTTGATCCATTTGCTGAGGTGGCAACAACCTTTCGCCAGGACAGTATCATGAAGAAACAATTTGATTCTTTGGAAGCAGAGGAAATTCCTGTTGGTCAAATCCTGGGAAAAAAAGGTGCAGGCTACACTATCAAGAGCAAAGTGTTTTACTATGTGCCGTTAGTTGAAAGTCTGAAGCAGTTTCTTTCACATCCCCGGATTTGGTCAATTGTTGAGGTGGGCCCTAAAAAGTGCAATGAAGGATTTGTTTATGACATTATTGATGGTGAGCTTTTGAAGTCACATCCCGTATTTTCCACCAAACCAGATGCACTACAGATCATTCTGTACACTGATGAAATAGAGATTTGCAATCCACTCGGGTCCTGTGCTTCAAAAAACAAACTACTAATGGTGTACTACACATTAGGTAATATAAACCCAAAATACAGATCAAAACTGGCTGCCATCAGGCTTCTTGCCATGGCAAAATCTGCAGATCTTCGACAGCCTGGGGTGGACCCCATATTGAACAGAATTAAGGAGGACTTGGACAAGTTGCACAATGGTGTTGAAATTCACACAGTTAATGGAAAGAAAACAGTATATGGTGCGATGGTCTCACTCTGTGGAGATACACTTGCACAGCATGAAATGGCAGGTTTTAAAGAGGGGGTCGGCTTTGCCTTCAGTAAGTGTAGACACTGTGAGTGTTCCTTTCAGGACATGCAGTTCCAATTCTGTGAAGATGCATTTACTAAAAGATCTTTGGAGAGGCATGTGAGACAATGTGATGAGATTGAAAAGGCACAAACAGACCTGCTTCGCAACAGTCTAAAAACAACGTATGGAATTAACAGAAGGAGTAAGCTAGTGGAATTTCCCTATTTTGATATCATCCAACAAACACCACAGGACATTATGCATGTGATCCTGGAGGGCATCGCCCCACTTGAAGTAAAATGTGTTTTGAATAATCTCATTCAATCAGGACAGGTGGATCTGGACTCTGTGAATTCCGGTATACTTGGTTTTCCCTACTCCCCTCTAGACGTTAGAGATCGACCCACACCAATATCTGTTAACACATTAATGTCCAATGACAACAAGCTGAAACAGTCATCCGGTCAAATGCTTGTGATGTTACGGATTCTGCCATTTATTTTGCCAAGCCTGGATTTAACTGAAGAGGGTCAACTGATACTGGAGCTGATAGACATTGTACAGATTGCATTTGCTCCACTTCTTTCAATTGCGACCATCTCAAAGTTAAAAGTACTGATTGAAAATCATTTGAAACGTTGGAAAGAGCTCTTTCCTGACCGCAATGTAACACCTAAGCAACATTACATGATTCATTTACCATCACAGATACGATCACTTGGTCCAATGGTTAGACACATGTGCATGCGTTTTGAGTCAAAGCATGTCTTTTTCAAGCAAAAGGCTACAAAACAAAACTTTAAAAATATCTGCAAGTCTTTGATTAATCAAAACCAAATATATGAAAGCTGTCAAAATGTTGATCCCTCAGTGCACCCTGTTTTCTCAAATGACCGTGAGTTAGGACCAGTGTCGGAGGTTGGCAATGTGCAAATTCTCACTGAAAAGTTGAGAGTATCCTTGGGTCTCGTTGATGTACAGCACGCGGTGTCAGTGAAATGGATTGTCATTAACAGTAACAAATACATAAAACAAAAGTCTTTGGTCTTAGCTAAAGTACATAACCGCACTATCCCACAGTTTGGAAAGATCAAAAACATATTTATTGTCAATAGTACATGTGTTTGTTTTGAGTATCAGCTATGTCGGACTGTGTGCTTTGACAGACAGCACATGTGTTATCAGGTTGAAGTGCCACATAAGGATCAGGACACTGAGGTGGTGGAGGTGGAGAAGTTGGTGGATTACATGCCTTATTACATCTTAAACAATGGAAATCAAACTTATGTACTAATCAAATACTGTCTGACAGATGTTATGGAACTGCACTGCAACTGAATGGTTTCTTTCCATATACATTTGGCTGGCTGTAATATTATTAATGATGTATGAACATGCCCATCTGGTGATAATGATGTAATGATGAATGATGGAGCATGTAAGAGCAGTTTTGATTGTATGCCATGTGGACTAAATAAATTGCTTGGAGAGAATCTACATGACAGTTTTGTCTTCTGTTTTGATACTTATATTTTTCAATTTGTCTTATTACTCGATTATGCAAAATCTTAAAATAAGAACATTTTACTTAAAAAACTCCAGGTGCGGTCCTTTGATTATTGGTCAAACATCTTAAAATGTGTAAAATACTTGATTTAAGCCTAAATGTACTTATTACTAGCTTTTAATACTCAACAACAAGACTATTTCACCTCATAAGATAATTAAGTAATAATTTTCTTAAAACTAGCAAAATTATCTTGCCGGACAATTTCATTTTGAGCAAAAATAACTTGTCAGCAAAAAACAAGAATTTTTTTTCTTAAATTAAGAAATTATATCTTGCCTAGATTTCACTTTTTCCAGTGCAAAGACTCCCCCGCGGGCGAGGCAGCAACTACGGGAGGACTCTGCACCGTGCCAGAGCGCAGAGGCCCCCCCGCGGCCACCTCAGCGTAGGACCTGCTTCGTGTCCCGTCTCTGGGGATTCCCTCCGCGTCAGAGCGCACGGACCCTCCCACAGCAGGGACAGCGCTCCCGGGGGTATCCGGTGCCGCGTCGGGGCACAGAGATCCCCCCGGGGCTTCCCGCAGTTGGTCCTGCGTGACACCCGGAGAGCCCCGCGCTGTTTTAGAGCGTGGGAAGCTCCCCGAGCGTCTGCGCACAGCCTCCTCCACCAACCTGCGGCGAGAGGACACCGTGGATGTCGTGTGGCCTCCAGGCCTCTGCTCCGCGCCGCTCTGGGTATGGGCAGCAGGCTCCGGGACCGTAGAGGAGGGAAGAGCACCGGGAGGGACAGGAGCAACCGCAACCGGGGAGCATGATGAGGGGTGAGGACAGGCGATTGGATCCCAGAGTGCAGTGTCGTGGAGCTGTGATTGTCTGAGTACGGAGAGTGAGATTTGCTGTGACTGTTTGAATGATATGTCCATGAAATGTTCCAGAAGTTTCTCTTTATGTATGAGTTCAGTGGATAGTTCTGTGACAGTGCGCTGAAGTTCCTCGGGGGTCATGGTGTTTACTGGTTTTGATGGGAGGATTGAAGCAAGTTGTGATTTGTATATCTGTTTGTAAGAGTTCGCGGGGGGAGCATCGGTGTCCATGGTGATGTGTAGTGGTTACCGGTGAAAGGCTGATAGTCAGTCCTGTTAAAAGTGACAGTAATCGGGCTTAGCTCCACTGAAAAATAACATAAATTATGCTTAATGGCCAGTTTTTTTGCTTGATTGTATTTTGTCATGTAAGATTATTTTACCAGTTTCATAATCTTAGAGAAAAAAGTCTGAGCAGTGAGTTTTTAAGGCAAGGCAAGGCAAGTTTATTTATATAGCACAATTCATACACAAGGCAATTCAAAGTGCTGAACAAAACAAGAAAGCATTAAAATCATAAATAATCACAGAACATTAAAAAGAAAGATAAAGATATAAAATCCCTCAGTTGTATGCACAGCTAAACAGAACTGTTTTTAACCTGGTTTTAAACATTGTCAGAGAGGAGGCCTGTCTCACATCTTCAGGAAGATTGTTCCAGATTTTAACAGCATGAATCTGAAAAGCAGCCTCCCCATGTTTAGTTCTGACTCTGGGCACTAACAGGAGTCCAGTCCTTGTGCTCCTCAGAGTCCGGGCTGGTTCATATGGGACTAACATGTCACTAATATATTTTGGTGCGAGGCCATGGAGAGACTTGTACACAAGCAGAGCTGTTTTAAAGTCTATTCTCTGAGCCACAGGACGCCAGTGCAGAGACCTGAGGACTGGACTAATATGGTCGTACTTCCTGGTTCTAGTCAGGACTCGAGCTGCTGCATTTTGAATGTACTGCAGCTGTTTTACAGCCTGTTTGGACAGACCTGTGAGCAGGCCATTGCAGTAGTCTAACCTACTGGAGACAAATGCATGGATAAGAATCTCCAGGTCTGCTTTAGACACTATGTTTTTGATCCTGGCAATGTTTTTTAGGTGGTAAAAAGCAGCTGATGTTGAACGCCGGTCTCAGACAGAAGCCTCGGAGCTAACCGCCTTATCTCATCCACTTTGGCAGAGTGTACTGTGTTTAAGCTTGTTTTAAGTATTTTTTTCTTATTTCCAGACAACTTGTCATTTTGTTTTGATAAAATAAGTATCTTATGCTATATTTTACCTTTCTCAGAAATGTTTAAGAAATAAGTAAATAATACATGATATGTTTACACTGGAAAAAATGCCTTAAAAAAGAAATGAAAATAAGTAAAATACTGCTTAAAATATATGCCAAAAGAACAAGAACCATTTTGAGAAATGTTTTCTAAAAATATAGCATAACATATTTACATATATATATAAAATAAGTATTTTTTATCTTAAAACTAGTCAAATAATCTTACATGACGAACTAAATTCAAGCAAAAAAGATTCAGTGTAGAATCGAGTCGTTTGGGGCTTGCATTATTTTCTTATTTTCAGAAATCTTATCAAGTCATATTTTCTTGTTCTATTGGCAGATCATTTTTTTGTATTTTACTTATTTTCATCATGTTTCTCATTTTTTCAAGGGATTGTTTCCAGTTTTTTCCAAATATGTATTGTCTTTATTGAGTTTGTGGAAATAAATGAAATCATCACTAACGTTCTCAACAGTCTGGTCCTTCACTTTCATCGACAGAGTGTGGTCCCATTCTCGATTCTAAAACAAATAACTGTTTCCACAGACTTTCAAGCTGAAAAAAACAGCTGTGATCGCTGCAGAGCGTCCAAGGTGTTTTCTTGGTTTTCTTTTGTTCTCCAGACAAAAACTAAAAGTCTTGTAAAATGAATATTCCATATTTTGTAGAATAAAAATTTACATAAAAAATGATTGAAGTGAAGCACTGTGAATTGCCTTGAACACAAACTGTGCTGTATAAATAAATGATTGATTGATAAAGGAGATTAAAAATCAAAGCAACGGAAGAGCGCCAAGGAAAGTGATTGTACACTTCAGAAGCAGAAAAGCCTCCATATAAAAAACATGCCTCTAGGGTTTTCTTTCTGCCCCAAGCACACAGGAGAAACGTCAAACTCCACACACGGTGGCGCAGCGGTTGGAGAGGTGGTTGATTGATTTGTTTTGCGGTTTGCAGTAAAACCACATTGGAATACATTTGCAAAGTCCCCAGTGTGCACCAGACATTAATAAATAAGATTAAAAGTACAGGAATAAGACAAACACAATTGACTCTGTGAAATCGATCAAACTAAAACAGTTTCAGTACAAGTGCAAGATCTTTTAAGCCTAGCGTACATCGACAGAGTAACCGGAGACAACTAGTTGCAAGGCGGCTTTTGGCAACTGAGAGTAGATGATGGAGATGATCAGTTGCCGAAATCGGTCGATGTGAGCGCTCTTACAACTGGAGATAAACAGTCGATCTCCGGATTCAGTCAGTTGCCCGTGTTCTACTTTTCGGCAACTAGTTGTAGTTGTAGGATCCGGAGATCTGCTCCAACAACATGTGTTGAGAGTGTTATCATGTGACGTACTGTGCGCCCTCTACAGTTTATGTCAGAAAACACACTGTAGTTGAGGCCAGTTGCTGTCAATGTACGCGCTGTTATTCCCGAGACTGGTCTGCTACCAGGAGTTGCCCGTTTTAGTCAGATTGTCGATGTGTGCGGGGCAGCAACTCATAGGCGACGGATATAATCAGTTGCCAGTCCGATGTACGCTAGGCATTAAAGTGCTCTGTTTAAACCGATAACAGTTTGTGGAAAGAAGCTGTTTGCAAAGCAAGATGTCCTGCATCTCAGCAAACGATATCTTCTGCCAGGGGGAAGAAGCTGGAACATGGCTTTTCCAGGGCCCAAAAGAGTCATTGAATATTCTAAGAGCCCGTTATTAAGAAAATATATTAAAAACCTCCAGAACAGGCAGCTCACAGCTTCTCCCGTGTCTGTAAAGGTTTCCTCCGGCTGCTCCAGGTTCCCCTATCGCTAAAAACAGGTACAAAAGGTCTGAATGTAATGAGTGTGTTTGGCGTCTCGCTTCCGTCATCACAATGTGTGGAGAGAAAGGAAAATATCTGAACTCCAAAAATGATGCAAAGAGCTTTGGGGGCCTTGGTCTGTGAAATGTGCAAAATAAATAAACATTACTCACTAACTTACACAGACAGACCCAAGACGACATGTGATCAAACCCACGGCCGTAAGAGTGGACAGTGATTGACAAATGCGGAAGAAGCCAATTTGTGCTGCGGCAGACTTGAGCCAGACTTTATAGTGACTGAAGCCAGAGTTAGAGCAAAACTTTCCTTATGAGCACTTTCCCATTGGACTTATTTGAGCTAGTTTTGCTCTATCTATGGATCATCTATGGCCTGAGCAGTACCCACTAAGCCACCATGCCCCATACTTTTGGTCCCTGAAAAATTGAGTAGAACTGAACATGTGGAGCTTCTAAACCTCCTTGTTCCTTATTTTTTGGAAGAATAGAGCATTTTATTTGTGGTGGTTTTTAGTTTTTTTTTACACTAAAATCGGGTGGTGATTGTTACTAGTGGCTCAAACCAGGTTGAATTTGGGATCATTGAAAACAAATAGTTCATTTTGGGTTTGATTGTCATTTTATAACTGCTTTTTTGCCTGAAATGGAAAGTGGTAAATTTATTCATGTGACAAATGGACCTGACTGTACCTTTATCAATTTTCCCACTCCTCTCATTGTTTGATAATAATTGTTTGAATGAAGTGTTTTTGTTTATTTGAGTATATTCTGACTTCTTTAAAACAATATTTGCCAATGGGACAAAGCCATTTAGTCTTTTTTCAAGAACTTTTGCCATATTTTCTCATTCCAAGGGAGACATTTCTTGTATCTTTATAAAACAAAATAATCTCTTTTTATTCTTCGCCCATCAGCAGAAAATAAGAAAACATTTGACATTCGCAGATTGTAAATTATTTACAGACCAAAATAAAAGTTTAACACTTATATTGCTTAACCCTATTAACAAATAACAAAATAACAATCTTACTTATAACAAATGTAACAAAATGACAATGCAGATCCACAGAGATTACAGTATTTACAAATACAACTTTCACTGTAAGAAAAAATAATCAAAAAAAAATATTCCTTGTAATTACATTATATACATAAACACAGAATGACTAGATTTTTTTCCCGTCTTCCTTTTATGTAAATAATATATATCATACATACATACACCTGTACCCGCATACACACATTCACATATGCACACATGTATACAGTGCACACACAATGTATATACACATAAATACACCGATATTAATACTATATAATACATTATTTATTATTAGTTTCAATATATATCTCTTCTTTTTATTTGATTAGATATTGAGACTATTTAAATAATATATAATAAAGAAATAATGTTGCTTATTCCGTTACATCAAAATATGCTCACATTTTTTGATTCATTTTACCAAATATGAGCATTTTTTTTACTTATTTTATTTTTGGACCCTGCAAAATTGGGAAGAGTAATAACTTGTAATCCCTACACGGTTCATTGAAAGGAATTAAAGGTGAGTTAAAGTAAATTTTCTCAGCAGGGGCCGAGAGGATGGTGACTGTGGGACTTCTTTCCAAAAGTGTTTTAACGGGGTGCAGTGTGAACCCCATTTTGGATAATCTTTCCCCAGTGTAGTGTGCTCTGTGAACTATCTTGTACTGTATTAAAGGAGCTATGCCCGTTTCTGCATGGTTTTATCAGTTTGATTGTTTAGCACCGCCCCCAACTCGCGCACAGGCTTCTCATTTTGTGAATCCCTCCTTTACGCTCTCCTCCCACGAAGCCATCTTGTGTTGTTTGTATATCCATAATCAGATCCTCTGCAGGTGTGTCCTATAATGTGCAATTCATGATAATAGCTTGTTCTGGGTTTGCCGCGATTGTTTTTTTTTTATCATTATCATTATTTTTTTCATGAAAACGTTAACAAACAATTCTGAAAACCTCCGTGCATGTGTATTAATAATGTATATGTATAATGTGTTCTCTGATTAACATTTAAAAGTGTTGCGGAAATGTAGGTGTAGACCAATCAGAAAGGAAGGGGGAGGGAGCTTGTGCGGTTTTTTTCAAATCAAGTACCTCTCTGTCTCTCTTTCTGACAAACTGCAGACAATCACTTTAATACAACTTATAGTTAGTAATACGCATTTTTATGAACTTATAAGAAAATAAATCACGTATAGCTCCTTTACCTAAAGGTTTGCATTTTTTGTCATGAAATAAAGGTTTTTGTAGATTAGACTCCAGAAGTCGGCCTCAGACACAATCGAGAGGTCTCTTACCCAATTGGATGTTGGTTTACATATTGCTTGAAGTGGTTTCTGTATTTTTTTGTATGTTTTAGAGAGTCGTTTTTTTTCGTAAAAAAGAAATATTGATTAACTGTGATTTCACTTTGGAGAGACCCAAGAGGGAAAATGCAGTTAGAAGTTTATTGATTGAGCATGTTTGGCGCCCTAGGCCCGGGAGAGATGCTGATGAGTGCGGCGCTTGCTCGCGCGCATAATCCCCCCCGGGGCCTAGGCACTGGTGACGGCAGAGGCAGCAGGCGAGCACGCTCTGAAGAGAGAAGGAGGAGGTGGGGCGGCGGAGGCTTTGCAGACTTCAGAAGGCCGGGAAGTGGGCGTCTCCGGCTTTTAACTTGCTGTCCTGGTGGTTATTGGTGGATTGGATGTGGGCGTTTTGCTGGTGTAATGAGTAGAGGATGAGCAGGCTTGTAGCAGCGGCCGGGTCTACCACAGTGAATTTTATTCGCGCATAATCCCCAAAAACGGGCAGAGTTATCATTGCGCGCCGGGACGTGAGCGCTCGCTTCACGATCAACCGGACGCTGCCTGGGACGTGAGCGCTCGCATCACGATCGATACCAGACGCTGTAGCAGAGTTGTCTTTGAGCGCCGGGACGTGAGCGCTCGCATCACAATCAACCGGACGCTGCAACAGAGTTATCTTTGAGAAAAGTGCGTGCCGCCACCAGAATCTTATTGGATCACTTACTTTGCTTTGTATTGCTTTGCTGGGAGCTTACGAAGAAGCCAGTAGCCGTTGTGCAGCCAGGATGGCGGACGCGTCTGGCCTGATGTAGGCGGAGAAGGCCGAAGAGGAACAGCGCCCCAGCTGTTGCAGAGAGGTGTGGGGGAGCCCCAGCGAGGCCGCGCGCGTGGCGGCGCCTATCCTGAAGGAGTGAGCTGTGTAGAGCTGGGGAGACAATTTACAGAGGAGCAGTAGGGATCTTAGTTGAGCTCTGAACCAGGTTGCTGTCATGGGAAGAATGTCTGGAGTGAGAAATAGAGGTCCGTTAAACTCTCCTTTTTGCAGCGGAGGCGAGTGTAACGCATCATGGATTTGTAGGGGCAGAGAGATGTGTCCGAGCGAGCTATTACTTTATTGCAGGCTCTTTTGATTTTTGAATGTTTGAAATGAAGGTTGAAATGGTCAGGGGACATTATGTTGGGTGAAAAAGAGCGACCTTTGTGTAATGCTTCCACTACATCGAGATTATCACACATGACAGAGATCCTCTTTCTCTGCCACGTGTGATTCCACAGCGCGCAGGCCACGACCACTGGGAATATTTCGTGTAGGGCAGAGGAGATGCTCCGGTGGAAAGTAGCGGCCACGGCCAGGCAAACCAATGGTCCTGGAAGAACCCCCAAAACCCACGGAAGGGGCAGCGTCCGTGTAGAAGCGGAGACCTGTAGGGGCAGAGACATGTTGGAGAGGGCCATTGATGATGCAGGCGCCCTTACGCTTAGAATCTTGGGTTGGAGAGTAGATAATCAGGATAGTAGGATGGTCGGGAAAGCCGTGTCTCGGACCGCATGAAGGTTGAGTGAGCAGTAGTGAAACGCTTATGCAGAGAAGCCATAGAAGGCGAGCAGGAAGATGCTGCGAGGAGGGCAGACATGTACTTGGAAGATGAGCCGGAGTTCAGTGCCGCTGCAGGATGGGCAGCATGATGGGGAGCCTGCGATCAGAAGAGTGAAGAATACAGGTATGGATGCGTTTGATTAGGAGTCCGATTGACGGCTCAGCGCAGCTACTTGGCCAGCTGCATCTGATAGAATCAGAAGATTAAGTAGAGAGATGAAGCATGACCGCCGAAGCGACCCTGGGAGCATAGGTGCGAGTCCAGCGCAGCGCGGCATACTCAGCCGGGCTGCGTCCATTAGAAGCAGGATAAGCTTAGCAGTAGCAGCAGTAGTATGAAGCAGCAGAAGCAGCATTAGCAGGAGCAGTAGCACCACAATGCGATTCAACGAACAACAGACGTGTCACGCCAGCGTGCGCCGCTTGTCTCCGTGAGCCAGGTTACATACGTGTCTGAAAGAGCCGAGCCGTAGAGACAGGTGCAGCCTGGGAGCCCGCGGAGCGGCAGCGGCAGGAACAGCAGCAGCGGCAATGTAGTAGCAGGAGCAGCAGGAGCAGGCAGCAGGGACAGGCAGCAGCAGGAGCGGCAGCAGGAACAGGCAGCAGCAGGAGCGGCAGCAGGAGCGGCAGCAGGAGCGGCAGCAGGAACAGGCAGCAGCGGGAACAGGCAGCAGCGGGATCAGGCATCAGTAGGAACGGCAGCAGGGACCGCAGCAGCGGCGGTCAGAGAACCATGCCCATGGTTGTTTAAGAGCCTGAGGAAATAAATCAACCCGAATCCGAAACATTCCCATGCGAATAACAGATGTCCCCTGGAGCCATCTTGCTGCTTTGGTTATGGCAGATACGCATGAACGATCACTTTTCCATGCGTTCATTAGCTCCAACTCCACTTCAAACCCATTGCAGATTCACATTGGGCCCTTTTTCTTTCTGCTGCACTTTCAAAATGCAACAACTGCAGTTTAGTTACCCAATTTAATACTAGTGACCTAGCTATTTAAATGCATGGCCCCTCCTTCCTCCTGCAGATAGACGAATTTAAATACATTCATTTAACAATAGTGACCTGCGAGTAATGAGATTAATGCTGTAAAGATGGCGCCGTGGCAAGAGTTCTGGTGTGTGCCGTCTGGAGCACAATGGGGTAGTCTTTGCACATTTTTTCCAACGTGGTTTTACTGCAAGTGGCAGAACATGAATCTGAATTAATGCACATTGCTCCTCTTATATCCCTCAGACAATAGAGATTGATGCCATTTAAGATGCATTGCCCCTCAGTTAGCTCAAACACGTGTGAAAACGGAGCCTGCAGACCAAGCACGGGGCGAAAACTGACGTGCACAGGGAAAAAACCAGCCGCCGTCCGCGGTCGGCACACTCACTGTACTCACATGCCAGGAGACTTGGGAAAAGCAACGGGACAACGCGGCACGCCGACGGAGGCAGGGACAGCAACGGCACCGCCAGACCGTCTGCGCGCGGCAGCAGACCACGAGGAACGAGCAGCACAAAACCCGCGTAGGCGCCCCGCGGAGCAGCCCGCAGAAGAGCCCGCAGAGGAGGAGAGCAGTGGAGACACGCGAACCACAGCAGGTGCAGGGACGCGGAGGAGGAGCAGACCACGAGCAGCCAGACTGAGGACAGCCGGGCCACGCGCACGAGCAACACGTGAGCAGAAGCGACCCCTCCAGAACAACGCATGCATTTGCGAACAGGTGCGTTAGCGACATGCACCTTGCAGGCTTCAGAAGTTTGCAGACTTCAGAAGGCCGGGAAGTGGGCGTCTCCGGCTTTTAACTTGCTGTCCTGGTGGTTATTGGTGGATTGGATGTGGGCGTTTTGCTGGTGTAATGAGTAGAGGATGAGCAGGCTTGTAGCAGCGGCCGGGTCTACCACAGTGAATTTTCGCGAAGAGCTCCATATTACTGATGGGGGTTGTACGTTTTCCGTTCTTATGTTTATTGTCGATGTTACTGTGGATTTAAGCTGGAGATATTTCAGACATTGATTGGTCCCGATGCTGAACTCCTGGGCTCGGAGAGGAAATGGAATACAAGTATTGTATTTGAAAGTATGGTTTAAGTGAGTGATACCCTTGTCAGCCCATGTGCAAAAGTGAAGTGTTTTTTTATGACTTAGAAAATCCATGTTATTCCAAAGTGGGGAGAAAAAGGGTTTCCAGCAGGCTAGGGTTAGGATTAGGGTTAGGTGAGGGCAGAGCAGACAATCAACATAGAGGAACGTAAAGTCAAACTAAAAAAAAACTACAGAACGGAAGTCAAAATAACACAAAATCCACACCATGACAGATCATTCAAAATAGTTGGTATAATTTGGGTAGGATTGTCATTTCAATCTGCTATTCTGCCTTAAATTAGAAAGTGGTAAATTGATCCAGCGTAGGAGGTCATCTTCTATCATTTTTAATAAAGGTTTGAAGTGAAGAGCTCTCAGCTATGACTGCCTGTTTCATTTTTAAACCCATTGTGGTTATGTCTATGTGACAAATGGACCCGACTCTCTATCTTTATCAATTTGCCCTTTCCTCTTCTTCTATTCTTCATGATGAAAATGATAAAATAGGAGATAATAATTGTTTGAATGGTGTTTTTTTTTTCTATCTTAATATGAGCACATTCTGACTTCCTTATAACAAGATTCTCAAATGGGACAAAGCCATTATTTCAAAATCGGTTGCTTTATTTTCTCAGATTATTTAGCTTGTTCCATTGGCAAACTTTGTTTTAACACTTGTGCTCCCCTCAAGTCAAAATTACCCACCACAGATGAATAAAAGTAGATGAAAAATAGGATGAAATAGGGCGACAGTGGCTCAGTTGGTAGAGCATTTGCCTTTAGGCCTGAAGGTCGTGAGTTTGAGCCCACCACAAGACCTTCTGCTGTCTGCTGTCATTGTGTCCTTGTGCAAGACTCTTAACCCACTTTGCCTGAAGCTCCCACTGAAAGATCAAGGCTCCTGTGGACTCAGCACCTGCAGGAGGATCAGTGAGAGGCTGGCACGGTGGCTGAGTGGATCTGGGTTCGAATCCCGGTTGGACCACCTTTCTGAGTGGAGTTTGCATGTTCTCCCCGTGTCTGCGTAGGTTTCCTCCGGGTGCTCCGGTTTCCCCTACCACTAAAAATATGTACAATAGGTCTGGCATGTGCCTCCTGTACTGGCACCCCCACTCCCAAAAAATCACAATTGTAAACCGCTTTGAGACTCCGATGTGCAGTGAAAAGGTGGTATATAAATAAAGATTACTACTACTGGTGCTCTGTGGACTAGGTGCAGTTCTGACTGCCACCCCCCCAACCCAGAAATGGATTAAGGGGAAAAAAATGAATGGATGGAAGGAAAAAAATGTTGTATTTAGGGTGCTATAGAAATATTTGTTGTAAAGCAATCTGAATTAACACTAAATAGTTATGAGTGTAAGTTAATAACTCTGGATTCAGATACAGGCCATAGTGCTCTGTTGGCAGCAGGTCAGTGATAGATGCTGCATCATGTCTTTGACCTGGGTCATAGAACAATATGTTCAGTTCAAAAGCAGATTGTTACATATATCAGAGTTGTATCAGCGTTAGGACGCGTAAAGAGAAGCCTTGAGCAAAACATATCAATGTTGACTTCATTTATGTAATATCTAGAGTAGATATGTGTTTGTTTACTCTGGTCTATTTAATGTACAGTCATTTCCTCAATCGTGGCAGTCGATTTCGGACGGCTGCTCGGTGGTATTGGTTCTGTTATTCATTGTAATTGTGCACATTTACTAATGAATAAACTCACACTTTGTTTGGAATTACAGCTCTGAGTTGTTTACATTATTTTACTCTCGTTATGTGCAGAATTTCCACAACAAGGGTATTTTTTAAATCACTATAGCAGATAAATATCACCCAAGGATAGCACAGGGTTAAGACAGTCAAAATATGCTCACATTTATTATACATTTTGCCAAATTTGAGCATTTTTGACATATTTATCACTGTTTTCCTTGTGTACTTTTAGATCGTTCTTTCCAAGTGATGGCAAAGTCTTCTGACAAAAGCTGCAAACATCATGCCACTCCATAATTCCCTTTTGTTGATCTGTCTGGTGCTGAGTGTGAGGGCTATCATCATTAGTGTAAATGAGTGAGGGTGTGGGGAGGGGGCCAGCAGCATGTCGCCTGTACCGTGGCCCCGCTCCTGTGCGAGGCCTGTGTGTGTCTGATGACTGAACGAGAGTAGTGATTGCTCATTACATCTGTTAATTGGGACACAATCATCTCTGGGTGATTGGGGCGACAAGAGGAAGGGCAGTGGGAGGCTCAAAGTTTCCAAAGCAAAACAAAAGAGACGAGTCCATCAAACGCAGGAGACTTGAAAGATAGTTCTCTGTGATACTGTCCTGCCCTCTACTGGACAAAACAGGAACACTTTTAACCAGGAATGTGTCTTCTTTCTGTTTAGTTGTGTGTTTGTGTGTTAGTTGATGCAGATTTCAGTAACAATACCTTCTCATACTTTTTCAAACTCAATAACATAATAATATGGAGAATTTTGCCACTATGCCTGCCACAGGGACTGTTGGGATGCTTGTTCATTTCTGATTAGAAACAAGTAAAATCTCGGTACAATTTATTTATGAATTAATGCATTTTTATTTATTTTTTATGAGAAAAACAAAAGAAAAGCAGTGTAATTATACATTGATTAAGCAAAATTAATAAACCGTTGATGTCCAAAATATGAGTGGGAAGAAGTTAAAGTAGCAGTATGTAATATTTGTATGTCAAGTCATCATTAAATGGCCCCCATATTTCAAAAGGCGTTATTAAATCATGCTCTTTTCGAATACATTTTAAACTGATAACAGTAGTTCAGCCGAGATATTTGATTATCAAAATTAGTTTTACGACCCGTAAAAGTTGTTATTGTTTTGATTTTGATGTCCTACCGTCCGCTGTTTCGCCAATCAGGAAGTGTCGTGTAAGTCCGTGATCGGGTTGCCAGAACTCCGCGCGGCTCACTAATCTCAGTGGTAAAATAACATGTGGCGCAGAACTAAAAAAGGTTTTGTTATGACTCTCAAATCATTAATGACAAAACAAAGACTAAAACGAGGATTTATATCGGGACGCCTTTGAACAATTGAGACAGCTGATAAAAGTTTACGTGTGATGCAAAATGTCCTGCTTTCACTCCGTTCTTCAGAGCATTTATGACCGCGTGAATCGGTGGTATAGTGGTCTAAACTGTGCGCTTACGATGCAGGAACCCGGGTTCGTCTCCGGGCAGAGTCTTTTTGTATTTATTGCATGTTATCACATTCTATGACAGATTGCTCTAAAAACGTTAAAAGACGAAGGTCAAGACGTTTTTTTGCAGATTATAGCTTAATTGTAAAAAGAATCATTTGAGACCACATGTACCCCAATGAAAATAATGTTAGTCTCTTTTTGATGTAGGACTTATACATGTTTGTCTAAAAAATAGGGAATAAATAAAATGTAAAGGTGATATCCTCTGGAGCAAACCCTGATGTTGATACGCTGATATAAGATATAAGTTCCTCTTCCCACTCCTATTTTGGACATCAATTGCTTATTTATTTTGGATAATCTATAATTACATTGCTTTTATTTTGTTTTGTGTTTTTTTATCTCATGTCCACATAGAATAAAATAAAAATGTGAATGAAGACAGACAAATAACTGATAAAATAATTCCCTGTGTTTGCTGCTGGATTTGGTGTGTAACTGGCAACCTGAGTCAGGGAAAGTGGGAGAGGACGACAAAATATTGACTGTGACTGCATTACCACTTTTGGCCAGATTTTTACATATTGTTCCTTCAACATTTACTAAAAATAACATGCTTATTTTTTGTCATGTAAGATTATTTGACTAGTTTTAAGATAATAATACTTCATAATCTTAGAGGAAAAAAGTCTGAGCACTGAGTTTTTAAGCTTGTTTTAAGTATTTTATTCTTATTTCCAGAAAACTTTTCTTGTTTAGATAAAATAGCAAAACATATTTATTTTAAGAAAATATTTCTCAAACATTTATGTTTTTTTAATTGAGTGAAGTCATTTGGGGCAAGTATTATTTTCTTATTGTCAAGTCATATATTCTTTTTTTATTGGCGGATAATTTTAAGCAGTATTTTACTTATTTTCATATATTTTTTTCTATATTCTTTTTAAAAGGAGTTTTTCCAGTGAAGCTGTCACATCCCTAAACTATCACTGCATTCCAACGCAAACCCTGACGTGACAATCAGAGCCTGGTCACATGACAGAACTCGTGAGATCAGGTTAGGGAGAGTTTGTTAGTGCAAAGGGCAGAACGAGTGAATGCACTGCAAAAAAAAGGATTAAATATACGGTATTCCTTGAAGGGAGTGGTTTTTATCTTAATTTGAGCACAATCTGACTGACTTAAAACAAGATTTTCCAATACCATTTCTTGTATATTTGTCAGTGTGCTCAAATTAACAAGCATTTTTCCAAATTTGACAATTTTTTAAACTTATTTCTCATCCCTTTTGGCCTTGTAGCATATCCCTCTTCTCAGAAAGAAGGGCCTGGATTTGAATCCCATTCGGAACAGGGCCTTTCTAAGTGGAGTTTGCATGTTCTCCCCATGTTCCCGACCACTGTTACTACGGCCACTACTGCTCCTACAGTATTGCTGGATGGTCAAATGCAGAGGACAAAGTTCCCGTGGGTTTCACAACTTAAATGTTACCCCGATAAATGCGGGACTATTGTATGTATCATATGTCAAGCCCCAACAATAGGTCCTGATAATAATAAAATCAGATTATTTTATTCTAAAAATAATAATAATAATAATACCACATAATAGCAGACATGAGAGTTCATCATTCAAAAACTAAAAAATAGTTTTTTTAACAACAGCAAACTGTGTGATGTCATAAAGACGTCATACTATTACAGAACAGAGACAGAAGGGCCGTAGTTACATGTTTATGGTTCCTGATATTAGCATGGATGGATCTAAAAACAATTCCAGGTTTGTTATAGATGAGGGGACAATGTTTGCACATGGTTAAAAGGTCAAAAAGCTTTTAGCCATGAGCAGAAAACGTCATGAACATTGTGTAAGGATTGTTTCATTTCACTGAAGCCGGTTAGGATCATGTGAGATCATTCTGGGAAACAGAACAGGAGTGGAATTATGTTTGTAGTTTAGATGTCAGTGAAAAATAGCATTCGACTAACAAGAAAAGTCTCCAAAAATGTGTCTGTTCTGCTACGGACACACTGCAGACCTCGGTGCTCTGGCTGAACCACAACCAGAGATGGAGAAAGCTAAGCACTGGAGAGGCTCAAAATGTGTTCTGAATAATGGTAAAGTAGGCACGATTCATTTAAAGAGCGACTAAACACCAAATCAACTGTTTTTAACTCATAAACTGCATAAATATGTTTATTGTAGTGCTCTCTAATCCTGGTCATTTTTTTTTGACATTTTAGTGCATATTAGATAAAATCTCACTTTTGAGCATAAACTGTATATATTAACGGACGTAGTCACGCCTATCTCCGCCGTTCTAACTATTGGGCCAAAAATTGGGCTTTCATGGAGTGATTCAAAATGGCCGCGGGGGCTGAAAAACATTTGCGCATGGGTCAGCCGGCACAAGCCACATTAATTTAAAACGAGTGATTTCAACAATTTACAGCGAGTAAACTAGACTGGTCCAAAAAACATACACTTACACCGTATATACTAATACTTACACCATACATACTTACACCGTATACACTTACACCGTATACACTTACACCATACATACTTACACCGTATACACTTACACCGTATACACTTACACCATACATACTTACACCGTATACACTTACACCATACATACTTACACCGTATACACTTACACCTGAACCTGCTGCAGAGCATCAGTGAGCTACTGGACAGTCTGTGGTAGAGATAAAGATCTAATTTGTATGTTTCCACTGGGGTCTGAGTCGTGTCAGAATAGAATTCTTTCCTCTTGCCTTTTAAAAAGACATCCGATGGGTTTCATCTGAATATTGAGGTGAACCACACCAGGAGAAAAAGCAAATATGATTTATTTACAAAGGAATTTGCAGGTAATTGTCCTTTATTACTGCTGATCTAGTCTCTGCCAGTATTGAGCCTTCCATTATCACTCATTGCGACTGGAAAAGTGGTGGAGGGATTTGAGTAAAGAAAGTAGTAAGTCCCGAACGATCCTGAGGCTTTGTGCCCATCTTAGATGGGCACTTCCATGAAAAACAGGTCCCAGTTGACGGATCAGACCAAGAGAGGTTCAGAAGTTTCTTATGAGAAATCAAATGTGTTTAGACATCAACACATTAACTTATGAGTAACTTGATTAATATTTATTATTTTATGATGTATAGCAGCCGGTTCAGGTGATAGGTGTTCAGTGTCATTCTGCCTCCAGTGGGTGCCAGGGCAAATATCAGACCTGTGATTGGTTACAAAAGAAAAACAGACAGCATTGAGTCTCATCTATCAAATGGTGACTTTATGTAATTATGTAATAGTTGATATATTTCAATCTGATGAGACTTGAGACAAAGATTGCATTAGAATATTTCTTGTCAAGATGCATGAATAAACACCAGCAGACTTACATTGAGTACTAATATCTTTATTGCACTAAGATTGGCGAATAAACCCCGGCGGCAACGTATGCAGAAGGGAGTTAAATGGAAATTATGAGCTTGCGACCCCCCGGAGCCTAAGATCTGGTGGAGAAGAAGCTGAGCCGAAGACATGACTGAAGGGGCGGTGATTGGGAGGAGGTGGGTTGCTGCTCGAACAGTAGTTTGAGCTGTGGAGAACTGAGAGGCTGAGTGATGATGAGCACAGGTGTGTGACTGAGCAGCTGAGGCGGACTGCTGTTGAGCTCAGAACAGGTGTGCAGAGGGAGGAGCCAGTGTGGCAGCAGTGACGTCTGGTCTCCCAGTCTGATTATGCACTTAAGCGTTTACTGTGTTTGTTTACTGCTTGGTTAGTAATAACGTGTGTAATTTCACGACGACACAAACAATGGATTAAACATGACAAGCATATCTGTTTCTGAATTAGTTATTGACAGCCATCTTGGACGTGTGAATTAAACAACTGAGGTTTTGTTTGGGTTTACCATGAACATACAATGGAAGAATGGCAACATGAAAAATTACATAGTTACTAAGATGTAATGATGGGCGTTGTTTTCTCGGTAACTAATCCGATGAGGGACTTTTTGTCTGTGCTGTAACTTGGATATCGTTACCCACAGTGCACCGCGGCTTGATACTTTGACTGCAGCAGTGCATAGACAGGGCTGTCATATTCACAGCTTTTTGAGATGAAAAGAAGTAACGATACCTCTAATTACGTTCTTGAAGATACATGACCAACGCTGCGGAGATCAATCAATCATCAATCAACTTTATTTGTATGGCGCCTTTCCAACACAAGGCCACTCAAAGCGCCTCACAACCCACATAATATCACACAAATCAGAGACATCAATAAATACATTAAAAACAGAATAAAATCACAAATAATGAAAAAAAAAAAAAAAAAAACTTAAAATATTAAAAGCACACACGGGATTAAAATAATAAATAACCACAATGCATTAAAAAAAAAAGAGTATGTATCAATAAAATCCTTCAGCCGTATGCACAGCTAAAAAGAACAGTTTTTAGCCCTGATTTAAAAATTGCCAGAGTAGATGCTAGCCTCACATCTTCAGGAAGATTGTTCCAGATTTTAGCTCCATAAATCTCAAACGCTGCCTCCCCATGTTTAGTTCTGACTCTTGGAACCAGTAAGAGGCTACCTCCTGTGCTCCTCAGAGTCCGGGTCGGTTCATATGGGACTAACAAGTCGCTTAAGTACCCTGGTGCGAGGCCATGGAGAGACTTGTACACAAGCAGTGCTGCTTTGAAGTCTATTCTCTGAGCCACAGGAAGCCAGTGCAGAGACCTGAGAACTGGACTAATGTGGTCATATTTCCTGGTCCTGGTCAGGACTCGAGCTGCAGCATTTTGGACATACTGCAGTTGTTTTACAGCCTGTTTGGAGAGACCTGTGAGCAGGCCATTGCAGTAGTCTAACCTACTGGAGACAAATGCATGGATGAGAATCTCCAGATCTGATTTAGACACTATGTTTCTAATTTTGGCAATGTTTTTCAGATGGTAAAATGCTGCTGATGTTACTGATTTGATATGACTGTTAAAATTTCCAGAGTCCATTATAACTCCATTATAACTCCTAGGTTTCTGACCTTGCCTACAGGTTCCAGGGAGAGAGACTGGAGGTGACGAATAACGCTCTCTCTTTGTTTCTGAGGACCAAAGACAATCAATTCTGTTTTGTCTGCGTTTAGCTGAAGGAAGTTATTTTGCATCCAATCACTAATCTGTTGAGTACAGTGAAGGAGTGATTCCACTGGTCCATGTTCTCCTGCAGTAAGTGAGACATAAATTTGAGTGTCATCAGCGTAATTGTGGTAGGATACATTGTTGGAGCGTATTAACTGACCTAACGGCAGCATGTAAATATTGAACAGAAGAGGCCCCAGAATTGATCCCTGTGGCACTCCGCAGGTCAGAGCCATATGATCTGAGACACAGTTTCCTATCTGAACCAAGTATTTCCTGTCTTCTAGGTAAGACCTAAACCAACTTAGGGCAGTCCCAGTGACACCCACCCAGTGCTCTAGTCTCTGCATGAGGATCTCGTGGTCGACTGTGTCGAACGCAGCACTCAGATCCAACATTACTAAAACTGTGACTTTTCCTGTGTCGGTGTTAAGTCGGATGTCATTTGTAACCTTCACTAGTGCAGTCTCAGTGCTGTGATTGGCTCTAAAGCCGGACTGGAGCGCATCAAACGAACTATTAGTTACTAAGAATTCTGTAAGTTGTTGGTAAGCAACTTTTTCCAGAATTTTTCCCATAAACGGCAGATTTGAAATGGGGCGATAATTCTTAAGAACTGTGGCATCTAGACTCCTCTTTTTTAGGAGGGGTCTGATGACTGCCGTTTTCAGGGCCATTGGAAATGTTCCAGATGAGAAAGACATGTTCACTATTTGTGTGAGCAAAGGTAAAAGACTGCTCAAAACAGACTTAAAAAATTTAGTGGGTAGTACATCCAGGCTACATGTGGAGGAACTAAGGCTAGAGACAACATCTTGGACAGTTTCATTATCTGTTGGTGCAAAGTGCGATAGCTCAAACAGCCTCACCGGCTGTTGTAATGTTATTTCTGCCTTGGAGGTGATGGCGTTTTTCATGCTCTGAACCTTGTCATTGAAAAATTGTGCAAACTCATTACATTTAGATTCTGAAGCAAATTCGAATGGCAGCTGAACAGGGGGGTTTGTTAATCCGTTAACTGTTGAAAACATAAGTCGTAGATTATTATTGCAGCCATCAATGGTTTTAGAAAAATAAATTTCTCTTGTTCTACGTAGCACCCTGTTAAACTTGCACAACTCATTTTTGAAGATATCATGATCAACCTGGAGATTGGATTTTCGCCACTTCCGCTCGGCCCTACGGCACTCTCTCTTCTGTACCATGACTGAGTCCATTTTAGTCCAGGGGGCCTTTGGCTTATTTGTAATCATTTTAACCTTCACAGGAGCGATGATGTCCAGAACATTTATAACATTGGCGGTGACAGAGTTAAACAATTCGTCAACAGTAGAACACAATGTGTTCTCAAAGTTTATCATTCCCATGAATAGTTCGGTTGTGTTTTCATTTATGTGTCTGTGTCTGACAATTGCAGATTCAGATATATATGGTTGTTTACTATCAAAACACATGTCAAAAAATACACAGAAGTGATCTGACAGAGCCACGTCAACCACATTTACATTTAAAATATTAACCCCCTTTGTAACCAGCAGGTCTAGAGTGTGCCCTTTGCTGTGGGTGGGGCCACTCACGTGCTGAGTGAGACCAAATGTTTCAAGTACAGAACTCAGCTCTTTTGCATTTTTGTCATTGCCATTATCCACATGAATATTAAAATCACCTGTAATCACTAAACTATCAAAATCGGTGCAAACAACTGAAAGCAACTCAGTGAAATTATCAAAGAAATTGTGACAAGACTGCGGTGGCTTGTACAGGACAATGATAAGAATAGAAGGAGATTGTTTTTGTTCTATTTTAAAAGAAATATACTCAAATGATAGAAAATTTCCAAGGAGAATTCTATGAGAGATAATACGATCTCTAAATAATGCAGCAATGCCTCCCCCCCTTTTATTTTCTCGTATTTCAGATTCAAATTTGAAGTTTGGTGGCGTTGCTTCTATTAAAACCGCATTACCTGTACTCTGGTCAAGCCAAGTTTCAGTCAGAAACATAAAATCAAGATCATAAGAACGGATAAAATTATTAATTAAAAATGATTTGTTGCACAGTGATCTGACATTAAGCATAGCAATTTTAAAATTAATATCAGTAACAGTGGGTTTAGTTAATTGATTTTTACAAGGAGCAGGAATTAGATTTGAATGTCTAACTGCTGTCCTTCTGTTATGATTTTGTTTTCCATTCAAATAAAAACATTTTTTGAAACTGATGCGAGGAACACACACAGTTTCTATTTGTCTAACATGTGAACTCTTTTGCTGTGTAAGTCCCGGATTCAGGACGGCATTGCTTCGTTGTTTAGAGCAGGAGGCAGCACGGTTCAGAGGCGAGACTGTTATTTCACTGCCAGACGGAAAGGGGTCAGTGTTTGCACCACAGTACTCACCCGGTGCTGGTGAGCAGGAGAAGAAGGAGGAGGGTGGTGGTGGTGGGGGCTCCGATGTAAACAGTCACGCCCCCCTCGGGGAACACTGAATAACGTGGCGTAGGTAATCCGTCAACAAGCTGGTGCCATATCTATTTGGGTGCAGACCGTCTGGACGATAAGCCACGTGACGCTTCCAGAAAAGGCCAAAGTTATTCACAAAAATAAAGTTAAACGAGCTACATGCAGACTGGAGCCACATGTTCAACGCCACTACGCGACTGTAGAGGCAGTCCCCCCGTTTTACAGTCGGGACTGGACCAGAAATAAAAACACACAACCCGGAGGACTGGAGGAGGCGGAATAGATCCATAAAATGCTTCTTTGTGACCTCGGACTGCTGCAGCTTCATGTCGTTGATCCCCACATGCACGATTACCTTTGAAATGGTATCAGGCAGGGACTGAAGCAGAGGAGGGAGACGGATGAGCAGGTCTGGCACAGTAGCTCCGGGAAAACACTGAGTGACCGCGTTAAAAAAGCGGACGTGTCTCACGATGGAATCTCCAATGATCAGAGTAGTCGGGGCGAAGAGTGGACGTAGCCGCGGAGAGGGCGCTCGGTGTCCATGGCCAGAACCAGCGGGCTCATCCAGGGATGAGTCCGAACCAGGGCGCTGCTGAACACATGGAGGGGAGCGGGGGTGTTGATTCTCAGCTCCGGGCAACCCACGCTGTGTGCTCGGGGACGCTGGAGCGGCGTGAGGAGCAGGCTCGGGTCGCTGCTGTTGACCCGGTGAAGGTAAGCGGTGGTGATGCACTGGGGTCAGAGAAGGGGAATGACCACTCTTTCGTCTGAGGACGGCTTCCTTTAGGAGCGTTTTTCTCGCAGTGGACTTAGATCCACGAACGGCAGAGTACGCTGCAGAGTCCAGAGGTTCTGCTGAGGGGGCTGGGATGTCAGTGGAGAGGGCTGCATAGCGGTTTGACAGGCTTAGGACATGGGCCACGGCGCTGGATGGCTCCTCGCAGTTCGCGGGTTCCTCATTCGGAACCGGGCGCTTAGGTGTAGAACAGGAGGGTCCAGAGCTGACAGACCTCTCCCACACGACAGTGTCACAGTATGCAGCGCTCAGTGACATAAGTCGTGAGTGCTGCCCGCCAGCGACATCAAAAAGTTTGGACACGAGTAATTGTTTTTCCTGTAGTTCTGCAGTGAGGCGAAGGACTTCTTTACGGAGGTCTGCAATAGTGGCACGGTCCCTCTCACGAAACTCCAATGTGAGGCGACTAATGTCGTTTATAGGGTTTGTGGTTATTGCAGTGTCGCGTTCCATGTCTGTGTAGGTTTAATAAAAGCTCATGACGTGGTGCCCTCGTGGTAGCCTCCGAGCTAGCACGTTTTCAGCAACACATCTTCATTGTCTCAGTTTGCTCTGGGCTCCAATTCACAATTCTCAAGAGCTTGTGAAGAAGTTTCAATAAAAAATACATTAAACTGTAACTTTAAAAAGAATTAAAAGCAGTAAAAAATCCATTAAAACGAGTTAGTCCAGAGAGAGACACTGAGCAGACAGTGGACATGCTGCCATCCAGATGGCATCCTCAATATGTATGTATTTGTTTATTTGAATGGGACAGTGTGCTGTAAATTCTCTGCTTATTTACCTTATTTTCCTCCATATACTGAGCGTCCTGTTTGCCCCGTGGCCTTGTCCTGGCTGTGCGTAGTGTTTGGGACCTTAGACAAACAGAGGAACTTTCCATTGGCCTGCTCCAGCTTAGCGCCTCTTATGTCTGATCACCATCTGCCAAATAAACACAGACTTTATTACAATCACACACTCACTCCGTCTCTATATTATCCTTCGTAGTTTATAGCACTGTTTTCCCAAAGCGCTTTAGAATGAGTTCAGATATGTTTTTATTCTCTTCACACACACTGACGACAAAAGCGAGACGCCGAACACACTAGAGCAGTGGTTCTCAAAGTGGCTGCCTCTAGGGTTTTTATTTTTATTTTTTATTTAACCAGGAAAGAACCATTGAGATTAACTCATTGACATCAATTGACTTCAACATTGTTTTTCAATCTTTTCCTGTCCGTCTGTGTCTGTGTATCATATATGTCTGGGGTTTGGATGTAGACAGTATTTTATTAAGCCTGTCTGTGGGTGTCTTGGTCAAAGATCACTGCCTGAGCACTCTGAGCAGCAGAGACAGAGGTGAAGCAGGCATGGAGTAATATAGTCAGGTTGTTGTTTCTGTTTTCTAACATGTAAGATCCTGGACATGTTTGAGGAGATGCTAAAGTTAAACTAAATAGTTTTACAGTCACTTTACTGCAGGTTTCGTCTGTTTTCACTAACACCTAATTTTCTCTGATTTTTTTCTAAGACTGGTGCTTTTTGTCACACTCCTCTTTTCGACTCGAGATCACAGGAGAACGAAACAAACTAAGAACTTTGCTGCTGAAAGTAGACAGTCCTGTCTTTCAGACTGGTTTTATATTTTTCATAGCACACCACATTCTGTGAGTCTTAAAAATCAGTGAAGTCATCAAAAATGGCTGGCAGTCAATGAGAAACTCTTTTCAAGGGAGTCCTGTACAAAAATTATATACAATTACAGATTATAAAACAGTCACGTACAATTTCATGAAAAAAGTTACATTTCAATGAGGATGTCTCAAGTGCTCTCAATCTGGATCTGAAAGCATTCAATGAAATACAGACAGATCATTTCCAATCTTTATGCAACATGTTCCATGTGGAAGGAGCAGCAAATACAAAAGCTTATTTAGGAATCCTCTACTGTCTTTCTCCTAGTGTTATGCCTGTCCTCTCCTGTCTTTCTCCTAGTGTTATGCCTGTCCTCTCCTGTCTTTCTCCTAGTGTTATGCTGGTCCTCTCCTGTCTTTCTCCTAGTGTTATGCTGGTCCTCTCCTGTCTTTCTCCTAGTGTTATGCTGGTCCTCTCCTGTCTTTCTCCTAGTGTTATGCCTGTCCTCTCCTGTCTTTCTCCTAGTGTTATGCTGGTCCTCTCCTGTCTTTCTCCTAGTGTTATGCCTGTCCTCTCCTGTCTTTCTCCCAGTGTTATGCCTGTCCTCTCCTGTCTTTCTCCTAGTGTTATGTCGGTCCTTTACTGTGTTTTGCCTAGTGCTATGGCGGTCCTCTGCTTTCTTTCTCCTAGTGTTTTGCTGGTCCTCTCCTGTCTTTCTCCTAGTGTTATGCCTGTCCTCTCCTGTCTTTCTCTTAGTGTTATGCCGGTCTTCTCCTGTCTTTTGTCTAGTATTTTTGCCAGTCCTCTCCTGTCTTTCTCCCAGTGTTATCTCTCTCTTCTATCTTTTGCCTAGTGTTATATCGTTTCTCTACTTTCACATCTTCTCAGTGACCCACGTGGACATTCTTAATATTTTTAGTGTGGGAAAAGGTCAAAAAAAGAAATAATACATTGTAGTCTATGTGTGTGTGTGATTACTGTTGTTTTGCAATAACCTCGGTGTTAATACATCTAGATTTAACATAAGTTTACCATGTGTATAGAGATGGTGTTGCTAAATATCTGCAGTCCATATATTACTGGTTCACAGGCCACAATGCTTTCCACAGATGGGTCGAGACTTCAGAATAGGTATCTGTTGTCCAAATAAAGTCATTCCTCACAGATGAATCCAACTTAGAAGAGAAGATAAAACAATAGAAGCTTCAAATGGGATCGAGCTCCGGCGCCTGCGGTCAGTCTGAAGGCCGTTAGCGAGTGGAGTCGTGTGTCACTGCCCGCTTAGCTTCTCGTTAGCCTCCAAAATGGCCGCCCTAATGGCCTGCCTAGTACACAGGCCAAATGAAAAGTGCCTGCAGCCATTGAGCGAGGAGCCCACATCGGTTTAAGAACATAGATAGACATAGATTCTATCCATCTTCAGAGAATACTAGGAAATATTTGATCAATTGTGAAAAGCACAAATGGCAACAACAGCAGTTGTAACAGTTGAAAACTAAAGGGCATCCTCTGAACCCACAGTTTCTTCTTTAGGCAAGGCAAGGCAAGGCATGTTTATTTGTATAGCACAATTCATACACAAGGCAACTCAAAGTGCTGAACAAGATAGCATTAAAATCATAAATAATCACAGAACATTAAAAAGAAAGATAAAAATATAAAATCCCTCAGTTGTATGCACAGCTAAACAGCACAGTTTTTAACTTGGTTTTAAACATAGTCAGAGAGGAGGCCTGTCTCACATCTTCAGGAAGAATGTTCCAGATTTTAGCAGCATGAATCTGAAAAGCAGCCTCCCCATGTTTAGTTCTGACTCTGGGCACTAACAGGAGTCCAGTCCCTGTGCTCCTCAGAGTCCGGGCTGGTTCATATGGGACTAACATGTCACTATTCTGACGCCGCAAAGGCTTCCATCAGGAGCATCGGTCACCATAGTAAAAACGCCTGAGAACCCATCTCCGGATGTTGATTCTTGGCTTGGTCAGGACTACCACATCTGGAGGATTTACCTATTGCACATATTTAGTGGTAGGGGAAACTGGGGGAAACCTACGCACACGCACAGGGAGAACATGCAAAATTCCTCTCAGAAAGACCCTGTTCTGACCGGGATTCGAAAAAAAATCTGGTGCATTTACAGCACTTCTTGTTCATTAATACACACTGTGCCATGCAAATAAACAACACAAAGACAAAGTAAAAAGTGGAAGATTCTGAGAGCTGTGTCCTCTGCTGGACATGTGCATTATAAAGAAATGGGTTCATATGGGACTAACATGTCACTAATATATTTTGGTGCGAGGCCATGGAGAGACTTGTACACAAGCAAAGCTGTTTGTTTTAAAGTCTATTCTCTGAGCCACAGGAAGCCAGTGCAGAGACCTGAGGACCGGACTAATATGGTCGTACTTCCTGGTTCTGGACTCGAGCTGCTGCATTTTGAATGTACTGCAGCTGTTTTACAGCCTGTTTGGACAGACCTGTGAGCAGGCCATTGCAGTAGTCTAACCTACTGGAGACAAATGCATGGATAAGAATCTCCAAGTCTGCTTTAGACACTATGTTTTTGATCCTGGAAATGTTTTTTAGATGGTAAAAAGCTGCTGATGTTACTGATTTGATGTGGCTATTAAAATTTAAGTCTGAGTCCAGTATTACCCCTAGATTTCTGACCTTGTTTGAAGGTTTTAGGGAGAGAGACTGTAGATGACAGATGACGCTCTCTCTCTCTGCAGAGAATGCATTGCCCTATAGAGACGGATGTAATTGCGGGCCGTGCATTTCAGACCTGAGCCTGCAGTGAGGCCCTACTTGACTTAATCCTCTTCTGTAAACCATAATTATGATGTCATGGCCTGACACATTATGCATTTAAACAGTATGAGCTTTGAAAAGTCAAGTTGAGGCTGATTGGTTAATGCCACAGGTTCGTCTTCATTCTACCAGTGCCAGGGGACCCATCTCCAAACAAAAGTAAGAGGATTTTCTTTTACCTTTGCACATTCAAACTGCACAATCACTCAAGCACTTTAAATCCCTGCTCGAGATCTTTCTCTTTGGCTTTCAATTCCAGGTAGCAAGAGACAAGTTGTTGGTTTTAATTTTATATAGTCTTGATTTTTTTTATTTGTACAGTATGTGCTCTTATTGTTTCTGGTTTTGAGCTGGAGGATTTTCCCATTGTATTGATTTTTTTGTTTTAAATACCCTTTTTGAGAAACACACATGATTTCAAGGTTTATGATAATGGTTTGACAGAGCTAATGAGATTAAGTTAAGGATGGTTATCCTAAAGGCCAAGGTGTGACATGTATTTGTTTGGATGATAACTCCTCGTTAGCAAGGGGCTCCCCAAAATTGCACCAAATAAGTATGAATCTGTCTATACTTTCAGGGTCTTACAGGTCTCACACCGCTTTCCTGCTAATTGTCACTATAAACAGATGTATGCGATATTGCAGAAGAGGATCCTAAGAGAGTGCATTCAAAAAGCTGCTTCTCTCTGGCTATAGTGCAGGTCACTCAGTAGAGTCAGCGCTGGAGAAGGCGGAGGGCTGGTTCCAGCAGGCCCAGTGCGTGGCAACCATGGAGACCGAGGGATTGTGCTTCTGTTTGGCCAGTGTCCATGTGTGCAGGGCGTGATGTTTGTCTTTCCGAGCTCCGAGTTACTCCACAGTCACATCATCTCTGCGCCGAGCAAGAATGTAAACAGTGTGTGTGCACGCCAAGCACAGCCTGGTCCGGCCACATGTGTCAAGGAGAACACACTTTTAACTATGATTTAACACCTTCTACTCTCATTTATACAATCAAAATAACTTGGAGAGATTCCTACATATTTGAGTCAATAATATTAAAATTAAGATTAAAAGATTCTCAATTTGTCCCACAGTGGGGAAATGTCATTGATGCATCACAATTGAAAGAACTAAAGGAATGAGGAGCACACGATATAAGTGAATATTAAAGGCACTATACCCATTTCTGCAATGTTTGAATGTTTAGCACCGCCCCCCAACTCGCTCAATGGCTTCTCATTTCCTTTTTTTTTTTTTAAGGGTCTTTATTTAAGTTTAGATACAATAACAATTAATAATTTCAACATTTCAACAATGATAATAACAATATTTACAGATAATTATTTACATTTTTAGAAGTGTAAAACGTCCCATGGGAGGTGAGGTGAATTATTCCGTTGTCGTTTGAGTTGTGTGATAATGTGTTTGTATGTTGTATTACTGTCAATGAAAGTGTGTGATATTGTCATTTTTGTACGTGTTTTCCAGAGTTGAACTGTAGATATTGCAATGATTAGTTGGAAGAGTTCTTGCTGATGTGGGGGGAGAGTTTCTTGAAATAGTCCGTATATGATGGAGCGATAAGTGAGAGAGATGGTGAGTCCGAGAGTCTGTAAAAGAGTCCATACTTCCTGTGAGCGGTAACAGTGTATGAGTAAATGATCCAGAGTCTCGTCATTATAGCAGTTTGGCATTGGGCATGACTTGGTTGTAACGTAGCAGCTCCACGACACTACGGCTCTTACTGAGAGTCTGTTCACGGCCATGAGCCACCGCGAGTCCCGAATGGTCTGCTCCTGGAGTTTGTTTAAAAGTTTTACAACATATTGTGATTCACTACTGTTACATTCTTTGAGCAACACAGGATCACCATACAGTTTATCACACATTTTACAATGCAACATTTTTGACGTGAGACCATTAAAATCAAAAGGGTTCTTGTGAATACAATCACCAAACATTAGTTTATAATAAGGCCCTTTGCGAGCGCGGCCCACCCTCTTCCTCCACATGCTCAGTTCTCCGACCCACGGAGCTCCACGGGCGATGGCTGAAGATACATTTTTAACAAAGGCTAAAGTAAGTTTTATGTCTAAATTTGTTGCTCCGAGGCCACCTAAGGCTCTATCTTTAAAAAGTAGTTCCCTCTTCCCACTAAGCAAGCCGACGTTGAATCAACGTAATTTGAACGTCGTTGTCCGACGTAGAATATAGGTCACTGGTGGGTGCAGAATGAAAGTTTTCTCGACGTCGTTTCCCGACGTCACCTCAACCTCCAAATGTTACGTTGATGGCACGTCAATTCAAGGTTTGAATGTGGTACGGAAACGGTCGGGTCTGACGTCCTATCAACGTCTCATATGACCAAAATATTCACGTTTATATGACGTTCGTTTTCAGTTGTTCCCACTAAGCAAGCAGATGTCAATACAACGTAATTTCAACGTCATCTGGACGTTCATTCAAGGTTGCAATGTGGTACAGAACCGGTCGGGTCCGACGTCCTCTCGACGTCTTATATGACCAAAATATTTACGTTTATATGACGTCCATTTACAGTCCTATTGACCTACTTAACCTCTGCAGAATCACTCACTGGTCGAGACATACGTTTTGCAATAGGCAAGGCAAGTTTATTTGTATAGCACAGTCAAAACAAAAGGAAACTCAAAGCACTGAACAAAAGATAGAAACAATCAAACAAGGCATTACAATTATAAATATTGACAGTAAATTAAAAAGATACAAATAAAATCTCTCATAAAATCTCTCAGTTGAAGCAGAAACAGAAGTGTTTCAAACCTGGATTTTAACATTGTCAAAGAAGAAGCCTGTCTCACATTTCCAGGAAGACCGTTCCAGATTTTAGCCTTGTGAATCTGAAATGCAGCTTTATCATGTTTAGTTCTGACTCTGGGCAATAAACGATAAACACAGCATTCAAAAATCATTAGAACAACTGTAGTAGAAGGATATCAGTCATTATTGCAAATGGAGCTGCATTAAAAATCATGTTTCTCTACATCAAAGTACAAGTTAAAGCACACAGGGCACAGTGTTATGAACACTACTGTACTGAACAGTTCATGCCAAAGTAAAAAAACATGATTGTAGCGCCTATGTATTGGATCAGTAGGCACAAGCTACACTCTAGGTTCCCCAGATGTAAAAACACAATCTGAAAGGCAGAAGAATGCATTTATTGAACGTTGATGTTCCAACATGTGTCCTCTCTTGGTCTTCAGTCTCTCATCACAAGGTCCAAGCACAGCACCTGAAAATGTGGAACATGTTTAGTTTCAACATAATGTGGCAAAGTGATATAACAACACATAACTTTCTATTAATGCCTCAAACCACTCGATCCATCACCATGTGATACAAACCTTGGCACTGCACTAGCTCGAGACACTGGAAGACACTCCGTCTGAGAAACTTGGGATAAGGCTTTGGTCATTGGATTAATTCCATGTAAAAACAATTGCAAATGTGCATTTGTTTTGCACTTGGACACATGAGCCCTGAAAGCTACTTACCCTGTATTACTCTACACATGTTGCATTTCCGAGGGGGCATTTTCCCCTTGTTGCTCTTTTCCCTCATCTTGAGTGAGTTGCTGAACAATCTGAGAAAAAGATAGATGTTTTCAAAGAGAATACACCAAATAATGGTTTATTCTAAAAACAACATAATAATACAGAAGAACAATCAATGTGTGAGAGTGTGATTCTTACCTTTGAACACCTTCAACACAGTCTGACACCTGTAAGACTCAAACACACATGACACATTAGGAATACACATAGAACATTAGTTATTGCAACAATCATGAAATTATACTCTATGGATTTCACAATAATTGACTGCATTAGCAAAGGTAAATGTATTTTAATTAACATATGGCTGGTTTTAAAGTTTATAAGAAAAAGTAAGACATTGAATAGAGTTGCAAGCGCTAGTTAGCTTGCTACCAGCAGATGAATGGATATTTAATATTTGCAGCTAACAATAACAACAATAACAACTGTAGTGGCTCATTTAAACAGCCACAGTGAGAAGAAGTGAAAGTCTCTGACATTGAAGACCTGGGAAGACATTAAATCCATTTATTAAACAAAGCAATACATTAACATTAAACTCTCTTTCTGCAGCAGGTAACATCTGTGTGCTCCTATGGTCCCACATGGTCCCACATGGTCCCACACCTGAACTCAACTCCAACTGATGACATCACAGGTGTCTAAATGATGGGAGTGTCCCAAATATTAAAGCTGATCTCCCTGTTTTTAAACTTAGTTTACTAAGTACTGTTGTCTTTCTGCAGTTTATAAACCATTGTGAAATATACAGTAACTTTACATTTAAGAATTGAATTATTATTTTAAAACTCAAGAATCTTAACCTTTTTTAACACATAGTTTGTTGGACAGTCTAACCTAAGCTTTCTAATGTGTTAAAAATAGTTTGAAATATGAAAAACAATATCATATTTTAAACTTTAACTTAAAAACAAAAAAAGGTGTCTCCCTTTCAGCTGAGCAGTGCCAGCCGTTATTATTATAGATTCATGCACTGGCAATTCAAAATACAGATAATATACAAAATATACTTAACAAAATCCACGTATACGTGAGAAAACAACTTACTTTCTGTCTCCAACTCTTTTCAATGTGGAAATGATACATCTATATCTAAAAACTGTGCAGACTGTACTTACTAGAGAGGGTGATTCCAAGTAAATAAAGCAGGGCAGCGACAGAGGTACAGATTCAACGTCATATCAACGTCTGGGAAGGCATTACGTCCAGATGCACACCTTACGTCGTTTAGACGTGGAAAACAGGTCCTCGACCGAGCGACTCACGTGTCAGGCTGTAAAGCTAAGATAAGTTATACTCGCGCAGCGCATAAGTGTGCGTCGGTTGTTTAGGGTGTTATGTATTATTTTTTCACGGTAGTCAGAAAAAATGCCTGGCGGTGGTGTAGCGGTTGCGTAATGAGACTTCAGTCCCAACGACGCGGGTTCAAATCCCCGTCGGAAAACTTTTGACTTTTCACTTTTTAGCGAACAATTTCTCTGTTTGGTTAAAAACGAATAAACACTCAACATAAGATTATGTAGTGGCTAATAATAAAACTTGTGAACCCATGCATTTGCATAAAATCTCAAGTGCTCACCCCATATTTGCAAACTTGAGATTGTTAGCACAACAAATGCATACGTTCACAAGTTTTCTTATTAGCCACTACGTAATCCTATGTTGAGTGTTTATTAGTCTTTAACCAAACAGAAAAAAATTGTTCGTTAAAAATCAAAACAAATATGTAAAGATAATAATACACACACGTGGGCTTGAACTCACGTAACCAAGGCTGCACACATTTGCTTAACCACTCCACTACCGTCAGGTACACTTAGGTTGCTTCACAGCCTATATATTGTACTGCTAGATCAAGACGTACTGCGTCGGTCGGCCGATGACCTGTTTTCGACGTCTAAGGGAGGTCGGGATTGAACGTCATATCCACGTATATGGGAGGTCATTGTTTTACGTCCAGATGCGCACCTTGCACAGACGTCGTTTGGACGTAAATAAAAGGTCACGACCGACCGACGCGATATTGACGTGATCTGGAGGTTGAGTGGACGTCGGATGTTTAGTGGGTTAGTGACTTCTCTCGTGGTGCTCCATATCAAATTAACACACATTTGATTAAGTTTTATCGTACATTTGTTAGTGGGTGGAAAGATAGTCGCTAAAAACAACAATTTTGAAATGACATAACATTTTATAATATTTATTTTAAGTTGATGGGATAATTTTTTTTTTTTCCATTTTTTAATTTCTTCTTGGATCAAATTTGTTTTGTTTTCCCAGTTCCGTTCTAAGACATTGTCGCAAATAATAATCCCCAAAACTTTTATTTCGTCCCTTGTGATTTAAAGGGACTCTTCGTGTTTCCTCTCCGATCCACACTGCCTCAGACTTGTTGTGGTTCAGGATTGCACCAGAGGATTGCTCATATAGCTGTATGATTGTATTGAGTTCATCGAGTTCTGACTGATGCTGAATTATCACCGTGACGTCGTCTGCATACGCTAATGTTTTTATATTGTTGTGAGGAGTGAGCTCGACTCCTTTGATGATGGGACTGGATTTGATTGAAGTGAGTAATGGGTATATTGCTAAAACATAGAGCGCAGCACTGAGCGGGCAGCCCTGCTTCACTCCGCGGTGGACGTTCAGAGGTTCAGTTAAAACCCCGTTCACATTTACTTGTACAGTGGTTTTAAAATATAGACATTTTACCATATTGATAAAATCTGTGGGAAAGCCATATTTGGACAGGACAGCCCACAAATAGTCTCTCGAAACAAAATCAAAGGCTTTTTTTTGGTCCAAACCAACAATATAAAAATTCTGTTTATCCTTTTCTTTGTAAAGGAGTTCACGCAGCGCACACACATTGTCCCACATGAGACGGCCTCTGATGGCACACGTCTGCTGTTTCTCTATGACGTCCTCTAGGACGTCATTCATGCGGTTCATTAATACTTTGGCTAAAATTTTATAATCAGTGTTCATCAGGGTGAGATGTCTATAATTATTAATGTCCTTTTTCTCACCCTTTTTATACAGGAGACACATCACTCCCTGGTAGAAGGACTCTCCCATCCTACCTTTCATTAGACCTTCATTAAAATAAGCAGTCAATAAATCAATTACGTTGGTTAGATATAATTGATAAAACTCTGTGGGCAGTCCGTCAGGACCTGGACTTTTACCTGAGTTGAGTTCTTTAATGGCACTAAGTACCTCTTCTTTAGTGACTTCTCCGAGTACAGAGCTGACGTCACAGTCTGGAGGAGACAGCTCTAACATAGATCTCACAGACTAAGGGTCAACTCTGTAAGAGTCTGAAAGCATATTTCTGATCAGTATTCTTTTCTCTCTTTCTTTATAAATGACATTACCAGAACGGTCTTTAACTGCTTCAATGTATTTATTTTTAATATTTTCTTTACCTGACTTTAAGGCTTGAGTGGTGTTGCACTGTCCATCGACCTGAGCACTTTTAAAAACACTAAACAAGAGCTCAGCATTAATGTCGTTAATTTGTAATTTTACATCTTTTATTCTGACCTCGTCAGAAGGGAAGCGTCTTTACGCTGCTTTAATGTTATAAACTCTGTCACCAACTCATTGTAGATATCATTTTTACATTTATTAATTTCTTTACACTTAAATTTGAAGAATTTTGTGACTCTACTTTTTAAAAGTTCCCACAGTTCAATGTTGGATTTAGATAATATTTTCAGCTGCGTGATGACCACTATTTCCTCTTTGAGTTCATTAATTAGCTCCGGATATTTTAAACAGCTAACATTGAGTTTCCAGAAACCTTTGTGTTTGACTGGACCAAAGCAAACATTAGAACAAACAATGAGGTGATCAGAGAGATCGGTCAGAATGGTTTTATAAGACATTATTATTACGTTACTGGATGTGTAGATTCTGTCTATTCTAGTTTTGACTTTTGAGTCAAACCTGGTGAAACCATAGTCGTTTGGGTACAGAGTTCTAAATGAGTCTTTCAAACCATGATCACTGCTGATTTTAAGTAAAACATTTCATTCTTTTCTTATTTTATGAGTTGTGCTCCCGATACGGTCTTTTTCTTCGGTTATTATGTTAAAATCCCCACATGTAATAGTTATAAAATTTACATTTAAAATTTCATTCAATTTTCTCAAAAGTTTACGTTTTTTGTTAAATTGTTGTGAAGTATACACGTTTATGAGTCTAATTTTTTCATTATTAAACACACAGTCAACCATTAATAGTCTCCCTGGAATAATTTCTCTCTTCTCTCTTGTATTTACATCATTTTTACATAAAATACCAACACCATCTGCACTGTCCTCTCCAATAGACACGATACAGTTCCCTTTGGTCCAGAGATCACACACATTATTCACATCATCAAACGTTTTCAGTCTCATTTCTTGAATGAATAAAAAGTCAAAGTTTGTTTTCAACAAATACCCGATTTTCTCTTGTCTATTAGCAGGCGATTGAATACCACAGATGTTCCACGAGGCAAGTTTGACAAAAGACATTAAATATTTTTGTTGTTGGGAGAGGACCTTTGATCAAATCTTTTTTCTTTACCCTTCAGTTTTTTTTTATTCCTTTTTCGTTTTGTTGAATACAGTGGTGGGATATTCACAGAGACGAACTCGGGACTTGAAGACCCGGTCAGAGAATCATTTGGGTTTATTTCTGAAACAGAGCTTTCACTCACGCTTTGAGAATGCTCCTCTGACCCAGAGACAGAGAGGGGCTCACCTGAGGACCCCGAGGAGCTGGTCTCAGAGGATCGATGGTCCTCGTCTGAAGGAGGGAGAGGAGGCCACAGCGCGCATGTCACGATTTGGTCCTACACCACCAAAATACTTCCACTCTTAGGAAAGGATGCAACCAGATAAAAGTTAACAGTGTTTTAATGTGTTTCATTCAACGTTAAAAGCAATGTATTTTAAAAGAGTCAATGGAGTCTAAAAATAGGTCTAAGCCTGTTTTTCCAGTAAAAGTATGTACAATATATACAAGGAGCGCCTAAACTACTTTGGGGAGGGGAGTAAGGGGGATAACACAACGTCCAGTGGGGAGGGTTGAGAGTTGAGTCTGTGAGGGCCCGTCCACAATCACGCCCCTCTGAAATGGCCTGTGGACAAGGGAGATTCTCAATGCCAGCCAGGTACGACAAAACACACAGGCCACAGGAGTAGCAGAGTAAGTGGGGAAGCGTCCCTTTTACTTATCTGGCGTGCGCAGTCTAGCCACCCCGGGCTGGTCTGGTCCGCTGCTGATCCAGGCCGAGCTGGCTCCGCGTACCAGTTTGCCCGCACTCCCAGAGCGCGCGTCTGCCTACGTCTGTCCGAGCCTCGGTCACACTGGTTGGGGGGACAGGGGAAATCACACTTAGAAACACCACACTGCACACACACTGCAAATTCCCCAACGACAGTGAGAGGCTGCAGACGTCCCTTTACTTAGCTTGGTGCTGGCCTTTTCTCCACACTCCTGGTGGGCTCTGATAGTGCGCGCGCGCAGATTGGGTGTGCGTCTCGAACCCTGGCGTCCTGTAAATCCCTGGGCCGCTCCTGCTGCACCGCGTCCGTCCGCCACAGAAGACCCGCGACCCGTCTCGTCTGTTCCGCGCTGATCCTGGTGCCGCTCCGGGCTGGTACAGGGGCTGGTACAGGGGCTGCTCCTCGAGTGTCCTGCGTGTCCCTCCTGCGTGTCCCTTCTGCGTGTCCCTACTGTCGAGTCTCGTCTCAAGCTCTGCTTCAGTTTCCGCGTTCCCTGAGGGCCGGCTCTGGGCGGTTTATATAGTTCATCCTATAGATCTGCGTCCAATAGTATGCCGCTATAGGTCTATTGGGGGGGGGGGTGTGGTTACAGTCTGCGGTGCTCCACTCGCTAAAGTCATTGTGTAGCCCCTGCAAACTACACACTGCACACAAGGTATACGGTGGCTATAGGCAAATGGTTAATGTGCATAGAGTTTTCAGCCCATACCTCGCCATTTGACACGCACTCCTCCGCAGGGGCTGTCGAAGAAGGCTGATCGCTGATCACAGGCGGTGGCTCAGTGGACGGGTCCACGATCACCGATGACGTGGTCGGCTGAGCAGCGGTCACCGATGACGTGGTCGGCTGTGCAGCGGTCACCGATGACGTGGTCGGCTGTGCAGCGGCCCGTGATGTCTTGCTGGACTGGACACCGACCTGGGTCTGTACGCCTGTCCCACTCTGCTGCTCGTGTGGCTTACCGTGAGGCTCACTG
This sequence comes from Knipowitschia caucasica, assembly GCA_964034765.1. Lineage (NCBI taxonomy): Eukaryota > Metazoa > Chordata > Actinopteri > Gobiiformes > Gobiidae > Knipowitschia > Knipowitschia caucasica. The sequence continues at coordinate 9,540,368 of OZ035831.1, forward strand.
GACCCAGATTTGTTACCAGGCAGCAGCTTGGACCGGACACTGGGGTCAGGGTGCGGCTTGTTAGGCCGAGCCCTGGGCCCCTCAGGACCAAGAGTGGGTTGGGCAGTGGCCTCTGGTGGTAGCCCAGTGGGCTTGGAGGACCCAGACGGCAGTGTGGAGGACTGGGTACAGGGCTCAGCCCAGGCATTGGTGGCAGAACCAGCTTTATCATTGTCTTTTGGCTGAGCATGTTTAGCCTTGTTGGCATATGATGAGGGGCACGTGAAAAAAGTGTGTCCTTTCTGATTGCATAAAGTGCAGAGTGCTTCACAGGTACAGTCTTTTGCCTTGTGCCAAAATTGTCCACATTTCCAGCATTTCACTAAAGGACAGTCTCGGATCTGGTGATCTGGAGACTGACATACAAAACATGTGACAGGTTGACCCGGATATATAATTCGTCCGTTGTATGGTCCCAGGGATATGGAATTGGGAAGTTGTAAAAAATGTCAATTTTTGTCTTTCTTAAGTTGTACTTTGTATTTACGAACACCGTACCAGAGTCCAAACTTGTCTACGGGTTTGACTGTACTCAGGATGCTGCAGTAACGCTGGAGGTAGAGCTCGATGTCGCCGTCTGAAACCCTACCCGTCCAGAATTTAACAACAATAAAGACGGTATCTATTTGAATAGATGACTGAATGGTCCAGTCTTTCCATTGTTCCTGATTTGATTGAGTAAACTGTAAGTTCAGGAAGCGTCTTAATGATTCTTCATTTGTAAAGCATATTTCAAAGTCCCTTTTGTTTTGGAGGGCAATGAATGAGTAAATGTCTTTTACTCCAATCCAGCAGGATTGGAGTAAAAGGGTCTCACCTACATAGTCCCGGGTGGGGAGAAACTCGCTTTGACCAGTATAGTGTAGACGGGCCCAGTGCTGGCCGAACTGAGAGGAGTAAGAGCGGCCCAGAGGTCGGCCATGAGCCATGACTTCGGCCCTCTAATACATGAGCGTCACTTTCCTCCCTTTGCCTCTTCCACTCATGTTTAAAGCTCAGTGCTGATAATCACAAAGATGTGTCTTCTCATTTCCCCTGCGCTCTCATCCTACGGAGCCACCTAGTCTTATTTGCGATCTGATACGTATGCTGACATTAGCATTAGCGCAACTTCTTGTAAGCTGTACAACAATCACTGATGAAATGGTACTAAAGCAATGCACTGCTAACACAAAATATAAGTAAAAGAATACCGCTAGTTTCGCGTCCGAATGTATTAATTTAAACATTAGAATATATTCTAATATTTAATTATAATTTATTATACAGCTCCTCACAGCAGCAGCACTTCATTGACTTGAATGCAATTCTTCCGATCATTTTTTCTTGATAACAGAACTCTCAAACCAATAATGACTGCAGCCCCAATGCAATCTTTGTTTGTAATTCAGGTGTGTAAAATACTGCCATTACTTTGCAAGTACAACAAGCTATCAGCGCCTGTCACTACATTGTGCCGCTTCTCTGCACACTTGTCTGTGTAGAGAAGCTAGCGGAGCTAGCTAAGCTAGCCACGCTCAATAAACAAATACATATCAATCAATCAACACCCTTAAACGTTAATCGGACAATACAGTATACATATACATCCTTAACACACATGCACGGACAATTTCAGAATTTGCTGTCAATGTTTTCATGACAAAAATACTGTTTTAAAGTGACAAAAAGCGATCGCGAAAAACCCGGAAGTTACCATGAAACAGCTAGCTAGCTTAGCCGTTACCTGCCTAGCACGTCCCGGTGAAACCTTCGGGAGCTAACTATTTTATTTGCAGTCATTAAATACATTTCGAATTATAAGGGTTGTCTAATATTTTTTCGAATATATATATATTTTTTTTATTTGAGAATTATATTCGAATTTTGAAGTCGAAGCGCTGGTGTTAAGCAGCGCTGTAGAGGCTAGAGGACGCAGGCTGTTCGCTGCTCGTTCTGTGAGCGGAGGAGAACGAGCGGCCCGCTCAGACTCTACTCAGCACTTTTCACTGCCTGAATTTCATACACAGTGGAATCAATGACCTCAAGTTTTCAATTAAATTATGTATTATGATACAACTTGCACGTAGTAAAAAGCATTTTTATGAACTACTGAAAAAAAAAATTGGGTATAGCTTCTTTAAGTATAGAACAACTCTATAGTTTTACATAAAATAAAATAGATAAGATAAACTTTATTGATCTCACAATGGAGAGATGTACATGTCAAATCTGGCTTAGATAGGATCACTCCGGTTGTGTAAAAGACAGGAAGTGTGCAAACAGGTTAAAAGTGAAAAGAAGTCTATGTCTGAATGTATACATCTGCAGATAAATCAGCACTGCACTCTAGTGCAAGAACATTGAGTAATGAGTCATTAGCTTTGAGGGTTTAAATGTGAACCCTCAAAGCTAATGATAGCTAATGACTATTACACGCAAACAGCATGTGATACTACTGTACATGCAAACAGCATGTGATACTACTGTACACGCTAGCAGCATGAGGTTCTGGGCTAAAAGTGAAATGACAGTGGACACGTGGTCCCATTTCAAATGAGTAAATATGAAATAATGTGAGGTCAGGTCAGCAGTGTGCATTAGTGTTCATTGTACAGTCTGACAGCAGCAGGAACCTGTAGAACCTCTCCTTCACACAGCAAGGGTGGATCAGTCTGTCACTGAAACTGCTCTCCAGAGCGGACAGAGGGGAGCAGCAGGGGGGGACAGTGATGGTCCAGATGTTAGTTTGTCCAGGGCCCTCTTCTCCCCCACCTGCTGCTGGACTTCCTGATGACCTGTTCCAGCTGATGCCACCACAGAGTCATAGGTATTTAGGAGTGGCCCCTGCACTCCAAAAGACCTGAGCCTCTTCAGAGTCGGCTCTGGCCCTTCTTGAAGAGGGCGTCTGTGTTATGAGTCCAGTCCAGTTTGTGGTTCAGATGAACACCCAGGTACTTGTAAGAGTCCACTCTCTCGATGTCCTTTCCCTGGATGTTCACTGGAGCTGGAGCGGACGAGTGACGTCTGCAGAAATCCACCACCATCTCCTTGGTCTTCCCCGTGTTGATGAGGAGGTGGTTCCACTGACACCAGTCCACAAAGTTTTGTATTACTCCTCTGTACTCTTCGTCGTCATCTCAGGGACGAATCCGATGATTCAGAGAACTTCTGTAGGACACAACAGTCCGTTTTGTGTCTGAAGTCTGCAGTGTAGAAGGTGTCTGCAGTTTGTCCCTGTGAAGCCGTGGCTGGATGGTGTTGAAGGCGCTGGATCCTCGCAAGGAGCCGGGCTCCTCCAGGTGGAGGAGGGAGATGATGGCGTCCGCCACTTCACCAGGATACGTTCATAAGTGGTTGTGAAACAAGTTCTTTTACCAAAAGAAGAATGTGTAAACCACCGGCCTTCGTGGATAACGGAGAGCCATTTCATAAATATGGAATAGTTTAAAACTATGTGTTCTACTGGATCTTTCCCAGTCAAGAGTGATGACAGCACAAAGGGAGAGAATGTGTTGTGTTTGCTTTTCCGCTGGTTTTTATTCAATATCCACATTATCTGTGGAAGCAAACACATTGATTGTCACATGAATCGTGTGTCTTGCTCAAGGGTAGAAGTTCTGCTAACAAACTGTGTTCAGCTCTAGCAGCACATTTTATCTAAAAAACATTTCCAACCCATTCCCTTCCACTTGAGTTTACATGTTCCTGCTGGAGTTTTGACACCTCTTAACCTTCTGTACGTACAAATGTTTAGCAGTTCCGCCTAAAAAAAAGGTTTGAAAGTGCGCCTTGTGGACATGGGAGAGCCAAACAGTTTATGCCCCGTCTCGCATAGCTCCTGTCGGCTCCCCCAAACAGCGCCTGCTGCAGAGAGCAATGATAAACAGGCCGTGTGCTGTTTACGCCATGTTTGTGTGTGTGTGTGTGTGTGTGTGTGTGTGTGGCGCTAATGGGCCTGACCTCTGCTTTGTGAGGATTGTATGGACAAGCTTGATTTATGTCACTGTGCTGTAGCTGGTGCGGAGCGCGGTGTTGTGTAACTCTGCAGTTGGAGAGATATTTTTTCAGCACCATCTCTGCTGACATTTTTTATTTTTGTTGATGACATTAATGCTAGTGGTGGGAAAGAAAAAATATGTTTTCATTAAAGAAGTTTTGACTTTGATAAGTTATCTTGAAGACAAAAAAAAAATCATGATATTTTCAGGATATAGAAATGTTGAACATTTTAAACCAAATTTCTAAGTGTGATCATAGAAAGGCTATTAGAATAGTGAGTAAAGTGGGATATCTTGCACCTACCAATAACTTATTTATACAAAATAAAACTTTAAAACTATATGATATGGTAAATGTTCAAATGTTAGATTTTCTTTACAGGGTAATAAACAACAAAATCCTAAAGTGTATCTTGTACTTTTTCAAACTAAGAGAAACCATTTAAATCTGGTGGATTTACTTTTAAATGTGCTAAAGCAAGAACTAATTGTAAAATGATGGAATGAATTAACAGATGATTTGAAAAAATTTACTTCTTTGTTACAATTAAAAACATATATTAAGATAAGATAAACTTTATTGATCTCACAATGGCGAGTATCAAGTATCAATTATTCAAAAATATGAAAAGTGAATTGTGAACCACACAAAAACATTTGTGGCTTTGTAATGAATTAATCAAAATAAATCACTTACAAATATTTAACCTGAGAACAGTGAGGAGTAATTTTTTCACATGGATGTTTAGTATAGCATTACCTTTTAGTGATGACAGATGCTCAAGCAACAACATTTAGTTTAAATTTCTCTCACCAAGTCCAGCAGATCTGTGCAGCTTTTGCCATTAAGTGTAGCAATAGCATTTACAAATATAATACGTTTTGTAAAGTTGTCTACAGTGAGCAATCCAGTGAGTCGTTGTTTGTTGTTGTCTGACACTAATGTACCTCCGTGTTGTCTGAACACCAGTGGGTGCTCCAGTAAAATAGATCCACCCGAACTCACGGCAATGACAAACATTCTGTGGGATGCGTTAAAAAAACCCATTATTTTTACTCCATGAGCATGGATTGAACCAGTTACGATGGGGCGAGACAGAATGATTAACAGAAGAGAATCAAAAACTTAACTCGGACAACGAGGTAGTAGCTGGAGTTAGTATTCGCGCCACCAGCTGGACCGAGTGCTTTACTACAGCACAGTTTCTGTGGCACGTTTGCAAAAACAAGCTCTTGTGACCGCGGGCTGTCTTCACACCCCTGTGGCGACGATCCGGGCCACTTGGCCTAGTTCGTTGGTAAAATCCTATGTGACCGTGCCCTTAAGGTCCAGGTGTAGTGCCCAGATCTCATTCTCACTGCAAAAACACCCACCAACCTGACTCATATGTTACATATGTTCTGTCAGGAGGAATGGGCTTAACTTCCATCAATTAACTGTCAAAAGCTTGTGGGAGGCTTCCCAAAACAGTTAGAAGGTGAGTCCATCAGGCCAGATAAAAGGGTCATAAGAATAATGTTTATTGGATATAATACAGTGAGCTGTTAATGAATGATTAGCCCATAATAGACCATTTAGAGTTCCTTAAAATATCAGGAAAAAGTGGATGGAAAGTACTTTAGTACTTTTGTAGAACAGATCTGCAAAACATAACCAAAAGTATTGTCCAAAAAATGTTGGCCTCTGACGCTGAGGCCAACCCTCTTTGAAGGGCAGGCTTTAAACAGGATTAAACAACACTGCAGATGCACCAATCAACATACAATATATGTGCAATAATTTACGTTGCCTCAGCCTTTTGTTTTATTTTAAAATAAAGTGTGCAATAACGTTCAATCTTCTATTTTCAAAGATAAATGAAAAATGCTGAACTGTTGAGCTCATGTTTGAGAGCGGCTAGATCCAGTCCCACCGTGTATCCCATATACAGTATAAGTATGCATGGTCACATGACACGCCCCATATTAGTCCAGACCTCGAACAAGAGCTTTCATTTTGTTTATAATATCCGCTAAAAATAACAGTGTTCGCAGTTGTAATTCACATGTGTAATTGGAACAGAGACAAGGACGAGTGAAGGAGTGAGCCCACAAATCACAACGTAATGCCACGATCAATTAAAAAAAAGCATTTATTAGCACTAATTGTTTTTGCCATTTGTGTCTTGTAAGAAACATGTACTGAAGAGACATTTACATTATTACAAGTAGAATTAGTTTGTCTTCGAAATATTTACGCACTGACTTTGCAAAAAAAAAATTATCTCTAACTGATTAAAACAGATTGATTGGATATCTTGCAACTGTCTGGTGCAGAAGAACCAAATACCTACACTCTAAAATGTAACTACTTAACCCAACGAGAAAAATGGAATAAGTAAGTAAGCAATCCGCTCAAAATAAATGTGCATTGATTGACATTTGAGTACTTTTTACTGTTGAGATAATCAAGTTGCCTAAAATAATAAAAAGCAATCAGTTCACTTTAGTTGATGCATTGTAAAAGGACCAATGGAGAGGGTTGCCTTTGAGAAGACGAACCTTCTTAAAGTAAGAAGACAAAGTACAGAGCTGATGGAGCCCACAGCTGCTTGTGCACAGGACACATGTCAATTATGAGGAAAACGCGATAAGGATGGAATCAGTATGCATAAGCACAGAGAGGAGGGGAGAGGGGATAGGTGAAACAGATATTTGTGATCAGTGAAGCCATGAGTGCAGAACAATACAAGATTATTCAAACAGGCAAGACTGAGAAGCACTGTTATGATGAAATATTACAACGTAAGTATGTTATTATAGAGTGTTTGATGTGTCCCTAAACAAACGGCCTCTTTCCCCTCGAATGTAAAGACAGAAACACAATATTCATACTTGTGTGGTTAAACATTATTTGTGTTGATTTTGGCCCCTAAACACAATATTGGATTTGATGTTTTAGACCCTGGTTGTCAAAGTCGAGGCTCGGGGGGCGGATCCGGCCCGCAAATTAAGTATCTTGGGCCCGGGATGAAATTTGATTAGTATTAAACCCGTCCGCACAGCGTCACAAGAAAATATTGGATTATTCATTTAATGTTTGGGAAATATGTTTTTTCTTTGACGGAAGTTTGTTTTTTGTCTTTGAGTCTGTGAACTTGAAATTACTGACAGAGCCAGACAGAAATATTGGATTAGTCATTTAATCAATAAATAAAATTTGGTACACTGTGTTAGGTCTTGGTTCAATAGGTTTTATGCAATAACATTGAGGCCAAAAATTTATTTTTTTGGCCTCTGAGGTATTTGACTTTGACATCCCTGATTTAGAACGACAAAAGCAGGATTCAGAGGCGACAGTGGCTCAGTTGGTAAAGCATTGGCCTTCGGGCGTAATGGTCGTAGATTCAATCCCCGCACTGGACCTACTCTGAGTGTCCAAAACAGCGCTATATAAGTGTTATGTATTGTTATTATTAAGTCTGCTGTCGTTGTGTCCCTGGGCAAGACACTTTGCCTGAAGTCCCTAAAGTCAGGGACAAAGCACCCATCCTTCTGTGGACCCACCCACCACCTGCCGGAGGATCAGTGAGGTACTGGGCATTGGGTGGCACTGCACTAAAACTGCTCAAGAAAACCATAGATCTAGTGTATTCACTTGATTTAGATCCAATTGAAAGGATTTTAAGGAACATAATTAACCCAAAACTAATTTGGAGGCAATTCTTCAGTTTGTCTGTCACCACAAAGTCTGAGGAAATGTAATAAGGCAACAGAAAAATAAATAAATAACAAATAAATAACAAACTGTTGATGTTAGTGTGGTTGGAGCCGGAGATGGAGGAAACAACATTTTACAGAATATGTCTTTTCTAATTGAATTGCAAACCTGTTCTGATGAAAAGACGCCATGATGTACGTGTCTATCTCTGTAATAAAATGTAAAGAAAAAAATATGTTTGTGCTGCTGCAGGAGCGTGTTGACAGTTTAAATGGAGCAGATAAATGACCAAATAAGTCCAGATGCGTGATGAGGACATTCCTCCTGTCTCACATCTGAAACCAACAGCCTGATTTACGGCTCTTTCGTAGAACGTGTTTGCAGTTCCAGCAGATGTTACGTCGTCATGGATTTGTGGAAGATCTCTGTGTCTGCCACAGTCGTGCATCAGCTTCTCAGACGGGGATAATCCTTGAAGCTAGTGTTTGTTTGACATTTTTAAATTTAGTGTTTGTAGGAACAGCTCAGGTGCTACAGCAAGACATAGAACATTTTGGAGGTTTGCACAATCACCCAAATCATAACAAAAACATTACACTCTCTCTTTACTAGGCATGCACCAATACGGATACAGGTATCAGGTCGATACAGGCTTGTACTCGTACTTGTACTCATACCATTGGACCCGATTCCGGCAACTGATACATTCTTGATTCACATTAGACTAGAATACAAGGGATTGGGGGCTATCGGGAGGGTGCTTGTGGAGAGACAGAGACCCTAGACAGAGCAGGAGAATACTGGCTTTGGGGGGTGGCGTGGTGTAAAGCTAGGGTCCATGTAAAGCTGTGCCGCCAGAAAGTGAGAGACATCCGGGGAAGAGATGAATTTGTGAAGGGAAAGCTGGCAAAGAGGGTACAAAAACAAGTCAGGACGAGGAGAAATTCTTCTGTTGGAGAGAAGGGAGATGACCAGTCTCTGAATACAAGGCCGACAATTTTTCTAACAGCCAGAGGGGATGAATTTATTTTTCTGTTATTAACGGCCTATTAACCGATCGCGAGGTCTGTATGGAGAAATATCAGACCGCGGCCTTAATGTACAGACCGAGCCGTGACGAGGTCTGTGCAAAAAGGCCAAGGTCTGATATTTCTCTGTACAGACCGAGCAAGCGAGGTTAATAAATGTTTTATTATATGACTCTCGTCTGTGTCTTTATCAATGCTTTTGAGATATTTGTGAAGTATGTTCATGTCCGACTTGGTTTTGTGTGATACGCGCTGCGGACAGATTGTCATGGTAACGGTCCGAGGAAAGATATCAAATGTGATACGCGCTGTTCGGACCAATCATCATGGTAACGGTCCGAGATGGGAAAATATCAGACCGGTAATCAGCCAATCAGAGCGCGCGTACGGTCAAAGTCATATAATACATTTATTTATTACACGGCTCCTCACAGCAGCAGTAGAATGCGCCATTGCATTAGAAGTAGATTCCGGGACATTTTAGGAACATTTGCAGAGGATCGGATTATGGATTTAGGTTATGTTAATGTTTGGGTCACTCACCGCTGATGTTCAGAATTCTTTGTTCAGTTTTCATGCAGTTCGAGAGAGTTCTAGTTTGGAAGTTGCTAGCCTAACTGTTACTCGCCACGGGAAAACCTTTGGGAACTATTTGGTTTTCTGTCATTAAATAAACCTTTCAGCATTCCTAAAAGTGGACTGAAGTTTATTTTGTGTGTTCTGTTGGTACAAAGCCGTATAATAAGCGGGATAATGTATAGTACGCAGGTCGGGGTCCGCTTCGCCCTGTCGGTACTTATTTTCCGATAATGACCTGCCTACTATCCATTACATACGTACAAATATGTATTTTAAAGTTTCGACATAAATAAATAAATGAAAGATGCACTTCTTTGACTGATAATTGGCTGCGGCTGAAAGAGGAGGGATGTAGCAGTGAAAGAGGCAGGAATGAGGAAGTGGAACACGACTCACAGGTCTTACACACTGAACCTTGGCTGAGGGATTATATAATTTCAGACAGAGCGAGCGCGAGCAGACAGAGCGAGAGCTGTACATTTGTAAAACGGCTAACTGCTCAAACTGGAAACTTAGAGCCAAGCCACAATTTCTGACCTGGAAACGTACATTGACACTTTCCACAAGATGACAGAAAAACCGGATTCCAAACGTCTAAGAAAGGAGCTCAGCTCCAGCGACATCGACGTAGACATCTCCAGCGACATCCACCAAATGCTCAAAGATATGGAAGCGATGAGACAACAGCTAACAAAACTGGACCTTCTACGAAAGTTAAAAGAAGATGGTGATGACCTGAAACAATCATTGGACTACCATGCTGCGCTAGTAGATGTCCTTAATAAAGAAAACGATACTACAACTGGAAGTCAATCAGCTTAAAACCCAGACAGCAAATCTACAACAACACGCAATAGAAAATCAAAACCAGATACTAGACTTACAGTGTAGGAGTATGCGGGACAATTTCATTATACATGGTTTACCCGAACAACAAAAGGAGACATACCAGGACACAGAACAACTTGTCAAATCGTGTCTGAAGATCCACCTCAAGATGGACAGCACTGTCAAAGAGATCCAGCTTGCACGGGCCCATCGCTTGGGTCAGTGGCGCGGGAAAACACCTCGAGGCCGTCCTTTTGTGGGGGAACATGGGGAACTGAAGGGAACAGGACTGGGTCTGACGGACCAGTTCCCCGGCGAAATCATGCGGCGACGCAAGTTGCTCCAACCTGTACTAGCAGAGGCAAGGGCCGCTGGCCGGAGAGCCAAAATATCCATCGATAAACTGTACATAGACGGCAAACTTTATTTTGGGGGTGGGATTAAATAAGTTTTTTTGTACGTGTATATAATATTTATAATTTTGGATTATGTCAATATAACTTATTTATGCACAATTTTGATATTCTACTTTTGTTTCTTGTACACTTATTTTCTCAAAATAAACGTTATTATTATTATTATTATCATTGTGTACTGTGATTATTTATTTTGATGCTATCTTGTTTTGTTCAGCACTTTGAGTTTCCTTGTGAATTGTTCTACACAAATAAACTTGCCTTGCCTAAAGCTCCATTTAATTTTGATTTTGAGTAACTATGGTGACACGGGTGTAAAAGTGCCATCACATGTGTCGTTAAAGAATGAAAGGGGACAAAACACTGAATGAAACTGGACTGTGAGTGTCTTACAATGTTTCCATCAGAGAAGAGTTAAGGAGTAAACCATTAACCTCTTCACTCTCACATTAGAGCTGAGCAGCCTCTTCAGCATCACCCGCTCACACCAGCACCACACACAGAGACTGCTTTCAACACATGGAAACCAGCGATCACCCCATTCATACATTCAGTCATTAATTCATTAATTCAGTCATTAATTCATTCATACATTCATTCATTCATACATTCAGTAATTCATTCATTCATTCAGTCATTAATTCCTATCTGTGTCATTTTCCATACAGTAAGAAAATAAATCCTTGATATATGTTGTATCAGTGTGCTCTTGTGCTCATAAACACACTTATTACACATACACAACTTTACACAATGACATTTTATCATATATTTCGTTAATTCTCGTAATGTTTTTAGCTCCGCCCATGCTGAAATGACACGTTCCATCATTAAAGGTTTTTAAAAATATTGACGATCACTTTAACTTCTTTCGATCCGGCCGATGTGCTACCATGGCATGTTGTACTTGATTTTAAAGAAAAAATACTCTTAAATAAATTCCTAACCCAAAACAGTGTAAGAAAAAATGGAATCATCAGTGCACAACCCAAAGAACCTCACACTCACTTTCCCACAGCCATTTTTCAACACTGAAAAAAGTATAATCTTGGTATGATTTATTTACTAAAAATAAGATAAATTATGCTTATATTTTAATGGCAAGTCTTTTTTGCTTGAATGTAGTTTTTCATGTAATTTTTTTTTTTCTAGTTTTAGGATTATACTTCAAAATCTTTGTATTTTTATTTATTTGTTTATTTGACAGGGACATTGCACAATAAATGTATTGTTCAGACCGGATATAGCTACAAGCTAATTTTCATCCATAGTCCCTGAGGCAGAGGCAACGTGACAACGTGACAGCAGGTTTACAGTGTGCAAAGAGAAAAATATACTTTTTGTAGAGAAAAAAGTATTTTTCTTATTTCATTTAATAAATAGGTAAATAATACTTGAAATGCATGTTTTTAAACTAGGATCAAGTCATTTCGGGCTAGTTTTTTTTTCATTATTTTCAGAAATCTTCTATTGGCAGATCATTTTTCTTATTTCAAGCAGTGTTTTAGTTTCTATATTTTCAAAGTTCAAGGGATTTTTTGCCAACAAAGGACAAAAGCCAGGACACTGAAAGAAATAATATGTGGACTTTACTTGAGCAAATCCAGGAAACCGATTGCCTTGAAAGAGATAAGTGTATGTGGCTTATTGTTTTGAAGTTATATTAACAATTAATTTCAAGTAAAGTTGACTTCGATACAGTAGTGTTTACTTAAAAATCGCTAATACTAAATACTTGTCTCCAAGTGTTGGTAACTCATCAGTTTGCAGTAATGTAAACTGAGATACCAGTAGTGCTTAGTTGAAAATTGCCATTACAAAATACTTGTCTTCAAGTAATGGTAACTCACCCATTTCAGGCAAAGTTAACTTTTATATCAGTAGTGTTTAATAGGATTTTCTAGCTGCTGAATACTTGCACATTGCAAGTAAATTTAACTTAGACTGTTTAGGTATTATATACTGAGGTAGCCAAGTTTGTGCTACTTAAATCATAAGCTCATTTACTAACGCCACTCCAGGAAACTGATTGCCTTAAACAAACACAGTAAAGACAACTGAAGATTCTGAATCAACTTTATTCTTTGTCAGAATGACAGAACACAGCCACAAACATGACTCTCAGGGCCCAGACACGTCCCCAAACCACCTCTCCAACATGGACACCACACAATATACTTTGATGAAAGAAAAAATTAAAAAATGGACAGGAAATTAAGTGACATATTTGACCAATTGTGCTGCTTTGTGTTGTTTCACTTTAAAAGATCTAAGAGGTCTGTAATTTTACAAGGCATACTGTAACTGAGACAGTAGAAAAAACAGGAAATGTTATGATTTTTAAATTAATGTATGTAGTCTTGTTAAAAACAAGTATTTAAATATAGGTGGAGATTAATATTTGGTACATAAACTATTGTTTGTAGTTACAGAGATCAAACAATTCCTGTGGTTCATAGGTTTGCCCACACTCTAGCAGGGATTTTGAGCCACTCCTCCATACAGATCTTTACCAAATCTTTCAGGCTTCAGAGCTGTAACTGAGCAACATGAGTTTCAACTCCCTCCACAGATTATCTTTGAGTTGAGGTCGGGAGATTGATGTGCCTCCAGGACCTTGAAATGCTTCTCACAGTGCCACTAGAGTATAGTCCTGGTTGTGTTTGGGGTCATTCAAAACTGAAAGGACCCAGCCCTGATCCATCTCATACTGAGGGAAGACCCCAATAACCCCAAGCACAAAGTCAGGAAAACCACATAAAGTGGCTACATAGAGGCATTTCATGGTCCTGGAATGGCCTCAGTCTCATCTCATCTCATTCCAACAGAGAACCTTTGGAGGGAATTGAAATTCATGTTGCCAAGTGACATCTCCAAAACCTGACAGATCTAGAGATGATCTCAATGGAAGACTGGGACAAAATCTCTGCTACAGTATGGAAAAAGTGGTCAATGGAAATGTTTGACCTCCGTCACTGCAGACATAGGTTTTCTGCACCAAATATTAAGTTCTACTTTTGTAATTGTTCAAATACTTTATCCCCCAACAAGATCAACTGTAAATTTATAAATGAGATTTTTTTTTTTCCACTCTCAAATTTTGTATTTGTCCCCACTGTATATTGGAATACGGTTTTGCTATATTTGGGTTTATCCGATTCCATGCATAGGTCATGTTAAAATCCAGACAGATCATGAAATTGCATCGATCAGCATTGCAAAAAAAAAATAAGCTGTAAAGAACCTGTTTAAAAAAAACAGTCTAAGTATATTGTATGAAAGGTGAAATAAAACAGAAATTAAACCCTTTTTTTGTGGCCAACAAGGCAAAAAAGTGTACATGAGTGCTGAACAAATTGTAAAACATTGTCATTCAACTAGGGGAAAAAATGCTGAGTTTCAAATAGAACTTTATAAAGAACCTGTACCGAATTTCTTTCCAAAAAAAAAAAAAAAACGACACTGTCCCAGTATATTGTATAAGACGGTTATTCTCAACTGGTGGGTTGGGATCCAAAAGTGGGTTGTAAGCCTTTCCCAGAAAACATTTTTCAAAATTTAGGCACATAATTTCAGCTTTTATGGCTTGTGTAATAATTATTCACTAATTTGTGGTGAAAATAAAGTATTTTGTACATAAAAAATAAAAAAAAATTATATATATATTATATATATATATAGTCACAGCCTGTCATCCTGTGGTAATAGTGGGTCCTGAACCTACGCCAGTTGAGAACCAGAGGTATAAGAGATGTGCAATAGAGCAAATAAGAAACTAAAAATAATTTTAAAAATTTGACTTGGTTTTCAACACATTGGAAAAACACTGGCAAAAAGTAGAAAAAATGCTCAGTTTCATATAAAACTTTAAAAATTGAACTGTACCAATGTAAAAACAGTGGTGGACTACCGTTTATAGTAGTTCACCACCTCATAGTTGTAGAAAGATGCTTATAAACTCAACTGTGTTTAGAACTGGGATATTGGAACAATATACTGCTTACTCCACGAGTGCATTTTTCAGTGTTTGAAGCTTTGGTCTGAGATTTCCCACGCCATTCAAGTTAAGCATCACCCTCTGGACAAACTCGAAGGTGTTGCGCATCTTTTTGGGATATTCCAGATGCAGTGCGTATATTAGTCCAAATGTGAGGCAAAATGCTTCTGGAAGATTGTGGAGAACATCCATCACAGCAATACCTTCTAGTTGGATGAAGTAGACATCAAGGTGAGGGTCCAAAGGATCGAGCGTTTCGCCTTCAGGGACAACAGCCAAGATGCCAACCGGCATCTGTGTTTCAGCAGGATCAGGTGACTGCAAAATATAGATTTACATGGAAAAAATTAGTAAAATGTGCAATTTTATGTTTTAGTTCATCAATTGCATTATTGGCATCTTCTAATTGCCTGATAAAATACAAGTCTTCATCCAAATATATCTAAAAACAGCTGCTTGAGGGTTAGCCCTATTCGCATGGGATAAGTATCTAGGGACCCCATATAATAAAACAATTACCCCCGGACGTCTGCTTTTTATGTGGAGGATTCGCACAGGATAACCGAAGCCTAAGATTTTGCTGAAATTTACGAACTTCACCCTGATATGATGTTAATGCGTTGCGTATTGCGTAACATTTGCTCACATTGTTTTCAACATGGCGGGCGCGAGGAAGAAGAGCAGGCACTGGACACAAGAAGAAACTTTACAATTAATCTATATTTGGGGTGAACAGCGGTACAAGTAAATAAACGTGCGTCCTGGAAACAAAACAATGCGAAATCACGCATCAGATCCCGTCCATTTCTGTCCAAATCACAGACATGCCTTTTTGCATTGGATTAGTATTATCACAGGACCTCGGAGTTCAGCAAAATATAGTAGGTAATTCGTGGGGGAATTTTTACTTTACAAATCACTTGACACGGCGCATTTGCACGGGCTTAACATCAGACATTTTCCGTGATTATTACAAATCGCATGTGGTCCATAGATAATGCTTATCCTGTGCGAATAGGGCTTTTGTTCTCCGAGAACTGCACTTTCCTGGACAGAGATGTCTGATGCATTTCCTGGGATCTGCTGTAGCCACTCCTCCAGTTTGGGGGTCACTGCCCTGAGTGCCCCAACGACCACGGGCACCACTGATGCCTTCTCTAACTCTGAGCCCCTGGTATTTCTCTAGTTTCTCATGTTCTTATCTCATGGTTGCTCTTGGAATAGATCTAGGATCACTGCTACTGTGGAGTATATCAGCTCATTGGTTTCTGTGATGTTTGATGTTGGAATTGCTCTCAGAGCTGCATTCACACCTTCTACAAGACTTTCTGATGGTACTTCACTTAGTCTCTGTAGTTGGCTTCGGGGTTGCCTGGTGGACATTTTTGCCACCAAGGGGCAGAGTTAAGCTGCATGCGAGACGCTGCATTCAATTAATTGAGAAAGAGCGAGAATCAGGCCGGAAAAACTATGGTTTTAGTGGAAGAAAACTACGCACTACGAAAACACTAACACGTAGCCTTTGTGAAGCAGCAGAGATTGTTGGGATCAAAGACGCTGGATTCAACTGGTGTTATTTCCGAAAAAGTGAGGGGGACATGGAGCGGCGGACGCGATTTTATCATTTAGCCATTTTCTACATTGTCTGTTTTTAAAGTATGAATTAATCAAATTTGATTCATTGCCCAGCCCTAATCTGGCATTTGGTCTTTTACAATTTGAAGGGAAATGTAGTTAGCCTAATACTTACATTGCTGACTTTGTAAAATTCAGCCCAATCGTCTCCAAAATACACTGGGAGGCACTTCAAGACCGCTGTCCGGGTGGCAACATCATCATGGGTCTACAGATGAAGATGTGTAAATTACATATTTGCAAATTGCCAACCATAGCACAACATATTTTTGAATATATGCATTAATTAATAAAAATGACAAAATATCCATCTCTAGCTCATTAATTGGCAAGCATTTAGACTACATTGTTTATACTCGGATAGGACACCAAACTGTTTCAGTAACTTTTAACCCCCACCTTAACCGAGTGCATTTTCTCCAGTTCAGCTCTACCAAAATGTAAAAGTTTAAAGCCTCAAGGCCAGAGTAACGCCTCATTTGAAAGCTAAGACCTACAAAACTGACCTGATCTTTTTCATTGCATTGTTGATGTGTTGTCTCAACCGTTTGACATTTTTCATTGCTTTTTTGTCACTCTTTTGAGCCTTTTTTGTTGGTTATTTGTCACTCTTTTGTTGCATTTTTGTCACTTTTTTTTCAGTCTTTCGTTGTGTTTTTCAAGAAGCTTTTAGATTTGGGTAAAGCCAAATTGGATAAAATGTGCTTGGTTCAGGTGGGGGTTGAGAGATTAATCTCACAGAGGTAGAATCTTGGCCCAGACGCCCGCTATTGAACCAGTGGCAATTACATGTTTAAGGATCTTGCACAATAAAAAATGTCCCACCTGCTGCATTAATCATGTCCAAGTTGAATAAAAAAAATAATATACTTGCCGTTGTTTGGGTCCGTGTCAAGATTCCCTCAAGGGTTTCTCCAACCTTTCCCTTTTTTGCTTTGAAGAGCTCCAGTAGCCGTGGCACAAATCTATCCAAAGCCCGGAAAAAATCATTTGAGGTTTTTGCTGGCCACACGTGTAAATTCAGCTAAAACCTAGATCAAAAAATAGACAAGCAATATTTTGTAAACATGTGATGTTTACCACACACACTTTTTACATATGCAATTATTTACTTACTTGTTGCTTTGTAAATAGAGCTGGCCATCGTCCCAGCATCCGCTGAATTGGTGGTTGATCCTCAATTATTTCTTTGCGTCTCAAAGCAAATGTTTGGATCATAAGTTTGCTTATGAGTGGTAAATCAGGGTTCTTTTTCCTCATCTCATTTGCAAGAAGTTCTCTGGCCTTTTCCTGGGCTTCTTCATCCTGGCCCTCAGGGAAATTCGGCAAAAAATTTGTCTCGCTTCTTCTAGCCTTTTTGATAGTTTTCCCGGCTCTTCCTTCATCTTGTCCTTTTGGATTTTTGTTGCATAAAACATCTGCCATTCCACAATCCCGAAGTTTGGAACGAAAATTGCCCATTTTGAACTTCAAACTATTCACCCAGGCCGAGTAACCAGTTGGTGACCCAGGCTCACGGAGGCATGGGTGTTTGGAAATCAGAGCCTTGGCAACCTCTGTGTAGTGCCAATCATCAGGATAAGCTGTGTACTTGTATATCTCTTCAGCAAGTTTTTGCAGAATGTCATGCTTCATATCACGTGAAACTGTCATGCGTTTGTTGTCTCTCATGTAAATGAGGTTGCCTTGACGCAACCTGTATTCTATGTCCACCGAAAAATAAGGCATTTCAAATTCTGAAGGCCATGGATTGCTCCGTGAGGTGCTCGATGAGGTGCTCGATGAGGTGCTCTCAGGTGTAAGTATTATGGTATCTGCTGAACTGGTATGTGAATAGGCACCAGGTGAACCCAGGGGGGAATTTACAGGGGAACTCAGCGTTACAACTACACTGTCTAAATTTACTATCTTCACTGTCCCACAATCAGGTAGATCCACCATGTCAGTCAGGTTGCAAAAGTTATTGAAGTCTGGGTCTTCATAGTGAAGTAAGAAGTTGTAATCCAGATGTAGTTGTCGTTGTAACTGTGTAATGAGATCTTCCACTGATTCAGGTCTCCCTTGCAATCTCACTTTTCTAATATTGTTGTCCCCCACAATCACTCTGACTGGCCAGGATTGGTCCATATTTCTGTTGGGCGAGACACTGCAAATGAAAAGGAAAAGAAACTTACATTTAGTGAGATCATTTTGAAACTTGTGCAGTAGATTACTGACATTGAAGGAAAAATGTTTTTGGCAATTTTTAGGTGTAAATGGCAGCCAATATTTTTGCAAAACAAACAATGAATAGAGTCATGTTTATATTTATGGTCCTATTTTGTTGATTTTGGGATATTTTGTCATTTGCTAATCATGATTGAAAATATCTGTTCAAAACTCAATCAGGAATGATTACTTTTCTTTTTTTTTTAATCCCTCAGATAACCCCTCCCAAATCTTTTTTTCACCCGCTGTGTCTCGCCATATAGAGGGTTAACAAAAAATGTAACGTTTTGGGGTGACAAAGATTTTGCCCAGGACTTTATAGGCAGAGAGTGGGAAAACATCGTTCAAATCCTTGACCTGTGCCATAAGCAGAGAGCCAGTTTTACAGAGTTGGTATGACCGGAGGTGTTCATAATACCAGGCCAGCATCTCTCCACACACAAAAAATATGTCATTTTTTACAATGACTATATGCTGAATCTGGGCAAATTCTGGGAGCCCTGAACAACGACCTTTGCTCACAACCATATCGACTGCATATTTCACTCCATCCATGGTTACAGATCTGGCTGAAAACACAACTTTTGTGTCACCGTTTTTGGCCAACAGTTGTTGCTGTAAGTCCTCTGGAAATGAAGAAATCGAGATACTAGTCTGTCTGTCTAGCTCTACAGAAGGCTTAAAAAAGGAAGCAGAATCGAGATGATAAGCAATCATCTTCTGATGTCTGGTGGCTAATGTCAGAGGGACATTTCTGAAGTTGTGATTTTCACGTATGACTCTCTTGAAAAATTTGTGTTTCCCCTCGAACCTCATTGTCCACACATGGACAAGTGGACCAAAAACACGAATAAGGTGGGGATAATGTTCAATGAAATGGTGTTTTGGTTTCAGTTTGTAGTTTGGGAATACCTTTTTCAGTAGAAATCTATGTTCTGACACTTTTGTTTCCAGATAATGGATAATCTCATCTGTAAATCTTGTGGACATGGCCAACTCGAGAACATCTTTTAAACACAGTATCACCTCCCAGGTTTCATCACCTTCTGGGATGTAATGACCAACCATTAGAGGTAGGAGCCTGAGCAATGTCCAATTTTCATGGCCATTGCCACTGATGGTTCCCTTGGAATGAAATGTTTTTGGGATTATCTGAGGTTGGTTGGTTTTATCAGTATGGGAGTAGGGAAATCTCTTTATTTCATTATTCAGTGTGTCAAGCGTGAAATATTTCTTTTTGATAAGATCTGAAATGCACAGGTGCAACTCAGAAGGTATAATTCCTTCCAAGAGATCGTGGAGGATGTCTGGGGCAAAACCATTGACAACCTGAAAATGTTCCAGGCTTCCAAGTGGACAGTTTCTCTTCACTCCATATTCTTTTGCCATTTGAGGTTGCTCTTGGACTTCCTTAACATGATGTCCATGTTCCTCATTGGTCCTCATTCTGAAATGACCAGAGCTTACTTCATGATTTTGAATTTCCTCTTTTTCTGCCATGCAAAAGCGACAAATCTTGCCAGACACAAAGCTTTCTCGGAAGCCTGCTAAAGAGTGAGCTGCAAGATTATCTGCTGCAACATACAGCACTGTCCCTCTGATACTTGAGCCAAGCTTTTCCAAATATACTCCACTCTTCTCTAGAAGTTCTAAGTCTTGAAGGAGAGGCTGAAAGACTTCAGAGTACCCACACTCATTTACAGTTTGGACTTTACACATCAAGGCCAACTGTATAGCATTGAGCATAGAGCGAAATTTGTTTGCAATATTTAGAAGCACCCAGTATACAGCACAAATTTTGTACTTTTTTCTAGAGGTCCCAAGTGGATTGGCTACCTCAAAATCATCGATATAAAGACCCAAGGCAAATCTGCACTCTTCTTCCATTAGAAGAACATTTTCCTTGAATCGGGACCCATCTCTGTAGCAGCCAAATCCATTAGATCTCTCAACATTAAGGACTTTGTCTAAAATCTCATCTTTGTTCAACAAAGCTTCCAGCATTTTGATTATTGGCACGTAGACAACAGACTGTTTATTTTGTCCAACTATATACTCGACAGGTTGAACAACTTTGAATTCTTGTAACAAAAATGCCTCTCTTTTAAAGGTTGTCGATAGGGAGCCTCCATGTTGAGTGTGTTTCTGGATAACATTTTTCTCAGATATACTATCAAGTATTTCTTTAGCCAATGACAAGTCAGTGTTGTGCTTTCCAAGTATATCCTCAATGGCAGTCAACAATAACGGTTTAGACAGATCCATTATTTGGTTGATTTGATGGAATACATCTTGGATAGCTTTTTCTGATATGTTGAGCATCGTCCGCATTCTGAGAAAAAGACCAGCCAAATTATGTTTAAGCTGTAGCTCTAAGTCAGGATCACTATACTCATACAAGTCATCATTCCATTCATTTGTTGTCTCTGTCTGGACTGTATTCTCCATACCACAAACAGCAACTACAACTCCCAGTTTGTAGTCCAAATGTCGTTGTGTTTGCCTTTCTCTGTGTTTATTGGTTTTGTGAGCATTAAATGTTGCATACACACTTGTTTCAAATGAACAATCCTTGAAAGGACATTGAACTTTTTGGTTCATGCGTATGTGTGTTCGTAAATGGCTTAAGAAATCTTGCTCTGTACAGGGCTCTACAAAATCACAAATTTGACATTGAAACAAATGTTTAGGGGGATTTTCGACAGCACTATTACTGGTGTCGCAATGTGTTCTTGAGAGATGTATCTTAAGAGCATTAAATGATTTGAAAGTGCAGATACATCCTTCATGAAGGCATGGCACTGGAGATGTTCTTGTGTAGCCACCATGCTTAAGTCTGTAATGCTTAAGCAGCTGTCCTCTTTTTGGATAGGAAACTTGACAAAACTTACATTTCCACAACATCAGAGCAGTTTTTTCTTGCTTGGCAACCTGGAAAAAGAAATATCACAAGTTATTAGAATCCCAGTACAAATAATACAGCTTAATATCATCATCTTCTTTGCTTACATGTCTATCCAAAACACAGTGCATTTAATATGGAGAGGTAAGAATACAAAAGGTTTCATAGTACCGAGTATGGAGTGAATGAATAACAACCGCAATACAAGTGTAAGGCATTATTGTTATTACTATTATTCCAGCTATCGCTGCTTCTGTTCATTGATCAGGATAAAAGCATTCAACAGTGAAACTGACAGAACTTTGATGTAACTTGCAACTAACTAAGGACACTTTATCACTACAGCAGCTCACATGAAAGTACTTGAATTTGTGCAGTTTGGTTGCACTCTCTTTTTGCAAACAAACTATGCTATTGAAGTAGGGCTGAAACAACTAAGCGATTATAGTATTTAGTTTAAGATTATAGTAATAGTTGTCAACTATTTTAGTAAATCGATTGATTGTTTTCTGGTACACTCAGACTCAAATGGAACAAAAAATACATAAAAATGTTACATTTTTGATGGAAAAACTACTTTGTTTTTAAAGTTATGGTATGCAATGTTTTGTAAATTTTTATGTATCTCATTCAATCAGAAAACAGTATTAGCACCAAGAACCTTCAACAAACATTCACTTTAAGTTTAAATGTCCTACAGTCGTGTCACTTTAGCTTAAGTGGGAAAAAGTTTGAAAAAATATAATTTTCAAACACCTTTCACAGCTAACCGATTAATTATTTAAATCGTAAAAAATATTGGTAGTTTGATCAATTACCAAACTAATCGTTAGTTGCAGCCCTGAAGCATTCTGTGCTTGGGCAAGTTTTGAAAGCACAAGTGATTGCACCCGAGTTTCCCAAGACACAAACATATTTAAGGAAACATGGATAGCAACAACATTGATTTTTGCAACTTTTTAGTTTAACAATTGGGGCCCAAGCATATTTAAGATGAAAATTAGGTTACTGAAATTGTAAAGAGGACCAAACCGATTAAAAACTGGTTAAAACCAGTACTAGAACAAACCTGCTCTTGAACCACTCTCGAAGAGTCACTAAGCCTGACGCAAATGAACGGCAGCAGCTTGCTTCAGCTTCTTTGAGATTCTGTAAAAAAAAGAATAGAAGACAATTCAAAAAGTGCTTTTTTTGCTGTGAAAACAAAAGGACTAGAAGATGAAAATAGTGAAATTCACAATAATTAAAGTATTTCAATGTCAAATGATTTCAACCATGTCCACTTTTGTAAACAAATGCAGTGCCTTGTAATATGACAATCTCTCATTAAGAGTGGCAGGAGGAGGAAGTTATTTGGGCAAGCATTAAAACACATTACTAAATTTCTTATTACAACGTAATGTTTTAATGACATTTGATGCCCATTTGACTGTTAATGTCACAAAGACACAAAGTGCATATTTTAAGTACGAGGATTTGCAAACAGCATTGAAGGAAATATTTAAAATAGCAAATTAGAAACAATGAGGCCAATAATTAACACTGTAAGGTGCACAATTTTAAACTAAACAGCAGTTGAATATATTTTAAGGGCTTCTTCTGTCCACGTTTATGACAGTCCTATCATCATAATAAATAAGTTAAATCCATTAACTTATTTAACAACAAATTAAAACTTGAAGAATCTGTCTCAACACTGCAGCAGTTCAAAGAAACGTACCAACGACCAGAGCGAATGTCAGATTATGCCCTGCGTGTGTTTACCTGTGGCAATAGCTCTGCTTCCCAATAGAGTGTTTTCTCTATATGAAGTTATCTGGTGCGCGCATTAGCTGTTCTGTAGCGCGTCAGTGTGCAAACTAACCTACCTTCACGAAAGACAAAGTTTAAAAACAAATGCAGCAAAACCTAGGAGTCAACATGCTAACAAAATGTCGATCACCTAGACGCCTCCTTAACTGCGCTTTTCATAGCAACGCGTAGCAAATTGGAGCACAGACTGCGGGCTTACCGGCGCTAGTCCAGAGCGATCACACATGTTCAGTGCTTTGAGTTTTAAAACACATCAATTGAAAGCTGAAAAGCACAAACACAGGTCTTGGTCTTGGATGGTGTAAACATTTATGGACATAATGGCTCTATGTGTTTATCTTTTTCATCATTGCATTTCTTGTGTTTGAACTGTTTGATTTTTGTTCTGTGTTGGCAAAGAGTTTTTGTTAACTACTGTTGTGATTTAGGGCTATACAAGAATAAATGTAATTGAATTGCTGTGTATGGCAGTGTTTGTGGAATTGGCCCGCAGAAAAGGGTGTATTTTTTTAGGCGTAGATTCCAAATACACAAGATCCTACGTGGGATTTATGAACGTGTGAGATCCGCCCAGATCTGAGCACACGCACCTGCGGCTGTTAATAAGTTCCACCCTCAAAACTAGCGTATATATGAAAGTCACGCCTATAAATATTCAGAAACCGCCCGTTTCACGCTCCGTTTTTACGACAGGTCAGCATGGAAGTCGGCCAAGAAGACTGTTTGGAAGCTTCAAAAAGCTTATTCACGTTTGTTTAAAAATAAATATATGCTATATTATACATACGCGTTTTTTCCTATAGTGTCTAGACCCACTGCCGCACTCATCCCGCTTCTCTTCAACTTTCAAAGTAAATAAACAAATAAATAAATAATGAATGAATGAATGTTAGTATCTCATCATTAACCAGGTGAAGCGTCTGCGCGATCTCTGTGAGAGAGTAAGATACGTATGAGAAGCTTTTCGTCATTTCACAGAGTAACTCTGGATCCAAAATGTCTGAATGGTGTGCACCGCATTTGAGCAGTGATGCAGTGGGACCTGTCCTGACACCTGCTGCGCACTGCCCCAGAGCCCGTTCCTACAGATAAGCGCGTTGCCATCCTATCTCTGCTACATGTGTCCAGATTGATAAATGCCAAAAAGTGTAAATTTTTTGTGTACGCATCATTTGCACCCTGATTTGGCCATACGCAAGTTTCATAAATGAGGGCCATTGTGTGTACCTTGTCGAGTTCCGCACACAGCTCGTCCAGCTCCGCCTGAAGCCGCTGCTTAGTTTTCTCCAGAGAAGAGCACTTGGCCTGGGTGGCCTCCACGGCCTCCTCCGCCTCCTGGAGACGCACAGCCAGCTTCTTTCTAAACTCAACACATAGAAAGTGTGAAACAGAGACAGTTAACACATGAAAATGCGAGCACACACAAACACACATATGCCCACACACACACAAAATTTAAAAAGCCCAGATTTTTACTGTTATAGATGATGGTGAAAAAGTCCATCAGAATCAGTTGTGGATTAGATTTGATTTAATAAACAAAAATAATGGTAATGAACTCAACTTCTATGCAATTTTGATAGCTACCAAATAGCTCAATTTGTGTGAAAAGTTTCTCCCTCTGCTCCTGCGCCTAGTGTGTGCAGCTGTGTGTTACCTGGCCTCCTGCAGCTCCTCGGTGTGTTGCAGTGCGTCCGCCTCCTGCCTGCTCCTCCACAGAGACAGCTCAGTGTTGAGTTTGGACACCAGCCTCTGCAGCTCCTGTCTGCTCTCCTGCTCCTCCTCCAGCTGCTCCTTCACATGAGCGCTCTGCTGCCGAGCCTGAGCCAGAGAGCTGCAGAGGAGGCTTTGTTCTGCACACATACACACACACACACACACACACACCCACACAAATTCCAGTGTCACAGTTGCACACATCACATGACAAAATGTGCTGAAGTTTGAGCTGTATGAATACTTTTGCACGGTACTGTGTACTCTCTTACACCTGAGACGCCATTTCTTAAATGAGTTCATAGATTTTCAACCTCTAAACACCTGCATCAGACAGTGACCTGTGGCTTTTGGCAAGACGTGGTTTTATGTAGTGTGTATGAAGGACAGGTGCTGGACAAAAGCTGTGGCGAAGTGTGTTAGGAGTGAAGGAGCCACAAAAGGATCTGTTTTCTTTGTAAATTGAATTTTTTTACAGTTATAAATGATCATCATGAAGCACGTTGTGATCTCACACCTTGACTTCCTCATCCAACTGCTTGCGGAGCTCCTCCAGCTGGGATTGGACAAGAGAGTTGTTTCGGCTTGTCTGATTGGCTCGGCCCTCCGCCTCATCCATGCGCCGCATCATATCTGCGTTATCAGCTGCTCGGGTAAAAAGACTGTGTCAGGAACTCAACTCTCATACAGACTGTGTCAGGGGCGGTGATCTTATAGAGACTGTCATGGGCTGTAGTCTCATACAGACTGTGTCAATTGCTGTGGCCTCATTCAGACTGTGTCAGGTGCTCGTGCATCATGTGACTGTGGCAGAAGTTGCACATGTTCACTGTTTTGCATGTTTGGCAGATATAGGGAAAGCCGACGTCTCAGTCTTTATGTTGGGAGTGTTCGGCCTGTTGGGGGCCTGATAATGGTACTTTACAACTTCCCACTGAAAACATGCACAGCATATGAAATAAATGTTTGTGATCAGGATGTTAAAGCACGAAATGACTGGATTGACATCTGCCAGAGTTTCTGAGGCTCATGTTGTTTACGGTAAGTCATAGTTACTGAGTCAGAGCCAAACGTACCTTTTCCTAGCCACTAGGAGCCGCTGTGGGCCTTATGTGATTGTGCACTAATGAAGCTCAAGCGGATGTTCAGACTGAAAGACCGAGTGCCTGCCAGCCCTGAGCCTCAGCCAATCACACAGCTCTGCCAGCCTCGAGCCTCAGCCAATCACACAGCTCTGCCAGCCTCGAGCCTCAGCCAATCACACAGCCAGGCCAGCCTCCTGCCAACCCTCTCAGAGCAAAGCGGGCAGTTTAAAAGGCAGCCACTTCCTGACAAACAACGCTTCCTGAGGCTCTTAAATGCAATCTATGCAATGCTGCCTCCATGCAATGCATGCAATGCTGCCTCCATGCAATGCTGCCTCTATGCAATCTATGCAATGCAGCCTCTATGCAATCTATGCAATGCAGCCTCCACGCAATGCTGCCTCCACGCAATGCTGCCTCCACGCAATTCTGCCTCCATGCAATGCTGCCTCTATGCAATCTATGCAATGCTGCCTCCATGCAATCTATGCAATGCTGCCTCCATGCAATCTATGCAATGCTGCCTCCATGCAATCTATGCAATGCTGCCTCCATGCAATCTATGCAATGCTGCCTCTATGCAATGCTGCCTCTATGCAATGCTGCCTCTATGCAATCTATGCAATGCTGCCTCCATGCAATCTATGCAATGCTGCCTCTATGCAATCTATGCAATGCTGCCCCTATGCAATGCTGCCCCTATGCAATGCTGCCTCCATGCAAGGCTCCCACGCCTCCAGATAGGCAGCTTCCCACGGGAGGCCTGCGCATTCCCGGCACACATAGCGTGGCTTCCTCTTTTGGGGGATCTGAGATCATCTCAGCTGCAATCGATCTCATAGCTGCAAGTGTCACTGCCGGGGTCAATGCGCCAAACAAATAAATCATTTTAATGTATTTATCGTGTCTTTGGTCTCTTCAGATTGAATAAGGGGTAGAAATATATGGCACAGGTGCTGCTAAGTTTTGAGGTAAACGGTTTCTTACTGTGTCAATGACAGTGGAATTGTGTTGTGCTACTGTGGATTAATGGTCAGATGGGCCAATAAATAATTTGGTCTGCGGTTTGTGGAGACACATGTTGGAGAAATCCTTAAAGCTTGGCAGTCAGGAGGAGATTAATAAGCAAATATCTTCGCCTCCACATGTAACATCCATCCATCCATTTTCTTCCGCTTTATCCGTTGCCGGGTCGCGGGGGCAGCAGTCTAAGCAGAGACGCCCAGACTTCCCTATCCACACACACTTCCTCCAGCTCGTCCGGGGGGACCCCAAGGCGTTCCCAGGCCAGCTGAGAGACATCCCTCCAGCGTGTCCTAGGTCTTCCGCGGGGCCTCCTCCCGGTGGGACGTGCCCGGAACACCTCCCCAGGGAGGCGTCCAGGAGGCATCCGGAACAGATGCCCGAGCCACCTCAACTGGTTCCTCTCGACGTGGAGAAGCAGCGGCTCTACTCCGAGCTCCTCCCGTGTGACTGAGCTCCTCACCCTATCTCTAAGGGAGCACCCAGCCACTCTGCGGAGGAAGCTCATTTCGACCGCTTGTATCCGCGATCTCGTTCTTTCGGTCATTACCCAAAGCTCATGACCATAGGTGAGGGAGGGAACGAAGATTGACCGGTAAATCGAGAGCTTTGCCTTTCGGCTCAGCTCCCTCTTTACCACAACGGTCCGATACAGCGACCGCATCACTGCGCACGCTGCACCGATCCGCCTGTCAATCTCACGCTCCATCCTTCCCTCACTCGTGAACAAGACCCCGAGATACTTGAACTCCTCCACTTGAGGAAGGACCTCTCCACCCACCTGCAGAGGGCAAGGAACTTTTTTCCGGTCGAGCACCATGGCCTCGGATTTGGAGGTGCTGATTCTCATCCCAGCCGCTTCACACTCGGCTGCAAACCGCCCCAGTGCATGCTGCAGGTCCTGGTTCGTTGGAGCCAACAGGACAACATCGTCCGCAAACAGCAGAGATGAAATCATGTGGTCTCCGAACCGGACCCCCTCCGACCCCTGGCTGTGCCTAGATATTCTGTCCATAAATACAGTGAACAGAACCGGTGACAAAGGGCAGCCCTGTCGGAGGCCAACATTCACCGGGAACAGGTCTGACTTACTGCCGGCAATGCGAACACAGCTCTGGCTCCGGTCATACAGGGATCGGATGGCCCTCAGCAGAGGACCTCCGACCCCGTACTCCCAGAGAACCCCCCAAAGGACACCCCGGGGAACACAGTTGAACGCCTTTTCCAAATCCACAAAGCACATGTGGACAGGTTGGGCGAACTCCCATGAACCCTCGAGTATCCGATGGAGCGTATAGAGCTGGTCCAGTGTTCCGCGACCGGGACGAAAACCATACTGCTCCTCCTGGATCCGAGATTCGACCATCGGCCGTAACCTCCTCTCCAGTACCTTGGAGTAGACCTTACCGGGGAGGCTGAGGAGTGTGATCCCACGATAATTGGAACACACCCTCCGGTCCCCCTTCTTGTAGAGAGGGACCACCACCCCGGCCTGCCACTCCATTTGCACTGCCCCCGATCGCCACGCGATGTTGCAGAGACGTGTCAGCCAAGACAGTCCTACAACATCCAGAGACTTTAGATAATCAGGGCGGATCTCATCCACACCCGGAGCCTTGCCACCATGGAGGCTACCAACCACCTTGGTGACCTCAGCCAGGGAGATGGATGTATCCGCCCCAACTTCCTCAGCCTCTGCCTCTGTAACAGAGGACATGACGGGGGGATTGAGGAGAACCTCAAAGTATTCCTTCCACCGCCCGACAATATCCCCAGTCGAGGTCAGCAGCTCTCCACCCGCACCGTACATGGTGTTGGCAAAGAACTGCTTCCCCCTCCTGAGGTGCCGGATGGTTTGCCAGAATCTCTTCGAGGCCGACCGATAGTCATGCTCCATGGACTCTCCGAACTCCTCCCAGTCCCGGGTTTTTGGGCTCAGCGAGACTGCCTTCCCCAGCAGCTAGGACTCCTTCCTCACCCTCACTATCCACCACGCTTGCCGCCGGGTCTGACCAGGTCTGGACCGGCTTCTTCCCCTGCCAGCGGATCCTTGGGTCTGCCAGGTCTGACCGGCTTCTTCCCCTCACGGATCCAACTCACGACCAGGTGATGATCGGTTGACAGCTCCGCCCCTCTCTTTACCCGAGTGTCCGAGACACGCGGTCGAAGGTCAGATGATACGACAACAAAGTCGATCATCGACCTCCGGCCTAGGGTGTCCTGGTGCCACGTGCACTGGTGGACACCCTTGTGCTCGAACATGGTGTTCGTGATGGACAAACTGTGACTGGCACAGAAGTCCAACAACTGAACACCGCTCGGGTTCAGATCAGGGGGGCCGTTCTTCCCGATCACCCCTCTCCAAGTGTCACTGGCGTTTCCCAGATGGGCGTTGAAGTCCCCCAGGAGAATAACGGAGTCCCCGGGCGGTGCACCGTCCAGTACCCCTCCCAAGGACTCCAAGAAGGCCGGGTACTCTGCACTGCTGTTAGGCCCGTAGGCCGTCACAACAATGAGAGACTTGTCCCCCACCCGGAGGCGGAGGGACGCGACCCTCTCATTCACCGGGGAGAACTCCAACACGTGGCGGCTGAGATGGGGGGCAATGAGAATGGCCACCCCAGCTCGCCGCCTCTCCCCGAGGGAAACTCCAGAAAAGTGGAGTGTCCAACCCCTCTCAAGGAGTTGGGTTCCAGAGCCCAAGCTGTGTGTGGAGGTGAGGCCGACTATCTCTAGTCGGTATCGCTCAACCTCCCCCACGAGCTCGGGCTCCTTCCCCCCCAGTGAGGTGACGTTCCACGTCCCAAGAGCCAGATGTTGTGTGTGCGGACTGGTTCGCCGAGGTCTCCGCCTTCGACTGCCGCCCAGTCCTCTCAGCACCGCGCCACCACGGACCCCTCTGCAGGTGGTGGGCCCACAGGAGGGACTGCCCACGTCATCCCTTCGGGCTGAGCCCGGCCTGCGAGGGCCTGCGAGGCCCGGCCACCAGGCGCTCGCATACGAGCCCCGACCCCAGGCCTGGCTCCAGGGTGGGGCCCCGGCTGCGCCATGCCGGGCGACGTCACTGTTTTCATATTTGTGCTGTCCATGGTGTCTTCTGGACTGCTCTTTGTCTGACTCATCACCTGAGACCTGTCTGCCATGGGAGGCCCTACCAGGGGCATGAAGCCCCAGACAGCATAGCTCCCAGGATCATCCGAGTACTCAAACTCCCCCACCACGTTAAGGTGGCAGTCCAGGGGGGAGCCTGGATGTAACATATTTGTAACAAATAGCATGAATAAGAGCCGCTTTGTACCTGTGAGTCTGTTCTTGACAGCAGTGAACTCAGACAGCGCCCTCTGCAGGTCGTCTCCTCTCCTGTTGGCCTCGCTCAGCTGCTCCTCCATCTTCTTCAGTTGGGAGTCAGACAACAGCTGACAAAAGAGACAATTCAGAGTTCAAGTTTGACAAGGAGAATGATATTACACTATTAAATTAGGAATGTGTTTTAATCAGCTCTTAGGGACGGATTCACTCTAATATGATCAAGGCAAGACAAGTTTATTTGTATAGCACAGTTCATACACAAGGCAATTCAAAGTGCAACAATACAAGATGACATCATTACATTTCTTGTGTTCAGTCATAATTAATCACAGTACATTAAAGAGAGTAAAAAACGATTTTGGAAGTGCCAACATGTTTCCATCACATAGCACATAAAACAAGCCAGTAAAACCACTATAACCATGACAACGGTTAGCATGGATGGAAACGGTAATGGTAACAGTTGCCTGTTGGCGGTATGGCAATCACTATGGCAACTGTTACTGTGGCAACAACCACTATGGCAAATGTTGCTATGGGAGCAATCACCGTCGCAACTCTTACTATGACAACGGAAGGCCAATCTGGTGACTCTTGTTTAATGTAAATTCCTTGTCATAGCAACGGTTGCCATGCTAACAATTGCCATGGCAATGGTCACAAATGCAACCATTGCTATGGAAATGGTCTCAACGGCAACCGTCACTATAGCAATCACTACGGCAACTGTTACCTTGGCAACTATCACTATGGAAACAGTTACCATAGCAACCAACACATTACATATTTGTTTGTTTATTAATTGCATAGTAATGGTGAGTTTACTCACGATTAATCGCATTTTTAACATTCTATTTCAAATCCACTCTAATTGAGATTATCAAATGTAATGACACATTGTCATTCATACTAAATGTACTTAAATCTGTTTGATTTGCTCACAACCTTTTACTTTTGGGCACAACCAACATGAGCTGTTAATGAACGGGAAAACATACGTACACCAGCTTTAATTTAGTTTAGTGGCGTTTCAGGAGGAGACACGGAGGAGACATGGACACTCCCTGAGGCTCCATAGTTCAGCTTCAGCGGTGTATTTGCGTGCACAGGTTACGCAAAGACACAAACACAACATGCAGAGAATAGTTCTATGTGTGTATGGTCTTATATGACCACGTTCACCGTGTTGTTGTTAGCGGCTCACAGCCAGCTAACAACAACACATAAACAACAAAGACGCAAATGTCACTTTTAATTTAAATTTGGTTTAAGCAGTCAACTTCTCCTGTGAAACCGCACTGCTCCTGTGTGATAGCAATACCTTTCCTGTCAGTAAAATGACGTAGGCCGATGACACGTCCTGTGGCTAACTCGACAGCTAATAGCTTCCAACTTAAGAGTTTGTTTTTTTTTTCCATTATCAACCCAACGGGCCAGTCGGGTTGTCGACTGGGCTGTTTGCTGTCGAGTTAGCCACAGGACGCGTCAGCAGCAATGTGGTGTGTTTCGGCTGCCGTGAGAAGCGCATGCGCAGGTTTGCATTACATCATAAACAGCTGAGGGAGCTCATCTCAACGGGCACACCACTTTGACAGAACATCGGGAAACTCATTGAGCCAATGGAACGGTTCAACACACTCACTGACCCAGTTGATACAAAGCCTAGCAGTGCCGGAAGCGTCCGGGATGCTGAAATGTTTGTAACACGAGCGGCTGTATCAGGAAGACCCACAGACTCCGGAGCGTTGATATTGTTTTCCCATCACTAATATTTATTTATTAGGCCTTGTGCCCAAAGTTATCTTTATCCGCCACTGATTATTATTATATTGTTCATCTTAAAGATCTTTCCATAACCATGTAATGCCAAAGTAACCCTGGTCATCCTGAGGTGTTGGCTCAGAGGAGTCCTGGTCTCTGGTCTCTGGTACCTTGGCTTTGTGCAGCGTGTCCAGTGAAGCCGCGGTCTCCTCCAGCTCGTCCCTCAGATTCAGCTTGTCCTTCTCCAGCCGGGTCCTGGTCCTCTGCAGAGCCCCATACTGCTCACTCAGCTCGGACAGTGCTTCAGCATGACGTTTCCTGACTGCAGAGAGGATGGCCTCGGACTGGACAGTGCTCTCCTCCAGCTCCCGCCGAGAACGCACCAACTCCGCCTCACGCCTCTTGTTCAGCTCCATCTGCAAAGGACCGTGAGAGGTACATATAGATGTATATATATATAAATATATATGACTTCAATTCAAAATTACTGTAATATAATCAGAATTATTTTTTATTGCCATTGTGAGGAACAGGACACATATTAGGAAATTGTTTTGGCTTTTGTTGCAGTTATGTGACAGTTATGAAAGTAAAAATAGATTCAAGGCATGTATACATTTCTTTATAACCTTTCTTAAAATTATTACTATATACAAGTGCACTAAGTTCACACAATAGACATTTTTCTGTGCAGTAAACCATCCATTACTTTTCACTAGTGTGGTCTGTTTTGTGCAAAAACTTTCACTTTAACTGTGTCTGTTGTGTTTTTGAACCAAAAGTATCTTTCTGATTACAGTGCCTTAATAAATGAGGGGGGATGATTGGTCACAATGTAGTATGCGTGTTTGAGTATGTGTGTTTGAGTATGCGTGTTTGAGTATGCGTGTTTGAGTATGCGTGTTTGAGTATGCGTGTTTGAGTATGCGTGTTTGAGTATGTGTGTTTGTTTATCAATGGAAATGCTCATTTGAAATGAGAGGAATATCTACAGGGCTTAATGTTAAACAGAAATGAGTCTCTCATTTTGATGGACTCAAATGATGAGGAATACTACTGTCTGATTTCTTAGTTTTTAATTTGCAGTAATCTACATTATTACTAAACCTGTTTTGCTCAATCATAAAGTAGCCTGATTTCAATAATGTTCAACAAGACCATTTAATGTTTTGTAAAAGTAATAATAATGTCAGCAGAATAATTGTAGTTCGATTTGTTAATTGTCTTGACGACCATTGATTTAGATCAATATTGAAGATATAGTTGGATTCCACATGTGATTTGTGGTGTTTGTGGTCTCACCTGCGAGACAGAGAGGCCTCCAGCCTCCTCCAGGCGCTCCGTCAGCTCATCCAGCTCTCTGCTCAGCTCTGCCCTCTGCTTCTCCACCTGGTAAGTAAGTCATCTTTATTTATATAGCACCTTTCACGGACCAGAGTCACAAAGCACTTTACATCTGTGGGCATTTGTCTCTCACTCCACACAGAGATGGGAGCGAGGTCGTTATACTGGAGGCGCATGCCAGAGATATTGTACAGTACATGCTTTTAGTGGTAGGGGAAACTGGAGCACCCAGAGGAAACCTACATAGACACAGGGAAAACATGCAAACTCTATGCACATTCCCCCACACTGTTCAAGTATTCATACACTGAAAGCACTCCATAGTCCTAAAGTAGATGCAGCATTGGTCCCAGAAGTTAAACCAAGACAAAGGCTTCAGTGGGTCATCTCTGACTCATATCAGTGCTTCAAAGCACTGCTCAAAACTACCTACTCTTTTTTTCTTATTTTTCCTTTTGTAAAGTGTCTTTGAGTGTCCAAAAGCACTATATAAGTACATTGTATTATCATTCTTATATTTAAAGAAAAATAGAAAAACATTCTCAGTGAATAAAAATGCTTTAATAAAGAGGGACATGTGTTCCAGCCTCAAAGGGGTGAGGTCTAAATGCACAGCAGAATAAAAACATTTGCTGTACAAGAACATTCACAAGAGCATTTAAAAAGGCAGTTTAGGTTATGATTTAGAAAACACCCATGTGGGGATAACCGACTCGACAGTCATTAATTCCAAATAGACGGAGTAGATCGTTCGGACTCCACCTCTGACAGAGGCCAAACTAAACACAAACAATGCATCACATTTGTCTTTGTCGTCTCATTGGAAACCAGCAGGGGGCAGACTCAGCCCCTTCACACTGTGAACTTCTAACCCTTGCACTGGTGTAGAATTCTTACTTTCACTGCACTGTGAATATACGCAGTGCTCTAGTGCTGACAACGACAGTGGTGCATTCCTCTGGGGAGAAGAGCCGTGTCTGTCAGCCCACTGCGATGCTATCTCACACCACGGAACAATGGCCGGCTGTCCCCTACAGGCCCCATCATGTTAGAACAACCAACGTGTGTGTGCGGATACCACCCAGAAAGAGCAGAGAAAACAGCTCCAGGACCCAGTCACCTCCACACATGTCTGACAAGTACCACTCCAGAGGATTTGGAGAGGGTTTCACGCCGGAAAACAACTAGCGATAAATATTTCTGTAATGATAGTAATTTGTCTTGGAGAAAAAAAGTAAGATAATTGTAACTATAACTGTGACGCAATGCATTCCGGTATTTTCACGGTTTGGAGACCACATGATCTCATCTCCAGTGTCAGTTGTAACTACTAAAAAAACTACCTTTCGGGGAAAAGTAGAGTTAGCGATCGTCAATTTAGTAACGTAAAGGCCTTTTTGTTGTTTTTGATCTGCCTCATTGTTGCTTTTATTTACCATGGCAGCTGTGACACTCATCGTGATCTCATTGTATGTTCACTGTACATTGTATGTGAAGCAAGAAACCGCTAGTGCTGACGCTGTACATCGCAGAGTCGCAATTTACCTCCTGATGAAGAGCTGAGAAGTTGCCGCTCACAGCTGCAGTAAGGCTGACTTTTTTTTCTTCTGA
This sequence comes from Knipowitschia caucasica, assembly GCA_964034765.1. Lineage (NCBI taxonomy): Eukaryota > Metazoa > Chordata > Actinopteri > Gobiiformes > Gobiidae > Knipowitschia > Knipowitschia caucasica. The sequence continues at coordinate 9,575,341 of OZ035831.1, forward strand.
TAAGGAGGAAGAGGCAACGTCCTTTAGTGCAGACGCTGAGGTACTGGAGTGCATGAGGCTCAGAGTTAGATCCCGAAGCGATTCCTCGAGTGAGAACTGTGTTCATGAAAACAACCCCATGTTTCATGATCTGTGGGGTTTTTTTAACCATAAAGAGAATCTCTCTAAGGCCCCGTTTAGATGGAGAAGCTGCAGAGACACTGCAAAGCAATTATCAAAAACTACCATTTGAAGTGCACAGTGTTTACACATCAGCAAAAAACAATGTAGTTCTAGCGCCCGGCCAGATTTACTTTCTCAACAACACCCTCCTCAGGCCATGGAAAAGACGTGAAAGAACCAACATCGTTCTGCATTTAACAGCAGCAGCGAAAATAGAAACTGAAACTTCGGCTTCACATGGTTTCGTTCGGACGAATGAAGGAGTAGAATTCTCCTCCGTGTAGCGCTTGAAACACACATATCATATGTTGATCTACCGCCATTGTTGTTTACGTTTGATCTCGGCCACTGCACATGTCCAAATGTTCGTGCGGGAAGTGCTGAGATCATAGCAGGAGAGAATTCACACCTTTTTCTTCACACAGCAGTGAAACAGCCCCACGCTGAGCAGCGTATCTGTTCTGTTCCACTCTGGAGGCCGTTTATCAACACTTGAGTTGACTGTACCATTTTACTGTTGCAGCGTCTCTGTGTAAACAGCACCATAGAGATAGTAGAGCTGCTGCTTCTCCAGGTCAAGATGAGCGGCTAGCATCTGTTTTGGATGCTTCCTGGATGCTGAAGACTGGCATATCCAGATAAATAAACCATATCCAGATAGAATAGAGCATTCATGGCATGAACAGATACTCCTGCAGTTTATGTGTTTATTCTATTGTCAGCTCTAATGTCCTCCTGTTGTGTATATACAGTACTTGTACTTTTTTTTTTTCACTTTTTCTTATTTGTCTGTAAATCTACTTATGTGTGGTAGCACTCCCACTGATGACTGCTGCCGTTGTGTCCTTGGGCAAGACACTTAACCCCACTTTGCCTGAAGCCCCCACTGAAAGATCTCAGCTCCTGTGGACTCAACACCTGCAGGAGGATCAGTGAGGGGCTGTGCTATGTGTACTGGGTGCAGCTCTGACTGCCACCCCCCCGACCCAGAAATGGATTAAGGGGAAGAAAATGGATGGATGGGTGTGTCCCTTGTGGATTATTTCACTTTGACTTCAGTATTTTTGGTCAGAAAAGGCTAAATATGAGGACATTTTAACACTGTTTGACATTCAAAGAAGTTCATAAAGAAAGTTGTACTGAATTCAAAGTCCCTCACCTTGGCTCTCATGCTGCGCTCGGCCTCCAGATCCTCCTCCAGCTCCTCCAGTCGCCCCTGGACACAGGACCACATATCATTGTAATGATAAACAAAGGCGTTCAACGGTCACTGTTGTGAGTTTGCAAAACACTGTTTTATTGATTTAATTGTCATCAGATATAATAAATATAGTTTATCTGTTATTATACATTAATATTGGATGCAATTATTTCTATGACATTATTTTTGTTATTATTATTATTTAATATGAGCAACTCTAGCTTTAACTAAAAAAAAAAATTAACCAAAAGACTTTCTTGGTAACTAACATTCTATGGAAGCCTCTCCTGGGGCTGGTTCTGGACTGATCCTTATGACTGCTAAAGGTAAAGCCTGAAAGGTCGTAAAACTGGTGGAAAAATAAGTTTCTCAGAATCCCATTGATTTGAACGGGAGCAGTCAAAATGACAGCTTTTTCAACTGCTGGGCATTTGGATACAGTCTTCGGCGCAGCCGCGGCGCCAGTGATAGGCCCGGGTAGGCCGGTGCCTACCAGTTTTTTTCTTGGCCTACTCAAATTTGTTCTTCGCCTCTCAAGTCATTAGCCTTTTTATTAAAAGTCATAATTTAAATATTGTTATTTTTATACACACATTATTTCCTAAATGTTGCGTTCTAATGTTTTAAGAAAATGTAACCCCCTGAGCGTTCACGTTGCTTCAAATAGTCCTGTTTATTGGCTGAATAATTTTGTCCAATAATCTGCATGATCATATCACGCAGCGCAAAGCTCGTTCCCGAGAACAAGCAGCCATTCCTCGTCTTTAAGATTGACAACGCTCTCAAAACATTCACAACAAAGCAGCCTTTTTAGTCATTTTAGTTTTAAGAAAGTTCAGCGTGAACTTCGTGAGGTAGAGGAGCCAGAGGCCCGGGCCCGTAGGTCCCAGAGGAGGAGAGCGCAGTCAGGCCAGGTTCACCTCGCACTGATGAGCCTGTGTGAGACACAGGGCCTCATGTATGAAACTTGCTGTGTTTTCATTGAGCATCATGTTTCAAAAGTTGAATTTGCGCATCGGAAAAAGTCTAATGGAAAAATGCAAACTTTGAATAAATCACAGCTCATGATCAGGACCCTCTATTAAATCTGACTTGTGTGTGTATTATTTTGATCTGTATGTTTTTAAAATGTGAAGTGCTTTGTGATCCTGTGAAAGGCTCTATATAAATACACTTTACGCAACAGGGATGTGTGACCCAGCTATTGCTGTGACAGGCTCTGCGCTGCGTAATTACGCACGGCTATTTGTATTCCTCGCATCTGGTAAAGCAATGTGTTATTTCATTAGATTTGTGTTAGCCTCACACAGACACACACCCCAATAACGCACCGATGGTATTGCTCACTCCAAATGTCTCACTGCCCTGTCCAGAGTGCGCAGCGAGTGCCGTGAGATATCGCGCCACATAATCCTCAAATGTGCAGAAGTTTTGGCTTCAGTTTCTTTGTGAAATCTGGACCGCAAACGCTCTCTGAAGTGTACAGTGCTTCAATGCGCACCTCTACCCCGAGCCAGGCTGCGTCCAAGACGCTGCAGACGCTTCATTCATGAGAGCCACCGCTGCATGATATATATGAATTATTCATTCATTCAATCAATCTATATTTATTCACTTCTACAATTCAAGAGAGATTTTTCTAATGTATCAAAACTATTTTTGCAAATTTGTGCAAAACGCAGCTGAATATATAGCGTATATTTATTTTTACATAAACATAACAAACAAACGTGCCTTTGGAGGCTTCCAACAGTCTTTTTGGACTTCCGTGCTGACCTGTCGTGAACATTGCTGCATAATTCTAGGCGTGACTTTCATAAATACGTTCGTATTCAGCCGATTTATCAACACCCGCAGCTGCGTACGCTCAGATCTGGGCTGATCTCACACGTTCATAAATCCGACGTTGGATTTTGCGTAAATGGAATATACACCCCAAATGTACACATTTTGCTACGCAAGTTTCATAAATGAGCTTGTGTGTATGTGTGTGCTTGGGTGCGTGTGTGTGCGTGCGTTTGAACCATATTCTTTGAAACCCCGTGCGAATTTGGCCTACTTACTAATCTGCAGGCCTACCCAAAATTGCAAACCTGGCACTGCTACTGCTTCGGCGGAATAGATAATGATAGATAGGTACACTTAAGACATTTGCGTCAAGCCTCCAGCTGCTTTATGTGGCACTCGCATATTGCAGAGCTGATGAAATGAGTCCAGATTAGGGGCATACTGGGCACACCTGTTTCAGCACAAAGTCAAGCCAAGCATGGGTTTAATCATGGGCTGCAGACAGACGAGGCTGCAGACAATCACCACTGTCAGATGTGCGGGACGTACCCAGGCTGAGCTCCTCCAGGTGCCTCTTATTCTACATGGGACGCCCACATGGGACAGTCCTCTTGGCCCAGAATCCAAACACATGTCCACTGTCACGTTACCTAGTCCCATTCAATTCAATTTATTTTTGTATATTATTACAGAGCGGTTGAATTCGCCAACACAGATCAGAGACTCAAACACAAGAGATAGAACAGAAAACACATGATATTGGTCTATAAGGGGCAGATGACCATGACCCAAACCCTCTGTTGTAATAATAATAATAATAATAATACGTCAGTTTTTTACAGCGCTTTTCAAAAACTCAAAGACACTTCACAATTTAGGACACACATACACACACAAAACTAAAAATCTAAAAGCAGGAAAGAAGAGTACAAAGTTGAAACTAGAGTCGTATGCTTGGAGGAAGAGGTGAGTTTTTAGCTGTTTTTTTAAGGAGTTTAGAGAGTCTCTGAGATGAGGGGGGAGAGTTCCAGAGAGTGGGAGCAGAGATGACGAAGGCTGAGTGCCCCCAAGGTTCGGTGCCTAGATTTGACAGTGGGAGTGAGGAGATGAGTCGATGGGAGGGACTGTAGGGCTGAAGAAGTTCAGTAAAGTATGGAGGGCTTTGTAGGTGATTAGGAGGAGTTTGAAATGGATGCGCTGTTTGATGGGGAGCCAGTGGAGTTTATGAAGGACAGGGGTGATGTGTTCTCTGGAGCAGGTCTGAGTGATGAGGCGGGCGGCAGAGTTTTGGACATATTGCAGTTTTTGGAGATCAGATGAAGGAAGGCCGTATAAAAGACTGTTGCAGAAGTTGAGTCTGGAGTTGTATACATAAAACTATTTAGTTCTTGCTCTAGAATGTGCAATATTTGATACTTGTTTTAATTTAGTATAAAGTTATTGTTCACATATCTTGTGCTGTGTGCTCCCTATACAACTGTGAAATATCCCCACTGTGATATGAATACAGGATCTCTTACTCTGACCACATCTGGAACAGTCTGCCTGAGAATGTGAGAGGAGCGTGCACTAACGGCCTTCCAAAAATGGCAATGTAACAATGTGTGATTGTTTGTGATTCTGTTATCATGTTGTGATTCTGTTCATCACTCTGAGTTGCCTTGTGTATGAATTGTGCTATACATATAAACTTGCCTTGTCAATGTTTGGTTGTCTCACCTGTAAGAGATGATTACTGATCAGGTAATGATTTGCCTTTAAGAAAACCTCCCGCAAAATTATAACTGTTGCAAGCTGAAAGAGCCGAGGGAATCAATATTTGCCACTTTAAGCTCTGCAAGCTCTGCTTCAGTGGACCAAGTTTGATACAGAAAATGCTGTGTATAAAAAGCCATTCAATAGAAAATCTAGCGTGCATGTGTGAATATTGTTTGCAAAGCTTTGTCTTCTGAGCTACAAAAGCAATTTGGAATGTAATGTATAGGTGTCAAACTTCAGTCGAACCCTATCAGTCAACAAATAAGAATGACATGCCGGATTTATATTAGTTTGAACAGGAAGTGGACATGAAACATTAAAATCCTTCCCAGGTTGATTTGTGGCAAATATGACCAGGAGTAAAAGTAAAACTCAGTTGGTGTTAAAAGCCAAGGCGTACACATGTCTTTAGAATTGATTTAGAAACCTAAAATGAAGGAGCTGCTATGATGTACAGATGTAAACTAAAAGCAAAAGCCTGTGGCCGTATTACCATAGATTCTTAGTGCTAAGAGTTGCTGATATTCTTAGAATCTTAATGTACTCTTAGAATTTCCACTAAAATTGAAAAAAAATCTAAAAAAAATCTTTGCTCCTAAGAGAGCTCCTAAAGTGAGATCTCTTAAGAGTAGAGAGGAGGACTTTTAATGACTAAAGAGTTCCGAGGACAAAATGGCAAACGCAAGAGGCAGGAGAGATATTCTACAAACAGTGGTGTCAGTGGGGCCAGATTTACCTCTCAAAACACTTTTATTCTCATTGACCAATTGAGCCAGAAGCAAACACTCTTCCTCTGTCCAGTTGGGATTCCTCTTTCTTTTATTCTCCATTGCTGTATTCTTGTGGTATAATGTGAAAGTCAAGCAACTCAGCTTCATCACGGCTGTGCCATTTTACCCTTGTTACATAAAATGAGTAGAAATGGTAAAAGTTGAAAGAGAAAAAATGACCAGCATGGCAAATAAATATAACTATCACTGTGTTTAGACTGTGCAAGTTTTCACACATTCTGTGTGATTTAAAAGTATAACTAACTATTCACAACATTCATTTTACATTGGTCTATATCTTTCTATCTTTTATGTGGTATATTATTTACAATGACAGTCTTCCTAAGATGAGATTCCATGATTAAGATTGTCCATTTGAGATTCCTTGTTTTGACTTCACTGATCAGACAGGAGCAGACAGAGAAAACAGCTCTGTCAGAGACCAGAGAGACCGGAGAGAGAGACCAGAGAGAGAGACTAGAGAGAGAGACTAGAGAGAGAGACCAGAGAGAGAGACCAGAGAGAGAGAGACCAGAGAGAGAGACCAGAGAGAGAGACCGGAGAGAGAGACCGGAGAGAGAGACCAGAGAGAGAGACCAGAGAGAGAGACCAGAGAGACCAGAGAGAGAGACCAGAGAGCGAGACCAAAGAGACAGACCAGAGAGAGACTAGGGAGAGAGACCATAGAGAGACTAGAGAGAGAGACTAGAGAGAGAGAGACTAGAGAGAGAGACTAGAGAGAGAGACTAGAGAGAGAGACCAGAGAGAGAGACCGGAGAGAGAGACCAGAAAGAGACCAGAGAGAGAGACCACAGAGATAGAGCAGAGATAGAACAGAGAGAGACCAGAGAGAGACCAGAGAGAGACCAGAGAGAGACTAGGGAGAGAGACCAGAGAGAGAGGCCAGAGAGAGAGACCAAAGTGAGAGACCAGAGAGAGAGACCAGAGAGACAGACCAGAGAGAGACCAGAGAGAGAGACCAGAGAGAGAGACCAGAGAGAGAGACCAGAGAGATAGACCAGAGAGATAGACCAGAGAGATAGACCAGAGAGATAGACCAGAGAGAGACCAGAGAGAGAGACCAGAGAGAGAGACCAGAGAGAGACCAGAGAGAGAGACCAGAGAGAGACCAGACCAGAGAGAGACCAGAGAGAGACCAGAGAGACCAGAGAGAGACCAGAGAGAGAGACCAGAGAGAGAGAGACCAGAGAGAGAGACCAGAGAGAGACCAGAGGGAGAGACCAGAGAGAGACCAGAGAGAGACCAGAGGGAGGTAAGCAACAATATGAAACATCATACAGAGATAATAGCTCTGTCAGAAAACGTTTCTGTTTTACGTCTGCAGTAGGGCTGCACGATATTGGAAATTAGAGCGATATTCGATATGAGTGTTTACTATTTCGATAATGATATTATAGTGATATTTTTGTCGTTGACCTAATATTGCAATCTGCATTGAAACGCAAAAGACAAATATCAAAAAATAAGCACAACATTAATTAAATTATAATGCATATAATTATATACTTTTGCTTGTTTGTTCTTGGGTGTCTGTCTGTTTTGCTGTCTTTAATGAAAAGAATTTATGTTTTTATATTCCATCTTTTCGATATGGATATTGCACGCACCAATATCGCGATAACAATATTTTTTGAAAAATTATAAAGTATGAGGGAATAATTGTTTTAATCAAGTGGTTTTTAATCTTATTTTGAATCAGTTCTGACTGTCTTAAAACAAGATTCTCCAATGGGACAAAGCCATTTAGTCTTCAAGAACTTTTGCTTTTTCATTCCAAGGGAGACATTTCTTAGATATTTTTTAAAATAAGACCAACATTAACTCAAATGAAGATACATTTTTCTAACTTTGAGCAACGTTTGACTTATTTTCCATCACGTTTTGCAGCGGGTGTTGTGATACATGTGTAATGAGAGCTGCACCTGCAGGTCGTGGCTCCTCCTCTGCAGGTCGTGGTCCGGAGCCTCTTCAGCCTCTCTCCTGCACAGAGGGAAGCTCATACAGTATAGTCTCACAGCCTTTAATCATGTTCCTACGTCTACATCAGAGCTCGTTTTAGCTCCGTCCAAACTCATATCAGGAGCTTCCAGAAGAATCACCATAAACACCTCCCCCTGAGGGACTGATGTGTCGGGGGGGACAAATAGTGCAGGTCTCCCCCATAGTGTTCGGATAAGAGGTCTAGAGATAACTCGAACAGACTGTATGAGGATTAGAGCAAAGTCAAACAGCCTTTGTGTGTCATGGTGTAGATTTTGTTATTTTGGTAATTTTGGTTTTATTTTGACATCAATTCTCTATGGTTCAGTTTTGGTTCTGGTAATTTGAGATAGCTGTATAATTTTAAGTTACATTTTGGTAACTAACTTATCTGGTAAGTTTTAATACATCATAAGTTTATTTTACTAAGTATAAAGTTTAAATTGAATGTTATAATGAAAGCTTGGATTATAAAAGTTATTAAATTGTTGCCATAGAATGTCCGTAATTCTTCAATTAGTCATTTATGCTTCTTTCCAAGTAACATAGCAACATTTATTGTATTTACACACGTACAGCATATATTTTTCAAAACTTCCACTTAAATGACTTTTTCCCGACATTTTGGTGTGTACCGCAAAGAATTATGGGCAATATCCTTTGCCAGAGTCTGCTTAGATGCAGGCTACGGCGAAGTGTGGATCAGGGGCGCAAAGGGGGCGGGGCCAAAGAGCTCCCTGGAGAATTGGGACACCCTACGCACTCGCACCCATCATTGGGAACATGCAAATGAGGGGCGCAAGGGTGGAAGTGCGAGTATTGGGATTGGGCCAATATGTACCAACGTCACGTAATTATTCTGATTCTGTGTCCCGTTCCTTGTTTCCCTGGTCCTCTTACTTCCTGTTTCTTCGCAGTTTCCTCACCCACACAACACGATTTACCTAATTCGACGGCTCTCGCTGCAAAATTAGGAATTATCACTCGCTTATTATTCGATAGTGTTTGTATGACACCTGTTAGCCTTCTGCAGTCCAATATGGCGGCACAACTACCAGTCGCTATGAATGTTGCTGGTTTATTGTCTTTGTCCGTCTGTTTTCTGGTTTCATTTGGAATCTGAGTTTGTTTTTCACTGGACATTATTATCATTGTCTTCATTAAATTATTGTTTTTGCATTCCTGCATTTTGGGTCCTTCCTTCATTTTTCCACATGACATTGTGAAGATTAGCGCTCGTTCTCTCTAATCCTCATGAGGCCTCCATGACGATAAGAGCAAACTCAAACACTCCATCAGGGAGAATTGTAAAGCATAGGTCAGCCCTTTCTTTTCTTTTCTTTTCCAAACTTTGCTTGAAATCATTAAAGGAAACACAGCAAGCAAAGGGACATGTAGGCAAAAGAAAACAGCTCATACAACGGGTAAAAAGTCACCCACAATTCACAATAGAGAACCTAAAAAGCAGATGAGACAAGGCGCTGTCAGAGGTCATGCAACAGTCTAAATTAAGATACCTGACTTTGAAGTGTGTCCCTGTAGGCTAACTTCGTTGACAAGTCTGTATGTGCGAGTCTTTGGCGCATTGGTGTGGAAGATTGAACAAATGAGGTCCGGACATGTCGTTTTGGCAGCTACATTGGTTTCTCTGACAGAATGTGCTAACCCGGATGCACCACTGATGGATGGAGAAGCATGTTTGGAAATTAGGGAACTGTCTATCAGCGCAGGTCATGTCCTATTCTATTTCTTAAAGGGGCCATGACATACTAAAATCAAATGTTCACAGATGTTGGTTGTGTTATCATGTTGTGGAGTGGTTTTCAGAGTGCTTTTTTTTTTTACATTTTTTACACTCTTACATTTATCAATGTCATGTAATAGTGCTTTAGCATGATCTAATAATGGAACACTTGCAGGTGAAGAAACAGCCTTTGCTGGAGCAATTCACTGAACTTACAGAAGAAACAAAATTGTTAGAGGACAGAAATCAGAGGAACAATCATAGTTTTCGGAATATGTTTGAATTATCTGGAAAGATATTCTGTTAATTTTTGACTTTAGAAACCTAAAACTCAATAACAGTGCTGAAAACAACCTTGGTGTGAATAGTAGTTCTCACAGTAACTTGAGCTTAACTATTCTCTCTTTCTCTCCTACTTTATCTGTCATCAATATGTCTTCACCTGTAGCATGTTCATTGCAATTCACCCATTATCCCATTGTCTTTTTCATGGCCTCTATGACCAGCATCCGTGAACTGGTGGTCCCTGGTCCGGACTCAGTCTCCCTGCAGGAGAACTTTTTCAGTCCTGGATCTGCAGCTTCAGTCCCAGATCTACAACCTCAGGAGCTGTGAATCTAGGGCTGTAGCTGTAGATCTAGGACTGAAGCTGTAGATCTAGGACTGAAGCTGTAGATCTAGGACTGAAGCTGTAGATCTAGGACTGAAGTTGTAGATCTAGGGCTGTAGATCTAGGACTGAGGCTGTAGATCTTGAAGATCTACAGCCTCAGTCCTGGCCTCAGTCTTGGATCTACAGCCTGTCTGTCCGTGGGAGTGGATCCCTCTCAATGTGGGCCTCGCTGAGGTTTCTTGCATTTCCACTGGGTTTATATGAGTTGCTCGTTGCAGATGCAGGTGGGTCTAAGGACAGTGAGGATCCAAGCCATTTATACACTCTATGGACCAGTGACTTTGTGTTTCTTATTTTAATCTCTGATCTAACCTTGGTGAATTTAAAACTTTATAAATTGGCTATATTTAGTTGTGATGTAGGGCAATAGAAAAAATAAATTGAATGTTATAGATTACCTTGTGCTTCAGATCATATGAAACTCTGAGGGGACCCAGAGTGAACAACTTTGAGACTTTGCAGCTCTATTGTACTGTTTAGCATAGTGTCCTATGAAGTGGAAATACCAGTCTTCCCCACATATTCTTTTATAGAGCATCATACCATTTGAAGATGCCATCCATGCCGTTCCTCTGCTCCATGCGTCCTACTCCTCTTTGACTCCCGTGGGTTTTCTCCAGCTCACCCAACCGGTACTCCAACTTCATCCCAACAAAAGAACAAAAACCAGTACAGATCATACAACATCTGCTCATAAACGTCTCGCTCCAGGCTAGCATCTCTGCAAACGTCAGGCTAGAGTGGTGCAGCGATCAATCATTCTTGAAGTGACGTTTACACGGCGTTCAAACCATGTGCGGAATATATGATTATTTTTCTTTGGAAGGTTCACTTCAACTGCACTAGTTTTCAGAGTCTAGAAGTCCACAGACTGAAGACCACAGACTGTAGAAGACCACAGTGTCTAGAAGTCCACAGACTGTTGCCGCCACACAATAGAACGCAACATAGTATAAGCTACCATGGCATGCTTTACCTCATTTCACACCTTCTCTCCACTTAAAGTTAATCTTAAGATGGCTGCTTTGTCAACAAGGACACAGCAGTGTTTCACCGAGGGCTTCAGGTGACAGCAGACATCAGTGGGAGCAGTTGGCATGGGTCGTGGGGGGATCAAACCCATGCCCATTTAACCCATGTTCATTAGAAGTAATAATTTTCGATTAGTTAATGGTTTTGACGTATCACAATATATTGTTGACTATTCCGGTTATTCTCAAATCGTGCATTTTCCCTCAGAAGCCGATGGAAGACGCACAGGGTCTGTCTGCTCTCTCACAAACCATTGTTTTGGGGTTAAATGAACCCTGCTCTCCCCCCTCCGGGCTTCGCTTCAAGACCCTGTTTTATCTTTTCTTAATTATGTGTGTAAAAGTCCCAGCCCTGATTAAAATACTGTAGATCTTATTTTACTAATTTGAATAGAAATAATGCACAATATTTATTCTTGAATATAGTCCTTCACATCAGTGGGAGAGCGGTGTGGACTCACATCTTGCGCGTGCATCTGCAGCTGGCTCTTCTGTTGGACGAGGTGCTCCACTTTCTCCTCCTCGCTCTGGAGGTCCTCGATGGCCTGCTGCAAACGAAACACCACATTCACACAGTCATAGGTAAAGCTTTGTTTCATTTGTCATGTGATTGAATTTATTGTTTATTTAGTCAGGACAGTGCTGTTAATGAACACACCTCTCCTGAATTCTATCCGTTGTCCCGCAGACTCGCAGTTGCACAAACACACACACATTCACCCCTGGAGGTATGTAGGAGGATTTTCCCAAATTTTAGGAAAGAACCACCCTCTACACTTTCTGAAAAAAGGCACATGCTCTCCCTGCTCCCGAGATGGAACGCCTACTACAACATGTGCATCGCTCACACCAGCTCACCTTCCAAGAAGATGCACTTTTTTCCCACAATGTCAGACCGTACAGACATAGAAAAAATTTACTTGAGGTGATTTGATGTAGATTTCTCCAAATAGAATCCAAACTTTATCTGTCGAGCAGAAACTTTCAACTGAAGCATCAGTGGGAAGCCCAACCTGAGCTTTCAACGCACGCCACTGTCTGAAAGAACTTTCCAAAACACTCAGGTCTAGTTTGACAAACATGTACGGCTGGCTCTAGTCACATGTTACCAGGATGATTGACAGTTAGGAAACCAACAGTCTTGATGATCCACCCGGAAAAAGTAAATCCTCCAATTGACCCCTTGCATGTTACGTCACGGCCACGCCCACTCTCCATGACAGACGGCAGAAGTCTAACTGCGAGCCTACGGACACCTGACCAAAACAAACTGTTTCAGCGGTGGTTGATTATACTAACAGGCAAGGACATAAGCTTTTTTATCTGATACCTGCTCGTCATGAAGACAGAAGACGACGATGGCCAGCGGCAATCAACCAAAAGGACTGGGACCCATCCAAGTACTCCCTAATATGCAGTGAACACTTTTTACAAGATAAAGCAATCACAAGTTTGTATTTATTTTATTTCCATTAATTTGGAGGACAATGACACACGTCAAACGTGTCTCTTACTACTGTCCTGTATGTGCGCTGCAACATTGACATTTTTATCTTTTAAGTCAATTGCGTGTTTCACTATTTTCCTCTCCGTCAGTACGTATCATGTTTGGCTGTAGACAGAAAAGCCACAGAAAAGTGGACTATTGCTAATGCTACCAGCAAAATGTACATATAAATCTGCTCCAGTGTGAGGGGATGCATTGTTAACGATAATGATAAAGATCATGTAGGGTGTTGTTTTATTTAATCGATAAAATTGACTGGGGGGAGAAGGTACGGGTCAACATCCAGTTAGGCAATCCTTAACTTCTCCAAATACCACTCTTCGTGAGCCCTGACCTGATGTCCTACTTCCACCTATAACGTAATCGAACATTGCTTGAAGCAGCCACTTCTCGATTTAGGAGAGGAAGCTCCGTTTTTAAGAGTTGTGTCCGTTTTGTTCTCGCAGCAATGCTAGTTTCCAATACTTCCGCCGTAAGCTCATTCACAATCACGTGACTGGATGACGTTGATGCATCTGGTCAATATATCTCTAACTAATTTTTTTTTTACATGTTTGGAAACTGGAGCACATGGAGGAAACCAACAGAGGCACAATGAGAACATGATAACTCCACACCAAAAAGTACTGTATGGAGGTGCAACTGAAGAGTGCAATTTACACATCTGTAAATACATCTGTACATCTGTAAATGCTTCTGAACCAAGTGCCTTTACAGCTCCAGAGTTTTTTATATTTTATTCCATTTCACCATCTTATTATCTTTTTATTGTATTTCTATTATCTTAAATACTATGCTGTTTGATGTGTGTAATCTGAGTGCTCTTATGTCCTTCTTTCTCTGCTGTAATGTGTAAACAATGACACTGAGATTTCTCCACTGTGAGACGAATAAAGGAATATCTAATCTTATTTTAAGTTTGAAGTGCGAGTGTTAACTGCGGTTCCATCATGCTGCTTTTATAAGTAACTTACCAACTACTACCAAAGACAGAAAAGCAGAAAGAAGAGACTGAGAGTGTGGTCAGACCTGGCTCAGCTCCAGCAGATGCTCCCTGTCCTCCTGAAGCCTCCTCAGATCCTCGTGTCTCTGCTCCAGCCTCTGCAGCAGCCTCTGCACCTCGCACTCACTGTTCTGACAACACAACACAACAGATATGAACCACACACCTCACATTCACTGCTCTGACAACACAACAGATATGAACCACACACCTCACATTCACTGCTCTGACAACACAACAGATATGAACCACACACCTCACATTCACTGCTCTGACAACACAACAGATATGAACCACACACCTCGCACTCACTGTTCTGACAACACAACAGATATGAACCACACACCTCACATTCACTGCTCTGACAACACAACAGATATGAACCACACACCTCACATTCACTGCTCTGACAACACAACAGATATGAACCACACACCTCGCACTCACTGTTCTGACAACACAACAGATATGAACCACACACCTCACATTCACTGCTCTGACAACACAACACAACAGATATGAACCACACACCTCACATTCACTGCTCTGACAACACAACAGATATGAACCACACACCTCACATTCACTGCTCTGACAACACAACAGATATGAACCACACACCTCGCACTCACTGTTCTGACAACACAACAGATATGAACCACACACCTCACATTCACTGCTCTGACAACACAACAGATATGAACCAGACACCTCACATTCACTGCTCTGACAACACAACAGATATGAACCACACACCTCGCACTCACTGTTCTGACAACACAACAGATATGAACCACACACCTCACATTCACTGCTCTGACAACACAACAGATATGAACCACACACCTCACATTCACTGCTCTGACAACACAACAGATATGAACCACACACCTCACATTCACTGCTCTGACAACACAACAGATATGAACCACACACCTCGCACTCACTGTTCTGACAACACAACAGATATGAACCACACACCTCACATTCACTGCTCTGACAACACAACACAACAGATATGAACCACACACCTCACATTCACTGCTCTGACAACACAACAGATATGAACCACACACCTCACATTCACTGCTCTGACAACACAACACAACAGCACGACGAGTCTGTCAATCACCCGCTCCTCACCGTGTGCTCCAGCACGAATAACCCCTCATGCAATGTACATGATTTTATTATGAATAAATTAATAAAAACTATTTAGTAGTGAAACAATATTTTTACACCAATGTGGATCTTCCTGCACGGCTCATGCAACCACTGCACTAACATCAAGAGAGCAAAAACCTGTGCCGGTATACTACACAATCAGAGTGGAGCAATGAAAATAATATATAAAACATGTGCCCTTGATAGTCCTGACATCAAGGCAAGTGTGTCTTTTGTCTACAGTCTGATAAATGCATATTAATATATCCCCTGTTGGGCTTTTTTAATCTAACAGGGAAAACATTGAACTTTGTGCCACTTTTTGATTCATTTGAATTATGTTTCTGAGGATGCTCAACTTTTGAACCACACCTGGGTCAGACATTTATCAAGAATGCCTTCACCATTTACAAAAGCCAGCGTTTCCAGCTAACCTTAATGACAAAAGTGCCCTTCCCCTTTTATTCCCAAATAACAGTTCAGTCCACAAAGCTTCCAAACAGGCCTCATCTTGCCTCCTCCGTTCTGGACGCATTAGAAGAATGATTAACTGGAACTTTATAGGATGAGTACAGCTTGTGTCAGAATGTCTGCTGGATCATTTCTCCAATTAATCCGTAAAATGTTCCGGTTTAGTTTTTACAGTGATGTGAGAGTGGTGCATTCTTGGAGCATTCGTAAGAGCTTATAGCATCTTAGTCCTCCACTGTACGATGGGACAAAGGCTCGAGTCTAAGAATGAACAACTCTCTATTATGATTAAAAGCTACTAACCCTGTAGTATGTGTTCCATCTTTCTACTTAATCTATCGCCCTCCCTCTAGCGGCTGCCATTGGCTCAAGCTTCAGTGTGGTCTCAGGGCCTTCTCCTGGAGGGACATGTTTGTCTTGATCTGATTCGTCCAGTTCTCAAGGGTTATTTCTTCACCTGGTCTTATGATGTTGAGTACACCGTGTGTGGTTGCCTTTAAAGATAGTTCTAAACATGATTCAGGCCATTCTTTGAGAAGTGACACAGTGAAGACAGAGCCGACGGTTCACCTCTGCGAGTAATATCATTAAAATATCCATCCACCATCCCACAGAGCTGAATGTGTGATGACTTTGAATGATCTACTTAAGTAAGTAAGTTAGAAATCTTTATTTATACGGCGCCTTTCAGAGACCAGAGTCACAAAGCATTTAACAATTGTGGGCAATTTTCTCTCACTCCACACAGACAGCGAGTACGCCAGTACAGTGCCAGACCTATGGTACATTTTTTTTTGTGGTAGGGGAAACTGGAGCACCTGGAGGAAACCTACATAGACACAGGGAGAACATGCAAAATCCACTCAGATCCACTCTTGTTTCGACCGGCATTCAACCTGGTACCTTCTGGCTGAGAAGCAAGAGCGCTATCCACTCAGTCACTGTGTCGCCCGTATACAGACTGAGTAAAGAGTGTTTGCGTAGAACGGGTCTAAAACTGCTTTAGGACAGCATCCTGAGAGGCCACACATTTAGAGTTGGATGGATTATCACAGTAAAGAAGAAGTGCTCACTTAACCTGACAATATTTGTTAGGAATACGTTGACTGTCCACATAGACACGGTTTCATATATCGCTGTGTGTTCAGTCAAAGGTCTGGATGTTTTTCCAAGAGAATCTAAAGTCCTTGAACTGGACTATAACCGCTCTCTCTGCTGTCTGACTGATGTAAACCTGTCACTCACAGAGGCCCTCGGGCCCACACACTCCAGAGGGGCCCCAGTCAATTACCAGCACTGTTACTATATAGTTATCACTGGGAAAACAGACCAAAAGGCAAAAAGTATTATTTGATGTTTGTTCATTCATTGGAATAATATACTGTGTGTGTTTGTGTTTCTAAAACACTGGTCTGACAATGATAAATACTACTCTAGAAGTACCCTTTCGCTGTGAGTTGTTTCCTAAGAATGGTAAATGTATTGTGATTTGTTTTGGAGGTGGTGTTGTACTAAGTGCTTAAAGTGGGTCAGAGAGGAAGTGGGTCTTTTTCCTAAACGTATTCCTCTTTTTAAATGTAGTGCTCCTAACTTTAAAGGACACTGAGCTGGGACTCCCCACTTTCCACATGTCGCAGGAATCTCTAAGAGTTTCCAGGGGAGCTGGGAGAAAGAGCCCCTCAATTTCCGCTCGTATGCTCTGTGTCTTTGCCCGGCAATGGAAATACCACCCACGAAAGCTCTCCCACCACCTCTGCTGGATTCTTTCGACTCTACCTTGAGCTCCGTCCATGCGCGCCCCATCCAGGTGGGTCGACATGGGACGAGAGAGCGAGATCATAACATTATACGTGGCTCTCGATTGGAGTGTATCGACTCCCCACCGCTGCAGAGGGCCGTGACCCTGTAACCCGGTGTCTGACATGACGGTTCAGGTCTCTTTGTTTTGCTGTACAGACAAACGAGTGGAAACGTCTGTAAAGTTTTCCCCTGCGCAGGCCTCGAAGTGTCACAGCTGTCATGATCCAACATTCACGCTTTTACGGACGCCGCACGGAGAACACCCAGAAGTACGTATCTGTGTGTGTGCGCACGACTCAGGCTCTGACTTATGATTAAAGGCATAACAGGCAAGGATTTCAATTGTCTGATCGATTGTTTGTCAGATCTGCAGATCAACAAGTCTTGATCTGCAATTCATTCAACAGTTATATCAGTTGAAGATAAATAAAAAAAGGTTGATATGAATAAAAAAATAGAAATGATTTTATAATTTCTTTAAGATTTGTGAATCAGTACTATACTTATTAATTGTGTTAGGGTTCGGGTTAGGGTAGGCTGCTCAAACATGCTATGTCCTACGTAAATACCATTTAGTGTGTTCTAGAGGTACACGATAATAATCAGTTCAAACAATAGTAACATGTTTTAAGGCTTGTCAAAGTGCTATACTCTTATTATGAATTAATGTGTGGTAATGCAGTCAGTAAAGGCCTTCAGCTCAGAAGACAAACACTGTCATCCAAGCTGTTGTGCTGAGATATTCTGAAGCCACAGCTGCCCTGAGGTAAACTGAGAGCAAAGAGGCTTATGAGGTCAGACAATCATGTATACATCATATATACGTCACCCTACACTTCAGCCAGGCTCAGAAAAGCAGCCACAAGTGTGTGAGTCAGCCCCAGGGCACGTTTAGCTCTGGTGACACCCTGGATTAGTGAGAGAAAGTCAAAGTGAGAGCGATATTGGACTAATACAGATATATAAATATAGATTATGGCACACATTACATCAGTGCTGCTTGTCCCTGTTACAATCTTCCCTGTTGAGTCCGTGAAGAGGGAGATGCACAGATGACCAACGTTTCCCTCTGAGGACCATCAACCCGAGACACGCTTCAACCATGTATTTTCTGACAGCAAGTCAGAGCCAGCAAGTATCCAACAAGCGATTATACACTAACTCAAGATGTGACAAGTGAAAGTATACATTGGCAGGTAATTGGCTCTTTGTGTGTTTAGAAGCCGAGCCAGAACGCCTGAACTTCCTTTGTGTCTCACACTGGAATCACAGCTATATATATAATATATATATAGCTGTGATATATATATAGGATATTTCCTGACAGATCCCTGGGCATGTCTTCAAAGATCACATGGATTCTGAATGGCCTTGCTCAGAAGTAAGGTGGAGTGAGGTAAGGCTAGCTACAGACCACAGCCTTACGCTCAATTTTAGCCTTGCAGGAGTTCTGGGAGGAATGGCCCGAGTAACATTCTCGATTGTGATGTTTTGTCATGACAGTAGTTAGTGTCAGAGGATTCTGTCCCATCACAGAGACCAAACTTTTGCAATGCCGCACAGTGACAAATGTGAAACTGCGGCACTGTGACTAAAACACATTACATCTACAAAATGGAACTAATACACTTCAAACACAGATCTGTTCAACGACTTGTTCACCTGACATTTATTTTAATGTGTGCTGTGTTTCAATGCATCAAACTGATCCAGGACATAAACTACCAAACAGGACAATGTTGAAATAGACAATTATCAATTATTAACCATAACCCGCGGCCCGAGCGTACAGAAGTATCTCAAAGTTCACCCACAGTCATTACCGTAACAACTTTGGCCGAGCAGGGACAGTTTCCACCAATATTTCTGGACACTTTGGCAGCGGCAAAGTGTTGTGTTTGTTGTGTTTTCAAGCCATTCGATCATGCACGCACCTTTCCCTCTTTAACTGGGCACCTCTCCTGTTGCGTGTTGGACGGATGTAACTTGATTGGTTTTTGTAGCTGTACGTACATCAACTTTGGTATAGGATTTGAGGAGGTGTGATTTTTTTCTAATTAACGGGTCGTAATATCTATTTGCTATCTTCAAAAGACTTTGGGGACAATGCCTTAACAAACGAGGCAACATGAGATAGGACATGACCATTTCCAAACGCAACACGTAAGTCACCAACATGTCAGAACAACAACTTCAGTTTGAAATGGCAAAGCATAATCTAATAATAATATAATCTTCTGACTTACCACTGCTAGGCATCAAAGCTCAGCAGTTAGGACAGCTATGATATAAATTGTATGTGTTCATGTCATTTGCAGGTTTTTTGTAACAGTTTTGGAGGCATATGTCCCCAACAACTTTGCTCATGAAGTTACTCCTTTGCTCATAGTAGTTTTGTGTCTGAATAAAACAGTCCATGGAGGACAGCTGCTGTTACCACCGCGCACACTTCCCCTTTTGTTCCATAATTCTTAGTACTGAAACTATCGCTGATTAAAGAGCTACTGTACAGGTGCATATCCACAGCTCTGTGTATACCATGGATGTATTACATTGGTGTATACTGTGAAACCACAGCTGCTCATGGACTGCATCCAAATTGTTTTGATAATTCATTCCAGGTTAAAATGTACCTTTTATATGAGACATTGGTTGTCCAGGTTTGATACATTGTGACCTTTTTAAATGATTTTTAGTACTTTGATTGTTATTCGTGACTGCTGTCGTTGTGTCCTTGGGCAAGACACTTAACCCCACTTTTCCCAAAGCCCCCACTGAAAGATCAAGGCTATGCTCACACTCTGAGAGCAGCCGTCCTCCTGTGGACTCACCACCTGCAGAGGGTCAGTGAGGGGCTGGTGCTATGAGACTTGGGTGGCATCTCTGACTGCCACCCCCCTGACCCAGAAATGGATTAAAGGGAAGAAAATGGATGGATGGATGGATGGATGATTGTTATTCAGTTTATTATTGGGCCTAATGTATTTAGAATGAGAAGAGAAAAAAGAGAAGGAGGTGTATTATATTAATTAAACGATGCCATTTCCACAGAAATCAAAGTGAACTGTGAGGCAGAACATTGTATCAGTATAGTCTGTAGACGCTTTAAGGGACAACACAGATATGCATCATAATTATTCTTTACCAGATATACAGTGTATCCTGCAGCCATAGGAAGCCTCCGCTGTGCAGGCTCTGACATGCAGAAACTCGATCCAAAACAAACCATTGTGGTCATGCCTGGACTTGTGCACCTGGACCAGAGCAGGACTGTTCGAATCAGGAAAAAACCATAAACCTCCAGTCTCCCTCTGCTCTCTCTGCGCGCTGCCGTACAAACAGATATAACTCACTATCGCTGTTTGGCCTCAAAGCCAGACTTAATCCCAATTCCTGACATTCCGGGACAGTGTTAGGAGGACGTCCATGATGCATTGTTTAAACAGCTGGAAGTCTATTCACACCTGCAGCCTCACAGTGCACAGCAGACACTCAGGGGCCCTTACAGCAGACACTCAGGGGCCTTTATAGCAGACACCCAGGGGCCCTTATGAATGGATGGATTTCAATTAGGTTACCTTTTGTTTTCCATTGCAGTTATTGTACATGTTACTTGTCTTCTTACACACATACAGTATATTTCTTGTATATCTGTAACAGGTCACATGAACACATCATATCTGACCTTTTCTGAACCAAAGCTATTATTTTTCACAAATAGTTGGAATATAGATGGTTCATATATGTTTAATGTTTTTGTTGTTGCTACAGGGACAATGCATATTTATGAACATTTCGCATGCAAAGCAAGAATTGGCTAAAAGGCTGTATTTCGTCTATTGTCCCTGGCACATCGACTCTCTTGTTTGTTAAAAACAAT
Source organism: Knipowitschia caucasica (assembly GCA_964034765.1). Taxonomy (NCBI): domain Eukaryota; kingdom Metazoa; phylum Chordata; class Actinopteri; order Gobiiformes; family Gobiidae; genus Knipowitschia; species Knipowitschia caucasica. The sequence goes on from OZ035831.1 coordinate 9,596,293, forward strand.
AATTACAGTACAGATAAGTATACTGTAGATAGAAAAACACCATTCATCCATCCATTCATCCATTTTCTACCCTTTAATCCATTTCTGGGTCAGGGGGGTGGCAGTCAGAGATGCCACCCAAGTCTCATAGCACCAGCCCCTCACTGACCCTCTGCAGGTGGTGAGTCCACAGGAGGACAGCTGCTCTCTGACTGTGAGCATAGCCTTGATCTTTCAGCGGGGGCTTTGGGCAAAGTGGGGTTAAGTGTCTTGCCCAAGGACACAACGACAGCAGTCATCAGTGGGAGTCGATGGAGAAGGTGCAGAGGTGGGAATTGAACCCACGACCTTCTGGCCTTAAGGCCAATGCTCTACCAACTGAGCTACTGTCGCAAACAAGACACCATTCAGATAAAATCAAATAATGATGAATGAAAACACAGAGTTTGTACTGTTTCTAGCTAACGTCCAGAAGGTGGATTGCATCAGTAATCAGTGCTTAGGAGAAACACATGTTCCACAGGAGGAAGATTCTGGAAGCAACAGTGTGAGTGTAACGACTGTTTTAGAAGAGCGTAGACGACACGAGGCTGAGTAAGGACGCTCTTCTCGTTTTCACTTTTCAATTCAATTAAATGTATTTTTGAATATCCCTAAATCACAATTGTAGTTTTCTTTGATTACTTTACACAATTAATTCACAAACACAGATCAGAAAACAATAAACAGTTCAAAGAAATGCAATGATAAAATACACAGGGGATGAATGTTTTCTGTCTGAAAGCTGTGACAGAGGCCAAAGGTACGTAAAATGTGTGAAAACTAGTGAAGCAGCTGGAACTAGTTAGATAGATTTCTACACGTTCTATATTTTGTGGTTTGAAAGTTAGGTTCTCCAGCCTCGGCCTATTTTACGTACTCAAGCAACATCCATTCATTCATCTTCCTCTTCAGTTTGTGGAGCCGATAGCCCCCGTAAAACACTTAACCTCCGAGACAATAACTCGAACGTGGATGATTGCAATCAGTGACGGCCGCCTGTGGGCTCCACCTTTTAGACTCAGCAGAAGCCCTCCCCTTCCTCACGGTGGAATACTTGGCATATTTCAGAGGCAATTAACCAGGATAGATGACTGCGATAGTGGCACTGTCCAAACCAGAGCACAACATGAGATAAGACAGCCTTTATTCATCCCGCCATACGGAAATCTGACCCTTCAACAGTATTGGCCTGAACGTTGCAAGTGTTTGTCAGCGTAGAGCCAGAGCATCCTGAAGGAGCATCTTGGGCCTGTGTGAATAAATCCAAGGAAATAAATGGTAGATCCCATCCCCATCTATTGCACTGTGAGGTCAACTGTGGAAGACCTCTGACAGGCGTCTCATCGCCAATGTAGAGACTGAAAAAGTATTATTTCTGAAATTGTTGGCCTCATCAACAACTCCTGGATCCCATGTAGTGCACACAATTAGTGGTCTAGTGAAGTCATTACAATCACACTTTTGTATCCAGAATCTCCCTCCTGTGACACATGTAGCTCCTCAGCACTTATTTCTGAAGCAATCTTCTTGGAATTTAGCTAGAAATAGAAAAGGTGTGTTTTGAAAGATACCATATTTTTCAGACTATAAGCCGTGTTTTCTTTCCTGCATTGTAGTAAGGTGTGGCTTATTTTTTTTTGTCCTTTTTATTCTGGGGTAAGTAACAGTACACCAACAGATTTGAAGTTCATAGAGGTTCATTATTTATAAAAAAGAAAGAAATAATAATACATTTTTTGGTTCTTTGTATTGACATAAAAGTGAACAGGGACCAGTAGATGTGGCTCTTTACCTTTCTGCTTCTCACTGGAAGATTAAGAACAGTCAGTGACTCACTTCTTACTCTTATTACTCACAGTAAAGACATGATGAATGGTTTTGAGCAACATTTTTCAACATTACAAAGTGGGACGGGTGCGGCTTAAAATCCAATGCGGCTTGTACAAGTACAAAATTACATTTCTTTCAAAAAATTGGGGCTTAAAATCAGGTGAGGCTTTTAGTTTGGAAAATTGAGAACATATTTTTGTATCTGCTTTCAGTGAAATATTATAGTACATTTCACCCAAACACAAACCTCATTCTGCTCTCTGATTGGACAATCTTCTTGAAAATTGTAAATATTATGGACATTATGGTATTTGTATTTTTAATTAACAATAACTCCACTTCAAACTGTTGTTCCAAAAGGATCGTATATGATTGTACCTGTGAGAGATGTAGACCCTGTCCCCTTTAACTATTCTTTATTTATATACCGCCTTTTCACTGCACATCGGAGTCTCAAAGCGGTTTACAATTGTGATTTTTGGGAGTGGGGGTGCCAGTACAGGAGGCACATGCCAGACCTACTGTATTGTACATATTTTTAGTGGTAGGGGAAACCGGAGCACCTGGAGGAAACCTACGCAGACACAAGGAGAACATGCAAACTCCACTCAGAAAGGCCCTGGTCCAACCGGGATTCGAACCCAGGACCTTCTTGCTGAGAGGAGAGAGTGCTATCCACTCAGCCACGGTGCCGCTCAGATCAGATCCAGATTCAGATTCATTTATTTGCCATTTGCAGTAAAACCACATTGGAAAAACTGTGCAAGACTACCCCAGTGTGCACCAGACGACACACACCAGAGCTCTTGCCACGGCGCTCTTTAAACAATTTGTATGATTTGTCTTAAAAACATAAACAAATAAGAAAATACACAATAGTAGCAGCAGCAGCAGCAGCAGTAGTAGACCAGTAAGTCCTTCAAAACCACTAGGATGTGAAATTATATATTTTCATTGTTCACTTGTTTGTTGTAAATTAGTTAGAACAGCAGCTGTGGTTAGAGCTGTGGTGATCTGATGGTCCACAATGAAAAGAAAGTCACAGTCTACAGTTCATTCACAGATACACGGTAAAGTCATTAGGATGATGTAGATAAGCCACATGCCTCTCCAAATCTCCATGTTTTTGCCCCAAACCGCATTCACAACTGTATTGGATCCCATGCTATATATATTTATATATATATATATATTTTTTTACTGTGATTATTTTTTTTCAGCACTTTCAGCTGCCTTATGAATGAATTGCGCTATACAATTAAACTCGCCTTGCCTATGCCCACAGTAAAGTGAATTGCAAAAAAATACAAGAAAAAATCAATTTGATGTGAGATGATATAATAATAATAATTAGAATTACACACATTAGAATGAATGTGTGTTTTGTTTTGTGGCTTTGTCATTCATTCTGTAAATCTTATAAAATAAATTATTTTGAGTTTGAATTAGATTATTTTAATTGCAGATTCAAACTTGCTTACAGTTTGCTTATGCCATGTCAAGGGTCAGACCTAATTCTTACGTAGTCTATCATTACCGTAATCACATGTTGGATTTGTCTTTATCATATTGCTGCATGTGTTGATCTGTAGCGGTGAATTGCTGCCTCGATGTGAGCCCTAACATTTAAAGGTGTTGCATGTGTTCTTACCAGCCGGGTGGGGGTCCTCACGTCGCCTCTGTACTGGTGGAAGTGTGTCTGGATCACACACACTCTCTTGTCCATCCTCACATGTGAAGGGTGTGCAGGGGTCCCACAGAGGCAGGGCTCAGTGTGGGAGGGGTCCGGTGCGAGGAGGCTGTCCCGCCCTCAGTCACGCTCCCTCACTCCACAGGCTCCTGTCTCCCCTGAAGAAACATGTTCTAGGCTGTTCAAGGCTTATCTGAGGCACAGGAGCATTTGAGTATGATGTCATAGAAACACAATTACATTATACTCTTATAGGACAACACAGTGTTCATAAATAATCCAGAGGAGACTGTTATGGGAACTTGTTTTTCAGCCTCAGTCCTGGTTTTACAGCCTCAGTCCTGGTACTACAGCCTCAGTCCTGGTTTTTCAGCCTCAGTCCTGGTTTTACAGCCTCAGTCCTGGTACTACAGCCTCAGTCCTGGTTTTTCAGCCTCAGTCCTGGTTCTACAGCCTCAGTCCTGGTTCTACAGCCTCAGTCCTGGTACTGCATGTGAGACATGTGCCTAGAGCCTGGAGTGTTCGAACTGTTTGATTCTCCGATATGTTATTGGCATATTGAAAACTTTGTTCTCAGAGACTGTTATGATTTAGGGATACACACAAATGTATTTTGTATATATAGTCTTGTAAAAGTAAAGTTCTGTGAATAAATGCAATCACAACATGTTGACTTCACCCTTTTAGGAACAAGAAATAGCCCTATGAGTCACCATTTGACTCGTTGGGCTGACGCTGATTGGCCGTGTGAGGGTGGTCCTCTCTTTGTTGCTTTTCAGTCTAAAAAACCTGATCTAAAGAAGAGTCAGACTGGCCCCATCCGGAAACACCATCTGATAAAAGACACGTCACATCATCACCTGACAGGTAAGTACTAACTTCTTGTGTCTTATGAAAAGAACCCTCTAAGCCTGTCTTTTTTCTGCTGTCAGACTGCACAACAAACCCTGTAGCAACAATGTGCAATAGGTACATTACAGTGCCTCAATGACAATCTAGTTTTCTGTTCATCTGCTGTTAATTCTGAAAACAGTAATCTGAAACCCAGTTCACATTTTAACTGTACTTTAGAACAGGCGACTTCCCTCTCATCTGAGGGAGTCTCATCCCAGGCCAGCTGAGAGATAGTCCCTCCAGCGTGTCCTGGGTCTTCCCCTGGGTTACTCTCGATGGGACATCTCCAGAGGGAGGAATCCATCCGAAACAGATGCCTCAGCTAGCTCCGCTGGACAGGGACAAGCAGCGGCTCTACTCCGAGCTCCTCCCGTGTGACTAGGCTCCTCACCCTCTCTAAGGGCCCAGCCACTCTGCGGAGGAAACTCATTTTGACCGCTTGTAAATGAGTTTTTTGTCATGACCATAGGTGTGGATGGAAACTGGAGTCTTTTCATTTATATCAAAATTGAGTTTGTCAATGTAGTATGTTATGTGTAAGGATTTAATATTTACAGTCTGGTAAGGATACAACATACAGCATACAGCAAAACTGACATGCTAAGAAAAAATATGTATTTGGATAAAGTCATTTTATTCCATGAATCACTGTCACAGTCCTCAATACTATTAAGCTTTACTCTCCAAATACAATAAATAACAACACATGGGTTTCTAACATTACAGGGGGAGCCCAAACGCCCCAAATGTTTATATGTATTTAGTAAAAGCATTGACATATTTGACCAAATGAAATGACGTCTCTCATGAGAATACCATTTATTTATCAATATTGTGTCGCTCTCTAGTGGCTACATATGGCATGACATTATCACCTGAGAACAACTATAAGGCAAAACACTGGACAAAGCAAGATTTCTTTTTTACATCTTTCACAATTTTTACTTTAGAGACAGCAGCAAACATGTCATAACTTCACAAAACTAGAATATTATATAAAAGATATTTTTTTAGGGAATCAGATATATCTGCTTTCATTCTGTAACGCTCAGCTCAATCTGCTCCATCTGCTTTCATTAAGTCGTGTTGAGTCGACTTTTGAAAGACTGTGCTCCTCTTCACTCCCCGCGATAAACCACGATGTTCTTATCGGTCTCGTGGATCTTGATCTCGTACAGAAGGCCCTCAGGGAGCTGCTGGAGCATGTGGTCCCAGATGTACACCGCCACGTTCTCTGTGGTACTGCAACGACGACAGTAAAGACTGTAATGAGACTCAGAGAAGGTCTAGCTCTGTGAAGAACCTAAAATGACATATTTTGATTATGTTCCAACCTTAACAAGCGCTGCTCGTGTTAGAATGTGAAATCCTGAATAGAAAAGATGTATAACCAACTGGTGAAAAGTTTTCTTTTATGGAACGTACAATAAACGAATTGTTTCTCACTCAGAAATTGGGAGGAAGAATATCTAGAGCTTGCATCTAAGGAACAAGCTGTATTTTCTTTGAATGATCTCTGTAACGAGCACCCTAATACTTGATTTATTATTGCACTAGGGCTGCATGATATTGGAAATTAGAACAATATTCGATATGAGTGTTGAGTATTTCAATAACAATATTATCGCGACATCTTTGTCCTTCACCTAAAATTGCAATCTGCATTGAAACGCAAGAGACAAATAAAAAATAAGCACAACATTAATGACATTCAAATGCATTTATTTACATATTTTTGTTTTTTTTATTGTTCTTGTTGAATGTTGATGTGTCTGTCAGTTTTAATTAATTAACTACTTATTTATTTATCGCGCATATTTTCGATATGGATATCGCACGCACCAATATCGCGACAACGATATTTTTTAGATATACTGTATCATGCAGCCCTAATAGCTCCGTACACTTGTTTGTGTAACATGCTTGTTGTTTGTGGGTTTGTGGGTGGCCGGGGTGCTGTGACTGTGTGTCCAGTGCAAGGTGAAAATACGACACCCGCAATATTGAAATAATATCACCAAGTGTCTGCCACCCCCCAATCTGCTGTGTGTTTGTTATATGTAGCTATGCCAGCGCATGTTATTTGTGTTGTATTTGGTCTCCAATGTTTGTTTAAAAATAATATAAAAAACCTGTTTATAAGGACAATAATACGTTAGAATGTTGTATAACCAATACAGTAAGTGATCTTTATTTATTTTTCCCTTCACTCCACACAGTGAGGCGAGTGGACTTACTAACAAGAGGCGTATACCAGGCCTTTTGTACATGTTTTCAGAATCAGAATTAATTTCACAGCAAGTTCCAAACAAGGAGTTAGCGTTGGCTCAAGATGAAATCAAGCTGAAAGGGCGTGTATAATAACAATCCTCATAACTTTTGCTAAAATTACTGCTATATACTGTACAAACGCAAGTGCACACAGTGGTAGAGGAAACCAGCACATCCAGGGGAAACATGCAGACATGGGGAGAATATGCAAAAACCACAGAAAGAACTCTGCACCTTCTCGCTCTGAAGCCACAAAACTGATATGCAAAAGTAAGCGTTTGGAACTGTCATGTCCCAGCTTTAACAAACTCTTGTATTTATGGACTACGCATGAGCGATACAGACCTGACCACTTTGCCAAAGTATGGAACGTCCTGGTCCAGGTTTTTATGGTCCAGAGGAATCATGATCACCTCCTGCACCAGACAAACACCATTATTATTATTATTGCAGGTAGAATAAGGGAGGACTTTTGGACCTGAAGTCAGATTTATGTGACACAAACTTATGAAACTACTCCTAGCCAACAGCCTCTCAACTAACGGAAGTAAGTAAGTAAGTAAGTAAGTAATCTTTATTTATATACCACCTTTCACAGACCAGATCGATTTACAATTGTTGTTTTTTGGGCATTTGTCTCTCACTCCACACAGAGATGGGAGCGGGGTCGCCAGTGCAGGGAGGCGCATGCCAGACCTATTGAACATGTTTTTAGTGGTAGGGGAAACCGGAGTACCCAGTGGAAACTTACGCAGACATGGGGAGAACATGCAAATTCCACTCTGAAAGGCCCTGTTCCGACCGGGATTCGAACCCAGGACCTTCTTGCTGAGAAGCGAGAGTGCTATCCACTCGGAAAGCCGGAAGTGTGTAATTCAAATGAAGTATCAAAACTGCCAATTCCGACTTCAAATGGGTTGTTTCTGCAAGTGAAAATACCCAAAAAGAGGCAATGGAGGAAAAAAAAAAAAAGAACATATCATCTTTGTTCTTATCCTTGCGACAAAATAACCTTTATCTGAGAAACGCACGAAGGACATTTCTCTCTGAGATTTTAATTTCCAAACAGAATAATATCCATATGATTTCTGTCACCATTCAATGCTCCTCTAGTCATTTCAAAATTCATAAAATTAGATTAACAGGAGTAATCAGTGGCTGTCAACCAATTTTCAAAAATAGATTTTCCTTGCTTGGCAGGTGACATCTCGCTGTGAATACCTGATCATTTTCATTGGTCTCTAAAAGTCACTGTGGTTGAACCGTTCATAAAGTTGGCACAATGTTTAATGTTTGGGCGATTACAGACCTATTCTAAATCGGCCATTAGATTGTGGTAAAGTTTCCTTTTGTGTGATTCAACAGCAGCATTTGACACAGCTGTCCTGTTTGGAGCTGGTTTAAATCTTATCTGAGTGAAAGAGGTGAAAGAGTGCAGTTCTGACAAATTTCAAACACTGTATGGAGTTCCACAAGGCTCCATTCTTGGGCCTGTAATTTAATCTTTATGTCAAGCCATTAACAAAACTGTTATAGAACTTGCAAACAACACACACTTGAATAAAACTAAACTAATGTTTTTTTTTTTTATATATTAGCATTTAGTTATTTTCCAAAATGGTGGCAAACTTCACCTCACTCACCTCAATGCATCTCTTGAGCTCGGTCAGGTTCATCACCATTCCAGTCAGAGCATCGATCTGCAACATACAAGACTTTTATATCTCCTGATCACCTCATGTTCTCGGCTTTTGACTCTCCCCACAGAAGGCATTTATTTCCTAAAAGTGTTGGTCTTGCAATACCACCGCTGTTGTGTCCATTTCACATAAACAATGCCACAGAAAAGCAGTCAGAAGCAGTTGTATGGATGGATGTGTTTCTTCTGCTACTGCTCACCTGATCTATCTATTTACAACCTCTTGCTGGAATCGTGACCGAAGGAGGAGACTGCAGCCCTCAGGACAATTGTCAGCCTTCAATAAGGACAACAACCAAAGTGTGGCCATATTTTGGACTATTATAGAGTGCAAAGGGACATCTGATAGAAGACAGCTATCCTGTCCACCAAATGTGCAGGAAAAAAGTTTCTGCGAAGTGAGATCATCAATCACAACTCTATAGCCAATGCTAGGTAAGATAACGCTAAAGTTTTAGCTTAAATAGATGATGCGGGAGACTTTGGGGTAGAGGGAGATTTGTCTGACTATCCGTCTGTCAATAGGAGGATCTTTGAGTGACATCGTTGTTGATAGTTTTTCAGCGCCGGTCACGTGTCTGTGTGGCAGGAAAGCTATCAGAATTCTAGAGAGTTTGCTAGTTTTAGACGTTTAGAGAGGTTTTACTAAATCAAATGGTCCGTTCTTGTTGTGTGGATGGTTGTACGGCCCGTTGGGGACAGATTGTTTTTTTTCTAACTCTTTCGGAAAAGAAGAGCAAACGGACGTGGTAAAGTGGTTGCCCTTTTATGCTGTTACCTACGGTAAACGTAGAACAGGAAGCCGGGTTGCTCATCCCGAGGCTTCCTGTTCCACTTTAACGTAAGTAACAGCAAAAAGGGGCAGCCCGCTTTTAATTGTGCTTTACCGCGCCAAGGAAATGCCGTGCCACTTTTCCGCAGTGAAAAACGCGAGAAATGGATTTTCACCACGGACCCTTCTTGAGTGAAGGGTCCTGGGTTTTCTATGAAGTGAGAATAGATGTCTCAGAGCCCCAGCCCCAGCAGAATAGATCAGTGCCAAGACAGAGGTGAGTCTGACCAATGTTTTCTCTCGTCATCCCAGGTCTCATATTGGCTTTGGATTTGTTCAGTTCGGTCTCTTACACTTATTTTTAGCTTGTCTTTATATCTCCTCTGATCTTCTTGCGTTAAAGTGCTTATATACAGTGCTATTCGTCCACTGAGTCGTTTAAAAGTACTGGTCTTATCCATGCATCAGTATGCGCCGCTCTGACTCTCGCCACCCAGCGAGGAGCGCATGCGGGTGTAAACAAAGATCCTCCAATAATGTTAACGTAGGAGTGCAGCCGCAGCGTCAGTAAATTATAAATGGCTCTAGCTGCCGATTAGCAGCTAATATGCTAAGCTAAACAGGTATATTAGGAAAGAACCGCCCTCTCCACTTTTTGAACAAAATTCTCTGGTCTTATTTGATGAGCACGTATCACCAAGAGGATTGACAATCGGGAGGACCAATAGTCTTAATGATCCACTCAGAAGTATGTATCCTCCTATATACCTTTGATAAATGAGACGGTGAAATGAAGACGCATTATTGAGCGCTGGATGAAGGCAAAACAATACCATGCAATTTGTTTGTTTTAACCATTTTAAACTATTTCAGTTTGCGTATGACTATCAATGCACTCTGAACACATGCATTGAACTTAAAAATATATATGCTGTACATATAGAAAACCGTGGACATTTTGGTCACAATAACCGCGATGTTAAATGTTCATACCGTGACACCCCTTGAGCTCGACCAATTTAACGGTATGATTATGCAAGTATTGAATCTGTTAAATAGGACTCTATGTTGGGCGGTGTGCAGTCTTACCTTCCCACGCACAGTCACCTCCACTGTGGAAAAAACAGAGACAAGTCAAAGCCAAACTTCAATTATTCATTTACTGCTGGAATAAACAGACCTTTGTAGTTGTGTCCGTGTCCGTTTGGGTTGTTGCACTTCCCATAGACTTGCTTATTCTCTTCATCGCTCAGGTCAGGGCTGGACGCACAAATACAATAGAAGGTAACATAATAAGGAAACGTAAATATGCAAACAGGAAGTCCAAGTACAGTATAAGTTCAAATTAAAAAGCAACTATAGCAGTGCAAGTTTCAGTCTTACTATGACAAACTGATCATGCCGATTAAAGGCACTTTACCAAATTTATTTTCTAATGAGTTCATAAAAATGCGTATTAATACAGACAAGTTTCATTAAAAACATAGGTCTTTTTTCAGTTACTGTGCTATATATTTTGCTTTGTGATTGTTGTACAGTTTACGAGATATTGTGCGAATGCTAACGTATTATATGTATCAGATCGCTAATAAAACTAGATGGCAACATGGGAGGAGAGTGTAGGAGAGAATAGGAGAAGATTAAGATTAAGATTAAGATTAGATTAAGAAGCCTGTGAGCGAGTTGGGGGACGGTGCTAAACATTCAAACTGAAAAAAAACGTTGCAGAATCGTGTATTGCTCCAAAATGTAATTCATCGTTAAGACCAGTGTTTTTCAATAGGGACCTATCACTGAATTGGTCAAAACAATGTGAAAAAAAAAAAAAAACTACTTAATGCATCTCAACTTCACCATCACACAAACCCAGACACAAAAAGATATTTACTGTTGTGATTTAGGGCTATACAAGAATACATTGAATTGAATCAATACAAATGCACTAAGTACATTTGTATTTAGTGTTACTTTCTTTTATTCCATATTGTTATGAATCTTATGTAAGTCTTGATTAGTGTTGTTTCTGTGTTAATTCTTTGCTTGAAGAGAAAATAATGTGACATGACTTTAACGTCTTGTTTCACTTTGATAAGGAAAGACTTTGTACCTTTGTGCCTGCTGCTCCTATTGGCTAATCAAGTCAAAATCAATAGGATTCATTACATTTGTGTCTGTTTGTTTATTGAACATGCACAAGACACAATTATTCACCGGAAAATATGATAATTAGAGAAAACAAGAACACCGGAGTATGGTTTGAAAAGGGTCGCAGCAAAAAGCTTATATTAATCCAATCCCATCCATTTAGACACATACTACAATACATACAATCAGAACCCTACAATACCCTCCAACAAAATACATAACAGTCAATCACACAATATCTACAGTACAACTCTGGAAAACTAAGACGACAACATCACAAACTTTCACTGACAGCACCACAAGATACAAACAAATCATTACACAACTCAAACGGCAACGGAGCACTTCACCTCACCTCTCATGGAACATTTTACACTTTAAAAATGTTAATAATCCTCTGTAAATATTGTCATCATTGCTGATATTATTATTGTTGGAATTATAATTGTTATATGTATATTTGCAGTGAAAAAAAAGGCATTTAAAAAGTGCAATAGACAGACAAGACCAAGACACAGTGAGGCTCCTATTCACAGTCAAGACACAGAACACTCACTAACCGCTCCCTTCTGACTCCTCTCTCGCTCTGGGCTGAGGGCATCACGCTCCTTCCTCCACAATTTCTCAATCTTTTTAATTGAATCAAATTTACACACGTCTTTAATTCCTGTCGTTCAAAATGTTCTTTCCTCACACTGGGATACACATGTCATGGTGTGGATTGTATTTTTGTATTTGGTTTTATTTTGACAGTTGCTTCATTCCCTGTTGATTGTCTGCCCCGCCCTGATGTGTTTCACCTGTGTCTGTGTGTGTCTATATGTACCCTGTGCTTCTCTCCCCTTGTTGCTGGTTCATTGTTTTGTTCATGTCTTGTCAAGAGCGGTCCTGTTCCTGGTTTCTTTGGATTGGAGTTTATTTTTATGCCTTGGACTTTGTTTTATTAAAACCTTTATTTTTGCATTCCTGCGTTTGAGTCCTCCATCATCTCACTCCATGACAACACATAGATTTTGATGTAGTCCTAAATTTAGGTTGATATCATTTTTCCCCCTTAAAAAAGGTACACTTTTTAGTTTTTACTCCCATCAAGCGTTGAGATTATATTGCAAGTATCCTTCTATCACCAACACTACGGACCATATGTCGTGTTTGACAGTGGTTCCAAACATCTGGTAATTCACCGGACCACTAAGGAAAGAATCCTTTAGTTTGATAAATGACCGGATCTCTCCAAACACTAGTGCGCCACAAATGTGCCTTGACGCACGTGTGTGAAGGTGCACATTTAAACAAAGTCTGGTGTTTTACCATGGATCTATTGTTATAAAATATAGTTTGACCATGGATCTATTATTATAAAATATAGTTTTACCATGGATCTATTATTATAAAATATAGTTTGACCATGGATCTATTATTATAAAATATAGTTTGACCATGGATCTATTATTATAAAATATAGTTTTACCATGGATCTATTATAATATAGTTTTAGAGAGTACCTGTATTTGAGGTGTCCCTCTTCAAAAACACGCACACACACACACACACACAAACGCGCGCGCGCACACACACACCTAGACACACACACACGCACGCACGCACGCACGCACACAACGATGGAACTTTGGCTTGAAAACTAGTCAGGAGTCAGGAAAAACCGGTATGGAGCATGTTTGGTTTGAATCCAGTCCTCACGAGGACAGTCCTCAGTCTAGTCCTCTGGGTTTGGGAAATGTGCTATAAGTAAAGTGGATTGGATTGGATAGTCCTGGTTGAGTCCAGTAGAGACTCAGCATTTGCGTATTCTCTCTCTGCATGCGGATAGAGCTGGACTGTCTGACCATTGTGCTGACCTGTGGAGCCGATGACACGCGCTGAAGCTCTGGACGCGGGTGATGTAACCGATGCGCTCCGGGGCCATGAGCGCACCGGGACCGGAGCGAGAGCGCACCGAGAGAGAGAGAGAGGGAGAGAGAAGGACAGAAGGAGGAAGAGAGTAGAGTCACTGGGGCAGTCCAACGACCAGGAATGGACCGTTATTTCCACCGCGGAGCAGACATGGGAGCAGAGATGGAGCCGAGAATAAAGCCTCCAGAGACCGGCCCACTGCAGAGGAGCGGCCGCTGATAGGCGCACGGAGCGGGGAGGAGCAGGAGGAGGGATCTTTTCTTTTTTTCGTTTTTTTTTTGATCAATGTTTTCTCTGCATGACTTATTAAGACTAATGTATTTAATAATAGTAATACTTTTGTTTGAATAAAAAATATGAAATAAACTAATGTCAAATCAGTACAGCATGATTCAAGTATTTTTAGGAAAGGCTGTTGTTTTACACAAGTAAGACAAGTTTATTTGTATAGTACAGTTCAGAATTAACTATATTCAAATCATATGTTTTCACAGTACATTAAAAAGAGATAAGAGTGTATAATTTGTAATTTGTATCAGAGTTCAATAATGCAGGCAGAGGAATAGGCATCATTATGGCATTTGATTTTAGTTTAGATTTTCAATTGCACAGATTTTTTTTCCCCATGTCTTCAAAACAACTATTATAAAACACACGTATACATGATTGTATTATACACTCATGATTATTATGCACACGTGATTTATTCCACGCATCTGTTGTATTAAGAAACGTGCACTGAGTACAATAGCTGTTAGCAGTGCAGTAAAGTGACAGTAGAGATAGTTAAGTGACTTCATGAGGGCAGGGGACAGTGATAAGTTAAAGTGTTCAAGAGTCCGACTGCAGAGGGGAAGAATCTGTTCTGAGGAGGTACTTCCTGAGGTCCTTCCTGAGGAGTGATTGGAACAGTCCAGGTGAAGAATAGAATAGAATATACAGTATTTGATGGTTGATTCTTTGTTATGCTAAAGTTAGTTATTTTCATTTTAGTATAGAATTATTCTTGTGCTATGCTCCTACTGCTCTGTATTTTTCCTATACTGTTGCTGATGCAACACTAAAATTTCCCCACTGTGGGAGGAATAAAGCATCTCTCAATCTTGATCCAAATCTTAATCTTTAAAATAAAGATCCCTTACTCACAACACAAAAAAATTCACATGAAATACACATTAACACAAATGAATACAAAACAGTGACATGAATACTTTACATATATGTGTCTTTCTAATCCTGCGAGATCTTTGAGGAATGGTGAAACCGTGTAATGCTGTTTGCGGCTGCTCTGCACATGACGAGCCGCGTGGGTGCTCAGGCTGCAAGGCTTAAAAAGAGTCTTCTCAAAAAGAAGAATGCATTTAATGACAGTAAAGCAAGGCCAGTTTATTTGAATAGCACCGTTCTTACATTGGGCAACGCACAGTGATTTACAAAACAAGAAAGGAAACATTAAAAATGCAACCAGCACCCTCCCAGACCCCACCCCCTCTCTCTGGGGCCAGGAGACCAAGATATTTCTTCCTGGTTAGATGAAGGTCAATAAAAAAAAAACAGACATTAGAAAGTCCCAGCAGCAGGCTAGTCCCTGTGCTCTTTGCTTCTTTTGGAATTACCTTGTCATGAATGTACTTTGGTGCAAGACCATGGAAAGACTTGTTCAAAATCTGACCTGACTTTGAGAGACTGGAGGTAACAGATACTGCTCTCTCTGTTTCTGGGGACCAACAACATTCATTTAAGTTTGAGTGAGCACTGGTCCATGTTCTCCTGCCAATCTGTTACTGCATATTAAAGTTATAGGTATATAATGGCAGCATGTAGAGATTGAATGGAGGATCGACCCCTGCGGCACTCCACAGTTCAGGGCCATATGATCTGGGACACAATCAAAAATCTTAACAAAGTCTTCTAGATAAGACTTACCCCTAGGGCAGTGCCAGCAACACCCGCCCAGTGCTCTTGTCTTCTTATGAGAACCGCACAGTCCTGTAGTCTCTGTATGAGGACCACACAGTCTATAGTCTCTGTATGAGGACCACACAGTCCCGTAGTCTCTGTATGAGGGCCGCACAGTCCTGTAGTCTCTGTATGAGGACCACACAGTCTATAGTCTCTGTATGAGGACCACACAGTCCCGTAGTCTCTGTATGAGGGCCGCACAGTCCTGTAGTCTCTGTATGAGGACCACACAGTCTATAGTCTCTGTATGAGGACCACACAGTCCTGTAGTCTCTGTATGAGGGCCGCACAGTACTGTAGTCTCTGTATGAGGACCACACAGTCCTGTAGTCTCTGTATGAGGGCCGCACAGTCCTGTAGTCTCTGTATGAGGACCACACAGTCCCGTAGTCTCTGTATGAGGGCCGCACAGTCCTGTAGTCTCTGTATGAGGACCACACAGTCCCGTAGTCTCTGTATGAGGGCCGCACAGTCCTGTAGTCTCTGTATGAGGACCACACAGTCCCGTAGTCTCTGTATGAGGGCCGCACAGTCCTGTAGTCTGGACGATGTCAAAAGCAGTACTCAGAGTGAGTTAATTTACAAAACATAAGCATGCCGAGTGTACACTGTGTTGTTCCCAAACCAATCAGACCACTCTGGTCCCAGTCTGTGTCTTACGTACTTTTATTTTGATAAATCTTAAACAATATAAAGTCATTTTAAGACATAATACAAATAAGTGACCCACTGCTCTCAACAATGTAATCTACCATTAAATCAGATATATTCTTTCAGCAATAACATAAGGACGCCACAGTTAGACTTGACTTTATACAATCTGCATATGAATATTCACAGAAGCAATACACACAAAATATAGATCTGTACACTTCGCTCGGATACGGTGAAAAATACAATAAAAACAGAATGAAAGTCTGAATAAAATGCATTTACATTTTAAGGAAAAGCAATGACCCAGCAGAAAGACAGCAGCCTTTGTACAGATATGGACAGATGTGTTGTGGGGACTCACTGCAGTCATATGACATGTTTATATTTCATTATATACAAACTCACAAAGCCTTCAAACATTTGCCACAGATTACAATATAAGCTGTGGTACGTAACCTTCAAACCATAATAATAATAACTGATCAATAAAGTTTGCCTCTAACACTTTTCAGGTTGGAACAGAAAAAAGTTTTATTTGTGAAAAAAAGTTTAGGTAAAAAACTCATCCTAAAACCTGATTTGATGAGAACATTTATTTTGGGATTTTTTTTATTGATTGATTGATTGATTGATTTTATTTCAAGCTTATAAACAGGAATCAATTTATAGATTTAAAGGCAATTACATATTATTAATTATTAATTAATAATAATTAATAATTATTAATAATAATATAATAATAATAATAATAATAATAATTGATTAATTAATTATTAATCAATATGTATATAAACTTTAAAGGAATTTAATGGAATAAGAACACTCCAATCTACTCAGAGATACGGGAAATTAAATTGAGAGAGTGATGCAACAGTTGTTGTAGGCGCGCAGTTGTAATGTCATTTAACCGGAGACATTTCCAAACTTAACTGCACTACTGTTTTAGAGGGATTCACATTTAAGAGGATTTGTCATGGCAAAACAACTTTGAGAGAAGAGCCTTTCGACAGAAGAGGCGGGGGGACTTCTTGATATTAGAGTGGATGGAGTGAAAACAAGTAACAGATCTGGGGAGGGACATTTGTGAGTGACATTTGACCTCACACCACTTCAGCGTCATGAATGGGTTAGAGGAAGTCCATGATGGATCAGAACTGGCTCTCCTCCAGAACCTCCTCCACGGTCTCCCCCATGGTCATGTCTCCATCGCTGCTCGACAGACTCTTCCTGCCCCCTCGGACTCCGTTAACCCCTCTGCCCTGGGCCTTGGACACGCCAGACCCCCCCAGCCGTGCCCCGCCCTCCAGTCTGCACTCCAGTGGCAGAGGGCAGGGGCGCGGGCAGCGGGAGGACAGCCTGCCCCGGTCGGACTCGGGCTGAGTCCTGTGGGTGCTCTTCCAAAGCTGTTTGAGCGGCGTTCCTCTGAAGCAGCTCCGCACGGACCAGTGGTGAGTGAAGAGGAAGAGCTGCCAGCGCTTTTTGAGCTCTGTCTGCACCTGCGGGACACAGGGGCCACAGGGTCACACACACACACACAAACACACACCCTGGCCTGGTCCTAAAATCTGAATTTGCTTTTGAGTGTGCAATGCCTTCTTACTTTTAAACAACCCCTCAATTTTGCACCTCATCAACTGTTTGTGCGACACCGATTCTTAATGGATCATTTCTTAATAAATCTCACTTGTCAAAGAGTCAGATGAGTGACATTTTCAGCTTTTTACACTAATCATCTAATATGACACTATGTACAGTAATTGAAGACACAGTTTGGAGACATTTCCCAAACTGGAAAAAGAAAATACTTGTTTGTGTTTTGAATATTTCTGTGGATTGAACTACTCCAGGTCATTTTGGGGAACACAGTGGCAACAGTGAATAAACCATGTGTTGTGTCCTGTGAAAGCTGTACCTCTCCGTTGGCAAAGCAGTAGAGCACGGCCACCAGGAAGCCCTGCAAGCACAACATCACACCGTTTGTTTTTAACTTTCAATTCTCCAACTTCAAAGATAGAAATAAATGAGAAAGTGACACAATGGGGGTGCATGTTACTCCTCCTGAAGTTTTATTTAAGCTTTACCCATTGGCCGCAACCACTCATATCCACCTCATCCATAAACTCATTAGAACGCTTGTAATGCTATTATGAAAATTATTTTCAATACAGTCCCAGAGCTAAAAAATGGTTTTCATCCTTGAATTAAATATAGCTAAGGTAGCACCTGTCTCACTCCTTAAAGAAGATGTCTAGTCCTCCTGACTCTGGGCCCAAGCAGGAGGCCAGTCCCTGTGCTCCACAGAGTCCCAGCAGGAGGAGGTCCCTGTGCTTCTCAGTGTCCGAGTTGGCTCATATGGTACCACCAGCCCCAGTCTCATGTCTGCACACTCACCTGGAAGGAGCTGAGGGTCAGGTGGATGAAGTTTCGAGCGTATCGACTGCTGCCCTCCACACACTCGTCCAGCAGCACCGTGAACACTACCTCGTGAAGGCCCAGCAGAGGCACCAGCACCAGGGTGGCCCGCGCCAGGCTGCAGGGCAGAGACCAGACATTAGAGAAACTATGTACACTGTAAACTCCAACGCTCAAAATAGTTAATTTTAAGTACAGTTAACTTAAAAAACATAAAAGTTCTAGGGTTGAGTGCCATAAACATGCTTTGGCTTTAAGTGAACTACATCAATAATTCTTGATTATTTTAAATTTTTTACAGATGTCATTTTTTCCAAGATCCAAATGATTGTATTAACATTAAAGCGAAAAGTTATACTTTTTTAATTAAATATATTGTAGGCTAGGCCTAAACCAAGAATCAGCCTAATCGACAATGGCTCAGTTGGTCGAGCATTGGCCTTAAATAAATTGGGTAATTATTATTGTGGGTCCACCCCCATGGCCTGGAGTGGTATTGCAAGTAAGTCAGCGCATGAGTTCATGGACCTTTTGGAGCCGGAACCCGCCCCCACTGGTTTCGCACGATACTTATCTTTTGTACCTTCTTTCATTTGTAAACGTGTGATTTTTGTGTGTATGAAAAAGTTAATATAGAAAGAGCCAAAAACAACTAAATTACAATTAACAAACTACCAATCCAAATGAGAACCTCATTCTGCACTCTGATAGGAAAATCGGATTGAAAATCATAAACACAAACTTGATGGACTTGCCATTATTTCTAGTTTATTTCTAGTTTAGTTTATTTTTAGTTACATAAGAATAACTCTCAACCTTTGTTCGGATAACGCACTATTGTCTTGTGTATTTATCTTATTGTATCCAGCCATTGTTTCAATGCTTTCAAATCAGAAAACAGGGCAGGGATTCTTCAGCAGTTTTAGTGATTATGATCAGTGGATTTTCCCCAAAGGAACCACCCTCTCCCCTTTTTGAACAAAACGTTCTGGTCTTATTTGACGAGTACGTATCACCAGAAGGATTGACAATTGGGAGGAGAAATTGTCAATTCATGTCTTGTTGATCCACCCAGAAGTTGAAAATCCTCCTATGTACCTTTTAATATAGAGTATTTCAACTTTGTGGTAAAATGGCAAGTACTGGTATTTGTACGTGCACCTGTATCTGTAGTCAGAGAAGGTGACCTGGTCGGCCTTCAGCTTGGACAACAGCAGCAGCAGGATCTTTATGAAGATGAAGAAGATGATCTGGGAAAGACACACACACAAAATTTGGGCATTTCATTGAACCTTTTTGCGTCCCACAGTGGAGAAATGTCAGTGTTGCAGTGCACATACAGGAACGTAAAAGCACGGCAGAGGCGCAGGAGCGGAAAATCGACACATGCAGGAGATAAACATTGCTGAACTTTCCTCGGGACGCTCATGCAGTGAAAAATCAGAGAGCGGCAAAGTGGTCACGGGGAGTGGTCTGAGCTGCATTGGCTTCCCATGTGTTTCAGGATCGATTTTAAGGTTCTTTTAATAGTCTTTAAATGTCTTAATGGTCTTGGGCCTTCTTATCTTTCAGAACTGCTTTTATCCTATGAACCTTCACGGCCCCTGCGCTCCTCCGGCAGCAGACTCCTAACCATCCCCAAAGTCAGGACACACACTCACGGCGAGGCATCTTTCCAGCACTACGGCCCCCGTCTCTGGAACAGTCTGCCGGAGGAGCTCAGGGCCGCAGAGAACATTCATTTTTTTAACCTCTTAACATCCGCCTCATTTTGGCTCGTGCACAATGGTTGGGCATACCCAAATGTCTTTGCTTATTTAAAAACACATCTTACATCTCACATGCTTGTGTGATGCATCATTTTAAAGCTAGAGCCTTCTAGTTTATGTAAAAAAACACTAAAATAATGTTTGTCATCCTTATTTTCCTCTGCATCCTTTGAAGTTAGGGAAAAAAACCCAATTTTTTTAGCCTCGCCTAACATTTTCAATTTCTAAAGGCCCTAAAAAAGGCATACTTCATTGTAAGTTCACAATATTCAAACCCTCTGTTCATTGTGTTGTTGACAACAACTGTCTAAAGTTTCAGACTTCTAAGTTTTATAGTTTTTATGCAGTTTCTCCTTTTCATCAAGTAGTGCACATTTGGCACAATTTGGCACAAGTGTGCCAAATTGTGCCAAATATCTTTACTTACATTTAATCATCATAAAAACGATATTTTTTTATTATTGGTACTTATAAGTTACTAATCTACGTGTGTTTTTCTTTTTTAAATGTCAAAGTTATTTTTTTATGAGTGTAAATTCATTGCAGCTTCGAGAGCGTCTTTTGGCTTCCAGGCCCAACATAAGACAGGACACCATTGTCCCACCCCTTGTTCGAAAGCGTTCCTCATTGGCTACAAGGACATGTCAATCGTAAATCCCGGAAGTAAAAGCAAACAAGTTGGGACCCCACAAAAGATCAGTGTTCATTGCGCAAACAGCAGCGCAAGCTGTACTTACGGGACCTCTTGCAGACCCAAAAATTGGTCTAGCTTTTCGGGAGTAGTCTCATTTGAAAGATAAGGAGCTAAGGAACACGTGGATACCAGATGTTTGGGTGAAAAAAAAAGCTAAAAGTCCGTTAAAAGTGAAAGAGTAACATTTGTGCTCTTTTTTTTCGCTAAAGATAAATGCACATTTTTGGATTATTTCTGCAGAATGGATTTTACTTTGGGAAATACAAGTGGATATAATTTTCCTTTGGACTGTTCCAGAGAGAATGATGTATTGCAAGCTGGGAGGAGAGCTGATTTATTTGTACAGCACAAGCCCAAAGGTAAAAAACTATTTCGGAATTGATTTATTTTGTGCCCACATTATGTGTTATATCTTTTGAATGCAAAGTCTGATGTGGTTTACACTTGTATATAAATGTAGATTGTATATAAATGTAGATAAGAAAATAAGCTTTAAAATGATATACAGCTTTTGGGGTTTGGTGTTCAAAATACATCTGCTATTGCCAGCAGAACATTTAAAAACATAAAAACAGCCGCCGGCGCGCCGGTGTTAGTAAAGAGGTTAAAAGCAGGCTCAAGACACACTTTTTTAGATTAGCTTTTGATTAGTATTTATTATTCATTATTGCGTTTTAGTAAATGTATTTATGTTTTTAGACACATTTTATTTAGGTTTTTATTTATTTTATCTACCTGTTTACTAATGTTATTATTAATATTAAGCAGCTGCCATTTACTTTTTAGTCTCACATTTTAATGTTTTACTTTCTATTGTATTGTTTTAGTATCCCCAGTGTTTCCTCTGGAGGAGCCCTCTGTACTGGGAGCTGGGGTCTGCTAGGGCTGCGGCTCTTGGATCCGGTGGGGGTCCGGGGCCTCCTCTCTCCTCTGGGTCCTGTGTCGTTCCCTGTGGCTGCAGGCGGCTCTCTGCTCCTGGTGCAGATGGCTCCTTGGATGGCGCTTCTTCAGCTGTATGCATTTGCACCCAGCCCTATATCTTTTCATTGTTTTACCTATTTTACCTATCTTTGTATGTGTGTGGTGTGTGTGTGTGGGTGTATACGCATGGGTGTATATATAATAATAAATGTGGTTTATGGGTGGGTCTGTGGGGAGGCGGGGTTTAGGGGTGGGCAACTTGGATTTAATTCAACTGAACTGTAAAGCACTTTGTGCTATACACTCGTAAACAGCCAACACAGGAGTTACACCAGGACTAAAACCAGGGTTGACAACGGGGGACTCTGTGCTTGTGAACATATGCGTTTTCATGCTCCTGTGACTGTATAAAACTGCTTCGAGCGTGTTCGGCAATGCAGAAGTACTGTTTATAATAAAATAAACGTATGCCGCACGTTCATGAACACATACTGCTGTTATATAAAGTCTGTGGAAGGTCTCTGGACACAAAGACGCTGCAGAACTGCATTATTGTAGAAGAACTTTACACAAAAAGCCGCTAGCTTCACTCCGTTAGCTTAAGTCCGTCCGCTACTTCTGCCACTTCCGGCGGGCGCTACCGCTGGCCGGGACTTCTGGTCTGAAGACCCCTGCATCTGAAAATTAGAGAATGTGCATCTGGTGCGCGAGGCATCAGCATTCCAGCGTTTGCGGTCTAAACGCGCCATAAGACTGAACTCACTTGAAGAAATGTGTGGAGTCTTCTCTCCTCTGGATTTGGTCTGATAGAAAACCTGCAGCCACAGTGGCTCATTCTGGACCAGTTTGGACACCCCTGGTGTAAAGGGTAAAGAGAAATGGCGCAAAGACGCTCCCCTGGGGGGAAGCTCTCAAACTGTGGTCATCATTAACGTGGATTTCCCCAGGATAGTTGGTACAGGCAATGTGAAAAAAAATCTATGCTTTATGAAGACATGTTTCTTACATTTAGAAAAACTCTTATTTCCTCTTAGTAGTATACTCTTAGTAGTATACTGTTTTGTCCTGAGCAATGTACTTTGATGAATCTGAAATTGAAGTAATCTGACACTATTTCAGCCGGGAGTCATTCAGCGCTTCTCCTCTCTGATTGGAAACAGTATATTTGTGGACAAAGATGTCACGCGTGAGTGAGCGTGAATTCACATGAGATCACGGGACGAGGACGCAGTGAAATGTGCAGAGGAGCACCCGAGAGCACGGGACGGTGCCGCTGTGAAATGAGCTCCAGCGTCCTGGAGGTGTTCAAACAAGGACAGAAGGAGACACGACGGCCACATTCCATTGGACGTGAAGGAGATGGTACAATATAAATCTGCGTTCCCACCGGACCATAGTGTGGCAGAGGCGGTGGGCAAAGTGACTTGACGCATGCAATGAACAGGGCTCAACTTGGGGGAACCAATCAGAGAGCAGCAAAGTGGTCACACGGACACAAGCCACTTAAAGCAGTAGGAACACAAGAGCTAAAATCAGATTAAACGAGGTGCGACAATGATGAACATTGCCAATGCCATTAAGGAAGTACCGGTTCATTCTGGCAGCAATAATAAAGCTGCGTTCTCACCACAGACGTTTACTAAGATTCAGCCATATGAGTTTGGAAAATCTGACGTACTGCCCTGCAATGCCAAAAAAGATGGTGGGCGGGCTTTGATGCAGGAAGAACCGGTACTACCTCATTGTCGATCATGTTAGCAGCACTTGTGTCCCCAATTGTCAGTCTTGTTTTGGCTGTTTTCGAGAGTCTTTGCCTTCCCTTTGTGTGATCTCTGATACTCCCATGATACTTACATGGTGCAATCTGCCTGCCAATCATCTTTCTTGTTTTTGGGGGAAACCTAATTAGAACCTTGTTTATCTGGGCTAGGACTCACCAGCACCGACAGCGTGATGGGGCCTCGTATGATCCACCAGAACCACTTGTTCACTATGGACCAGCATCTGACAAACACAACACACACATCAATTATCAACAAAAACATTTTTTTAACCAAGCTCCAACATGTCCTCATCAAAAACAGACCAAGAACTCCCTGCCCCTTCTGCCTTCACACTCCTGTTTCCAAGTCGTTATACTATGTAATATGAGTGAAATTTTCCACAACTATGAGACATCACCGCCCCAACGCAGTTATCATATCCGCCAGTGATTTTAATACATGTAACTTAAAGACTGCAACAACGTGTCAAATACGTATGTGCTTTATGTGTTCACCTTCAGAGTTAGGCTTCAGCAAAAGCATCCAGGGCTCTGTATATCAGTAAGAGCTAGTTTTCTTGTTGGTTCTATGACTGTGTGATTTGGTGACATGACAGCAAAGAAAGGAGAGCTCTAAACAAGGTGCTCTACTCTGAAAGAGGACTGTGAGCTATGAGACTAGAGCGAGACCAGAGAGGGACCAGAGAGAGACCAGATAGAGGACTATGAGCTGGAGGTTCTTTACGAATCCAGACTTTTAAACTGATCTCTTAGAGTAATCAATGACTCTTCTGGGCCCTGGAAAAGCCACGTTCCAGCTTCTTCCCTCTGGCAGAAGATGTTGTTTGCTGAGATGCATGAAGATCTCGTTTTGCTCACAGCTTCTTTCCACAAACTTTTGCCAGTTTAAACAGAGCACTTTAATGATGTCACATGTATTGAAACTGTTTTAGTCGATCGATATCACAGAGTCAACTGTTTCATGTTTGGTTTTTTTCTTGTACTTTTAACCTTGTTTATCTATGTACTTGTCCAGTGCACACTGGGGACTTTTGCACATGTATTCCAATGTGGTTTTATTGCAAATGGCAATTAAATTAATCTGATCTGAATCTGATCTGATAATTCAATTCAATTCAGCCCTAACTCAGTCGTCTCGGAGGACCTTACAAAGTTGTCGATTCACCAACAACAGATCAAAGGATCAAACCGTTTGAACACGAGCCTCATATAACTGGCTCACTGTTGTGAACATCCACACAAAGCTCATTAGTGAATGTTTTAGACAAACAATAAACTGAGAGGGAGAGCGAGAGCGACATTTCTCAACTCTGATTAGCAGCGGATAATGTGGGGTCTTTTTAGAAATGACATATGTGCATACAACAGTACACATGTAACCATTTCCAAGGAACAAATACAATATTTTTGTAACAACATATGGTTTTTCAGATTTAAACAAATAATTCAGAATTTGGGCCTTTGCTATTAACTGTTCCACATCAACAAAAACATTTACTGCATTGCATTTTGGAAACAATGGCAGCAATTTAAGGGGAACAGACATTTGAAAATGTGTGTATTTAAAAAAGGCTAAATCACCCTAATAATATGTCTGCATCTTCTATTTTGTCAACTTTGTTTAATTAAAAACTAATAATAAGTTATCCTACAAACATTTTATATTTTCTGACTCTGCCCGGACCCCAATCATAAAAAAACATACCAAAGACAAATAAGAATAGAATAGAACGTTTCACTTAAATTTCAGATGAATTGTAACTTACTCTGTATTTTCATAAACAAACTTCACCACTGTCCAGGGAGTCACAAACAGGATGGGCGTCCCTGGAAAAGAAAAACATACCACATTCACTTCCTAACTTTGAGACACAATACATGTTGTCCTGCCCCAGGCCAGAGGGCAAGACCCATCAACAGTTTTTTGAGTTCATCTTCATTGACAAAAAATGACATCCACATCATTCACATGCCCTGAAAATGGTTATTCTGGAATTTTTCATTACGGTCACGGATGGTCACCTTTTGTGTAGTTCATTTTGGCAAAACCATTCAAAACGAGTTGACATTGGTTTGATATAAAGTGGCTTCATCTAAACACTGTTGTTCTCTCCTCTAAAAATGCTGGTCATCCAATCAGAAAGCAAATATAAAATAAATCAAACAATCAATCAAGTTGATTTATAAAGCTAAATTCATGCAGTACAACCCAAAGTACTTTTACACAGACATCAAATTATACACACAAATAATTGTCTTTGGTCCCCAGAAACAAAGAGAGAGCGTCATCTGTCATCTACAGTCTCTCTCCCTAAAACCTTCAAACAAGGTCAGAAATCTAGGGGTAATACTGGACTCAGACTTAAATTTTAATAGCCACATCAAATCAGTAACATCAGCAGCTTTTTACCATCTAAAAAACATTTCCAGGATCAAAAACATAGTGTCTAAAGCAGACCTGGAGATTCTTATCCATGCATTTGTCTCCAGTAGGTTAGACTACTGCAATGGCCTGCTCACAGGTCTCTCCAAACAGGCTGTAAAACAGCTGCAGTACATTCAAAATGCAGCAGCTCGAGTCCTGACTAGAACCAGGAAGTACGACCACATTAGTCCAGTCCTCAGGTCTCTGCACTGGCTTCCTGTGGCTCAGAGAATAGACTTTAAAACAGCTTTGCTTGTGTACAAGTCTCTCCATGGCCTCGCACCAAAATATATTAGTGACATGTTAGTCCCATATGAACCAGCCCGGACTCTGAGGAGCACAGGGACTGGACTCCTGTTAGTGCCCAGAGTCAGAACTAAACATGGGGAGGCTGCTTTTCAGATTCATGCTGCTAAAATCTGGAACAATCTTCCTGAAGATGTGAGACAGGCCTCCTCTCTGACAATGTTTAAAACCAAGTTAAAAACGGTGCTGTTTAGCTGTGCATACAACTGAGGGATTTTATATTTTTATCTTTCGTTTTAATGTTCTGTGATTATTTATGATTTTAATGCTTTCTTGTTCAGCACTTTGAGTTGCCTTGTGTATGAATTGTGCTATACAAATAAACTTGCCTTGCCTTGCCTTGCCTACACATGTACAAATATTTTAAAACATAAGGTAAAAAAAAAAAAAACATATGACTGTGATTAAGGTTTTCAGATTGGTTGAGTTCCAGTTGGCTTGGTCTTTGTATTTGTACTAAAGCCAGCAGGTGGGTGACATCAGAGTAATTATACTCTATATAGATTAAACTGTATGTTTGTCTTGAAACAGGTCCATCTATTGTGGTGTGTCTGCCCTCTCCAACATCAGGGTGCAGTTCTGTTAAAGCACAGCAGATGGCGATAATGCTCCCCAACATGCTGATATAAGAATGACCGCTGCAGGATGTCTATCATAGGTGAAATGTGGAGCACACATTTTTTGTTCAAATAAAGGTGAGAACAGCTCTTTCCCAGAGAGGCTGAGTAGTCTTCTGCTCTGGGCTTACAAGCGCCCCCTGCTGACAATCAAGTGTCATTATTTCATATCACGTTGCAGTGACAATGACAGAAAGACCCCATTGTAAATAGAGAAAAAAACTAATTGTATCTGTTCAGACGTATGTGCGGCACAGAATAAACCTGTCATGATGCCTCATGGTCTTTGTAATAGTTTGGATAAATCTTTTACATTTAGAGTGTCATACTGTGAAAAGTAAAACAAAGGGGCGTGGTAGTGGATCACAATGGGGATCAGGAGAGTGGGGGCACAAAAGTGCCTCTAAACCAGCAGTGGGTTGAATGCACACAGGCAGGGTAAGGACATATTAGTCTCGGACACTTTACAACCATAGTCGCTCCACTGTCACACCTGATGTTCCCAGAGGACTCTCATCGCGGTACTAATCATGCCCCGTCCTGCTTAGCTTCAGAGGTTTGACGGGATCTGGCTTTCACTGCAGGTTGTATGGCACAGTTTAGAAAATGTACCATTGCACATATATTTACACTATTATTGATATTTGAACATCACAGGAGCACCACAGGGCACCGTTCTGGCTCCCTTCCTCTTCACAATTTACACTGCAGACTGCACACAACTCTGCTGTTGTGGCATGTGTGAAGGGGGGAGGTGCTGGCTGCCTTCTCAGACTGGAGTGAGAGAAATGGTCTGATTCTCAATGCGTCCAAGACCAAGCAGATGATCATTGACTTTCACAAGAGCCCTTCCCATCAACCGATCACAGTAAATGGACAGGACATCCAAGTGGTTCAGTCCTACAAATACCTTGGAGTCGACCTGGACCACAGACTGGACTGGTCAGCTCAGGCCAATGCTGTTTACTGTATAAGACAAGTCAGAGCAGACTTTTCTTCCTGAGAAGACTGAGGTCCTTTGATGTGAGCAGTCAGATGTAGCACATATTTTATCAGTCTGTTGTGGCTAGTTGCGTGTTGGGGGCAGTTTGACCTCGAGAGACAGTAACCGGCTCGATAGGCTGATCAGGAAATGTAAATGTAAATGTGCACTTTATTGTGGTGGAGAAAAGGATGACGGCCCTAATGCAGGGCATCCTGGGTAACTCCAGACAACCATTACCTAACACTATGGCCACTCAGAGTAACCGAAGCAACAGGCTCCTATCGCTATGCTGCCGAACGGAATGTTTCCTTTTTTCCTTCGGCTGTCAGACTGTACAACAAACCTGGATGAGTTATGAACCCAGCAGCATATAGGACCACACCTACCCCAGCCCAGCAGCATGTAGGTCTGCAGCAGCCGCCTCTGGTTCAGGACGATGGAGAACAGCAGCGTGTGCAGAAACATGGCCTCCACCAGCAGCCACAGGTAGTTACAGAACACACAGTACTCCATGCATACACGCGCCGCCTTGCAGAGCCCTGAGATCTGAGGACACACAAAAACACACAATAAAACACACACACAGCCCTGAGATCTGAGGACACACACAATAAAACACACACACAGCCCTGAGATCTGAGGACACACACAAACACACAATAAAACACACACCCAGCCCTGAGATCTGAGGACACACACAAACACACAATAAAACACACACCCAGCCCTGAGATCTGAGGACACACACAAACACACAATAAAACACACACCCAGCCCTGAGATCTGAGGACATACAGAAACATACGGTGTGGTAAGACCAGGCAGTAGTAAACTAGCCCCACACGTTCTTTGGAGACATAGAATATGCAGTAATTTTGCATGTATCTGGCAACAAAAGATTTTTACATGCCTCTTGCTTATTTATTTTGAACACTTTCCCAATTTAGAAGGATGTTCAGTTGAAGCAGGAAAATATAAGCACCAAAAGAGGTGGGGAAAAACTATTTTTTTGGGTGAATCTGAAACATATTTTTGTACCTTTTGTTTGTCTTATGATTATATTTCGGTGTAATTGTCTGTCTTGTTTGTCATTGTCACTCGGCCCACACATGTTCAGATTAGGTGCGTGGGCTGGTGTGGACTACCGTGGAGCGGGCGTAGGTGCTCCAGCCGTGCTCGTCCTGGGGCAGCTGGCTGTACATGAGGTGCAGGACCAGCTCTTTGCAGATGACCGCAGCCGCTCTCAGCATGAAGGATACAAACAGGTTCATGTG
This sequence comes from Knipowitschia caucasica, assembly GCA_964034765.1. Classification (NCBI taxonomy): domain Eukaryota; kingdom Metazoa; phylum Chordata; class Actinopteri; order Gobiiformes; family Gobiidae; genus Knipowitschia; species Knipowitschia caucasica. Next base: position 9,625,331 of record OZ035831.1, read on the forward strand.
GATGTAGTTCCTGGTGCAGTGGAGCTTTCTGCAACACAGACAATCAGTACTTTTTAAAGAACCAACAGAATTCAGTGTTTGAGTCCGTTATATACACCGTGACAAAACTAGTGGGATTTCGAGTTGAATAAACACCACTCCCATCTTATGGTAGAAGAGTCCTATGTCGTTTATTTGGCTTTTAAGATTATTTATGCCTTCTGTAGAAAGGAGTGGATGTCACACACCTGACACTGACAGCATTTGGCTTTTACCCAAAGTTGTCCACGGCTCATAGTGACCCCAGGAGTAGTAGGTCCGGTGCACAAAAGAGGTCTGCAGATCATTGCTTTTTCAAGACCAGGCTCAGGTCAATTAGTGCAAAAAGACATTTAGTCTAACTCCTAATCTAATCTAAATCTAATTATTTTAACCAAGAGCCTACAGTTCAATTAGACGGTAAATAAGCTTGCGCAATAATAAAAATCCGGGTCTAACATCATCATCAAGTAGATTCTCTTGGATCAGCAGAAACAAACCTAATTTAAATGAGAAATAATTAAATGTAATATATTCTGTAATATAATATAATACGATATTAAGAAATATTTCAGAACAGAACATTTGTTGCTCGACTAGTGAGCAAAAAATGCTCATACAAATGATTTAAATTATTACTGAAACAATCGTGATCAGTAATAATTGCAACGTTGCTGAACTTTCACCTTGTGACAGTCAAAATAAAAGAGTCTCAAGTCAGAGTGTGGTTGTGAGTGTGTGTGTGTGCGTGTGTGTGTGTGTGAGTGCTTGCGTGCATGAATGCGTGTGGCACTGACCTGAGAACCCCCATGATCAAAGTGGCAAAGGCCAGGGAGCAGAGCGACAGGGAGTACCCAGAAACCGAGATGAGTCTCAGGACGCTCTGACGCAGCAGCTGCTCCTCCTGCACAAAAGCACCATCACTCACTGCTGACGGCGCAGACTCACAACTGCATCCAGAACGTCAGAAGTGTTTGGTACAGCATCATTCACAGCAACATTTATGGACATTGGTCTAGAGGCACCAATACAATTTTTTTCAAAACTGATACGAGTACAAGTACCATAATTTGAGTACTTGCCGATACCGAATACCGTTACAAGTACTGCATTGTGTTGTGCCGGGGAATTCATAAAACTAAAACAACTGAAATTTAAAATGTATCATTTCTCATTTCAACAATAAGAAAATGCTTTAACAATTAAACTTTTTAGCAATTGTTTTAACATCATCTATAAGAGCCACTGTCATATTCCACTCATACAAATGGTACAAAGAAATAGCTCTGGTGCTAGCAAAGGTTACTCGGCGCGATGGTGAGTTTCTGGTGTTATACGTGTTTGTTTTGGACCTGCCTCGTGACAGTTTTGCCATAACACACAACGTACAGCCCGCTTCACTCTTGTCGCTCTGGTTCACTTAAAAAAACTGCAATATGGCCGACATCTTGTACAATTGCCGGTAGCTTGCTTTCTCGCTGCAGACTTTAGGAGATCACCATGGCAACACGTGCTGCACAGCTGTCTGCTGTCGTGATGCTAATGTGAATTGAAAATGTGGGTATCGGTCGCCGGAATCGGGTCCTATGGTATGAGTACGAGTATGAATACAGGCCTATGGTATCGACTCGGTACCAGTATCGGTATCCGTGCATCCCTAGACACTGTTCGTCCCGTTCCCTATTGCCCGGCGGCTCCTTAGTATTTGGTATTTTTGTCTTTCCTGAGTTCGAACTGTTCAGGAATCAACAACTGAGTAAAGTCCTTCAGGACGACTGCTGCTGTGATTTAGGGGTGGATAAAAATTTCAATTTCAATTTATTTGTGTATAGCCCTATATCACAGCAGTAAATGTTTCACTCTTCAAACATTGCCCGCATCATCCACCGACTGAGGAAAATGAGAAACAATGCAGAGGTCTGGGATCGCATCACAGCAGCAGAAGACTTTTTATAGGGCTGTCAAACGATTACAATTTTTTAGTTGATCAATCGCATAGTAATGGTGAGTTAACTCACAATTAATCGCATTTTAACATTCTATTTCTAATCAACTTCAATTGAAGTTAAATGAGATTACCAAATGTAATGACACATTGTCATTCAGACCATCCATCCATCCATTTTCTACCCTTTAATCCATTTCTGGGTCAGGGGGGTGGCAGTCAGAGATGCCACCCAAGTCTCATAGCACCAGCCCCTCACTGACCCTCTGCAGGTGGTGAGTCCACAGGAGGACGGCTGCTCTCTGAGTGTGAGCATAGCCTTGATCTTTCAGTGGGGGCTTTGGGCAAAGTGGGGTTAAGTGTCTTGCCCAAGGACACGACAGCAGTCATCAGTGGGAGTCGGTGGAGAAGGTGTAAAAGTGGGAATTGAACCCACAACCTTCAGGCCTGAAGGCCAATGCTCTACCAACTGAGCTACTGTCGCCCCGTCATTCAGACCAAATGTACTTAAATATGTTTGTTTTGCTCACAACCATCTACTTTTGGGCTCAACCAACGTGAGCCATTAATGAAAGGGAAAATTTATGTACCCCAGCTTTGGTTGGTCGGGATTGTTTTTTTTTTTTTGAGGCGCTAGACGCGGACGCTTACAGGGGCTCCGTGGTCCTGCTTCAGTGGTGTGTTTGTTGCGCGTCCCCGCACACGGCGTGCGGAGACTGGTTCTGTGCGTTTGTGGTCTTGTAATGGCCGCGTTGCCGCGACACCATTCGCCATGTTGTTGTTGGCGGCTCGCGGCTGCTGGAGGTTGGGGCCTCTGTCTGGGGTGGCCACGGAGGATGAGGACTTCATTTCATTTGTCCACGTTCAGCGGCCACTAGTCCAGGTTCTGTAGCTAGCTTAGGTCCTAGATCATTAGCCTGTCCGTCCGGAGGAGCGGATCCCTTTCTCATATGGGTCTCCCTCCCTGTGGGTTTCCCTAGTTCTCCCCAAGGTTTCTCACTTTTTCCCACTGGGTTTTTTAAGAGTTGTTCCTTGTCGATGCAGGAGGGTCTTGTTGGACAGTTAGTGTCCAACAGAAAGGATTGGTGATGATCAGGACACTTTAGCATTCTACAACATGTATGGACATTTTCTTCTGTGTGTGCTTTATATTCTTCATGTGTTTTAACTGTTGATTTTCTGACCTGTGTTGGTGATTTCAATGGTTTTGTTAAGTCCTCTGAGATGACTTCTGTTGTGACCTAGGGCTATACAAGAATAAATTTTATTGTATTGTATTGTATTCATGCAGCAGGCGGCGGCGGGTGCCCCGCGGCCACGTGCATGTTCTTTTGGCCTGTTCAGTTGCCATCTCACACATGCATGTGTCCGCGGCATTCTGAGTGATATTATTGGATACATGGGCGTGTCATTCAGTACATGCGTTAATGCGTTAACATATTTTTTATGTGATTAATATAACATGTAATTAACGTGCGATAACGCAATAATTTTGACAGCCCTAATTTTTATTGTTTTTACAAAGACACGACCAAAGTTTTGCAGCTTGCATGTGCTTTTATACCAGAGGAAGGTCCTCCTCTCAGCATCTGTGTCGACGCCGGTAGACATGTTTGCTTTGACCTTCAGATAACCAAAACATAAAGTGGAAAATTACTGCCGTCTGTATAGTGTTAGAATGACAAGCTTAGGTTTAACCAAAATTGCTTCAAGAGTGTTATAAGAGATCCAAATAGTTTTCTCAGTGAACTTTACAAAACAGTCAAATTCACCAGCACAGATCAGAGAATCCATGATGATGTCACTCAATCCATCTTGAGTGACATCGTCAAAGCAAGTAACACTAATGTGTGGGCTCTAAACCCTCAAAGTACAGAGAAAGTTAGACCGCCACTAAATCAGGACTTCAATATGAGAATGCACCGGGGCCAATGTGTGTGTGCATGCATGTACAGTACGTGTGTGTATGTGTGTGTATGTGCATGTGTGTGTGCGTACAGTATACCTTGTCTCTGAAGTAGTGGTGCTCCTGACACTCAGAGTCCTCTCTCCACACCTCTGATGAGTTTTCCTTCTGCCTCCACAACCCGTTCTCCAGGCACTCCCTGTGAGCCCACCGCGAGCCATCTGCCAATGAGCACATGTGAGTGAGTCAGCCGCAGGGCAACTGTGGCAGCAGGCCTAACATATGACCACATGGTCTGCTTTGGTGAGCATTATTTTAATATCTTTCTACACAGACGTGTCTTACACCCGTCTCCGTGAGTCGTGTTGCTTCAGCCGATGATGCATGTTTCTCTCCTTGTCTGGTCTGAATGTGCACTTTTGAAAAGAATGTTGTATAATTGTGTGTCAGGAAAAGCTCAACCTGGAGTTGAGATTTAGCATTCGCTATGCACTCTAACTACAGAGTCCATGAATGCACTGACATTGACATATTCTGTATTCTTATCTACAGTTTTTTGTGAGACTTTGTGAACCGTGACACAATCTGGATATCAGTAAAAGTTTGTGTGTGGACTGTCAAAGAGTTTCAGGAGTCATCTGTCATTTGATGGGGACAGATATTGTGCATATTTATTCCTTTGTCCAAGAAAACATTTAATGGTCTTGACTTATGATATCTCTCCGGTGATCCAAGATGGCGCCCTATTCAAATGAACGGCTTGTGCTCAGTAGCGGGACTTCACAGGGACCTGCGCTGTGGACGAGCTCCCATGATGCGTTGCGGCAAATACGCGTGTGTGGCTCTCATGCACGTGCACAGAGGGGCTCGGCCGCGCTTTGACCAATCAGAGCTGCTGATCAGAGCAGTGGTAGAGCGGAGCCAGAGCGGGAAGGAAACGAGCAGAGTTTGTGGCAGTAAAGTGTGGATTTGAAGAAAACCGATGGATTTAAGAAGAAAAAAAGTTCAGGATGACAAGGCACACTAAAATCCGATCTTTATGAAAGCTGCAGGTTCTCTGTCAGCTCAGGTCAAGCTGTTTTAGTTTACATTTTCTGGGTAGCCCGGGTGAATTTTGTCTGCAGTACCACGGCCGCCCAACTGTGCCCATAGGTTGGACAGCTATAAGCTAATACCCTATCCAGTAATTATTATAAATCCATGACTAGGACTGGCAGAAATAGTTGTACTAACCCTAACCCTAACCCTAGTAGCTCAGTTGGTAGAGCATTGGCCTTAAGGCCAGAAGGTCATGGGTTCAATTCCCACCTCTGCACCTTCTCCACCGACTCCCACTGATGACTGCTGTCGTTGTGTCCTTGGGCAAGACACTTAACCCCACTTTGCCCAAAAGCCCCCCCACTGAAAGATCAAGGCTATGCTCACAGTCAGAGAGCAGCCGTCCTCCTGTGGACTCACCACCTGCAGAGGGTCAGTGAGGGGCTGGTGCTATGAGACTTGGGTGGCATCTCTGATTGCCACCCCCCTGACCCAGAAATGGATTAAAGGGTAGAAAATGGATGGATGGATGGATAGTAGCATTAGAAGCAGCAGTAGTATGTAGTAGGTACATGTAGTAGTACCTGGTGTAACATCTGAAGAGCTAAGACAAAAATGCTAATTCTATAAAATCTTGAGTATTATTGCAAATAGAAGAGTGAAGTTCTGTGAAAGAGTATGGTTGAAGGATGACTCAAGAATACAAAAAATATTCGGGAATGGGCCTCATGTCCAGGGGCTTGCACCTGTGTAAATCCACCTGCTCGAGTCTGGTTTTTAGAGTTGTTCCTTTGCCAATGCAGAAGGGTCCAAGGACGTTGGTGATGATAACTACCGTTTTGATTTAGATTTGGCTATACAAGAATAAACAGAATTGAATATAATTGAACCGTAAGGCACAGCTTTTTTCTATAACTCTAAAAGAAAAAAAAAGTACCTGGCTGGATCCATGGTAAGTAGGCAGGACATAATATGGACACGTTGCCAGGTGAGGAGTGAGGCCAACAGGCAAAGGAGTCGAAGCTGCCGTTACAGAAGACTCCTGTGGGACATGAGGAGGTCAGAGAAACTAAAAAGCTTTATGACACAACAAATCCATTTGTAGATCCATGCTTTTCAGTTCTCACGATAACTAGGTCATTGATTGACTTTTTCATCATCTGTATCTTATGCCTATGTTTTGCCAAGACTAATGTAGGCAAATCCTTCCCTTACAATTAATAAAAAAACATATTTCATGGTATAGTGTAGTGACCAGAGGGTGGCATGGTGCTGAGAGCCAGAGTCCTGGTGCAGTTCTCCTTGTATTCTGTCCGTTTGGAGATGAGGCTTTCCAACAGAGACCCCCGCACCTGCACAAACATAGACAATAGGAAAGAACCTGTAAGTTAAGGTCTCCAATAAAGAACGCGAGGCAGAGGCAGAAGACGGTCTGTGACAAAGTGAGTTTACCTGGTCCCCTTTTTAATTCACATTTAGTCTCTGTACATTTATTTTTCTGTTTACAAATGGAGCAACAGGTAAATTATTAAGTTATTATCCATGGTTGTTGTTTTCACACTGTTGATTTATTATCATTTTTGATGTATCCATATCCATATAGACCAGGAGAAGAACTGTTTTGGCAAAGTATAATGTGGTTCATGGAAATCTGTACATGTTGCAATATTAGTCAAATTACACAACTACACACACAAATTTATCATTTATAGAAAGTGTTGAAATGAAACTGCAAGAAGTAAAGCGTCATAGTGTGAGTCCTTCATATAGAATTTACTACAAATGTTTCTGGTCTTAGGAGAAAATTGAAAATTTAAAGGGGTGTAGGTGTATTCATGAAACCCACTGTATGTATGGGTGGAACACAGACACTGAGGTGGGCACCTCAGTGTCTGTGTGAGCAGCTTTGATCGCTCCAAAGATTCTTTTTAAGTTCTGCTGTGAATGGAAAACAGTCGGTTTGACTTTGACTATCGGTTTATTTGATAAGGCTGAACTGGGCTGTTTTTCATTCTCTGCTTTTGGGGAACATTATCCACTTCCATGACAGAGAAGAATGAATGCACCAGAGATCTCCAACTGCGACAGAGAAGTAGAAGCTTTTACTCTAAACTGAAGTGTTTTGGAACCACAAATCAGACCACTCCTGGTTGGATAATCACTACACAAAGTCACACATTTATCTCTTGATGCGATCATTCACAGGTGTATACATCGTCATTAATATACTTTCAACGTAAGCAAATATGTTTAATCATTATATATATATATATTATATATATATTATATATATATATATATATATATATATATATATTATACATACATATGTCCAATAGGGCAAATGTGGCCTTCTGACCTTTTAAGTGTCCCTCTGATTTGCGAACCCAATTTAGGACTACAGATGGAAATTAGCCTTTGGCTATAATCTGGCATGTTTACATTCATGTTTCTAATGTGTCTGTTCATTGACATACACTGTCCCATTCAAATAAATAAATACAACCAACTTCTGCTCCACCAATATAGACATGAAAATATATATATATATATTTATGTACTTATGTGTTTGTATGGATGTGTTTCTGCTACTGGACACCTGAATTTCTCCTACAGGGAATCAATAAAGTATCTATCTATGTTATACCAGTGGTGGGCAAACCCTGGTTTCGGTCTGGCCCCAGATCATTCCTCAGTTTATACAGCGGTAGTATAAAGACGATAATCCCTTTGTGCTGCATGCACTCCTCGCACTGTGGAAATATATGATATTTATCATATATTCAAAAACTTAAGCCTGAAAAAAACATGGAAAATATGTCCGGCCCCCGAGAGCCGGCTGATATTCCAGTGTGGCCCTCAGGAAGAGAAGTTTGCCCATGCCTAGAATCAATCTGTTTACTTTATTAGTATAATAATAGTAATATATGTTATGTACTGTATATGATGCCACTCTGGGCACTCAAGGTTGCCTTACAAACATTTTGTGTTTGATTGTATCTCTAAATACAAATATTATAAACTTGATTTCTGTTGAATAAATGTAAATCAATACGGACTTGTCAATTATCAACAAGCCCTGAACTCATCAAAAAAAAAATGTAATCCGGGTTGTTGGCCCTGGACAAGTCTTGGATACATATTTCTCTCTATAAAAATATACATATATGATGCAGTTTGAAGTTTCTAAGTGAAGCTGTGAGAGAGAAAGGGGGAGAGGCCGACATTATTTATTGCATGTTATTTTAACTGCCCTGTAATTCATGAGAAATGATAAACAGAGAATGACCCACACACACAGACGTGCACACACACACACACACAGATGCACACAGAGACACACACACACACAGATGCGCACAGAGACGCACACACAGATGCGCACAGAGAACGCACACACACACACACACAGATACTGATGCGCACAGAGAACGCACACACACACAGATACTGATGCGCACAGAGACATACACACACACTCATGCACTGGTTTCCATGTTATTAGGGGACAATACCTCAGCTTATGTTAAAAGCCAACTATAACAGAACTATTCAGTATTAATTGTGCTCTTTTTGACCTGGAACAAACATAAATTTGAATGAATGTGTGAAATCATTTAAGTAGGCGGGGTCAAAAAGCTTGTCAATAAATTTTTCTATTATGCAATTTCTGTCTGTTCTAGTCTCTACAGATTGAATTAACATTTCTAGATGAATATGAACATTTATGGACGTTGGTCATCTGCCACTTATGGACCAATGGCTCTGTTTTTTTTTGTATCATTGCCTTTCCTTTGATTCTCTGATCTGTGCTGGCGAATTAACAGCTTTTTAAAGTCCTTTGAAATAACTACTGTTGTGTTTTTTATTAGGGATGTCCGGATCAGGCCAATATTTCAAGGGGTTTAACTGATGGGGGATCGGCTAATCTGCCCACAAAGGCAATAATTTAAACCTGAGTTACGGTGACATTTCTGAGTGATGTTCATCTGGCTTCTAGTTAAAACATGTCACAAGTGTGGCAGTATTTCTACTTCAAAAAATAGGACTAAACAAAAGCATCATGCAAAGTAAACAACATTGATTGGGAGGTGGGAGCAGCAGAGGTACATTCAACACGACAAATCTGATTCTGCATTTGAGACTGAACATGGAACGGATCGTATGTCGTAGTATTTTATTATTACGACTTGAGGTTACACTACATTACAATTCAGTAGTGATGGGCAGATGAAGCCCCGCAACTCACCAAGGCTTTCTGTGCCAGATTGTATGAAGTGTGTCGGAGCCTCTGAGCTAGCCCATATAGGTTGTAACGCCAACATCTTGCTACAAGTAGAAGCTTATGAATACTTACCATTAAACATTATTCATGAAACGTAAGATGAAAAAATTATCCCATAACAAGGATTTGCATTTTCCACTCGCAGATACCATTAAAGTCGTTAAAATCAGCAACACTCTGTCTCCTCACTACACAACACTGTGAAGAAATATTGGTCCATCATGTATAAATGACTAAAAAAAGCTTTGGATTGGGACTCGAAATTGGATCGGATCTGAAGTTTAACAATCGGATCGGGATCGGAGGCAAAAAGTAGTGATCGGGACATCCCCAATTTTTATACAATAATGAATTGACTTGATTGAATTGAATCAAAGCCTCTCTCTTTACGGGTGAACCTCGGAAAATATTTTTATTTAATCAAAAGTTAATTTACTTCTATAATTCAACTTACAACGTGAAACAAATACAGTATATTAAGTGAGATTTATAAGGCCTGTATTTGTTGATATTTGGCTCACAGCTTGTAAAAACCCCAAATAAAATAGATATTACACACAATAGACATTTAACACTTCAGATTACCGATGAGTGTCCGGAGAAGTCAGAAGTATGGACAGACAATTGTATGTATTTCATGTGCTCAAGTTGATCCTAAACCGCTCGGGGAGTATTGAAAAACCTTGACCTAAACCCTGACCTTAAACTATCTTAAAGCAAAAGAGACTCATCAGAAACAGATTCCTCCAAAATAGATCACAAACAGTATTATAGTATATGGTTATTTGTATGGCACAGTACATACACAAGGCAACTCAAAACAATATAGGGCCTTCAAATCATAAATAATCTCAGTATATGAACATTTTTGCTAATAAAATCCCTCAAGATTTGAACTTAAATGTACAGATGTAAACATACAACTAAATATTGCTTGCACTAAAATACACAGGACTTTTTACCTGCTTCATATTATGCCAAATTTTATATATTATACTTAGATTGAGATTTTATACTTGTGTCATTGATGCTAGAGTAAGAGATTGTATTTTATTTTAATTAGTAAACTTATTGTTCATTTACCTTGTGCTGTGTGCTCCTCATTCCTACTATTCTGTCACTTGTGATGCAACACTGAAATTTCCCCGCTGTGGGACCAATACATGATCAGTTAATCTTAATCTGAAATACAACCTCTTCATGTTTAGTTCTGATGTCGGGCACTAGCAGGAGGGCAGTCCCTGTGCTCCTCGGAGTCAGAACTGGTTCAAAAAGGCTCTAAAATGTCTCGGATTAATTATTTACTGGATAATAACAACGGATAGACACCAGAATTTGTCCTTTGTATGAGTGGTCCATAAATGTCCATGAATATCAGTGAGATTTTTGGACACTGGTCTTCCTATTAACTCCTATGCGTTAGTTATTATTGGATTTCCAACGGTTTTAACGGTTTGATTCTCTGATCTGTTGCTAAGGAATCAGCAATCGTGTAAAGTTCCTCGAGACGACTGCTGTTGTGATTTAGGGCTGAACACATATACATTGAATTGAAAATGATGAAAAACAGCCTTTTCATTTAGTCTCAGCTAAATTACAAAATTCGGTTTAAACTTTAACCTTTTAACATTCACTCCTTGAAGAAAGCAATGCGTTTTTTGGATTCTCTAAGATGTAGGACACAACTATTGTTAAGTGTTTTGTTTTGTTTTTGAACGCCAATATATTTTTTTAATTATAGGCCTTTTCCAAATGGTTGCGATGCAGTTTGATGGTAAAAGTGCCTTAAAGCCCAATTAGTTAGCTTTCAGTTCTAAGTTTCAAGTACATAGTATCTAAAAAGTAACTAAAATAAAATTATGATGTGCAAATCTTTCCCTTTTCTAAATTTGACATGAGTTTGACTGATTCCCAACCTGGTGATGGATGAGTAGACAGGGCAACAGCAGGAAGGCTCCCTCCATCCTCCCTGCTCTGGGCACCACCCGGACCATGACGGAGCTTCACATCCCAAAAGCCTCTTCAACAAACGTACTCCAGGTCTTCACAAACGTACTCCGGGTCTTCACACCGAGCGGCCATGCTTCTCACCTCCCGTCGTCGACTGCAGCGTTGTCATTCTAAAATCAACAACTCAGTCTCACTTCCAAACGCTGTATAACCGTGAGAGAGTGTGGGTCCAGTGGGAGATGTGGACGTGGTCTCGGCTGATGCACAAGTGGTCTGCATGGCTCAGGTCAGCACAGTGCACTGGTGTGTGTCTGTGTTCTGTCTGCTCCCCAAGGCCCCCTCCCACTCCCTGAAGCCCCCGACCAATCAAGATAAGGCCTTCGGCAAGACGAGTAAACAACTAAACTAAGGCTGAAGGCATGTTGGCCAAAAGAAGACCGAAAATATGAACTTTTCCAATTCTGCCATCTCCTTTAAATCTGCAGTCGCCAAACATCACCGGAGCTGAGAAATGTGTGGGAAATATTGGGAAAAATGTGAGTCTTCGAAATGATGTACAGATTATTTTTATTTGCTAAGGTATGTCTTTTAATGTTAACAATGTGGGTTTTGTTGTTGAGGATGTGTACGGTATCACAACAATAATAAAATACTTATTAATACACATACATGTTATATATGTTATATCATTAACTTAAATAAACAAAGAAAAAAGCCGAACAACAGGAAGTGTTTTATTCACATTTAGGCATTAATGGTTTCCTCAACCGTTTGGTGGATTTCCTTTTGAGTCAATTTATACTTGAAACTTGGAACTGAAATCTAACTAATTGGGGTTTAAGGCACTTTTACCATCAAACGGTATCGCAACCATTTGGTAAAGGTCTATAATAATAAAAAAACAAAAACATATAAACTAATTATTTGTGTCCTCCCTTGGTTCAGAAGTATTTACAGATGTGTATATTGCACTTTAGCAGCGGAGAATATGAGAATATGAATATGAGCAGAATAAGCATCAAATTAAAAAAAATACAAAATGTTAACTGTAGCTGTAAAGTACCAAACTGTTGATGTATCCTTAGGCAAGACACTTTCCCCACATTTCCTAAAGGAGTGTGGTGTATGTGCCAATGGTCGGTGGTATGGGGCCAATGGCACAGACTGGATGCCTCACTTCTGTCAATGTGCCCCAGGGCAGCTGGGGCACACCTTATACGGAGTAAAGTGATAAATCGCTTTGAGTGTAAAAATAAATCTCCATATAAAACCGATGCATTATTATTATGACAACTTGAGTCTTTCCAATGCAGTAGTTAAAGGATGTAAATAACCTAAGCCTTGGTGAATGTAGCACGTAGCACTAGCCGGCAGGGACATGTGCTGATGTCACGTACTTCAGTGGTGTAAACAGAATGGACAGGGACACTGGACCACACAGAGGAAAGTTCATCACAGTTCATTCGCTCATCCTGTATCAGGACGTCTCCCTGCTCTCAAAAAATGCTTTTTTTAAAGAATATTTTTGAATGGCTGTCTGTAATTTCACAATGTTCCCACATTCACTGGTCTCAGATCAGCTGTCGTATTCTAATATGCCTGTTCACTGTATACAGCCCTGTCACTGCACATGGAAGAGGGCAGCACATCTCAACTACAGCAGAGAAAGGGATTTTTACACTGAAACATGTAAAAATCAAATCTACAAGTTCTAGGTCATGTGGAGATGTGTAATATGCGTTGGACAAGATATTAAAATATTTTAGGGTGTTTTAGATGGAATAGTCCAAGACCTAATTTTTAAAGGAGCAATATGTAAACATCTGGCCAAAAGTGGTGCTGCAACCTCTCCCACTCTCCTCGACTCAGGTTGCCAGATATGCAGATGAATCCAACTAGGACCATAATAACTGTTTATGTAAGAGTTTTATCGACAACAAATCTATAACCAACACCTTCTCCACAAAGGCCCGGATAGAAATCCCGGTTTTGTTGTTAATGATTTTAGAATCACAACAAGACCTTTTTTAGTTCTGCGACCAAATATTACAGTGAGATTAGCTCGACGCTGTGAGTGCTGGCAACCCGGATCACATACTTTCTGATTAATAAAACGGTGGAGGGCGGGACATCAAAATGAAAACAATAACAATATTTAGGGGCGGTAAAACTAATTTTGAAATTCAAATATCTCTGAACTACTGTTGTAGTATTTGAAAAGAGCATGATTTATTGATGCCTTTGAGCCTTTTAATGATGACTTGACATGAAAACTTACATATTGCTACTTTAAATTACATTTTTAGTAATTCAGTAATTAACAGCTAATGAAGTGGTAATTGTGTAATGTTTGGTTAATTAGCTCTAAATTGGTATTTATCAAGCACTCATTAGTCTTTATCTTACATGGCCTTATTCAGGGTCAGGGTTAGGGCACTTTAATTAGCACTTTACTGAGGGCTAAACTAAAGTGTTCAGTCACTAAGCACACACTAACCAAGCCTTGGCAAACAGACGCAGGTCGCAAGGCGGGTTAGATGCCTCATGATCCTGAGTCAAGAACTGAAGAGGTTTTTTTTTTTTTACTCATGAGGCCTGTTGAAGGGAAACAAAGATGACTCAAACTCTGGCTGACTTTTCAAAACATATTTCCTCCACAACGGCATCAATTCAAGTTCTAAAACATGAGCGTAATAGGGTGAAGCTAATATGGGCTATACTGAAGACAAATATTTTACAGTTATGCAAGTCCAAATCCACAGAACAGGTAATCAGTCTGCCCCCTTCATCTCCTTTTCCTCACTACTAATAAAATACACCAGTGTTTTGATCAGTCAACAAAGAATATTTTTTTTATTTTTTCCAACGACATTTCCTTGATTTTTCACTTCATCATGGAAAGCGTGATGGCCGGTGAAGAAAAGGTGAAGGCTGAATTATCCAACAATTCAACACATTGAATATAAGATGCACCCATGGACTTTATAATTGTGTTTTTACGCTCTGGGGCGGCAACATCCGTAATGAAAAGTCTTTATATTGTGAGGCTGTGGGCGCATTTCCGGCCGGGTTTATTTGTTTGTGTTACGAGAAAAGGTGGTGGAATTAGATCAGCGTAGGAGCGGTGGTGGGGTCGTCCATGTGTGAGCTGCAGCCCGTAATGAGGCACTCGTTCTGAGGACAGGGATGGAGTTTATCAGGGCCATTTGTCCTGGATGCAGCGGCAATATCAAGTAGAAGAGTCAGGACCAGACATGGGCAGGCAGCTAAACTCTGGAACAATCTTCCTGAAAATGTGAGGCAGGTGTATTCTCTGGCAGTTTTCAAATCCAAGTTGAAAACAGCTCTGTTTAGCTGTAACTTGCACTTTTATTTTGAACTGTATGTCAATATGTCTTTTAGTAACTTGCACTTTTACGTTAAAGTTTTTTTTAGTAACTGGCACTTTTAATTTGAACTATATATTATTATGCAAGTTCTATGATTGTATTGTCAAGGACTACAAGTGGAAAGTAGCTGGTGCTAAATCTGGTGCAGCATCTTTTTAATGCAACTGCACATTGCTCTTAAATAAATCAAACTTCAAACTGTGCATACAACTTTTATATTTATTCTTTTTAATGCATTGTGGCTATTTATTATTTTAATCCCGTTTGTTAATTTAATGTTTTTATTTACTTTATGTTTTGTTTAATTTTATTCTCTGTTTTTAATATTTAATATTTCTTTTGATCTTAATGGTTTTTTTGTCAATCTGGAAAAGCATCGAGACAAAGATTGCATTAGAATATTTATAGTTGAGACGCATGAAAAAACACCAGCAGACTTAGATTGAGTACTAATATCTTTATTGCAAAGATTCTAGAATATGACAAATGCAGAAGGGAGTTTAAGATCATTTATGAGCTTGCGACCCCCTGGAGTCTTAGAACCTGGTGGCAAAGAAGCTGAGCCGAAGACATGACATGGCACTCTACTGAAGAGGTGGTGATGGGGAGGAGGTGGGTTGCTGCTGGAACAGTAGCTTGAGCTGCAGAGAACCGAGAGGCTCTGTTTAAATGCAGCCATGAAGTGATGTTGCGCACTGAGCAGCTGTGGATGATTGCTGTTGAGCTCAGGTACAGGTGTGCTGAGGGAGGAGCCAGTGCAGAGGGGGAGGAGTCAGTGCAGAGGGGGAGGAGCCAGTGCCGAGGGGGAGGAGCCAGTGCAGAGGGGGAGGAGTCAGTGCAGAGGGGGAGGAGTCAGTGTGGCAGATGACGTCTTTTGGGTCTTCCAGTTTGAATTTGCACTTAAGCTTCATTTGTATATTTTAATATATATGTAGATTTTAACGTTTATGATTTGCTTGATGTTCTAGCCCTTTGTGTTGCCTTGTGTAGGAAAGGCACTCAACAAATAAACGTAGATTGATTAATTGAAATGTGTTTTTTTTTTTTTTACAAATCATCATCACATTGTTTGCTATTCTAAATGACATTTTTGTGTAACAGCAGCATCTGATCATTCTTAAAGATAAAATAGATTTACTGAATATTATTGGTGAGAGCCAGAAAGAACACAAACTATATGCAATTTTTTATAGATTGATTGAGCCATATGGGTTTTCTGTGGTTGATTTTTCAAAGCTTGACTGGATGATTTAAATTGCAGATTAATTTTTCAAGGCTTGCAATAAAAGGGGATAGGGGCTAATGCTATTGTGTGTGAGATGTTGGAGGTTATTACAGAATGCCTTGATGGATCCATCCATTTTCTACCCCTTAATCCATTTCTGGATTGGGGGGTGGCCAGAGATTCCACCCAGTACACTTAGCACCAGCCCTGCCTTGATGGATATGGATGGGAATAGTGTTTTTAATAAAGAAGGGAAGTGCACTGTACTTTACTCATCTCCTTTTCCTCACTACTAATAAAACACACCATTGTTTTCTTCCGTCAACAAAGAATATTTTTTCCATTTCTCCCAAGACATTTCCTTGATTCTTCACTTCACTCATTTGGCTGTCTATGAACGTCTATGGAGCAGAAATGCACTCACAGATGCATCATGGGAAGCGTGATGGCCGGTGAAGAAAAGGTGAATGTTGAATTATGCAACAACTCAACACATTGAGTATAAGATACACCCCTGGACTTTATAATTGTGTTTTTACGCTCCGGCGCGGCAACATCCGTAAGGAAAAGTCTTTATATTGTGAAGCTAGGGGCGCGTTTCCGGCCAGGTTTATTTGTTTGTGTTACGAGAAAAGGTGGTGGAATTAGATCAGCGTGTGTGGGTACTTTGTCTTGTTGTGTTGTTGTGTTGTGCTATGGCCTTTTGGTGAGTTGTAGTAAAATTGTCCCAAAAGCTCCCACTGAAAGATCAAGGCTATGCTCACACTCAGAGAGCAGCCGTCCTCCTGTGGACTCACCACCTGCAGAGGGTCAGTGAGGGGCTGGTGCTATGAGACTTGGGTGGCATCTCTGATTGCCACCCCCCTGACCCAGAAATGGATTAAAGGGTAGAAAATGGATGGATGGATAGTAAAATTGTTTAGTAATTAGATCGAGAGTGAAAGCTGTGTGTTTTTGAATGAATGACTATGAAATAACTGCGATATTATTAAATATTTTGATCCTTTGCAGCACTTATTCAGCAATGTTCACGACAGGTCAGCACGGAAGTCCAAAAAGACTGTTGGAAGCCTCCAAAGGCACGTTTGTTTGTTATGTTTATGTAAAAATAAATATACGCTATATATTCAGCTGCGTTTTGCACAAATTTGCAAAAATAGTTTTGATACATTAGAAAAATCTCTCTTGAATTGTAGAAGTGAATAAATATAGATTGATTGAATGAATGAATAATTCATATATATCATGCAGCGGTGGCTCTCATGAATGAAGCGTCTGCAGCGTCTTGGACGCAGCCTGGCTCGGGGTAGAGGTGCGCATTGAAGCACTGTACACTTCAGAGAGCGTTTGCGGTCCAGATTTCACAAAGAAACTGAAGCCAAAACTTCTGCACATTTGAGGATTATGTGGCGCGATATCTCACGGCACTCGCTGCGCACTCTGGACAGGGCAGTGAGACATTTGGAGTGAGCAATACCATCGGTGCGTTATTGGGGTGTGTGTCTGTGTGAGGCTAACACAAATCTAATGAAATAACACATTGCTTTACCAGATGCGAGGAATACAAATAGCCGTGCGTAATTACGCAGCGCAGAGCCTGTCACAGCAATAGCTGGGTCACACATCCCTGTTGCGTAAAGTGTATTTATATAGAGCCTTTCACAGGATCACAAAGCACTTCACATTTTAAAAACATACAGATCAAAATAATACACACACAAGTCAGATTTAATAGAGGGTCCTGATCATGAGCTGTGATTTATTCAAAGTTTGCATTTTTCCATTAGACTTTTTCCGATGCGCAAATTCAACTTTTGAAACATGATGCTCAATGAAAACACAGCAAGTTTCATACATGAGGCCCTGTGTCTCACACAGGCTCATCAGTGCGAGGTGAACCTGGCCTGACTGCGCTCTCCTCCTCTGGGACCTACGGGCCCGGGCCTCTGGCTCCTCTACCTCACGAAGTTCACGCTGAACTTTCTTAAAACTAAAATGACTAAAAAGGCTGCTTTGTTGTGAATGTTTTGAGAGCGTTGTCAATCTTAAAGACGAGGAATGGCTGCTTGTTCTCGGGAACGAGCTTTGCGCTGCGTGATATGATCATGCAGATTATTGGACAAAATTATTCAGCCAATAAACAGGACTATTTGAAGCAACGTGAACGCTCAGGGGGTTACATTTTCTTAAAACATTAGAACGCAACATTTAGGAAATAATGTGTGTATAAAAATAACAATATTTAAATTATGACTTTTAATAAAAAGGCTAATGACTTGAGAGGCGAAGAACAAATTTGAGTAGGCCAAGAAAAAAAACTGGTAGGCACCGGCCTACCCGGGCCTATCACTGGCGCCGCGGCTGCGCCGAAGACTGTATCCAAATGCCCAGCAGTTGAAAAAGCTGTCATTTTGACTGCTCCCGTTCAAATCAATGGGATTCTGAGAAACTTATTTTTCCACCAGTTTTACGACCTTTCAGGCTTTACCTTTAGCAGTCATAAGGATCAGTCCAGAACCAGCCCCAGGAGAGGCTTCCATAGAATGTTAGTTACCAAGAAAGTCTTTTGGTTAATTTTTTTGTTTTAGTTAAAGCTAGAGTTGCTCATATTAAATAATAATAATAACAAAAATAATGTCATAGAAATAATTGCATCCAATATTAATGCTATAATAACAGATAAACTATATTTATTATATCTGATGACAATTAAATCAATAAAACAGTGTTTTGCAAACTCACAACAGTGACCGTTGAACGCCTTTGTTTATCATTACAATGATATGTGGTCCTGTGTCCAGGGGCGACTGGAGGAGCTGGAGGAGGATCTGGAGGCCGAGCGCAGCATGAGAGCCAAGGTGAGGGACTTTGAATTCAGTACAACTTTCTTTATGAACTTCTTTGAATGTCAAACAGTGTTAAAATGTCCTCATATTTAGCCTTTTCTGACCAAAAATACTGAAGTCAAAGTGAAATAATCCACAAGGGACACACCCATCCATCCATTTTCTTCCCCTTAATCCATTTCTGGGTCGGGGGGGTGGCAGTCAGAGCTGCACCCAGTACACATAGCACAGCCCCTCACTGATCCTCCTGCAGGTGTTGAGTCCACAGGAGCTGAGATCTTTCAGTGGGGGCTTCAGGCAAAGTGGGGTTAAGTGTCTTGCCCAAGGACACAACGGCAGCAGTCATCAGTGGGAGTGCTACCACACATAAGTAGATTTACAGACAAATAAGAAAAAGTGAAAAAAAAAAAGTACAAGTACTGTATATACACAACAGGAGGACATTAGAGCTGACAATAGAATAAACACATAAACTGCAGGAGTATCTGTTCATGCCATGAATGCTCTATTCTATCTGGATATGGTTTATTTATCTGGATATGCCAGTCTTCAGCATCCAGGAAGCATCCAAAACAGATGCTAGCCGCTCATCTTGACCTGGAGAAGCAGCAGCTCTACTATCTCTATGGTGCTGTTTACACAGAGACGCTGCAACAGTAAAATGGTACAGTCAACTCCAAGTGTTGATAAACGGCCTCCAGAGTGGAACAGAACAGATACGCTGCTCAGCGTGGGGCTGTTTCACTGCTGTGTGAAGAAAAAGGTGTGAATTCTCTCCTGCTATGATCTCAGCACTTCCCGCACGAACATTTGGACATGTGCAGTGGCCGAGATCAAACGTAAACAACAATGGCGGTAGATCAACATATGATATGTGTGTTTCAAGCGCTACACGGAGGAGAATTCTACTCCTTCATTCGTCCGAACGAAACCATGTGAAGCCGAAGTTTCAGTTTCTATTTTCGCTGCTGCTGTTAAATGCAGAACGATGTTGGTTCTTTCACGTCTTTTCCATGGCCTGAGGAGGGTGTTGTTGAGAAAGTAAATCTGGCCGGGCGCTAGAACTACATTGTTTTTTGCTGATGTGTAAACACTGTGCACTTCAAATGGTAGTTTTTGATAATTGCTTTGCAGTGTCTCTGCAGCTTCTCCATCTAAACGGGGCCTTAGAGAGATTCTCTTTATGGTTAAAAAAACCCCACAGATCATGAAACATGGGGTTGTTTTCATGAACACAGTTCTCACTCGAGGAATCGCTTCGGGATCTAACTCTGAGCCTCATGCACTCCAGTACCTCAGCGTCTGCACTAAAGGACGTTGCCTCTTCCTCCTTATCAGAAGAAAAAAAAGTCAGCCTTACTGCAGCTGTGAGCGGCAACTTCTCAGCTCTTCATCAGGAGGTAAATTGCGACTCTGCGATGTACAGCGTCAGCACTAGCGGTTTCTTGCTTCACATACAATGTACAGTGAACATACAATGAGATCACGATGAGTGTCACAGCTGCCATGGTAAATAAAAGCAACAATGAGGCAGATCAAAAACAACAAAAAGGCCTTTACGTTACTAAATTGACGATCGCTAACTCTACTTTTCCCCGGAAAGGTAGTTTTTTTAGTAGTTACAACTGACACTGGAGATGAGATCATGTGGTCTCCAAACCGTGAAAATACCGGAATGCATTGCGTCACAGTTATAGTTACAATTATCTTACTTTTTTTCTCCAAGACAAATTACTATCATTACAGAAATATTTATCGCTAGTTGTTTTCCGGCGTGAAACCCTCTCCAAATCCTCTGGAGTGGTACTTGTCAGACATGTGTGGAGGTGACTGGGTCCTGGAGCTGTTTTCTCTGCTCTTTCTGGGTGGTATCCGCACACACACGTTGGTTGTTCTAACATGATGGGGCCTGTAGGGGACAGCCGGCCATTGTTCCGTGGTGTGAGATAGCATCGCAGTGGTCTGACAGACACGGCTCTTCTCCCCAGAGGAATGCACCACTGTCGTTGTCAGCACTAGAGCACTGCGTATATTCACAGTGCAGTGAAAGTAAGAATTCTACACCAGTGCAAGGGTTAGAAGTTCACAGTGTGAAGGGGCTGAGTCTGCCCCCTGCTGGTTTCCAATGAGACGACAAAGACAAATGTGATGCATTGTTTGTGTTTAGTTTGGCCTCTGTCAGAGGTGGAGTCCGAACGATCTACTCCGTCTATTTGGAATTAATGACTGTCGAGTCGGTTATCCCCACATGGGTGTTTTCTAAATCATAACCTAAACTGCCTTTTTAAATGCTCTTGTGAATGTTCTTGTACAGCAAATGTTTTTATTCTGCTGTGCATTTAGACCTCACCCCTTTGAGGCTGGAACACATGTCCCTCTTTATTAAAGCATTTTTATTCACTGAGAATGTTTTTCTATTTTTCTTTAAATATAAGAATGATAATACAATGTACTTATATAGTGCTTTTGGACACTCAAAGACACTTTACAAAAGGAAAAATAAGAAAAAAAGAGTAGGTAGTTTTGAGCAGTGCTTTGAAGCACTGATATGAGTCAGAGATGACCCACTGAAGCCTTTGTCTTGGTTTAACTTCTGGGACCAATGCTGCATCTACTTTAGGACTATGGAGTGCTTTCAGTGTATGAATACTTGAACAGTGTGGGGGAATGTGCATAGAGTTTGCATGTTTTCCCTGTGTCTATGTAGGTTTCCTCTGGGTGCTCCAGTTTCCCCTACCACTAAAAGCATGTACTGTACAATATCTCTGGCATGCGCCTCCAGTATAACGACCTCGCTCCCATCTCTGTGTGGAGTGAGAGACAAATGCCCACAGATGTAAAGTGCTTTGTGACTCTGGTCCGTGAAAGGTGCTATATAAATAAAGATGACTTACTTACCAGGTGGAGAAGCAGAGGGCAGAGCTGAGCAGAGAGCTGGATGAGCTGACGGAGCGCCTGGAGGAGGCTGGAGGCCTCTCTGTCTCGCAGGTGAGACCACAAACACCACAAATCACATGTGGAATCCAACTATATCTTCAATATTGATCTAAATCAATGGTCGTCAAGACAATTAACAAATCGAACTACAATTATTCTGCTGACATTATTATTACTTTTACAAAACATTAAATGGTCTTGTTGAACATTATTGAAATCAGGCTACTTTATGATTGAGCAAAACAGGTTTAGTAATAATGTAGATTACTGCAAATTAAAAACTAAGAAATCAGACAGTAGTATTCCTCATCATTTGAGTCCATCAAAATGAGAGACTCATTTCTGTTTAACATTAAGCCCTGTAGATATTCCTCTCATTTCAAATGAGCATTTCCATTGATAAACAAACACACATACTCAAACACGCATACTCAAACACGCATACTCAAACACGCATACTCAAACACGCATACTCAAACACGCATACTCAAACACACATACTCAAACACGCATACTACATTGTGACCAATCATCCCCCCTCATTTATTAAGGCACTGTAATCAGAAAGATACTTTTGGTTCAAAAACACAACAGACACAGTTAAAGTGAAAGTTTTTGCACAAAACAGACCACACTAGTGAAAAGTAATGGATGGTTTACTGCACAGAAAAATGTCTATTGTGTGAACTTAGTGCACTTGTATATAGTAATAATTTTAAGAAAGGTTATAAAGAAATGTATACATGCCTTGAATCTATTTTTACTTTCATAACTGTCACATAACTGCAACAAAAGCCAAAACAATTTCCTAATATGTGTCCTGTTCCTCACAATGGCAATAAAAAATAATTCTGATTATATTACAGTAATTTTGAATTGAAGTCATATATATTTATATATATATACATCTATATGTACCTCTCACGGTCCTTTGCAGATGGAGCTGAACAAGAGGCGTGAGGCGGAGTTGGTGCGTTCTCGGCGGGAGCTGGAGGAGAGCACTGTCCAGTCCGAGGCCATCCTCTCTGCAGTCAGGAAACGTCATGCTGAAGCACTGTCCGAGCTGAGTGAGCAGTATGGGGCTCTGCAGAGGACCAGGACCCGGCTGGAGAAGGACAAGCTGAATCTGAGGGACGAGCTGGAGGAGACCGCGGCTTCACTGGACACGCTGCACAAAGCCAAGGTACCAGAGACCAGAGACCAGGACTCCTCTGAGCCAACACCTCAGGATGACCAGGGTTACTTTGGCATTACATGGTTATGGAAAGATCTTTAAGATGAACAATATAATAATAATCAGTGGCGGATAAAGATAACTTTGGGCACAAGGCCTAATAAATAAATATTAGTGATGGGAAAACAATATCAACGCTCCGGAGTCTGTGGGTCTTCCTGATACAGCCGCTCGTGTTACAAACATTTCAGCATCCCGGACGCTTCCGGCACTGCTAGGCTTTGTATCAACTGGGTCAGTGAGTGTGTTGAACCGTTCCATTGGCTCAATGAGTTTCCCGATGTTCTGTCAAAGTGGTGTGCCCGTTGAGATGAGCTCCCTCAGCTGTTTATGATGTAATGCAAACCTGCGCATGCGCTTCTCACGGCAGCCGAAACACACCACATTGCTGCTGACGCGTCCTGTGGCTAACTCGACAGCAAACAGCCCAGTCGACAACCCGACTGGCCCGTTGGGTTGATAATGGAAAAAAAAAACAAACTCTTAAGTTGGAAGCTATTAGCTGTCGAGTTAGCCACAGGACGTGTCATCGGCCTACGTCATTTTACTGACAGGAAAGGTATTGCTATCACACAGGAGCAGTGCGGTTTCACAGGAGAAGTTGACTGCTTAAACCAAATTTAAATTAAAAGTGACATTTGCGTCTTTGTTGTTTATGTGTTGTTGTTAGCTGGCTGTGAGCCGCTAACAACAACACGGTGAACGTGGTCATATAAGACCATACACACATAGAACTATTCTCTGCATGTTGTGTTTGTGTCTTTGCGTAACCTGTGCACGCAAATACACCGCTGAAGCTGAACTATGGAGCCTCAGGGAGTGTCCATGTCTCCTCCGTGTCTCCTCCTGAAACGCCACTAAACTAAATTAAAAGCTGGTGTACGTATGTTTTCCCGTTCATTAACAGCTCATGTTGGTTGTGCCCAAAAGTAAAAGGTTGTGAGCAAATCAAACAGATTTAAGTACATTTAGTATGAATGACAATGTGTCATTACATTTGATAATCTCAATTAGAGTGGATTTGAAATAGAATGTTAAAAATGCGATTAATCGTGAGTAAACTCACCATTACTATGCAATTAATAAACAAACAAATATGTAATGTGTTGGTTGCTATGGTAACTGTTTCCATAGTGATAGTTGCCAAGGTAACAGTTGCCGTAGTGATTGCTATAGTGACGGTTGCCGTTGAGACCATTTCCATAGCAATGGTTGCATTTGTGACCATTGCCATGGCAATTGTTAGCATGGCAACCGTTGCTATGACAAGGAATTTACATTAAACAAGAGTCACCAGATTGGCCTTCCGTTGTCATAGTAAGAGTTGCGACGGTGATTGCTCCCATAGCAACATTTGCCATAGTGGTTGTTGCCACAGTAACAGTTGCCATAGTGATTGCCATACCGCCAACAGGCAACTGTTACCATTACCGTTTCCATCCATGCTAACCGTTGTCATGGTTATAGTGGTTTTACTGGCTTGTTTTATGTGCTATGTGATGGAAACATGTTGGCACTTCCAAAATCGTTTTTTACTCTCTTTAATGTACTGTGATTAATTATGACTGAACACAAGAAATGTAATGATGTCATCTTGTATTGTTGCACTTTGAATTGCCTTGTGTATGAACTGTGCTATACAAATAAACTTGTCTTGCCTTGATCATATTAGAGTGAATCCGTCCCTAAGAGCTGATTAAAACACATTCCTAATTTAATAGTGTAATATCATTCTCCTTGTCAAACTTGAACTCTGAATTGTCTCTTTTGTCAGCTGTTGTCTGACTCCCAACTGAAGAAGATGGAGGAGCAGCTGAGCGAGGCCAACAGGAGAGGAGACGACCTGCAGAGGGCGCTGTCTGAGTTCACTGCTGTCAAGAACAGACTCACAGGTACAAAGCGGCTCTTATTCATGCTATTTGTTACAAATATGTTACATCCAGGCTCCCCCCTGGACTGCCACCTTAACGTGGTGGGGGAGTTTGAGTACTCGGATGATCCTGGGAGCTATGCTGTCTGGGGCTTCATGCCCCTGGTAGGGCCTCCCATGGCAGACAGGTCTCAGGTGATGAGTCAGACAAAGAGCAGTCCAGAAGACACCATGGACAGCACAAATATGAAAACAGTGACGTCGCCCGGCATGGCGCAGCCGGGGCCCCACCCTGGAGCCAGGCCTGGGGTCGGGGCTCGTATGCGAGCGCCTGGTGGCCGGGCCTCGCAGGCCCTCGCAGGCCGGGCTCAGCCCGAAGGGATGACGTGGGCAGTCCCTCCTGTGGGCCCACCACCTGCAGAGGGGTCCGTGGTGGCGCGGTGCTGAGAGGACTGGGCGGCAGTCGAAGGCGGAGACCTCGGCGAACCAGTCCGCACACACAACATCTGGCTCTTGGGACGTGGAACGTCACCTCACTGGGGGGGAAGGAGCCCGAGCTCGTGGGGGAGGTTGAGCGATACCGACTAGAGATAGTCGGCCTCACCTCCACACACAGCTTGGGCTCTGGAACCCAACTCCTTGAGAGGGGTTGGACACTCCACTTTTCTGGAGTTTCCCTCGGGGAGAGGCGGCGAGCTGGGGTGGCCATTCTCATTGCCCCCCATCTCAGCCGCCACGTGTTGGAGTTCTCCCCGGTGAATGAGAGGGTCGCGTCCCTCCGCCTCCGGGTGGGGGACAAGTCTCTCATTGTTGTGACGGCCTACGGGCCTAACAGCAGTGCAGAGTACCCGGCCTTCTTGGAGTCCTTGGGAGGGGTACTGGACGGTGCACCGCCCGGGGACTCCGTTATTCTCCTGGGGGACTTCAACGCCCATCTGGGAAACGCCAGTGACACTTGGAGAGGGGTGATCGGGAAGAACGGCCCCCCTGATCTGAACCCGAGCGGTGTTCAGTTGTTGGACTTCTGTGCCAGTCACAGTTTGTCCATCACGAACACCATGTTCGAGCACAAGGGTGTCCACCAGTGCACGTGGCACCAGGACACCCTAGGCCGGAGGTCGATGATCGACTTTGTTGTCGTATCATCTGACCTTCGACCGCGTGTCTCGGACACTCGGGTAAAGAGAGGGGCGGAGCTGTCAACCGATCATCACCTGGTCGTGAGTTGGATCCGCTGGCAGGGGAAGAAGCCGGTCAGACCTGGCAGACCCAAGCGTATAGTGAGGGTCTGCTGGGAACGTCTCGCTGAGCCCCCTGTCAGACGGACTTTCAACTCACACCTCCGGGAGAGTTTCTCCCAGGTTCCGGAGGAGGAGGGGGACATGGAGTCCGAGTGGACCATGTTCTCTGCCTCAATCGCCGATGCGGCGGCTCGTAGCTGTGGTCGCAAGGTCTCTGGTGCTGGTCCCGGCGGCAACCCCCGAACCCGGTGGTGGACACCGGCAGTAAGGGATGCTGTCAGGCTGAGGAAGGAGTCCTAGCGAGCCATGATGGTTCGGGGGACTCCTGAGGCAGCTGTCCAGTACCGGCAGGCCAAGCGTGCCGCGGCCCGGGCTGTTGCAGAGGCAAAAACCCGGGACTGGGAGGAGTTCGGAGAGTCCATGGAGCATGACTATCGGTCGGCCTCGAAGAGATTCTGGCAAACCATCCGGCACCTCAGGAGGGGGAAGCAGTTCTTTGCCAACACCATGTACGGTGCGGGTGGAGAGCTGCTGACCTCGACTGGGGATATTGTCGGGCGGTGGAAGGAATACTTTGAGGTTCTCCTCAATCCCCCCGTCATGTCCTCTGTTACAGAGGCAGAGGCTGAGGAAGTTGGGGCGGATACATCCATCTCCCTGGCTGAGGTCACCAAGGTGGTTGGTAGCCTCCATGGTGGCAAGGCTCCGGGTGTGGATGAGATCCGCCCTGATTATCTAAAGTCTCTGGATGTTGTAGGACTGTCTTGGCTGACACGTCTCTGCAACATCGCGTGGCGATCGGGGGCAGTGCAAATGGAGTGGCAGGCCGGGGTGGTGGTCCCTCTCTACAAGAAGGGGGACCGGAGGGTGTGTTCCAATTATCGTGGGATCACACTCCTCAGCCTCCCCGGTAAGGTCTACTCCAAGGTACTGGAGAGGAGGTTACGGCCGATGGTCGAATCTCGGATCCAGGAGGAGCAGTATGGTTTTCGTCCCGGTCGCGGAACACTGGACCAGCTCTATACGCTCCATCGGATACTCGAGGGTTCATGGGAGTTCGCCCAACCTGTCCACATGTGCTTTGTGGATTTGGAAAAGGCGTTCAACTGTGTTCCCCGGGGTGTCCTTTGGGGGGTTCTCTGGGAGTACGGGGTCGGAGGTCCTCTGCTGAGGGCCATCCGATCCCTGTATGACCGGAGCCAGAGCTGTGTTCGCATTGCCGGCAGTAAGTCAGACCTGTTCCCGGTGAATGTTGGCCTCCGACAGGGCTGCCCTTTGTCACCGGTTCTGTTCACTGTATTTATGGACAGAATATCTAGGCACAGCCAGGGGTCGGAGGGGGTCCGGTTCGGAGACCACATGATTTCATCTCTGCTGTTTGCGGACGATGTTGTCCTGTTGGCTCCAACGAACCAGGACCTGCAGCATGCACTGGGGCGGTTTGCAGCCGAGTGTGAAGCGGCTGGGATGAGAATCAGCACCTCCAAATCCGAGGCCATGGTGCTCGACCGGAAAAAAGTTCCTTGCCCTCTGCAGGTGGGTGGAGAGGTCCTTCCTCAAGTGGAGGAGTTCAAGTATCTCGGGGTCTTGTTCACGAGTGAGGGAAGGATGGAGCGTGAGATTGACAGGCGGATCGGTGCAGCGTGCGCAGTGATGCGGTCGCTGTATCGGACCGTTGTGGTAAAGAGGGAGCTGAGCCGAAAGGCAAAGCTCTCGATTTACCGGTCAATCTTCGTTCCCTCCCTCACCTATGGTCATGAGCTTTGGGTAATGACCGAAAGAACGAGATCGCGGATACAAGCGGTCGAAATGAGCTTCCTCCGCAGAGTGGCTGGGTGCTCCCTTAGAGATAGGGTGAGGAGCTCAGTCACACGGGAGGAGCTCGGAGTAGAGCCGCTGCTTCTCCACGTCGAGAGGAACCAGTTGAGGTGGCTCGGGCATCTGTTCCGGATGCCTCCTGGACGCCTCCCTGGGGAGGTGTTCCGGGCACGTCCCACCGGGAGGAGGCCCCGCGGAAGACCTAGGACACGCTGGAGGGATGTCTCTCAGCTGGCCTGGGAACGCCTTGGGGTCCCCCCGGACGAGCTGGAGGAAGTGTGTGTGGATAGGGAAGTCTGGGCGTCTCTGCTTAGACTGCTGCCCCCGCGACCCGGCAACGGATAAAGCGGAAGAAAATGGATGGATGGATGTTACATGTGGAGGCGAAGATATTTGCTTATTAATCTCCTCCTGACTGCCAAGCTTTAAGGATTTCTCCAACATGTGTCTCCACAAACCGCAGACCAAATTATTTATTGGCCCATCTGACCATTAATCCACAGTAGCACAACACAATTCCACTGTCATTGACACAGTAAGAAACCGTTTACCTCAAAACTTAGCAGCACCTGTGCCATATATTTCTACCCCTTATTCAATCTGAAGAGACCAAAGACACGATAAATACATTAAAATGATTTATTTGTTTGGCGCATTGACCCCGGCAGTGACACTTGCAGCTATGAGATCGATTGCAGCTGAGATGATCTCAGATCCCCCAAAAGAGGAAGCCACGCTATGTGTGCCGGGGAATGCGCAGGCCTCCCGTGGGAAGCTGCCTATCTGGAGGCGTGGGAGCCTTGCATGGAGGCAGCATTGCATAGGGGCAGCATTGCATAGGGGCAGCATTGCATAGATTGCATAGAGGCAGCATTGCATAGATTGCATGGAGGCAGCATTGCATAGATTGCATAGAGGCAGCATTGCATAGAGGCAGCATTGCATAGAGGCAGCATTGCATAGATTGCATGGAGGCAGCATTGCATAGATTGCATGGAGGCAGCATTGCATAGATTGCATGGAGGCAGCATTGCATAGATTGCATGGAGGCAGCATTGCATAGATTGCATAGAGGCAGCATTGCATGGAGGCAGAATTGCGTGGAGGCAGCATTGCGTGGAGGCAGCATTGCGTGGAGGCTGCATTGCATAGATTGCATAGAGGCTGCATTGCATAGATTGCATAGAGGCAGCATTGCATGGAGGCAGCATTGCATGCATTGCATGGAGGCAGCATTGCATAGATTGCATTTAAGAGCCTCAGGAAGCGTTGTTTGTCAGGAAGTGGCTGCCTTTTAAACTGCCCGCTTTGCTCTGAGAGGGTTGGCAGGAGGCTGGCCTGGCTGTGTGATTGGCTGAGGCTCGAGGCTGGCAGAGCTGTGTGATTGGCTGAGGCTCAGGGCTGGCAGGCACTCGGTCTTTCAGTCTGAACATCCGCTTGAGCTTCATTAGTGCACAATCACATAAGGCCCACAGCGGCTCCTAGTGGCTAGGAAAAGGTACGTTTGGCTCTGACTCAGTAACTATGACTTACCGTAAACAACATGAGCCTCAGAAACTCTGGCAGATGTCAATCCAGTCATTTCGTGCTTTAACATCCTGATCACAAACATTTATTTCATATGCTGTGCATGTTTTCAGTGGGAAGTTGTAAAGTACCATTATCAGGCCCCCAACAGGCCGAACACTCCCAACATAAAGACTGAGACGTCGGCTTTCCCTATATCTGCCAAACATGCAAAACAGTGAACATGTGCAACTTCTGCCACAGTCACATGATGCACGAGCACCTGACACAGTCTGAATGAGGCCACAGCAATTGACACAGTCTGTATGAGACTACAGCCCATGACAGTCTCTATAAGATCACCGCCCCTGACACAGTCTGTATGAGAGTTGAGTTCCTGACACAGTCTTTTTACCCGAGCAGCTGATAACGCAGATATGATGCGGCGCATGGATGAGGCGGAGGGCCGAGCCAATCAGACAAGCCGAAACAACTCTCTTGTCCAATCCCAGCTGGAGGAGCTCCGCAAGCAGTTGGATGAGGAAGTCAAGGTGTGAGATCACAACGTGCTTCATGATGATCATTTATAACTGTAAAAAAATTCAATTTACAAAGAAAACAGATCCTTTTGTGGCTCCTTCACTCCTAACACACTTCGCCACAGCTTTTGTCCAGCACCTGTCCTTCATACACACTACATAAACCACGTCTTGCCAAAAGCCACAGGTCACTGTCTGATGCAGGTGTTTAGAGGTTGAAAATCTATGAACTCATTTAAGAAATGGCGTCTCAGGTGTAAGAGAGTACACAGTACCGTGCAAAAGTATTCATACAGCTCAAACTTCAGCACATTTTGTCATGTGATGTGTGCAACTGTGACACTGGAATTTGTGTGGGTGTGTGTGTGTGTGTGTGTGTGTATGTGTGCAGAACAAAGCCTCCCTCTGCAGCTCTCTGGCTCAGGCTCGGCAGCAGAGCGCTCATGTGAAGGAGCAGCTGGAGGAGGAGCAGGAGAGCAGACAGGAGCTGCAGAGGCTGGTGTCCAAACTCAACACTGAGCTGTCTCTGTGGAGGAGCAGGCAGGAGGCGGACGCACTGCAACACACCGAGGAGCTGCAGGAGGCCAGGTAACACACAGCTGCACACACTAGGCGCAGGAGCAGAGGGAGAAACTTTTCACACAAATTGAGCTATTTGGTAGCTATCAAAATTGCATAGAAGTTGAGTTCATTACCATTATTTTTGTTTATTAAATCAAATCTAATCCACAACTGATTCTGATGGACTTTTTCACCATCATCTATAACAGTAAAAATCTGGGCTTTTTAAATTTTGTGTGTGTGTGGGCATATGTGTGTTTGTGTGTGCTCGCATTTTCATGTGTTAACTGTCTCTGTTTCACACTTTCTATGTGTTGAGTTTAGAAAGAAGCTGGCTGTGCGTCTCCAGGAGGCGGAGGAGGCCGTGGAGGCCACCCAGGCCAAGTGCTCTTCTCTGGAGAAAACTAAGCAGCGGCTTCAGGCGGAGCTGGACGAGCTGTGTGCGGAACTCGACAAGGTACACACAATGGCCCTCATTTATGAAACTTGCGTATGGCCAAATCAGGGTGCAAATGATGCGTACACAAAAAATTTACACTTTTTGGCATTTATCAATCTGGACACATGTAGCAGAGATAGGATGGCAACGCGCTTATCTGTAGGAACGGGCTCTGGGGCAGTGCGCAGCAGGTGTCAGGACAGGTCCCACTGCATCACTGCTCAAATGCGGTGCACACCATTCAGACATTTTGGATCCAGAGTTACTCTGTGAAATGACGAAAAGCTTCTCATACGTATCTTACTCTCTCACAGAGATCGCGCAGACGCTTCACCTGGTTAATGATGAGATACTAACATTCATTCATTCATTATTTATTTATTTGTTTATTTACTTTGAAAGTTGAAGAGAAGCGGGATGAGTGCGGCAGTGGGTCTAGACACTATAGGAAAAAACGCGTATGTATAATATAGCATATATTTATTTTTAAACAAACGTGAATAAGCTTTTTGAAGCTTCCAAACAGTCTTCTTGGCCGACTTCCATGCTGACCTGTCGTAAAAACGGAGCGTGAAACGGGCGGTTTCTGAATATTTATAGGCGTGACTTTCATATATACGCTAGTTTTGAGGGTGGAACTTATTAACAGCCGCAGGTGCGTGTGCTCAGATCTGGGCGGATCTCACACGTTCATAAATCCCACGTAGGATCTTGTGTATTTGGAATCTACGCCTAAAAAAATACACCCTTTTCTGCGGGCCAATTCCACAAACACTGCCATACACAGCAATTCAATTACATTTATTCTTGTATAGCCCTAAATCACAACAGTAGTTAACAAAAACTCTTTGCCAACACAGAACAAAAATCAAACAGTTCAAACACAAGAAATGCAATGATGAAAAAGATAAACACATAGAGCCATTATGTCCATAAATGTTTACACCATCCAAGACCAAGACCTGTGTTTGTGCTTTTCAGCTTTCAATTGATGTGTTTTAAAACTCAAAGCATCTTTCGAGTTACATGTGTGATCTTTTTGCTCTGGACTATGAGCCTATCCATTTGTCTTTTTCTCTTTGCTATGTTGGTGTGTCTCAGGCCAACGGCTGCGGACAGGTTCTGGACAAGAAACAGCGCCTCCTAGAGAAGCAGCTCAGCGACTACAGGCATAAGTGTGATGAGCTTCTGGCCGAAGTGGACAGCTGTCAGAAGGAGAGCCGCCAACACGCTGCGGAACTCTTCAAACTCAAGAGCAGCTACGAGGAGAGCCTGGAGCAACTGGAGGCCCTCAGGAAAGAGAACAAGGCCCGCCAAGGTACAGCAGACAGTGTATATGAGGGCCTCAGGAGGGAGAAATATTTTACTGAACACTGTGCATCCGGGCTGGTTCAAAGACGAGTTTAAATGTCTCCAAAAAGTTAAAGGGAAATTTAGCTATCCAACATTAAGTCAAAGTAGATCATGAGAGGGATGTGCAAAGACCCACTTGGAATTGTCTGCTTTAGGGCGACAGTGGCTCAGTTGGTAGAGCATTGGCCTTTGAGCCTGAAGGTCATGGGTTTGTAGCAGGACTCTCGCCAGACCCTTGTAGATCGCTGCGCTTCTCACATGGGTCTGGGTCTGAGCCATAGCGGTGGGATTTCAGAAGGCGGGGCTTTGTAAAAAAATCTTTGTATGTGATTGGATAAACCACTTGTCTGGTATCTTGAATGACGTCTTCCTTCAACCACTGGACTGGCACTGCTTATGTGTCGTCCAAGATGGCGCCGGGGTGTCTGGTTCGCCGCTTGACTCTGCTCTGTTTGATCAGTTTTATATTGTTTTTAACACTTTTCACGAGGACCATAGACTCATTGATTGTGTACAATCGCCATGAGCTGCTAAATATAAGATTAAGAGTGAATACCTGCACAATTCATGATGCAAACCAGTCGGATTCATTCTACCTGGCGGATTTGCCCGAGTGTCTCCGGTGCGTGAATGCGCCCCTGCCGAGGAAGCGTAAACGCCGCCGTGGAGTGCGAGCCGGCCGGCTTGTAAAGCTAAAGGCCTGGCTGGCGTGTTCTCCGGGCTCCGTGAAATCCCACATAGTCCCAGCAGACTATGGCAGCAGCCTTCAGCGTTACGTGTCCAGACGCAAGCTTGTGTCCATCGGCTCCTGGTTGGTTCCCGTTTTTGGACAGCAGGAGGAGGATGTCTGTGCGCTGCGCCCTCGTTCTACCCGGGGTACTGGCGGTGTTACTCCAGGAAACCTGCGCTCACTGAGCCGGGCAGATCCCGCGGCTTGCGGGTCTACGGCTGTTGTGAAATGCGCACTCCTGAACGCAAGATCAATTGTGAACAAGACATTTATTCTGCAAGACTTTTTTACGTCGCAGTCATTGGATTTACTGTTTCTGGTTGAGACGTGGGTCAACAGCGGTGAGTCAGCTGCCTTCTCCGAGCTTTTACCCCCTGAGTGTACATTTATTAATGTGCCAAGAGCCACCGGTCGTGGTGGTGGCATAGCTACTGTGTTAAAGAACTCTCTCTACCACAAGATTTTATCCCCGGAGCCTGTTTCTTCGTTTGAACTGAGCTGTTTTGAGCTGCGTCAGACTGAGCCTGTGTTGTGTGCTGTTGTGTACAGACCACCAAAATACAACAAAAACTTCATCAAGGACTTCTCTGATTTTATGGCTCTTATGTCAACACGTTATGACAAGATGTTGCTGGTTGGGGATTTTAATGTGCATGTATGCTGTCCTTCAAAGCCCTTGGCCCAAGAGTTTTTAGATTTGGTTGATGTTTTTAATTTGACTCAGCATGTGAGTGGCCCCACGCAAATACATGGCCATACGTTAGACCTTGTGCTGTCCTATGGTTTTCCTGTGGTCGATATATCTGTTGGGGATGCGGTATTTTCTGACCACAGTCCTGTTCTTTTTGGGCTAATGTTGCAAAATGAGATGGGACCGATATGTCCTATGTATCATAGCCGCTCTATCAAGCCAGCAACTGTAGAGACCTTTTCAACTGCATTCAATGCAGCAGTAGATTTACAGTCTTTTAGAAACCTCTCCATGGACTCTGAGGAATTGATGGAGTCATTTATATCCACCTGTTGTAGTGTTTTGAACAATGTCGCTCCATTAAGAGCTGTGCGTCCTAAACCTAAACAGGAGCCATGGCTTAACGAGGTCACACGCACTGCGAGGCGTGAGTGTCGTAGAGCTGAGCGCAGGTGGAAAACTGACCATTTGGAGATTTCTCACCAAATGTATAAAGACAGTTGGAGCACTTATCAAAGCACTGTTTTTAAGGAAAAAACGAGGTATTTGTCTAATCTTGTTGTAGAAAATATAAACAAACCTCGAATTCTTTTTAAAACTATTGGTTTAGTTTGTAACCCCAGTCCTTCCACTACTTTGGAAATGACGAGTGAAATGTGTGAGAAGTTCCTTGTCTATTTTACCACTAAGGTTGAGAATATTAGAGTAAACATGGTGGCTTCTGGTTCTTCTTTGAACAATGCTCTAATCACACAGTGCTCTTCTGTTTTTAGTCACTTTGAGCCTGTGTCATTGTCTGTCATCACAGGGATCGTTGACAAGCTAAAACCTTCATCCAGTCCCACAGACCCAGTTCCACCTCGCTTCTTTAAAGAGGTCTGGACAACTATTGGACCTTTTGTTCAGGAGATAATAAATACGAGTCTGTGTTCTGGGGTTGTCCCTTCCTTTTGTAAATCAGCTGTAGTAGAGCCATTAGTTAAGAAACCTGGACTCGAGCCTTCAATCTTATCAAATTATCGTCCTATTTCAAAACTCCCCTTTGTTTCTAAGATTTTAGAAAATAGCGTAATTTCCCAGTTGCAACCTTTTTTAAATGAAAATTGCACTTTAGACCCTTTCCAGTCTGGGTACAAAGCTTTGCACAGCACTGAGTCTGCACTTTTAAAGGTTTTTAACGACCTGCTTTTATTGGCAGATTCTGGAAATTCTGCTGTTTTAGTGCTTTTAGACTTGACTGCTGCGTTTGACACTGTGGACCATGCAACTCTTTTAAATCGTCTTAAATACTGTGTGGGTGTCAGGGGGACCGCCCTGGACTGGTTTAGGTCATACCTGTCAGGGCGGTCTTTCACTGTCAGGCTGGGGGACTCCACATCCACCTCTGCCCCTTTGCACTGTGGAGTTCCCCAGGGCTCAATTCTTGGCCCTTTGCTTTTTGCCCTGTACCTCCTCCCACTTGGTGACATTTTTAAAAAACATGGAATGTCTTATCACTTTTATGCTGACGATTGTCAGATTTACATGCCTTTGTTAAAAAACAATCACAGCCCCCTGACGCCTCTACTCAACTGTCTGAGTGACGTCAAGGATTGGTTGGCTCAAAACTTTCTTAAACTCAATGAAAATAAGACAGAGGTTATTTTATTTGGCCCTAGTCCCCCCCTCATTGACCTGGGGCCCTTAAAGGACTATGTGCGCCCCACAGTCACCAACCTTGGCGTCATCTTAGACAGTGATTTTAAACTTGATAAGCAGATTAATCGCGTTTTAAAATCAAGCTTTTATCATTTGCGGCTTTTATCTAAAGTCAAACCTTTTTTATCTTTTAATCTTTTTGAGCAGGTCATGCACGCTTTTATTTCGTCACGCCTGGACTATTGCAATGCACTTTATGCGGGCATCCCCCAAAACGCACTTTCCCGTTTGCAGTTGGTCCAAAACTCAGCGGCACGACTTTTAACAGGAAGCAGAAGGCGCGATCACATTACACCAATTCTGGCTTCGTTGCACTGGCTTCCTGTTCATTTTAGAATCAATTTTAAGATTTTATTGTTTGTTTTTAAAGGTTTAATGGACTGGCCCCTCCCTACATCTCGGACCTCATCCAAATTTACCACCCGCCCCGCGCGCTGAGGTCCGAGGGCCAGCTCCAGCTCGTGGTGCCTAAGACCAGACTTAAAACCCGGGGGGACAGGGCCTTCTCTGTGGCTGGACCAAAGCTGTGGAACGCTCTGCCCCCCCACGTCAAAACAGCTCCTTCAGTGGAGTGTTTTAAGTCTCGTCTTAAGACCCATTTTTATGCTCTGGCTTTTAACACTACGTGAGTTGTATGGTCCTTTTATTTTATTTCATCTTATTATTGTTATTTTTGTGTTTATACATATGCACACACGGTTTTTCAAATTTGATTTTTTTTATTATTAACTGTCTTACTATGGATTTATTTTTGGTATTTTATTGTGCAGCACTTTGGAAACTGTGTTTATGAAATGTGCTATATAAATAAAAGTGGATTGGATTGGATTGGAACCACTCACATCAGCACATGACTCCCATGGGTTGCCAAATGCCAGCAAGATTTTCCAGCCCAAAACATGGAAGAATGCCCCAAAAAAGAAAAACACCCAGAATGATTTTTTTGGCTAAAAACATAATGTTATCAACTTGGGCTATCATGATTCTGTTTATTGTCTTTTTGTTTATTTATTACCTACAAGTCTTGGAAAAAAGTATGAGGGGAACCACCCAACCTGGCAACCCTGCTGCATAGTGTTGTAAACAGGAAGACTTAAAACAGTCCTTAACCCAAGCTTTACACAAACATTTGACTCTTAAAACACACATAACAACATAGAACCATCAACATCTCGGCTCATATTGCATAAAAAGTGACATCCGTGTCTTAATTCGTTCGTATTTACACTTTTTTTTTTAAATCACAGACCTTATGTCCGCCATCTTGGATTGCTTTTGCTGCCTCATGAGACACGCTTGAGAAGGCGGTGCAAACCCGACGTAACACTGGCGATCCTGATTGGTCGATTATTTTCTGATCTGCTGAAGGAGTTTGGTATGCGCTTGATCCCAAAACCTTGTGTGTGAAGCGAAACGCCTGTGGTGGAGCATGGCGGAACTACAAGGGTCTAGAGCCAGGCTAAAGGGTTCGAGCTCACCACAAGGCTTTCTCCTCCGACTCCCACTGATGTCTGCTGTCGTTGTGTCCTTGGCAAGACACTTAACCTCTGGGAACACCAGGTGCCACAGTGGGGCGGCTGCGGCTGTAAAGTGCCAAACTGCCTTTGTGTCCTTAGGCAAGACACTTCACCCCAATTGCCTAGAATGAGTCTGGTGTGTGTGTGAATAGTTGGTGGTGGTCAGAGGGTACATACTGGTAGCCTCGCTTCTGTCAGTGTGCCCCAGGGCAGCTGTGGCTACAGTAATAGTTCATCACCACAGTGGAGTGAAAGAATTTGAAGCATCTTTGAGTGTCCAAAAAGCGCTATATAAAACCGATGCATTATTATTATTATTATAGCATTGTGTACTGACCGCGCCTGTGCTTCAGGAGGTTGCCTTTATTTCTCACACATCACAATGAAAGCTCTTTGCGTTTAGAAGAAGTGTTAAGGTGACATTTAGGAGTAGTCTCTCTCACATTAGTCCTGTGCTCAGGTCTCCGCACTGGCTTCGTATGGCTCAGAGAATAGACAATATATGTACATATGTGTGTGTTACAGAGGAGATTGTGGACCTGACAGAGCAGCTCTCTGATGGAGGGAAGAGTGTGCATGAACTGCACAAGGCCAAAAAGAAAATGGAGATGGAGAAGGAGGAGCTGCAAGCCTCTCTGGAGGAGGCTGAGGTCGCACTGGAGGTAAGACCAGACCCAGAAATCCGCAGACCTGTACCTGTACTGTTATGAACTGATGGCACAAACACTTCCCTCTGCCTTGGGGAAAATGAGGAAAGAAAACACTTCTCCTCCGACACTCTTTCAAAAAGATCAGTGACATAAGTTTTCCAGTTATGACTAACACTCTGTCAACTCTGTTTTAACATACATTTCTAAAGGGGCATTCACACCTGACCATGCGTCCAGTTTCAATGCTAACGAAACATGACTGGTCACATGTGCCCAAACAAGCATTACTCGTTACTTGTCCAGGTTTTCTAATAGAGCTGTGGTGTGTGCAGGCAGAAGAGAGCAAAGTGCTGCGTGTGCAGTTGGAGCTGTCTCAGACCAAAGCGGATCTGGAGAGGAGGCTGCAGGAGAAGGACGACGAGATGGAGTCTGCCCGGTAACATGAGCCCCAGACCTGTCATTCATGTAGAGCTGATTTGCATGTTGTGTTAGATATTGATCTGAATGTAGTGAAGTTTTAATTACAACTCACAAAGCACCTGTGCTGTTACGGTGGGAACGTGGCTCTAGACTGTCTGAATTGTCTGAAGTGGCATCTGTCTGATCGTGGCGCTCTGTGGCCCCCATAATCGCCAAGTAACAGTCCAGGATTAATATCATAGTGGTTATGGGTTATGAATCCAGGATCCACTTTAATATTGATCTGGACACCTTATAATTTGGTGATATCAGAATGAGAATGATCAGAATGAGCCTGTGAAATGAAGGTGAGAACTTTAGTCATATCTCTAGCCCCAATGGAGGTAGAAAATGACCAACTCATTTATTCACTATAAAGGAGAAACACAAGTAAATGGAAAAACTCTGTTTAAATTAAAAGATGAACTTCTCGCCCCAGAACCGACTTTTAGTCATTATCATTATGTTTTGCCAAATTGTAATCCTATATTCAAGCATCCTATATTCAAGCATCAAACTGCAGAGAAGTCTGTGTGAGAGAAGTGAATCCCCGCCCCTTCTCTCACACAGCACCAATGGCCATGTTGATGTGACTGAATGGTAATCACACAACAGTACATAGTATATAAAGACTGACAAAATAAAACTATTTTTTCATAGTTGTATACTACTGTAAAATGAAAATGTTAAATAGAAATATTCACACACAAAAATTCTCCAGAAGAATGCAGAAGAAACCAATTAGAGCAAACTCAAACAAGCTATATCTGTGGGAATCTGGAGCACAATGTAGTAGATAGCAACATTAGTCCATTCTCACTCCCGAGCTAATGGCAAATTTGGGAATAAAAGGCTCCTGATTAGTCAACTTTGTTGACGCAAACAGTGACAGAAAGAGGATTATACAGTACGAAACTTTGTCCTTGAGGACACTTATCTGCTGCTTGAAAGAGTCTCCTGCACTCTGGTGTGACAGAAAGGGCCACCAGAGGGCGCTGGAGTCCCTGCAGGCGGCTTTGGACGTGGAGCTGAAGGGTCGCGTGGAGGCGCAGAGGCTGAAGAAGAAACTGGAGACAGAGCTGAGCGATCTGGAGCTGCAGACCACACTGCTGACCAGCACCAACACTGAGCTGAGCAAGGCCAACAAGAGGGCCCAGCAGAGCGCCAAGGTGAGGCCCCCAGCAGAGCACCAAAGAGAGGCCCCCAGCAGAGCGCCATGGTGAGGCCCCGAGCAGAGCACCAAAGAGAGGCCCCCAGCAGAGCACCAAAGAGAGGCCCCCAGCAGAGCACCAAGGTAAGGCCCCCAGCAGAGCGCCATGGTGAGGCCCCCAGCAGAGCACCAAAGAGAGGCCCCCAGCAGAGCACCAAGGTGAGGCCCCCAGCAGAGCGCCATGGTGAGGCCCCCAGCAGAGCACCAAAGAGAGGCCCTCAGCAGAGCGCCAAAGAGAGGCCTTCAACAGTTCAAGGTTGTGTGTGTATTGTGTGTATGCGTGTGTGTGTAATAATTTTGTCAAACCATTACTTACTGTACATCTGACTGTAGCTGTACTCTGTGGTAGTTCTCTGGGCTGTCCTGACTCTACATTGCTCTGTAGACTTCACAGAGGCAACAAGCAGCAGCAGGACCCCGCCCGTTATATTCATATATCAACTATTTCTTTCGTAAAACACTTATTGTGGCCATACCTGCATGTGAAAGCCATATCTTGTCAAACCTCTGAAGCTAAGCAGGACAGGGCTTGGTTACTACCATGATGGGAGAGCTGGGAACACCATGTTCCACAGTGGAGCGACTGCAACTGCAAATGAATGCTGCGCTTTTTGTCAAGAGACTTCGCCCACATTAAGATGAGTCTAGTGTGTGTGTGTGAATGGTTGATGGTGGTTGAAGGGGCAGATGGCATATACTGGTTGCCTCGCTTCTGTCTGTGTGCCCCATGGCAGCTGTGGCTAGAACAGCAGTTTATCACCACAGTGTATGGAGTGAAAAAAAAATGTCATGAGGCCAATATAAAACCATTGCATTATTATTATAATTTTTAAAACAAATTTTCTTATTTCTGATCAGTCACAAGTGTACATGTAACGCCCAAGTTCGTGTGACCAACCAGTTTCAGAGTGGACAAAAGTGCGGAGGGAGGTTGATTAAAAAGTAAGAAGTTCATAACAAAAAGATTAAAATGTTTTAAAAGTTATTTTAAAATGTCCAAAAGTGCAGGTGTGCTTATCAATGACGTGGAGGGAATTTGGGGAGGAGATGGGGTGAATGACCATCCGGATAGCCAAGCTAAACAGCCTAATATGTGCGATGCAGTGGCTGTATGCTGGTGGTCTGACTCCACTTCTCCTGGGCCACGCCCGTAGCTCCCCTCCAGCACACCTGGACAATGCCGTGACAAAGACACAGAGCTATTAGTAATAAAACTAAACAGTGAAAAGGCACAGGGAGGACACATTAATAACAAAACTAAACTGTGGAAAGCGAAATGTGACAGTGCCGTGTGGTGTGGTGGACATTACCTGGACAATGCTGTGACAAAGACACAGAGAGACAGAGTGGTGTGCTTCTGCTGCTTAAACCAGAGTGAGTGAAGTGAGCTGATTGCCTCCACCTGTGTGACCACACCCCAAACAAAAGACACACCCATGCACACACAAACTCCAAAGTAAAGACACACACACAAAGAGGCGGGGATACAGCTCTACCATGTTACATACATGTGTGTTCAGGAGCTCCAGGCCCAGCTGGAGGAGGAGGTGCGGGCTCATGAGCAACAGCAGGAGGAACAGGCAGCTCTGGAGAGACGGGTCACTGTGCTGCTGAGTGAAGCTGAGGAGATGCGCTCCTCTCTGGACTGTTCGGAGCGTGCCCGCAGGACCCTGGAGAGCCAAGTGCACGAGGCCAACGAAAAGAACAGCCATCTCAGCACCCAGGTCAGCTCCCCTCCCACCTGTCTGCTCAGGCACCCAACTTTCCCATCTCTAGCACAGTACTTGATCTCATGAGCCTCTGGTCCATGTCCTTCACAGCTCCAGAGTGCGCTGAGCGGCCGGAGGAAGCTGGAGGTGGACATGCAGGCTCTGCAGCAGGAGCACGACGAGGTCCAGGCCGAGCTGCGGGGCGCTGTGGAGAAGGCAAAGAAGGCTCAGGCTGAGGTACCAACACATGTCTTATTC
Organism: Knipowitschia caucasica; assembly: GCA_964034765.1. Taxonomy (NCBI): domain Eukaryota; kingdom Metazoa; phylum Chordata; class Actinopteri; order Gobiiformes; family Gobiidae; genus Knipowitschia; species Knipowitschia caucasica. The sequence goes on from OZ035831.1 coordinate 9,666,353, forward strand.
TGAGACATGGACATCCCATCAGTGACCACTGCGAACTCATTCAGGCCCAAAGGGTGTGACTGTTTGGACACAGAAGTAGTGAGAGTCTGAGAGGGAAAGGCCACAGTGGTTCAGGAACACTCCTCATTGTTGGTCTATGAGTGATCCCAGTCATGATTCCAATGAAGTAGTAGAAAGCAGTCAACTGTGTTTACACTGCATGTAACCACAGAAACTTGGTACTTCTGAGACAAGGCCAACATATGCATTTAAGAGCACAGGGAAGATCGGTACTTGTATTAGAAATGTGTGGATTTGGAGAAAATAGGCCATTATCTCATGTTGATCATTGTGATGCGTTACACAGTCCCTCTGCACGTGTTTCATTTTGTTTTGGATTGATGCAAACGCAGGAATGAGAGAGTATTTAATTGGGTATGTGCACTGGGATCCGACTTTGCCTTATTTGGACTGGGACCAGTTTTTTTTGTTTACTCCGTATCCTTTCATAAAGTATGCCGTGTTTTCACCACTAGGTAAAACATTTTTTTTTCACTTCCTGTGGTCTAAATGCTGAAAACTTTTTCTCTAATCAATTGTGACTTATACTCATGGATTTGTAAGTTCAGACTTTAGGAGCTGTAGACGATAATTCAGTCCAACCGTACAGAACAATAACAAGATGAATCGGTAGTGTCCAATGTCTTCATGTTGGGTGTTGTGTGGGTATTGTTGAAGTTATGAATGCCATGTGCTGTGTGCAGCTGTCCAGAGTGTCCCAGGAGCTGTGTGTGGAGCAGGAGCACTGTCTACATGTGGATCGGCTGAAGAAGAGTGCAGAGGCCCAGCTCAAAGACCTGAGCGTGAGGCTGGAGCAGGCCGAGCAGAGCACCCTGAAGGGCGGCAGGAAGCTCACCCACAAACTGGAGACCAAGGTGGGTCCCAGAAAACACCAACTGAACACAAAAAGCAAAGTAACTGTGTGTTTTATTTATGTTCTGCTTTAGGACTGACAGGTGTCAGAACTTTGCTTTTTCTGACACTTTCTACTTTTTAGCATCTGCACTTTCTGCTATTTACATTTGAGAATTAGGCGACAATGTCTCAGTTGGTAGACCATTGGCCTTTGAGCCGGAAGATCCTGGGTTCAAGCCCACCATGAGATCCTCTCCAACTGATTTTTGCTGTCATTGTGTCCTTGGGCAAGACACTTAACCCCACTTTGCCTGAAGACCCCGCTGACAGAGCAAGGCTGCGTCCTCACTGACACAGCAACCGTCCTCCTCTGGACTCACCATCTGCAGGAGGATCAGTGAGGGGCTGGTCCTCTGTGTACTGGGTGCAGCTCTGACTGCCACCCTCTCGACCCAGAAATGGATTAAGGGGACAGTGATGGGAATAACGGCGTTACTAGTAACGGCGTTACTAACGCCGTTACTTTTTTCAGTAACGAGTAATCTAACTAATTACTTTGACAGTAACTATAACGCCGTTATCATTTCCGACATCCCGTTACTGCGCGTTACTCAAGACGCACAATGAACGTGTTGTCATGAGAGAAGGGAGGATGAGAAAACCTCTCAGCAATTATTGGCTGATGTAAATCATATTTCCTTTACAATCTACATGTCTACAGTTGAGAGGATGGCTCATAAATTGTGTTTTTGAAACAAATATGGGTCTTAATCGTGCTCAACCACGGCTTGTATCACCGTGAGGTCAGCCACAGAGGAGCGCATGTGAGCGCAGAAGTCGGCTGCATACAATTCCATCGATAAGCTCCTTGCTCTTCCTGGTTTATCTGCTAAGGCAGCCATTCCCAAACTCAGTAACACCGAGGCCCCCTTAAAAATCTGACGGGTCTGCGTGGCCCCCCCAAAATAATAACCAAGAAGACAACATTAAAAATAGGCTCTTCTGGTTATTTTATTTTGGGGAAATAGCCTCTGCTACAAACATTGTAATACAAAAATGATTACAGTGGATTATTCAAGTCAAATAATGAACACAAATATTTTAATATTACAAACAAAACATTATAAATTTAACATTAAATAATTATTTTTTTTATTTTTATTTTTTTATGACCTCCCGCGGCCCCCCTGCAGTACCCTCGCGGCCCACCAGGGGGCCGCGGACCCCACTTTGGGAGACACTGTGCTAAGGACAGCAACAGGTTTGGCTAACATACATATAACACATTTTTACATAATCTAAAATGCCCATAGGGTAATTTTTCAATTACTATAGGAATGATAAGAAAGAGAAGTGAAGTGTAAGACGGTTGATTTTAGAAATTGGATGCACTCGGCTGCAGCAAAACAGAGGAGTTTACGGAGGACACACGCGTTTTGTTTTACTTTTTAAAACTCATTGGACTCATTTCCAAATGGAGGATTACATATCTACGCTCAAACCATTAACTGGATTTAAACAAGGAACTGGTCTGAACCGAAGTGGACTGTGCAGGTCATTTATAAGGTATAGCTATAAGGTAAGACCCATAACTCATAGTTTTGCGTTTTGTATGAACAAACAATGCGGGCATAAAACATATTTTGCTGTAGCCAAACAAATTGTCCACTTGATTTATATGGTGTATATGTTCATCTGATTGGACTGAAGTCAGTGCTTCACCAGCCTCACCGCTCGTCACCGGTGTTTCCACATTCACAGTGGCGGGTGTTGGTGTTTAGTGCTTACAGCACAGTGAGAGATGAAGAGTGAACAGGACTTCAGCAGCAAAACAGCCTTTTCTAGATGGAAATATTGGCACTGTTAAAGGTAAAAATGCGCACGTCGGGTGCACATTATGTTCCAGAACAAAACGAAAAAGTAACGCAATAGTTACTTTTACTGGTAACTAGTTACTTTTATAGTGGAGTAACTCCGTTAGTAACTCAGTTACTTTTTGGGAGAAGTAACTAGTAACTATAACTAATTACTTTTTCAAAGTTAAGTGCCCAACACTGTAAGGGGATGAAAATGGATGGATGAACATTTGAAAATATACTTTTCACACAGCATTAACCCCAAACCACTAAGCAGAAGTAACTATGAAATGATTAGCCATACTTTTAAGTGAGTATATCAGTGTGGTTAGCCATGCTTCTAAGTTCAATTCGACCTTTATTGTCTGTCATTTTCTCTGGGAGTGTAGTGTTATATGAATATCAATATATTCAGCCAAACATCTATTCAAATGTTTCCCGCTGTACATCTATACTGTAGGACATGTCCTGGATGGTAGCTCAGACAAGTGCTTCTGTCACCTCTGTATATATTGTATACTGTAAATAATGCATCAAACAATACAACCTGAGAGATGCCTCTTGCCACAGATCAAAGAGCTGGAGGTGGAGCTGGAGGCGGAGCAGGCGCGTCACTCTGAGACCGTGAAGAGTCTGAGAAAGAACGAGAGACGCCTCAAAGAGCTGCTGTTCCAGAGCGAAGAGGAGCACAAGCACCAAGCCCGTCTGCAGGAGCTGGTGGACAGGCTGCAGAGCAAGATGAAGACCTACAAGAGACAAGTGGAGGAGGCTGTACGAACCACACGCACACACTTATTTGTATAGGAGAATTCAGTCATTCATCAAGGCAACTCAAAGTGCTGCTTTCATACTACAGGCACAAAGCAACGTCACACTGCACTCCAGTCCAGAGCCAATGGAGAGGCCAGGCACCAAATTAAAATGTAGTTCCACCAAAATAGTTGATAGGGCGCCACACAGACAGTTTTATCCTCAAAAGTGAGATTTTATCTACTCTACACTAAAATATTAAACAAATGACCGAGTTGTATGCACAGCTAAACAGTTTGAACCTGGATTTGAACATTGTCAGAGAAGAAGTCTGTCTCTTATTTTCAGGAAGACTCACACACTTTCAAATCTACAATCAATCCCCACAGCAGTTTTCCCAAAAAGAGGGGTGTGTTCCATTGAAATATAACGGACACATACTTTATCCGTCCAGGATGTTTTACTTTGTGACAAGAGTACCAGTTAGACAGGACGGCTGTTTCCAAAGCTCTCTCAAATCCCCTATGTTCATGTTCTTGCTCTTTATCGGTCTTTCCAGTTGATTTACTGTAACACTGTGGTTCTTGTGTAATTGTTGGTGCAGAATCTCTCCTCACTGCTTGTGTTCTTCTCTGGTTGTGTGGTTCAGGAGGAGCAGGCCAACATGAACCTGAGCAAATACAGAAAGATGGTGCACGAGCTGGACAACGCCGAGGAGAGGGCGGACCTCGCCGAGTCCACCCTGACCAAGATCCGCAGCAAGCGCAGAGGCAGCTTCAGCAAAGGCTACTCCTCTGTGAGTGACACACGCATGCACGCACACACATGCACGTGTTTGGTTGCACTCAAATAACCTGTCAATAGAACAAGAAAATATGCCCCAAATGACTTGATTCTAGTATAAAAACATACATTAACAAGTATTATTTACTTATTTCTTAAACATTTTTGAGAGATGTTTTCTTAAATTATAACATAACATACTTATTTTAACTATTTAACGTTTTCTGGAGATAAGAAAAAATACTTTAATCAAGCATTTAAAACTCACTGCTCAGACTTTTTTCTCTGAGATTATGTGTTATAATCTTCAAATTAGTAAAATTATCTTACATGACAAACTACATTCAGGATAAAAGCTTAAGAATCATTTATGTTATTTCTAGTAAATAAATCTTACCAAGATTGTACTTTTTTTCAGTATTTTGCACATTCTGATTGCACAGATGCACGACAGATAAGATATGATATTCCTTTATACGTTCCACAGTGAGGACATTTCAGTGTCATCGTTGTGCACATTACAGCAGAGAAAGAAGAAAATAAGAGCACTCAGATTGCAAACATCAAACAGAGTCTATTATTTCAGATAATAGACAATAGAATTAAAATAATACGATAATATATACTGTATAATTGTCCTAGGTTCAGAAGTGTTTAAAGTTGTGTATATTGTACTTTAGCAGCAGAGAATATCACCAGTAAAGTGGCGAGTGAATGACAGAAATATCAGATGGATGGATATGTAATAATGCAGTAGTAATAACAACAGGTAAAGTGGCTACATTAAGGTGAGGTCCGGTGGCAGTGTTTGTCTGAAGGAGGTTTAAAGGTCCTCATGGAGGTCCTGTATGTTTGTGTTTCAGGGCTACAGCACTCCGTACCCGGGCCTGATGCGCTCCAACAGTTCTGTGTGCTCAGAGGGACCAGGAGAGAAGAGCCTCCCTGATGACAGCGAGTCCATCAGCTCCCTCATCCCGGCCTACCTCAACTCTCTCCAGAAACTCATGATCGACTAGAGCTCCTAACCCCCTCCCCTGCACAAGTCGCATGGGATTACAAAACTCTTTTTTTTTATTCGTTACAAAACATAAACATTGGTTTGACAAATACAGAGTTTTGTAATATTTCAAATACAACTGCACTGCTCCAGGTGTTGGGATCACTCACAGACCTCTAATGTTAGGCCTCTTTTAGACGACACACGTGATTCCCAGCAGTAGAGCCACTTCCTCAATAACAGGATCCTCAGGCTGCCGCAAATACGTGCATTTAACAGCAGCAGCAAAAACTGAAACTAGAGCTTTACGTGGTTTAGTTTTGACGAAGGAGTAGAATTCCCCTCTGTGTAGCGCTCAGAGCACACGTAGCATTAGGCGACCCATCGCCATTGTTTACGTTTGTTCTCGGCCACTGCACATGTCCAAATGTACGTGGAGGTCATAGCAGCAGAGAATCCACACTTTTTTCTTCACAACAGCCCCCGCCGCCACATATCTGTTCTGTTCCACTCGAGAGGCTGTTTCTTAACACTTGTGTTTTCACCTGAAACCGATAACAAACTCTGAGGTTTTACTGTCGCAGCGTCTCCGTGTAAACACCCCCTAATATTGGACAAACACTCCAAACACACAGTCTCCATGAGGATTAGAGCTAACTCAAAAGGCTCCATGATTTGATTTGTTTATTTCAAACATGCACCAGTTATACAGACAATTATGCACTGATGCAAAATCATTAGAGTAAAAAGGAAAACCTGTGCATGGTTTGAAAAGGGATCGGCCAAAGAAAAAAAATACAAATAATATAAAATCTTTTTATATATTTTTTAATTATTGTATTATTATTTTTCTCACTCCTATTTTACTATTGTTTTCTTTATTATTATCATTACTATTTTGTCTTATTATTTGTAATATTAGAATGTTAATACAAATAATACTAATAATTATAATGTTTTAATAGTTTTTTGTTTATTTTTTTATTTTAGGTAATCCTCTCATTATAAATGTTGCCTTGCAAGGTTTTTTTGTTTTTATGATATTCTCCTGGAATTGTGAAGGCAAAAACTCAAAAATAAAGTATAAAAAAAATAAAAAATACAGAGGAAAATTCCCAAATGGCAACTACTAAGCAACAAAAGAGGAGCCCTAACCTCACGTTATTTGTGAACTGAAGCTGAATTTGGGCCAGAAGGCTCCTGATTGGTCCGTTGTTTGGGGTGTGACACAGTTTAAGAGGAGTTTTCGAGACCATCACTTGTTTTCCGACTCAGTCTTCGGGATCACAGCAGGGGTTAGCATTATGGTGTAGATTAGACCAATAATGGCCAATCTATACTTAAAGTTTGCAGTAAAACATGCACACAATTCACAGCTACGAAATGTCAGGCCTCATTTTATCTTATCTTTTCTTTCTGTAACAATCAGAAGGACGAGGTGAGAGGAGCAGAAGAGACAGAGGTGAGAGTGGAGGAGAGCTGATGGATGCAGGAGCCAAATCCTAGTGAAAAACTAGGATTTCAAGGAACAAAAAGTTCATTATGTCTTCTTCTGTATTTACAAGAGGTTCTTTTAATAAAACAAAAGTGTTAGGAAGATAGTACTGATTTGTAAAAAATTAAGACAGACTGTTCTGTTCACTGTGTTTATGGGGACAATTTCTAGGCGCAGCCTGGGATCGGAGGGGGTCCGGTTCGGGGACCAGAGGATTTAGGCCCTGTCCACACGAAGTCAAGCTCAGGCCTAAACGCAAAAATACTTTATCAATCCAGTGTATCGTCCATACGAGGCCGGCGTTTTGGGGGGGTGTAAACGAACATTTTTGAAAGTAGTTCCCAGAGTGGAAAGATTTCAAAACTCCGTATATGCCGCTCCGTGGTTACTGCCTCTCCGCAATGTATCTGAGACGCTTGCGTCATCGCCCCGCCTCTTGTTAAAGCACGCATGCGCCGCACTCAGAAAATAATGACAACAACAATGTAGCTTGTTGGTTTTGTAATCCAGTGTGACCCGAAGCAACAGTTCAACCTCATCGTCCGTCCATACTAATGTAGTACCAGCTCGCACACTCGCCATGTTGTCTGTTTACAAAATTCCGCGCATGCCCACGGAAGTTTGGGCTTGATCCCGTCATTGCGTCACAGCGCCACCAACAGGTCTGGCATAGTTTCACAGCGTTTTCAGGCGTATTGACTACATTCATATGGACGCACACATTTACTGAGCTAACTCCGTGTTTACAGAAAAAGTTTCTGAAATTATAAGCGTTTTGTCTTCGTGTGGATATAGCCTTAATCTCTGCTGTTTGCGGACGATGTTGTCCAGTTGGCTCCAACGAGCCAGGACCTGCAACATGCACTGTGAAGCGGCTGGGATGAAAATCAGCACCTCCAAATCTGAGGCCATGGTGCTCAACCGGAAAAAGGTGCCTTGCCCTCTTCAGGCGGGTGCAGCTTGCGCAGTGATGCGGTCGCTTTATCGGACCGTTGTGGTAAAGAGGGAGCTGAGCCGAAAGGCAAAGCTCTCGATTCACCGGTCAATCTTCGTTCCCTCTCTCACCTATGGTCATGAGCTTTGGGTAATGACCCAAAGAACGAGATCGCGGATACAAGCGGTCGAAATGAGCTTCCTCCGCAGAGTGGCTGGGCGCTCCCTCAGAGATAGGGTGAGGAGCTCAATCACACGGGAGCTCGGAGTAGAGCCGCTGCTTCTCCACATCAAGAGGAACCAGTTGAGGTGGCTCGGGCAGCTGTTCAGGACGCCTCCCTGGGGAGGTGTTTCGGGCACGTCCCACCAGGAGGAGACCCCGGGGAAGACCCAGGACACAGAGGGACTATGTCTCTCAGCTGGCCTGGGAACGTCTTGGGGTCCCCCTGGACGAGCTGGAGGAAGTGTGTGTGGATAGGGAAGTTTGGGCGTCTCTGGTTAGACTGCTGCCACTGCAACGGATAAAGCAGAAGATGGAATGGAATAGAATAGGATGGACTAAGTTGGGTTCAGAAGCAGCTTCAACTCTTAGTTTGTTCAGAGCTCTCTCCAGCTGGTACATTTTCAGTTGGTAGAGTTGCTCCAGACAGAATCAAAAAATATTATTCCAAGTCCTAACAACAGGTGCAAAGCAGAAGTCAGCGAACCGGAACGTGATGTTATCTGTGTTGGTCCACTATTGTTCATAGCTTATCCTGACCATGGTGAGGCCAACTCAAAGCTCAGCTCTGAAGAGTTCTGATGCAGGAAGTGACAAGATCTCACGCGTTCACATTCTCAAGTTGATGTGATCTAGATCAGGGGTTCCCAAAGTTTTTAGCCCGCGACCCCCATCATAAATGGCCTGCTAACCCGCGACCCCCGCCCCAACAGCCCTTCCGTCACATGAAATGAGCATGTATTTCCTTGATACGAAGTAACGCTTTCTAGAGACTCACGCCACTACCGAGCTGCACTGTCCAGCCCAAAAAAGGAGGCTTGAATATTTTTACTCATGTAGTGACACAGTGATGGGCTTGGTGGGCTCCCTCCTCAGCAGAAGTGGAGCGCATTTCTTGCGGCTCGCCCTACTGTTCTCCTACCGCGGTAAAGTGCGCCGGCTTTCCGGAGTCAGCGGTAAAGAGGTCCGCACATTAAAAGCGGGCGGCCGCTTTCTGCTGTTACTTTATGCGGTTCATCCCCGCGGCTTCTCTTTCCAAAGTTACTGTCAGTAAAGGCATAAACCGGCCACCCGCTTTTAATGTGCGGACCTCTTTACCTTTGACTCCGAAAAGCCGGGCCTCTTTAACGCGCTGTTCTACCGCTGTCCTCCCTCCCTCCGCTGCCCTCTCTCCCTCCTTTGCCCTCTCTCCCTCTCTTCGCACCATCAGCCTGACCCCTGATACAAGTGACTTTTCTCCCCCTCCGGGTTTTTCTGTTGTGGATATTAACCACGTTTCATTTTAAAGCAGGTATTATTTATTTGTAGCCTCCAAACACCTTTAGTTTTAGCAAACAGCAGGATACGCTTTGTCGCTGCGCATGACGTGAGCTGTGTTACGTGATGATTTTGATTGACGCTGCAATGACTGGGACAAAATTACTAACGTTATTAAAATATATTTTATAAATATATTATAAAATATATATAATAATATATATAAATGCTAAATAAATATTTAAGGGCTTTATATTTGCTCAAAAAAAATGATTTTTTTTTTGAGCAAAAAAAAATCATTTTTTTTTGTGTGTTAATCATCTTGCGACCCCCCCAGGGGTTCCCGCGACCCCCCGGGGGGTCGGGACCCCCACTTTGGGAACCACTGATCTAGATCAGTTAAGGGATGTTCTGTGTTTTAATCTAACAAATCAAGCGTGTGACTCAAAATGATTTTCTATAACATTAGTAAAATGAGTTACATAAATAGGGCAAAACAAAAAGGTCTGTCTTCCCTCCCCCAGGCCTCCAAACTGCACCATGTACAGCTCAGGGTGAATGCATCTGGACTTAACCATTTTAACCCTAACCTTTGTCTTATTCAGTTTGAACCATAGACTGTATATAAAACGGACAGTCACGCCTATCTCCGCCGTTCTAATGGGCCAAAAATTTTGCTCTACTGGAGCAATCCAAAATGGCCACGAGTGGTCCCGTCCACAAGAAAATGGTGAAAAAAAACGCATCTGCACATGCGTCAGCCGGTGAGAGCTCCATTCATTTGAACGAGAGACTTCAGTAATTCACAGCAAGTAAACTAGAGTGGACCAAAAAACATTCACCCCCCTCAGCATTGACACATGTGGAACATAGCTTTGGGCAAAGAGCCAACTTTTGGTCCATCCTGTAAAGACGTTTGAGAGGTCTGCCAACGCTATATGTTAGCATTGGCTAATTCTTCTGGGTCCACCCCCATCGGCCCGGGGTGGTATTGCAAGCACGTCAGCGCACGTCATTTTGGCCACTTGAGCTGGGACATGCCCCCACTGGTTTGAAGTTTTCCCCTTACACTTTGTAGGGAATTACGCAAGTTGATTTTCAAGTCAAATGCCTCCAGGGCAGCAATACATCCATGCAGAGGGAGCTGCGGTGTGGCTAGAGCTTAAACAGATACTCATTTTTATGTAGGACATGTTTGTCCCAATTTCTTTAACTTGTGGAATCTGTCCCAGTCTCTTCACAGCTTCAGTTGCAGATGATCCACTCAGGAAGACTTAAAATATGAATTCAACTTTAACAGTCTTTGCTATTGGATTATGTCCTCAAAGTGGGAAAAGTGACCCAACAATATTAAACTTTATAACTTGATTTTTCCAAATGCCACTATAACATGGAAGTTATGAAACTACAAGCAATTTCAAATGGCCACGTTCAGTATTAAAAAAACCCCCCCCGAAAAACAGCATTTGTGGTATTTTATTGGAAAGTTGCCATTTACAGATACACAGGACAGTCATTGCAGATGGAATGTTTCTAAATGGAATAAGTGCCATGAGGTCAGGCGAGACATGCAGCAGATCTGCAAAGTTTGGTGTACCACAAACATGAACAGTCCAACAGCGGTCATGAGTGACCACGAGGAGAGGGTCAGGGGAATGTGGCGGTGTGTTCAGGTCCTGTGTGCTCAGTTGTACAGCCAGTCGAAGGCACAGCTCTTGTAGGAGACTAGCTCCTCTGCCGTGAACCACAGGGAAATTTCTTGTGTGGCACTTTCTACAGAGTCACTGCCGTGGATGATGTTCCTGAAAGACAAAGCCATCGTTTTAAAACTGGTTCCAGTAAAATTAACCTGGCAAACAAGACCTTGAACTATAGATCCATGTTCACAGCACATCCACACAGTGGTGAGTCTCTTTGTGGCAGCCGTACAGATTTAACAATAAAAATTTCTTTCAGTAGATACCATGCATACAAAGCCAGCCATCCACTTTTCTAGATTTATCATAGTAATTCTGTTGACATTTGGAATACAATTATTCAAGAATGTCAGTTTATTCACAATAGTTTTAAATTGTCCAAAGATATGGCTTTGGTATTTTGAGTTTGCTCTGTAAACTAGGACGGGAGGGACAAGATGCAGCAGTCTGCTGTGAAAGAACTCATTAAAAATGTTTGAACCCATTTTCCCCAACTTGAGGTAGAGTCTACTCTTGGTCTAATGGAAAACCTGCAGCCCAACTGGCTTTCAGGACCAGTTTGGAGCCCCCTCTTTAGAGCATGCAACTCAAGCATGACCAATGCAAAAGGTGCAATACGGTGACGCAAATTAATGTTTGCTTACACCCGTCTGCATTGGTCATGCAATTTTACGTCCGTGGGAGATGTGGAAATACCACTAACTATGCTCTAAAGCTTGACCCTGGTTCAGAAGATCACTTCTCAGTTTGAGTTTTCCACCTTAGAGCTACAATCATGTAAAACCTGCAGTTACTCACTTTCCCACTTGGATGCAGAAGTCTCCTCGGATGGTCCCGGGGGCGGAGTCAGCGGGGTCTGTGGCTCCGAGCATCACTCTGCCGGTCTTCACCGCTCCCTTTCCTTCCCACACCTGTGAACAGCACGTTTCAGTTCCTACAGAGTCAATTTTCTATGGTCGCCGTTTGAATCTCAACTGTTCAGTGTCATGACTGTAGAAGGAATAAACCAAATGAGACATTTAGTGACTACATTCAAATCCAAGATTCAGTGAAAACTACTTTAGCCATTTCTCAATCTACTTTTATATTACCCTCTTGGGCTGCGCAATAAAGATGTATGCATAATTTTTAACTGGTGTCATTAAATCTTACAAAATGATAAGCAACACCTTTCACTAGTTTAAAAATTCATTTGACTTTCAAATCTTTTGATTAGCCTTTTTAGTGCTGTATAATGTCTACATAAGCTAAGCACAACAGTCTGAGGACTCGAGTTGTTGATTAGCCAACAGACTGTACAAATAAAAGGTTCGCCAGCACTTTCAGGTAATTAATCCCGGTCTGGGTCTGACCCCCAATGCCTTTTAGTCCCTTCTCTAATCAGTGAGTGCTAGTTTAACTCAACACTGCATGCACCTGAATGAGGAAACTCTACAGAAGACTGAAAGTGTGCCTCTTGCTCAGTTCCTGCATCAGCAAATCCAAATAATTTCTCCAGTCGAAACATCAACGCTCAGGTCTGCACTTTGCTACGTGTTCAGACCCACAAACAGCAGTTGGTTTGGACCAGGTCCAGAGCACTGATGCAGGGGCAGAAACTGCATGTGCCGAGCATATTATGATTAGCATTGCAGACTAGGTGTGTGACGATATAGCGATTTATTGCAATACTTTCTCCCGCAATTTGATTATCGATATGCATTTGCCAAGTATCAATATTGGAACATTTTTTTGAATTTGTATCAATACTTAATATATGGCTACATTATGCATCATGAAAGTGTATTTTTTGTTTATTTATGCCATAGATTGGCATATTTTATATTTCTGACCAATATCAAGCGTCATTTTCTGAGCTTTGTATCGTGAGGTACCCTTAGGTTCCCATCCTTATTGCAGACAGGATTGAATCCAATTATACCATCACGACCTCTCCATTTGCATGATATAGACTTGTCCGAAGAACTTTTAAACACACGGCTTCAGTCACACCACATGGAACATGTTTGTGCTGATGGTCCTTGGCATTAGATCAGCTCCACACACACACCACTTGTATTTTAACTTTAGCAGAGACCTGCGAGACGTGGCTCGTCACTCGGTGCTCTGACCATGTGAACAAGCAGTTTGCTGCTAAAAATGCTTTAACCCGCAGCACAGAAGAATGGGAAGATTAAAAAAGCAGTTCTCTGTGCGCAGGTGCCGAAGCTGTTGCAGGTATTGCTCTGCTTTCTCGGCTCTGATCCAGTAGAACGCATAGCTGCACTTATGAAAAGTACGCGGCTCGCAGGGCTGTTATTGCTAAATATTTTAAACTATGCGGTTAACCGGTTAATGAGGCTTGGTGGTCGGTCATGAAAATTCATAGTTTACATCCCTACTGCACATGTTTAGTTTGAGATCGGTGCCTTTGAGGGAGGGGGACCCTGAAAAGCCATTACACTGTTTACACCTCACTTAATTGGTGTATTCAAGAGTCATCCTGGGTCTTTGACACTTATTAGAGGCCTTAAAACGAACTTACCCCATTTTTATTTTGAAATTTTCCAACACTGGGGAATTTCATAGGGAACTTATTACTTACGACATAATTGTAGGACAGCCAAAAAGCAAGGCTCAACTGTAATTCAGAGACTAAGATTTTTTTCCATAGCAAAGCCTAGTTATTGTCGATTCATGAGCAAAGGTTACACACGTTTCTATCCCCGTTGCCTTTGTAAACATGGCACTTCCCACTACAGTAAAACACTTCCAGGTGCACACACTGACGTGTGTGGTGTGTATTCTCACCATGGCCACCACGGGTCCAGAGCTCATGTAGGCGATGAGTGAAGGGAAGAAGGGCCTGGTGGACAGGTCGGCGTAGTGCTTGCTCAGCAGCTCCTGAGAGGCCTATGAGCACAAAGACAAGTGAAGTTAAAGCTCAGCTGAGGACAGACTTCTGTTGACATGCAGGATCTCTACTCTGAGTCATTTAATCCTTCCCTTTTTCAAAGCCATTTCTGTGGTGGCAATTCATTCAAAACCCTAAGAAATGTTTCCAATTTAGTCTTTAAACCAAATACATTTTGTCATTTAGACAAAGGGACTATTTGCGCATCAAGCCCATCCATCCACATTCCTAACGGTGACTGTTGCACTCAGGAGTACCAGGAGGACACTCACTGACCATAAACACCTATTTTAGTTTAAAAATATTATATCATAATTATATAATTATATCATATCATAATATCATATTCTAAATTTCAATCACCGTTTCCTAAAACTTAAATTGATAAACATTTCTATTGGACGGTGCTTAAATGTATTTAACATGAAGTACAAAATATCCATTTAGTAGAGCAAATAAGACTCAACCCCAATACATTGTAGAGCTTTGCTCATCACAAGGTTTAAATACCAATTTTACCAAAACAGCACTAATGAAGGACCATCACCAGTCAACTGAAAATACATTTCTGCTATTGCAAAAACACAACTGCTAAATATTCAGATTTTAAATGCACAAATTATAAGCTTTGTCTACAGCTAATCTGCAGACAAAGCGTCCAAACACTAAGTTTCTGTTCAAAGGCTTTTTCCATAAAAAAGGCTGTGGATCTCCAAAAGCAGCAGTGTCTCAGCTGCTCTTTAAGCCCAGCATTGAGCCAGGTGAGCAGGAAGCACATTTCTGCTCAGCCCGAGCAGCAGAAAAGCCTTGTTCAGCTTCGGTCCACACTGCCTTTGTGTAACACTTGCACCGGGCCGTGTCAGAGGTCAGACTGTAGCTCTAAAACAGGCCTTGTGCTCCTGGAATAGAGACCCTAATGAGCTCACCCCTGCAGCTTAACGCACTCTGAAATCAGTTATGTGGTCGTGTCCTCAGTGGGGAACTGACAAGCCTCAGACTTTGAAAATTTGACTTCAGGCTCGAGTTGATTTGGGAAAGAATGTTAGTTTGTGCTGCTATATTTGGTTTGACTGTCAGTAACTATAGCAGTTTTAAAATAAGTTGACAAACATTCCAAAAAGCCACTGTAGACACACATTTAAGGTCTTCATTTGACTTGTAAAGACCCCTCTTAACATTTATCCAAGCAGAACATTCCAATGGCCCAGTCAGAGCCTCAAGAACTTTACCTGGATCAGCTTCAGGCCCACCAGCTTGAAGCCTTTCTGCTCAAAGCGCTTGATGATTTCTCCGATCAGTCCTCGCTGCACGCCATCTGGCTTGACTGCGATGAATGTGCGCTCCTCGTGCTCAGCCATTCTTCTACAAGCAATAAAAACATGAAAAACAATCCATCAAGCAAAGTCCCACTGTGCCACTCACTTTTTGGCGTTTGGAGTGGGGCCGGCCGCTGAGGGAGCCGACCCCATGACACGCAGAGGGGAGGCAGAGTCAGCCTGCCCCACACACACACGCAGAGGGGAGGCAGAGTCAGCCTGCCCCACACAAACACAGGAGGAAGCCCTGCCCACGGCTTTCACTTAAATCCTCCATCAGAGCAGTTCAGATTACTACACCATTAGCCTTACAAACAGTTGTGTTTTAAAGCTCACTGGGCCGTATTCTTGAGTGGCTCTGTATCCAACGTTAACGCAGCGCATTCTCAACTACCACAAATACTAGTCATGTTAAAAGGCACAATACACACCATAGAGAATTGATTGAGACTTTATGATCAAGAATCCAAAAATGTTGCCAAAAAGATCAATTTACTGTCTAGGTTCAGGCGTGCTTCAACGTTTGAGAGTGCCGATATTTGACATCTCTGCCAAGGATTTAAACGTCAATTAATGACACTGGGCAAGGACTATGCTTTTGTGCTCGTCATTGAACTCATTCCTGCTGTGAGCACAAAGACATAGGGCAGGCCAATAAATCCATCAACCAAGCTTATAAAACAAGCATGTCAAAACTCAGGCATGTGGGCCAAAGCCAACCGGCAAGACAATTTTTAGTTGCCCTTAAAATTATTTTAAATCAACTTTCAATCTTGATGGATAAACTACCAAGCCATGGTTTTACCATCATCTATTTTCTCAAACAATTTATTTTAACTTTTCACCCAAAACGTTATTCTAAGTAAATTTAAAGGAGGATCCGTGAGGGGCTGGTGCTCCGAGTTGAGTGGCATCTGATTGCCACACCCGACCCAGACATGAATTAAGAGGAAGAAAATGTATGGATAATGTATAACTTTATATTTGGTCAAAACTAAAATTACAAAATACCTTTATATTTGAAAATCAGAAGAAATTAGAAAGGATTTCCTAATCTTTCAGCGCCGGAACATTTCTGGGCTCTGATTTGAGTGTCATAGTTTTCAGAAAAAGATTAAACAGTTTGTAAAAAATTTTACCAAGCCATACTGGCAATACAATAGATTTAACTATTGCCATATCGCCCCACTCTAAAGCACAGATAGCAAAAACTTAAGAATTGATTCACTTTCAAATGTAAGTAGCCCACACCTGAACAAAGCTGAAAGCCCTATGGTTCTATGTTTAAACAGGAAGATAGTTCCTTTTAATTATGCAACTAAGATGCAGTTTTATGCGACATTGACAGCTCATCGACTGCATTTTAATCAGACTTCAGTGATGTGGCAGTAATGGTGCAGTTTCCATCACCTGATTGGATACAACACTAGCTAAAACTGCTCATTTGTCCTTCCATTTTGTCAGCACCAGCCCCACTTCATTTTGATGAGAACAGGTTAAATGCACAGCCATTTTCTTAGTTTGAAACCAAAGCACATGGATGTGACAGGTTCCAGATCAGGGTTTCCAAAACATTACATTTTAGTTCTCCAATTTCAAGAACAATGAAACACTTGCGCATAGACTTAATCTGCATTTAGTGGCTATTATAGACCCTACACTTTTGAATGCAGCGAGAGACAGAGACTGAGACACTTCCTGCTCTTATGAAGCATTTAAACACCAAATATATATCTGTCCTGAATGTGCGCTGGAACATCAGCGTTTACCCACTGTGGGATAAATAAAAGGTTCCCTCATCTGACCTACAAGGAGAGACATCAACTCTGATTTCTAGGCCATAACCCTCCCTGCGGCCCTGTACTCTTTGAGCAGAGTCCTGTCACATTGTCTGGCTCAGGCCTAGCTAGCTTCTTGTGTTAGCCGACAGCACAAAGACTAGCCCCATGGACAGAACAGACGCGGAAATGGCCCTAAACCACGTGCTGAGGGGCGGAATAAACGTGGCCTGCAATACGTAAACTCTGGAATAACGATAGCGATGGAAATAGAATACAAAATTAGAGCTTTCTCACGTGGAAAGTGCAGGTCAGGACTCGGCGAGAACAGACTGAAGCGTGTTCACGTTGAGAAGGGAAAGACATTCGGCTCGGTGGGATTTTATACTCCTCCCTACGGCAAGCGCAGAGGGACAAGACGTATGGCGCGTTCCGTTTCACCACGCTTTAAAAACCCATCCATAATGTAAATGTACGTTGCTAAAGCAGATTAATATAAGAGGGTTTAGGTAGTGGATTATGTGTATGATGCATTTACATTCAGACGGACATTGAACAGAACAGGATTAAGATAAAAAGGTTAACAGTTATGAGGTGCTTTGGTGGTATAAGATATGATAAACTTTATCGATATCACAAAGAGGAAAATCAGGTTGTGCAAAAAATATGTTACTGATATATAGATGCTTATTATTCAATCAAATTAAATGAAATAATGTTTTTTTAAAAGCACTTTTCGGAACACTCAAAGATACTTCACATGTTATTAGTAAGTAATGCTTATTTATATAGCGCATTTTACAGACCAAGGCGCTTTACAATGTTCAGAGTTCAGATATTGTTCCAATCATTCCAAACACGGACAGAAGCGAGTCACCAAACACACTTGCGCATCAGCCCCCAATCCACACCATCCATTCAGTCTCTCCCTTTACAGTCTCTCTCCCTAAAACCTTCAAACAAGGTCAGAAATCTAGGGGTAATACTGGACTCAGACTTAAATTTTAATAGCCACATCAAATCAGTAACATCAGCAGCTTTTTACCATCTAAAAAACATTGCCAAGATCAAAAACCTAGTGTCTAAAGCAGTCCTGGAGATTCTTGTCCATGCATTTGTCTCCAGTAGGTTAGACTACTGCAATGGCCTGCTCACAGGTCTGTCCAAACAGGCTGTAAAACAGCTGCAGTACATTCAAAATGCAGCAGCTCGAGTCCTGACTAGAACCAGGAAGTACGACCACATTAGTCCAGTCCTCAGGTCTCTGCACTGGCTTCCTGTGGCTCAGAGAATAGACTTTAAAACAGCTCTGCTTGTGTACAAGTCTCTCCATGGCCTCGCACCAAAATATATTAGTGACATGTTAGTCCCATATGAACCAGCCCGGACTCTGAGGAGCACAGGGACTGGACTCCTGTTAGTGCCCAGAGTCAGAACTAAACATGGGGAGGCTGCTTTTCAGATTCATGCTGCTAAAATCTGGAACAATCTTCCTGAAGATGTGAGACAGGCCTCCTCAATGACAATGTTTAAAACCAGGTTAAAGACAGTTCTGTTTAGCTGTGCTACAAGTGAGGGATTTTATATTTAGGCCCGAGCCCCGAACGGGGAAAGGGCCTATTGTTTTTACTCGAGAGATGTCAAATTCTGCACTTTGAGCCTTAATTTCACCCCCTGAACATGCATGAAAAGTTGTAAAATTTTGCCCAAACAGCACACCTGGTGAAAAATTTGATATTTGGGTGTTTATTTTTATGGGACTCAAAAAATGCCAGAACAGCGCCACCTACAACAGCCAATGGGAGTTTCAGAGGTCAAGTTTGTCGTAGAGCCATGAAATTCGGTACACATGTTCCTCAAGTCAAGATACTAAATTTCACTGCAAAATGGAAAAATGATCCGCAATCATTTTCATACATGTTGGTTGGAAAGCGACTCCTCCTCGGCCGTTTCACCGATTGGCCTCCATATCACTCCATATTGTCTAAACACATGTACCATCAAAATGACCTCAGGGATTTTTAATCAACATTAATTTTGCTCCCGTTTGCACAAACAAAGTCTGATTTGCACAAAACTTGAATCCAATGTTCAACTCCAGGGTTTAGGTCAGGTGAAAGTGAAATATTTGAAATTGGCCCAATAGCGCCCCCTACAGATTGAGGCAAAGTTTTACATGGGGTGCCAAACAGCTCTAATCATCATATTCATTACAACTTGACTAACGTTCTTCTATGGCAACAGCAACAAATCATCACACGGCGGCCCCACCTTCGTTGCACGGTGCTGCGTGGTACGGTCTGGTGCGGCGTAGTGCGGGGGATTGTGGAGCGGCGCGTTACGGCTTGGTGCTGATCCGCTTGGTGCGGGGCGGCGTGGTGCGGGGCGGCGTGGTGCAGGGCGGCTTGATGCATGGCTGCTTGGTGCGGGGCGACTCGGTGCGGGGCGGCTTGATGCGGGGTGGCTTAATTCGGGACGGCTTGGTGCGGGGCCGCTTGGTGCGGGGCCGCTTGGTGCGGGGCCGCTTGGTGCGGAGCAGCTTGATGCGGGGCGGCTTGATGCGGGGCGGCTTGGTGCGGGGTGGTGCGCACGGTGCAGCGGGGTGGTGCGCACGGTGCAGCGGGGTGGTGCGCGCGGTGCGGCGAGGGCCGTTTGACGCCGCTTGCGGCTTTAATTTTATCTTTCTTTTTAATGTTCTGTGATTATTTATGATTTTAATGCTTTCTTGTTTTGTTCAGCACTTTGAATTGCCTTGTGTATGAATTGTGCTATATAAATAAACTTGCCTTGCCTTGCCTACAGTCATACCTACACAGACACGGGGAGAACATGCAAACTCCACTCAGAAAGGCCCTGGTCCGACCGGGATTCGAACCCAGGACCTTCTTACTGAGAAGCGAGGGTGCCATCCACTCCGCCACCGTGCCGCCATTAGTCTATCATTCCATTCGCAGTGATGAGAAGATACTAATGGAGCCACAGCTGCCCTGAGGCACACTGACACACTGACAGAACCAGCATGTGCTATCGGCCCCTTCGACCACCACCAACCATTCATGCACACACCAGAATCATTTCAATGTGGGTGAAGACACAACCACAGTTTGGCAA
The DNA here is from genome assembly GCA_964034765.1 of Knipowitschia caucasica. Lineage (NCBI taxonomy): Eukaryota > Metazoa > Chordata > Actinopteri > Gobiiformes > Gobiidae > Knipowitschia > Knipowitschia caucasica. Next base: position 9,686,333 of record OZ035831.1, read on the forward strand.
AAAGCATGGTCTCACATTGATTAAGAACTAGTATAATTGTATAAAAGGTTGTTGGTCTGCCCACTCATGATCAGTCGGCCTGCTTCTAAAGTATTGATAATTAATATATTGAGAAGCCGTATACAGCCACTTCAGTCCACTCTGGTTCAAAGCAGGCGTTCAGAAAGATTCATAATCCAAAGTCTGAATGCGTTCTATGGTCTGGTCTTTTATTTGTTTATTCATTTTGTTGGGACAGATCAAGTTAATAAACACACCTCTCCGGATTGTTGCCTTGGATTGATTTGTATCCATTGTCCCACAGTCACACACACAAGCACACAAACACACACTCATTCACCCTGAACTAATGTACACATTTTTAGTGGTAGGGGACACCGTAGCACCCGGGGGAAACTGGCAGACTCCACATAGAAAGGCCCCGTCTGGAGGGGCAATGCTGATCTATCTCTATGCATTTATACATTTTTTGTAACAAAAGAAAAAAAAAAGCCTTCTGTTGTGTTACTGGACAAGAAAAGATTAAAAAATGCTTGAAAACCAAAATTTTGCATTTCATGTTTCTATAAATCAGCAAGGTTTCATAATGTATGTCATGTCCTCATGTCCCATAGCTGCAGGTCATGCTGCTGCTGCTCTGAGAGGACACTCTGGGACTAATGTGCTGCTAATCCATCCTCTGACTGCTATTCCTGCTCTGGATTAGACGTGGATTACGCACAGATTTTACTCCTGGTTTTACACTTGGCCTTTTTTTCATTTTTAATCCATACAGGCAGTATTTTATACGTTTATTTCAAGCATTACTAAAAGCAACTGGAAGCAAAGACATGACATGCAATAGTCTGGAATATAGAAATATACACTACGACACTAAAATGAGTAGATATGGCGCCATCTGCTGGTTGTTTGGTAAAACTGCTTCCATACGTGCCCTGGCCCCTCGGTACTGCGCGGGGCAAATGTTGAAGCTATAGTTATTTCCACTGCACGTGAGTCATATAAACTGTAAAAAAAAAACACAACAAAAAACATCTACTGACTTGAATTAAAACAAAAAGGCTTTATTAGACAATTCAAGTCATTTCTAATTTAGTTCTATATACTGTAAAAAGTAATAACACAATCAGGCAGCGAGTATAGCCTATATTAGACAATCCAAATAATTTATGTTTGGATTAATAACATAAATTTGCTTCATCCAATCCCTTTTGAAACCAAATCAAGGGACATTAGAACAGGGAGAATTACAACAACAACAAAAGTGTAAAATGAGTTAATTGGTTTGCAAACCAAATAATGTGTGCAGGTTAAAATGTTCACATTGAACATTTGAAGCTGTTTTGCTGTCAGTGTGCTGCTCAATGTGGACGAAGGGTCCATGATACACCATTTTTCTTATTTCTTATGAATACCCTCCAGGCATCGTGAGTCTCATTATCTTTTCTGACCACCCAGATAGCAAAAGGACATCGTTTCAACATTGATTTAGGGTCAGATGGTTGACTTTTGGTTGAGGTTGAAAAAAAAATGTTGATTCAATGTTTTATTACAGATAATAAATCAATAATTAAAAAAAGAATGTTGAATCAACTCTATTTTATGGACATAAGTTCAACCATTGAAAGTGTAACATTGAATCAACCTTATTTTTACAGATGGAAATTTAACCATTAAAAGTGTAACATTGAATCAACCTTATTTTACAGATGGAAATTTAACCATTAAAAGTGTAACATTGAATCAACCTTATTTTACAGATGGAAATTTAACCATTAAAAGTGTAACATTGAATCAACCTTATTTTACAGATGGAAATTTAACCATTAAAAGTGTAACATTGAATCAACCTTATTTTACAGATGGAAATTTAACCATTAAAAGTGTAACATTGAATCAACCTTATTTTACAGATGGAAATTTAACCATTAAAAGTGTAACATTGAATCAACCTTATTTTACAGATACATTAACGTGGAACATTTCAACCTATTACAGATGGAAAGTGTAACATTGAATCAACCTTATTTTACAGATGGAAATTTAACCATTAAAAGTGTAACATTGAATCAACCTTATTTTACAGATGGAAATTTAACCATTAAAAGTGTAACATTGAATCACTGTTGAAAATCGGTTGTATATTTTTTTTGGTTGAAAAATTCCCAAAAAATCAATGTTGTTTTGATATAAGGACTACAAGCCCGGGAGATTTTAGTTAAATGTACAGCGCCCCTGCATCTCGGAGACGGAGACGGAGAAAGTCAGAACTGGTAAGTGCTCATCGCTTCTAAACTTAAATCATCGTCTTGGGTGTGATCAGTGAGCTAATAAATAGAATGTAAGGTGTTTCTTTAGGCTATGTTATGCTATTTTCTTAGTAGTTTGTCAGAAGCTGATGTGTAACCAACATTATGCCAAGCTAACGTTAAACTTTGCCACCAAAAAAGCTCAGTTTAAGGGGCTGTTTTTAGCTGCTTACAATTCCTCAGCACCCGGTTGGGAACAAGGATGGTATTAAGGTTGTGTTATGCAAATGGGTTTTATTACTTTTCAGGTAGTTAATAATTCGCTGCTTAGTTTAACAATAACTTTCCCCACCCAATAGAGGGGGCTAAAGCACTTCGGTAAAGCCACGATCTATGATTAGCACACTGCGATTTATAAGGTTAAAGTTGAATAGCCTATAATGTAAAATAAAACAATGTCATGGTAAGACACCAGGTTTTATGCCAATTAAATATTTATTTGTGAGTAAATACAGCATTTCACATACACTTCATTTGTACTAGTCATTCACTTTCAGACAGAAAAATCAAAAAGCATTAAAACCAAATCTAAAAGCTTTAATAATGATTTCCATTTCTCTTTTACAGAAGTCCCAAGTTGAAAGCAATCAAGTAATGCAATTTTTACAGCACCATCTCAAATGCAATTAGGATGTCTTCATATTGGGCTAAAAGACGTAGAGTCAGCAAGGTAGTTAGGGACACAGAGAGGGCCATCTTGATGGAATATGAGGTGTCAAGGGAAAATGAGGACTCATTTAATGACACAGATGTGCAGACATCAAATGTGTCACTCCCCAGCGCATCTGAGTACCAACTTCCAGCTTCCACTCCTCAGATGGAAAGTGATTTTACTGAATGTTGTTCAAAAGAAGTTGAAGATCATGTAGTGGGCAGTGAGGAGTTTGAATATTCTTTGGACTCTGATGATGAGCCAAGTGGGGATTTGCTTATGAGGAGCCTGCGATATTGGGCAACTTCTTTTTCAGTTAGTCTAGTTGCTTTGACTGCTCTATTGTCTATTTTGAGGCAGTTTCACCATTCTCTTCCCAAAGATGGTAGAACACTGCTCGGAACAATATCCAAAGTTCCAACCACTAAGATGGAAGGCGGCGACTACTTTCATTGTGGCTTGGAGCAAGGAATACTATCTAGACTGAAATGTTTGAGCTTGCCTGCGAGTGTCCGAAGTCTGGCTTTACAATTTAATATAGACGGTCTTCCCATCTTCAGAAGTTCCAAACTTCAATTCTGGCCCATTCTTGCCATGCTGAAATGTGATTACACCCACTCACCATTTGTAGTTGGTATATTCTGTGGTTTGAGTAAACCAAAGTGTGTGTTTGAGTTTCTGCAGGAATTTGTAAGTGACCTTAAAAATGTTCTTGCTAAAGGCATAAGTCACAATGGTAGGCGTCTTGAAGTTCTTGTTTCCTCATTTGTGTGTGATGCCCCTGCCAGGGCCTATGTAAAGAACATCAAGTCTCATAATGGCTATTCTGGATGCGACAAGTGTGATCAGGAGGGTGTCTGGAGAAACAAGATGACATATCCTGAAACCAATGTCAGGCTCAGAACAGACTCAAGTTTTTGTGACATGGTTGACGAAGAGCATCACTTGAAACAGAAGCTTAGCCCTTTGACAGGTGTAGTGAAAATGGTGTCCATGTTCCCAATAGATTACATGCACCTTTGCTGTCTTGGGGTAACCCGAAAGCTGTTGAATATGTGGCTAAAGGGCCCCCTAACTGTTAGGCTTTCTACGCAGTCAGTTAACAGTCTATCACAGAAGCTGCTGGAGTTACAAGTCCATACTCCTTGTGAGTTTAACCGCAAACCAAGGGCTTTGGTGGAGCTTGATCGCTGGAAAGCGACAGAGTTTAGGTCCTTCATGTTATACTGGGGTCCTCTGGTACTGAAAGATTGCCTTCCAAGTGAGCTATATGATAACTTCATGTTGTATTCGGTGGCTATGTATTTGTTTTTGTCTCCAGGACTCTCCAGGCAAATGATTGACTTTGCACACCAGTTGATGGTTTCCTTTGTGCAGCATTACGGCAAGTTGTATGGCAAGGAGCAGATCGTGTACAATGTGCACCAACTTATTCATTTGGCTGAAGAATACAAAAACTTTGGATCTCTTGATAATGTATCTGGCTTTCCATTTGAAAACTGTCTTGGCCAAATAAAGAATCTTTTGCGTAAGCCGCATCAGCCTTTGCAACAAGTAGTGAAGCGGTTGTCTGAAGTGTTGCATGCAGCATGTCCATTGCCAACAAATGAACCAGTCCTTCAGCAGATACATACAAATGGTCCACTTCCACAACAATTCTGTGTTGCCACCCAGTACTCCAAGGTCTCCTGCATGAATTTTACTTTGTCTATAAAGCAGGGAGACAACTGTTTTGAAGTAGGAGATGACATTGCATTAGTGCAGAATGTTGTCAAGAAAGATGAAGAAATCTATGTGATTTACAAAAGATTTGCAGAAAAAGCATCATCTTTCAGTTATCCTTGTGTTTCCTCTTGCTTGGGCATTTATAAAGTGAGTGAGCTGTCTGATGCGTTGGAGGTTTGTGGATTCTGTTCTGTGAAAAGGAAATGTGTCCTTTATCCAGATGCAGTTGAAGGCAACCTCATTGCTATTCCAATGGTGCATATGCTGTAGGCTTTTGTATTGTTCTTGTTGTTCTTGTTGTTGTTCTTGTTGTTCTTGTTCTTGTTGTTCTTGTTGCTGCTGCTGCTGCTGTTGCTGTACAAAGGCAGATTTGTTTTTTAATACAGGATGGAAAACGAGGTGGTGCTGTGGGCTGTTGTCCAATTCCCCAACAATGGATTGGCAACAGTGCCAACCAACTGGTTCAATGAATCAGAGAAATCTGTATTTTGGCCCCCAAAAAATGTACATGTGACCAGAGCAGTACAAGAGAGAACACCGCCCCAAAATGACTGGACCAAATATGTAAATATCCGTCATATGGTAACCTGTGGTGAGTATTTATGTATCTATTTTTTGCCATTTGGGTGCTGGGTGATGAATCAAGTTGATTACAAACAACATCAACAACAAAGTGGGCTGGCAAATAAGCAATAATCAAAAAGTACTGGGGTAAAAAAATAAAAAAATCAAGGAACAGTAAACTCTGACACGTCTCCTTTCTCCTCTCTTTTCCTCTCTTCCCGCATGCTGCACACCGGTGAGCTAGGCGCAGCCTTTAACATGCCAGTCTTTAGACCAGAGGTGATGATTTGGTGGCATTTTAATGCAGGCTTGAATTAGTTGTTTGTCCTTTACACTAAAACAGAAAATAATCCGGTATCAGTCTCTACTCAAATAAAAATACTACTGTCATACTCACTTTAAACATAAAACCGCTTATGTATATCCACATGTGCTCACGTAAACAGTGCATGGCACCAATTACAGTAACAGTAAAACAGGTAAATGTCACCACAAACTTGGCTTATTATATTAAACACTTGTAATGTGCACGCACAAACATCTTCAAAGTAGTCTGACTAACAAACTGCAACTAAACTTAAGAACCTTCAGAACTAACTGCGATGCGTCTCTTCCTCTTCTCATCTCACTTTGCTCATGCTGCACACCTGTGGGCTAGGCCCTGCCCCTTAAAGGGCCAGCTTGCCAGGCTATAGACAGCCTTTTCTACAATCTATAATTCTTTCTGTTTGTTCCAAGCCAAATTGCGTTTATCAGAGGCACCATTACCACCCCTTGAGTGGGCTCAATTGGTTCTATATATTTTTTAATTTATGTATTTCATCCAAAAGCGACATGATAGCCCCCTTTGTTAACGTTGTTTTTTTTGTATACAATATTTACAATTACTATCAAGCGAGTTACAGATATAATTTAGTGCATTTTGCAATGGGAGAAACAGAATTAAGTTCAAGTTGTCATGTGACCCTCAAACTCAGTCCTGGTTACTCATGTTATAAAATTTAATTGCCCACCCCTGCTTGAGATGGTGCCTTGTTCTGCCTTCAAACACTTGTAAGTATTGATTATAAAAATTAAATGAATTCTTTATTTCAGACTCGTATGCAAAGGCCACACAACTGGAGAGAAAGTACATAAACTCCGAATGCGCAACCACTGATTTGGAGTCCGAAGATGAGGCGAGTGAGCGAAAAAAGAGGAAATCAAGGTACACTTTAGTTGCTTGTTTTAAATTAGATTTTTGGAATGATAATTTTCTGGCTTTTTGTTGGAGACAAGAAATCAGTATCAGAATAGTGTTCATTGCCATTGTTTCAGAACAGGTTCACTAGGATTTTTCTTCCCAGTACAATCATGCAACATGGAACATAAAAACATGTAACACATAATTTAGATAAAAATAAACTATACAACTTTAAAGCTATAAGGCTATAATCAATATATGCAAATTTAAAATAAATTCAAATATGATAAAGATGACAACAATTTGAAATAGAACAACAGAGTAAGTGTATTCACAAATGTGCACGTGCATTAAGTGATAGCAGCAGATCTAAGTGTAGACATACCACATAGTCCAATAGAGTAGTGCAAATGGCTGGTTATTAGAGAGCGATACACGCTTGATCCATCACAAACATTTCTGTTTGGGACCTCTGCTGATAAATCTTTGTTTGATACTCAGCTCAGACATACTCATGGGACCTTTTTTGTTTTATGTTAAACAAATTGTGACGTCCTTATATACATATATTTTTTTTGTCCGCAGGACATTGACTATCTAAATAATTGCCTATTTTGTTTGAAACCAAACTGCAAACACAAAGTGCTTTGTTTGTTTTAGACCAAATCCATTATATGTAGATGGAGCAGAGGAGCCAGAAAGAGGTTCTGGAAAAAGATTTGCAAAAGCACCACAGGTCAATTTTCCAGGTACAAAGATGACAACACCATGCAGTATTCAACATTTGTATAAGTGCTCAACATTTAATCAATTATGTTTATTTGTTAATAAAGAAATGCCAGCATCTAGCCATTTTACGAAGGCACCCCTGTCACACACTGGTATGCAATGTTGTTATATTAGAAAATGTTACGGAATAGATTATACATATTTAGAGTTTTATACAAATAACAATACTGTTTGTCTAGTCTCCAGAGCCATCTGCATAGAGGATGAAGAATTATCTGATCCACTTATTACAAGTATGTTATATAGGCCTAGACATTATGGCAAAAAATGTAATCAATTTTTTTTTCTTACATTTGATCGATCTCGATTTTTGATTCAATTATAGTATTTCATACTAGAATATATAGCTGATTGATTAACAGTCCGTTTTTACAAACTTCAGCTCAAACAAAAAACAAATGCTTCCCTCCAGTACCATTTAACATAGTGGTTCTCAACTGGTGGGTTAGTACCCAAAGGTGGGTTTTCAGTGGGTCTCAAGCCAAGCTGAAATGATCAGGCTGGTTTGATAATAATTTAAGCTTTTCTTATTTGATGCTTATTCAACAACATGTTTTGACATCATAGGGTCCCGACGCCAGTTGACAACTACTGCACAAAAATCTTCCATTGTTTCATCCACACTCCAAAACTAGGTGCTGTTTCTGCCAAAGAAAACCTAACCTGAGAATTTTAAAGACTCATGACAATTATTGAGATTGACCAAAGTAGAGATTGCGATTTTGATTAATAGCCCTGCCCTATGTTTATAAGCTTTGCTGGTAATTTAATATGTTTTATAATTTTTAGTTTGTTTTGGTTTTATTCTTTCAGGCTTTGATGCCAACTCTCTGACACAGTTTCAATCACAGGAGCTCTTTAATGATGGTAAGTAAAAAGTAAAAATGTGTGGGATACATTACTTATAGTCAGGTTCATAAATATTGGGACATTGATTCAATTCTTATGTTTTTGGCTCAATAAACCACCACAATCGATTTCAAATGAAACAGATCTACTTAAACTGCAGACTTTCAGCTTTAATTTTAGAGTATTTACATCAAATCGGATGAACGGTGCAGGAATTAGAACCATTTGTATGTGAGCCTCCTACTTTTTAAGGGATCAAGTAACAATTATAAATCAAACGTTTTCCTTTTGGTTGCAAATCCTATTTAACAGCAACAGTATCCAAAATACAAATATCACACTTGAAATGAACTGTGGACGTCTCATCTGTTCCTTATAAATGGGATAATGAGGGAAGAGCAGACACCAGGCCATGGAACAGCTGAGCAACCACTTGTCCCATTACTTTTGGTCCAATGTGTGAGGCACATATACAAACGGTTGTAATTCCTACATCGTTCATGTGGATGTAAATAGTCTCAAATGAAAGTTGAAACTCTGCAGTTTAACTACATCTTTGTTGTTTCATTTCAGATCCATTGTGGTGGTTTATAGAGCCAAAAACATAAAAACATTTTTTTCTTATTGTGTAACTCTACTCCATAATTTAAAAACTTAAACTCAAACCATACCATTTCTTACTTCTGTATGTTTGTGAATGTCATTTACAACTGCTATTCGTTCACAGCATGATTAGTTTTTCATTGTTTGTGCACCATTCATTTTGTTTGCTGTTTCTAACCTCAGACAACATATTTACAACTGGCAGCAGTTCTTCTGGCCTTGGGGTCACCCATCCTCACCACCACGGGTACAATATATTCTTTATTTTCACACTGTACTAATATTTTAGTTGCTCCAAATTCTTTGTTGTATTTTCCCCATCAATCACAACTAAGCACAACTAACCATTCATTGTAGGCGCAGCTCCTGAAAAAAGCTCCAAGGAAACAAAGCAATTGTTTAAAGGTAAATATACCATTCCATGTTAAATCAAGAAATGCATTCTGCTCGACCATCTCAGATTTGTTTCAAGCTTGGATTGGAAGATTGTAGTTGTTATACCGAATAGTGAGTGTGAGAAGTTTGGAGTTGGTGTTTTTTGTAGCTTCTAGGATTTTTTGCAATGATGCAACATACAGTAGATAATAATAATTAATAAAGCTTTAAGGTCATGTAATAAAAATAAGTCTAAGATAAGTACGGTGTAAGTCGCCTACTTAGTGCAAATACAACAGTGCAAGTTGTCTGGTGTTCATGAGTCTGATGGCAGAGGAGAATGCTTTTATGGTTATTTTTGCAATGTTGTAGTTTGGTTGTTTGTATTGTTTGGTTTCAATGTAATGTCATATACAATGTTTTAATGAAATTAATGTAAAATGTGTGCTTTTTCAAGATATTACTGGAAATAAAACTACAGCCATGCTGGCAGAGATTCTGGTAGAAGTAAAGCAGCTCGGGCGTGATATGCAGTTTGTGAAAAGTGAAATAATGAACATAAAAACAATGCTACATGGAGGAAAAGGATCTGAGGGCAGAGACTTTCCCATGGCTTTTCCACTGATGACCGAGGAGCAGTTCAATGACCTGGAGACAGTGCTTAAGGAAGAGGCAATGCGACGGAAGCTGGTGAATAACAGTAATATAGTAAAGTAGGATTAGAATTTTTCCTAGATGTGAAAACATCTACCTGACATATGAACTACATTTCAATATCAATTGTATTGTTCATGACACCATTTTTTTCTTATTCTTTAAGGTGGCCCGTTTGACATTAGTCGGAGGGGTGGATTCTGGCTGCATGATTCGGCGCATGGCGTCAGCCGTCCTCTCAAACCAATTGGCCTGCCTCTTTAACTGGAAGGGAAAAGGAGGTAAAAGGGCCTTCGAGAGCACCTCCTTACTGGACTGCATGTTTGGTGAGTCTGTCTCAAATTAAAGGGTAAACTAAAGGCATTTATTATACGGCTCTTCACAATGCAAGTAGAACGCTCCATTGACTTGAATGGGATTTTCCAGCGTTCTACGGGTCATGACTTTTCTGCTAGAGGACCTCTGAAAAAATAATGACCGCTCATGTCGTAGAAATATAATGATCGCATTTTGATTTACTTACTGCTCTGGCCTCCCCATCGGGTGTTTTTATTTTTGTAAGAGTTAATCCTCTTTGGTTCTGGCCAAGGTTTGCCAAACATCCATTGGTGAAGTGACAATCATAGACAAACAGATTCTGTCTGGTTAGTCTTTAGGAAGTTTGAATAACGTCTTGTACCTCTTGCAGCCAAACACGCATTTTTGCCGAGAAATTATTGTTAGGTAAGAATAAAAGAGTGTCCAGAGTAGGTTAGAAAGGAGCCACTTCTTAACTTCAGCGCTGTGTTTGTTTAGTCTGCTGGGGCAGCGCAGACACGTCGGGCACTTTCTTACAGAAATAATGGAAAAGCTGTTTTACGAATTGAAATCAGGCCGTAAGGCACACATGCTCACATTCTTCATTACATTACAGATGTCGGGCACTTCCTGGTTTTACAATCTTACGTGAAATGAGTAAAATGGGCACTGCTGCTCATAGAGCATGACTCATTAGGATTATTGAGACATGCGTGAATGAAACCAAATAACACTCTGGAGGTGTTTTTGATAAGGAAATAACATTACAACATGGTTAAAAGCTCTAAAAGTTGATTTTGCATGATATAGGACCCTTAAGGGCCATACTGTAGAACTTGATTTGATGTTAATTTTTTCGATAGCATGTGCATAACCTCTAAAACTTTTAAACTATATAAAACATACATTATTTCTTTGCTATTAGGCTCTAAAACTAAATAAAACTTTTTTTTTTTGTGCGCGCGTCTTTTATTGTGTTTATTAACGTTATTCATTTATTTATTTTCCTAACAATCCTGAATACTTTTTACCAAATTTCAGGTAACAAATTATTTGTAACCTAATCTGAACCCTATGTCATATGCAGTGTATAAATAAAGTTAGGTTTTGTTTTTTTCTGATTTACTTATTTTTGTGTGTTTTTTCTTACCCTTTTTAGCGGCTGCACGTCATTATGACAAGTCCATTACTGAATTGGCCTTTGGAGACGTTGTCAAAAAATGGCTGCGGTACGCCCCAGAGAGGAAACATGGACTGAAGAGAAAAGCTCTGGGGGTCAGTAATTAAACGTGTTTTTTTTTTTTTTTTCTTCACCCCCAAATATATATAAATACTAAATAAATAAATATAAAAGAATAAAAGAAAAGAAAAAATAACATGTTTTTAGAGTACTGCTAAACTTCTAAAATACTGTTCTGAGTCCATGTGCTATGTAATTTTTATTAAAAATTGTGTGTTCTAAAATGGTCTGTTCTGTTCTTTCTTTCTTTTTTTTAAAGAAATGCACTACTGTGTGGCAATATATCAATTTGTTAGGGTCATTTATTTATTATTGAATGAATTGTGAAATAAAGGCCTTAAATGTAATTAAAACGCACTAAAATGTATTCCAACAGGCATTAATTGTACATATATTTGAAAATAGTGATGTTATATAACTGTGTTACTGCAAATATTCATTGAAAATACAAAAAATAAGCTCCAAAACACACTGAACTCCAGTTTTGAATGAAATTTAACACATTTTTTGGCGCAAATTGCTCGTTGTGTATAATTCCGTTAAATATTGAAAATGATGCTGTGTACCAGTGTTCCTCGTGACACTAACCAAATCTGCACCACTTCTACAAACGTTTTATTGCTACACTACAATTACCTGGATAGCCTTAATTATGATGGCCCTGTAAATAAGTACTTTTATGAAACAAAGTATTATACAGTGGTTACATTGTGTTGGCAACAAATTGAGGGAATATATATTTGCATTGAGTAACCTTGTGTATGAAATGCGGTATAAATTAACATTGACTTGCCTATAATTCATACATTCTTGACTGGATCCTGGGGAGATATGTATTTATTTATTTTACTTTTATAGTTTTACACTTAAAACCTACCCCAATATATCACCATAAGCAATGGGTTTTCTATTTATTTTTGTGGTATTTGGTCAAAACTCAATCTCCTGTCTCTTCTCCATGTCTCATGTGCTTCTGCTCCAAATGCTTTTTGTTTGTTTGTTTTTAATTTACTGTACATTCTTCATGGAGGCAGGTTATTGTTTTTTTTTACTATATTTATTCATGGAAGCAAAAGTGCTGAAGTGCTGAAGTGCAAAAAAACAAAAAAGATGTAACTTATGCTGTAATATCTGTCTTGGGACTGCAGGAGGCACTGTCACGCTATAGGCACCAAATAACAATTTAAATGGGGCATGCGCAGTAAAATTTTGTAATGTAAATACCTTGGTAAACTTGTCATTCTGAGTGCTATATGGATGCGTAATGTAAACAAACAACAGGAGGAGATGGATTATGCCTCAGATCCATATTGGACTGGTTATGCCTGTGTAAATGACTCAACATGATGACCGCGGTGAATGTTTAGTGGCTGATTTAGGTGGTGACGCGGTAAGTAAATCCAATAATCAAAATGTAGTTTAAAAAAGGTTGAACATAGGCATATTTCAATCGTTTAATCAATGTTGAATTCATGTTTAAAAAACGTTTGAATTTTGACATCTATTCAACTCCTAATCAATGTTATTTGCATGACATTGATTCCATGTCAGAAAAGCTCAAAAATCAACGTTGTGTTCGACATCTATCATATCGAGCGCTTTCAATCGCAGTTCAACGTCATTTTTCAACATCTATTCAATCATAGGCCATAACACTATTTAAATGTTGAAACGATGTCCTTTTGGTGAAGCGGTAAGTAGCTCCAATAATCAAAATATCGTTTAAAAAAGGTTGAATATAGGTATATTTCAATCGTTTAATCAATGTTGAATCCATGTTTAAAAAACTTTTGAATTTTGACATCTATTCAACTCCTAATCAATGTTATTTGCATGACATTGATTCCATGTCAGAAAAGCTCTTAAATCAACGTTGTGTTCGACATCTATCATATCGAGCGCTTTCAATCGCAGTTCAACGTCATTTTTCAACATCTATTCAATCACAGGCCATAACACTATTTAAATGTTGAAACGATGTCCTTTTGCTATCTGGGCACGGACCGTTGTATGCAGACTTTTCATCAGTGTTTAACCCCATGTTTGACCTGTGTGTCCTACCTTCTGCTCAATGACCCATGGAGGGTGTGGGACCACTTATATTGATATTGGGCCTCATTCACGAACGGTTCTTAGGAACAGATTTGTACGTAAATCCTACTTACGCGGTTTTTACGAAGAAAGTGGCATTCACGAATATTTCTCGTAACCAGAATTTCACTTGGGCAAGTACAAATCCTACGAGTCCTCAGGAGCACTCGTACGCATTCAGTGCCGACATGTTCACACGCGGGGGTTGTCCTCTTTGGTGAAGTTGAATAAAAATACAACATTCCAGTGATATGTCCGTCATATCGATGTATGTATTTATTTATTTGTAGTAATCTTTATTAGTAATCTTTATTTATATACCGCCTTTTTCACTGCAGATCTGGCCTATAATTCATTTTGAAATGAAATGTACCAACGCTTTATCACATACATTGGAAATCTTGCCGTGTATTAGTGACCCCTTCCTATTTATAGGGGGCATTTCTTTATCCACGGGCCACAGAACAACGGCATGCTGCTGCAGGAGGTTACTGGGTCCGCGCTGAGTCTCTGCGCTGGTCTCTCCTATGGATCTATACGGGTCTGCGCTGGTGTCTCCCATGGATCTATACGGGTCCGCGCTGGTCTCTCCTATGGATCTATACGGGTCTGCGCTGGTCTCTCCCATGGATCCATACGGGTCCGCGCTGGTCTCTCAAGTCTGGTCTATGCGGTCTCTCTTCGGTCCGCGCTGGTCTCTGCGCACCGGTCTCTCCAGTCAGGTCACTACAGTCTATGCGGTCTCTCCTGTCCGCCCTGGTTTCTGTCTGCTGGTCACTCCAGTCTCTCCTCGGGTCTGCATTGGTCTCAGCGCTGGTCCGCGCTGGATCTCCTCCCAGGGTCCAAAATATTTTGAGATTAATCTCAAAACATTTTGAGATTCATCTTTAAAATAATACATAATATATTTTTAAATTAAGCTCATAACATTTTGAGATTAATCTCATCATATTCTTAGATTAATCTCATAATTTTGCTAGTTCGACTTTATAATCATAATATTTCGACTTTTAAGTCAACATTTTATAACTTTATTCTCAGTCTGGCAAAAGCCTGCTTTAGGCCTGTTGCTGTTTCCTCTGGCGTCTGCACACGGCCCTGCAGTCCCTTATATGGGCATTAGTGGGCGGTTACTTATGCTAAGTACCTATGGTAATGAAGCACCGGGCACACGCGCTCTACTTACGAGGAAATGGGATTCATCAATCTGAGAGAACAGCTGCGAACAATTCAGCGGCTTACGAGTGCGTTGATGAATCCCACGTGGGGACTTCTTAGAAATCTACTTAAGGACAACTTGAGAAGAAAGTTGAGTAGTTTCTTACGAAGTTATTCGTGAATGAGGCCCATTGTTATTATCAATGAAAAACAGTTGTAAACAGCTCTGGTGGATACATGCACTTACTCACTTCATGCTCGGCTCCAAATATGTGATTATACAACAGAAAATTGTAGAACAAAATGTGGGGTGCCAAAGCAAAACATCATTTATAAACATAAACATATATATAAACAGTATATGTACAGCTCCACACACACATTGACAAAGCTACAAGCTTACTTTGTTTCAAAGATTGTCCTGGTGGACATGAGCTCTGTCTCATTCACATTCAGTTATTGCATTAGAGGTAGGAGGATTTAATACTTCCGGGTGGATTATCAAGACTATTGGTCCTCCCAATTGTCAATCTTCTTGTCAATGTTCTTTCTTAAAATTAAGGAAAATCCTCCTACTGTATTTACCTTTAAGCTGAAGAAAGAAAAAAAAACCTTTAAAACATGGCAAATTTGACACCTACTGACTGTAATATAACACAACAATGAATAAACCAGCTTTGTTTTTGTCCACACACATTCATGGATGTTGCCTTGTCTTGAGTTTACCAGTGCAGTGAAAGAACTTGGGGCTTTCAGCGGGAAGCAAAGGTGCAAGTAAAGTAAACGCCAGAACAGGGCACTATTTCCTAATTTATCAGGATAGAACTCCACTAACCAACTATGTGACACATGATACAGGTTGATATTCTGGCTCGGAGACGTCCAATACTGTAAACCATTGGATTATTGATTGGCTCACTTTCAGACGTCGTCTTCAAATCCACTGGATGTACAGTGCAATCTTCACGTTTAAACAACTTGAACATGGAAATGTATAGAGAAAACAAACTCACAAATATTATTTTTTTATCTCTCAAGTTTTAGTCACCTGTTTTAGCACTTTTTAAAAATGAAATGAAACAAAAATAAATGTTTGGGGCAATGTCTCTGGTTCTGGTAGTTTTATAAATGTGGGAGTCCTGGTATAAAGCTACTGCAGCTTCTCTTATGTAAATCGTTCCAAATTAAGTTTTGGATTTATATTTAATTATTACATGATCAGAGACTTGAGCTCATAGACGTGTCACAGTCTCTGCTCATACGACCTCTTCTCTGTGTTGTGTAATGTGTGTGTGACTAAAGAGCAGTGGTGTGTGAACAGAACCAAAACCAGAGAGATGCTTTGTGCGTACCAGGCCGGTTCAGGACGGCAGTGATGTGTGTGCATGTGTGTTGGGTGTGTGTTTGTGTGCATGCGCGTTTGTGTGTGTGTAAGAGCGTGTGCATGTGTGTATGTGTGTGTGTGTGTGTGTGTATGTATGTGCGTACATGCGTGTGTGTGTGTAAGGATGTCTGTGTGTGTCTGCATGCATATTTATGTGTGTGTGTGTGTGTGCATATGTTTGTGTGTGTATTGTGTGCAAGTGTGTGTGTGTGTGTGTAGTTCGGGGGAAGTTTCAGAAAGGTGGACTGTTCTGCAGGAAGACACAGCTGAGGAATGTCATGCAGGAAGTTGTCTAATATTAGAAATCCTCTTTGCTCCATTTTTATTGTGTTGTGTCTATGGTTGTGTGTGATTTTTCTGTTTTTGCTAAAATTGTATATTACAAAAATATAAATATACCTTGCTCAAGCAAATGTTACAACACTCTTTACTTACAAACATTTAATAACAATGTCATTCATGTATTTGGCAACAATAACTTTTCTCACGGTACAACACTTTTCATTTTCAGTCTATGAAATTAGGGAATTATTAGAAAATGTTAGTTATTCTGCTCTCAGGAGACAAACTAGGATCATTTTAGCCTCTTGTGTTTCCCCTTCCCAGCCCTTATGGTACCTCCCATCCTGCCTCGCCAGATGTTTCATGTTTGTCTCTGCTCCTGGACATTTTTGGGTTTTTTCCCCTGTGTGAACCAACTGGTGCCTTTGGCTGTACTTCAATGTCCGTGGACCAGGGTCAGTCGTCCCAACAATGCACAGGTAATGGAGTGTATTCTGTATATCTTAAACTTAAGCATGTGTTCACACTAAAGGAGCTCTACTGCTGTTCCCAGTGTAATAGTCTGAAAGGGGAGGAATGGAGATGGTTTAGTTCAAATTAGCTTTAAAATACCACGGTAGCCCAATGCTAACAATGCTGCAAGTTAATAATAATCTAAAATAATTTCACTTTCTTATTCTGAGTATTACCTTAATAAGCACCTATGTTATTATTTATATAATCATGCATTTAACATACAATCAAATGTCTGATATAATGTTAGGATTCAGGCAGACAGAGACGGATCGTGGTGTGCCAAACTCTGGAAGTTTATTTAAGTTGCTCTCAAGTTCCACTGGTTTCCTCTGTTTCTTTCTCCCAGACAGAATAAAGGCAGTACACAGTTTATATAGTCATTGTCACGTCACACATCGAAAGACATACGTGTCACAAAGAGACAGTCACATCATAGTCATAACATGGAGTCCTTGTAGAGTCCTTGTACAGTCCTGCACGTAGGCCATATTGCTATCTAATACTAATACCCTCCCCTTTGATCACATAATCACATGTGATCACTCAAATCGATCAATCAATAAAATGGAAAAAGAAAAAAAAAAAATTCAAAAAAAAACTTCAAAAAATTATTAAAAACAAAGAAAATGTATGCATTAAACTCATAATCATCAAATCAATATCAGTGGATTTTATCCTCTATCCTGGGAAAAAATAAACAAACAAAAACAAATCAAAAATAAAAACAAGCAAACACTATTGGACACCCAAGAACTCAGCAGATTCAGTCAAAACACAGACAAAAACGAGCTGAGTCTCAAATTAGAAGCTAATTTAACTTTTCTTACTCTATACTTTTATTCTAATACTAATTGTTTACACTTCACTTCACTTATTTCACTTTAATCTTAGACTGTGTACTTTACTTTCACTATTCACTATAGTTTAAAACTATTCTAATCTATTTACAAATATGTTTGCATATTTGCTTTGAGCCATATTCTTAAACATACATTTTAATCTAATAAATCTCTCTTTAGTTTTACACTCTCATTATCAGTGGCATATTATCAGTGGGATTTTGCTCCATGTCTATTCTCATTCTCAGGAATAAAACTGTGAACACAGTAAGGCAAATGGTCAACATTTACACTTCTATAGTGGTCAGTGATTTATTACTTTTTATTATCTAAAGATATTATTGTCAGGCAGTTTGGGATGAATGTACATCATTAATCAAATTAGTATTATCCTTACAAGAGCTAATCTATTTTAGCAGGTTTGGGGTTGGGGTCAGTTATTCTACAATGGTGTTTGTGCTGGAAACTTCTCAAAGATATCTAAATATCTACTATTGTGTTTTTGTGCTACACCCAAATGCATCAAAATGCTTTTAAATGCTTTTGAATCTCTGTTGGTTGTAATCTATCTCATTGATCTAGGCATTAATCTAGGCTACACTCATATGAGGTTTTTGCATTGTCAACATTCACTCATGTTTGAACACAAGTGAATTTGGCAGTATCTAATAAAACTGTACATAAAACTGTAAGTAACTTTATCTACTTTTGAAGTAAATGTTTGTGAAATGGTCCCTTTACCATTTGATATTAGCACTGGCTACAAATAATCTCTATTTTTGAAAGCATCTATGGTTGATGCATTTATCTATCTCTATTTTTACACTATTGTGACTCCAAAGTTTGGCTGCAGTTTGAGCAAAGGCATATTCCTAATTTGTGACTTCTGTCACTTTTTAATGGCTGTAACATAATTCTGATTCTAATATTCTAGCTGATCTATCAAAAGGATAACATTGTAGGGTACTATTTTAACTCTTACGTGGAAATATGTTTATGAACAACAAAGGAAGGACAATTCTACTCTTTTACTACTATTTAACATCTACTAAAACGCTACAATACTTATACTTTATCATTTTCAAAGTTTTTTGTCTGTCAGATGTCTGAATACTTAACATGTATATTGCATTTGGTCACAGTTGTGGTTGTAGCAATAGCATCGGCAATAGACGATTTTCATTGGCTGGTTCTTGTTCTGCAAATGGCTGTGTCCAATAGATCATCAGATGTCCAGAAGCTAGGGACAAACAAAAACAAAAGAAAGAATCATGAGTATCTCTCTCATTTAGCACTCATCAATGTATGATTTCAAAAATATAAACATCACTCCCCAGTTTTTTCTCTCTCAGGTCCTCAGGTCCTCAGGTCCTCAGGTCCTCAGGGTCCCCTGAGGGTGAGTCTCAGTCGTCATCAGGTCAGGTCATAGAGAGAGATGTCATCTTGGACATCAGTAGGGTCCAAGCCATGGTTCTGGTCACTCCAGATGGACATCGGATCTCCAGATACAGTCTTTTCACTTGAAGCACATCAGGTCATTTGCGATGCACTTCTGGTCAATGGTGCAGTGTCTCAGTTCCTGTACACAGCTTGTTATGCAATAGTTACTCTCTATGGTTAAATCACTTTGATTCTACTTTAAAGACAATTTCTATTCATGCTGTTGCTAATGTCCCTCAGACAAAAAGCAAGCGCAGTTATTCAGTTTACTTCTCTAATTTGTGTTTTTATCAGATCTAATTCTAATCAATGTAATTACTTCACACAGTACAAAATCAACAAATCAAAAGTGTCAGGACAGAGGTCAATTATGTCCATGACAATATAGAATTCAAATGAACATTTCTGGTCTCAAAAAATACTGATTCAACTAAAGATTCAAGTGATAGACAATTAAAAATGTTTGTTTACATTGGAGTAAACTTTTAAAATGCTTTTTCCTCATGTTCTGCTTTTTCATGTATCTATATGTAAATGTGAATGTGTGAGTGTATGTGTGTGTGTGTGTGTGTATGAATTTTGGGGTTGTCTCTCCAGACTCCACGAACCACCTGTAGGTCTCAAAGGTCACACTGTGGTGATGCAAACCAACTGGACACACACTCAACTCCCTCTAGGTCTCTACCTGACGCTCCACCCATCACGTCTCCAGATACCTCTCTTTCATGGCCCCGGTCTCTCTCACACCCACTCAGTTCTGCAGTGGCGTGGGGAGGGGCAAGGAGGTGGCATTTTCCTTTGCTCTTTGATCTGTGACCTGTGGCTGGGTGGGCTTTGCGCTGTCCAGTGTCCAGCAGTCCAGTGACCCTGTACAGTGTGTGCTCTTGGTTCTGGAAAACAACCTTATAGTCAAATTAAAAACAACAGAGATTGTGAATGAGATTGTTTTTCTCTCTGAAGTCTAAACAATTTTGAAGCGCTCTTGGCTTTCCCAAGCGCTATGTAAATAAAAGATTACTTATTCTCTTACTAATGATGACATTTTAAAACCAGAAACTAAAGAAGTTATCAAAACAACAATTATACTAAAAACAAACAACCTTTTAAACTTTAAAACATGTATTATATACTTTTGTACTGTGTGATTAATTATCTATGCATCCTTGGGTTTCTTGAAAGACGCCATGAAATGAAATTATGAAAAATCTCTATAAAAATGAACATTAATTTGTAAAAACATTTAAAACAAAACTTGAAATCAAACAAAAGATTTAGCTCCAGCTAAACTGGATTTGGTTCAATAAAACTCAATTGTGCGTCGGAGCTGCCTCCTCATGTCTCTGAGCAGCAGCAAGGTCACGCGTGTAGTCAAAACAAAAACAAAAGTCACCGCTTGAATGTGAATTGGGTGAATTGGGTAGTTTAACTTAATAATATAATACTTTTACAGCCTAATTCCCTCTTTCTTTTTTAGACGAAGTCTATAATCAATAATCAATTTTAACACAGATTCTAATTTAAATGTTTGAAAAACGGCTTTTGTAACTAAAATAAAAAATACATGAAAAAATTCTCACTAACAGCTATGAAATATCAGATACAATAATGGACTCACAAAATAAGCAGCAGATTTAAAAAGAAAAGCAAAGCTTTTTGTACTAATCTTTGGGTTTCAAAAACATACTAATTCAAAACTTCTATTCCCTAATGGTGTTTAAAAACGTTTAACTGTGTCTAACACAATGTTCAAATGGCAAATTTAGCAAATTTAACGGAATAACTACTATGAAAAGCCAAATTCCTAAAGCAGTAGCTTTGCTTCAGATTCACAGCCAGAGCAGCGAAGGAGGGGGCCGTTTCCCTGACAACGGCAGCAGATAGAGCGACGCACACACACAGGCAAAAAGATACAGAAGAATAACTTTCAAGATTACTTTGTTAAGCGAATATAACTGATGTTGTTCTTTATACTTTTGTCATCCAAATCTAGAAGTGATCACTTTCCACACTAGTAACAAAAGGCACTCTTGTCTTTAACGTTTACGCTTCTATTTTATCGAGGTAGCAAACTAGTTTAAACTCAAAATCTCTTTCTAAAAAAACAAAAACAACTGTTGGATACAGCCCTCTCATAGCTCAACTGTAGATAAAACTCGGCAAAAAAATGTAAATAACTCACGAAAGCTCTCATAGCTCAACTTTAGATAAAACTCTGCATTCTCCGGTGAACTCTGTTCACTCCAAAAACAAAAACTCCCTTTTTCTGTATGTAATTTAAACCGTGATCACTGAAATATTGTTGCTTATGTACTTTTGTCATTTATCAGCTTGAAATTCGTCAATTTCAAAGCTTTTGTAACAAAGGCCTCCTTAACACGTTTCCCTTTTTATAAATTGCTTTTCTGTTTACACCATGGTTTCTCTCAAAGGGACTTTAACCCTGAAGCTTCTTCTCAAAGGGACTTTAACCCCGAGGCTTTTCTCAAAGGGACTTTAACCCCGAGACTTTCTCAAAGGGACTTTAACCCCGAGGCTCAAAGGGACTTTAACCCCCGAGACTTTCTCAAAGGGACTTTAACCCCGAGGCTCAAAGGGACTTTAACCCCGAGACTTTCTCAAAGGGACTTTAACCCCGAGGCTCAAAGGGACTTTAACCCCGAGACTTCTTCAAAATACAATTTAGAGAGTTTGACAGACCCCAAAAAACAGACCAAAATTTAGCTAATATCCAATTATGTAGACTTTACATATTAAAAAAGGTGTCTGCTTACCTTATTCTTGTCAAACCGGTTCCAAGGACTGTCCGAGAGGTCTGCCAACTCTTTTCCGCGTCGGAATATTCAATTTAAAACACAAAACAGAGAAAGTGAGGGAGCAAGAGCAAGCCCATCCAAAAGCGAGCCCTTTCAGCGTCCGCTGGGATTTCTCCCCTTCCAGATAACGTGCTGTCGCTCCCACACGCCGAAAAAAAGAAACAGAGGAAATTCTCTCAAAACAATCCAGAGAATGGCACAAACCGAGCCGCGCATTCTCCACCAAATCTGTTAGGATTTAAGCAGACAAAGACGGATCGTGGTGTGCCAAACTCTGGAAGTTTATTTAAGTTGCTCTCAAGTTCCACTGGTTTACTCTGTTTCTTTTCCTCAGACAGAATAAAGGCAGTACACAGTTTATATAGTCATTGTCACGTCACACATCGAAAGACATACGTGTCACAAAGAGACAGTCACATCATAGTCATAACATGGAGTCCTTGTAGAGTCCTTGTACAGTCCTGCACGTAGGCCATATTGCTATCTAATACTAATAATAACTTGCCATTGCTGCCATTACTGTCCCGGCATCAATATTGACAGTGTAGACATGTCCATGTTGCCTCGCATCACTCTCCTCTCCGTGCCTTGTAAAAGCACATGATAGTTATAAAGTAGGCCTATACTATTAAACCATCGCCAGATAGATTTTGGTAAAACACACTGCAAGATCTCAATTGATGTTCCCAGGTTTACTGTACATGTGTTCGACTCAGTTATTGATTTGACTTTGCAGAAAACCTGATTCCATTCGGAGCAGAACTGCCTGAGACGGCATGGGCACACCGCTTGGCTCGTGGGGCTGCCCTGAAGTGGGCATCAGGGATGTTCTGTCAGCCCCGACATTTAGAGCAACTCGGCCAGTACAAGAAAAGAGAGAGTCAGCGTACCACCTTCATATACACCAGACTTAAGGTGAAGTACAACCAAAAATAAACACATTTTCTCTTAAATTAGTGGTATTCTATTATTCCGGACATGCCCCAGTGGAAGGAGGAATTCAGGGACTCAGAAGACACTGAGCCGGAAGACTGTCTCTCAGAGAACAGTGTCTCTGTGAATAATGCATCTCTTTGGAGTACTTGTTTCCCTAAGAATGCCACAGGGAAGAAGAGATGCTCTCCCATGGACAGTACACATTGAAGGGGTGGAACAAAAACACTAAAGGAATTATAAATGTCCTCAAACAACATCCAAAGGATCAGAACGGGGGAACAATCCTCGAAACAAATTAAGCTAGATGCTTTGTCAATGCAATATACTGTCTATATACTGTATATAATGTTTTGATTTGTCATTTTATTGTTCGACTTAACAATCTTGTATGAATGTAAGCTGGTCATCTTTATTTATATAGCGCTCACATAAACACAAAGCGTTTCAAAATTGTTGAAGGCATTTGTCCGCTCCTCACACAGAGTGGAACTGTGGCGACCCACCTTCCTGGATCTATTGTACATATTTTTTTAGTGGAAGGGAAAACCGGAGCACCCTGAGGAAACCCTGCACAAGTGTGCAGTGGTCAGTGTGGTTAGCGCTTGTGTGACATAGAAATGTGTAGTGATTGTGTCTCCTTTCAGGCCATGGTCCAGTCGTACATAGATGGAGTTGGCTGGGGTGTGGAGAAGCTTCATGGAGCCAGGGCTGCTCTCTCTGAGGGGACCCATCTTCTGAAGAAGGCTGAGCAAGACATCAGGTGGAACACACGCAGGGGAGAGTGTTTAGTGAAGCTCCAGGAGGTCTCTGTCAGACACACTCAGCTTGTAGCAGCTGTCCACAACCTGCCGCACCTCTACTCAGGTCCGTGTCACACAAACATTACAAGTGATCTATTAACTATCTAGTTCGTGATCATGCTGTCTATGTTTATGGTGTTTATGCATGCAGGAAAGACACTGAAGCTCTTTCCATTTTCAGCTCAAAATTATGATTTTTCAAATGAAAAGAATTTTGAAGACAACAGACGTTTGTTAAGGTGCCAAACTTAGTTTAGTCCTGTGGAGTTGGCAGGTCTGATAGTAGCACATGTTAAAGGTAAATAGGAGGATTTTCTACTTCCGGGTGGCTCATCAAGACTATTGGTCCTCCCAATTGTCAATCATTCTGATGATACGTGCTCATTAAATAAGATGAGAGTTTTGTTCAATAAAAGGCGAGTGGACGGTTATTTCCTAAAATTTGGGAAAAGCCTCCTATACCTTTAAGTCATAAATCTTCATTGGGTATTGACTCATATTTATTTGAATATAGACAAACAGTCTGCCAGCGGTCGGGTGGACAGTATGAGGTTAACAGCTGGGGGCCGCATAGACATTTGAATCCGACTGTATGTGGCCCCTGGGCCGCACTTTGCCCAGGTCTCTATTAGTGTATTTGTCTTTGCTCTGACAGTGCACAGCATGGTGCTGGATACAGAGCGCCTGGTGGAGTCTCGCAGGCTACTAGAGGCTCATGCCTGTTTGATGGAGCTGGAGCGCTGGACGGATGACATCCTTTGGCAGCTACAAGGAAAGGTCCCATGTGCGGAGGATCAGCAGCTAGTATCCGATTACTTCAGCGGAGTCAGGACACTTGTGGATGCTCTAGGTGGGTTCATCATGTGTCCACAAGTGTGTGAGAATCACTGCACTACACAGTGTATTTGGATGACTCGACTGTTTTAGTAAACTTTAAATAATAATAATAATGCATCAGTTTTATATAGCGCTTTTTTGTTTTTGAAATGGACGTGGGACAAAAGCTCCCACAAATACCTCGACTTGAATACATTTATGATCATTGGTCATCCGTCCCCTGTGGGTCAATGGCTCCTTCTGTGTTTGAACGGTTTAGTTCTCTGTTGGCAAAATGTCAACTTTGTCGATGTCCAAAATGTCCTTTAAGATGAATACTTTTATGATTTATTGCTGGACAAAAATAAGAGGAAAAAATAGGAGTTTAATATAATATTGAATTTATTGTAGTCTTTACTTTGTTAGAGGTGAGTGTCTATTCTGAAAACGGTTGGTTTAAAACTGTTGGGGCGACTAAAAACATTCAAATAGCAGAGTAAACTGTTCTGTTTTCTCCAGGGAGAGAGCTCTGGGCCGTGGTCAGCAGTGCTCTGACGTTAGCCGTGCAGAACCCTACACTGTTTGTGTCAGCAGTGCGAATCGTGGAGCGAGAGGAGGCCCTGGATCAGACCCTGAGGGAAAGGGCCAGAACAGGAGCCCGCCCACTGCCACCAGGCCGGCCACGCTGCTGGAGAGCCAACTTCTTCGAAGTATGTTCTTTGAAGTGTGTGCCTGTGTTTTCATTCATGTGTTGACAATAGCAGCTCTGCTGGTGGTTTACAAGTGACACACATTCAAAAGTACACAAAAATGATCCAACAGAGCATCATCAACTACATTTACATTTGAAATATTTGCAATTAGCAATTAGCCCTTAGCAATTAGCCAGTCTAGAGTGCGCCCTCTGCTGTGGGTGGGGCCATTCACTTGCTGAGTCAGACCAAAAGTTTCAAGTACAGAACTCAGCTCTTTTGCATTTCTGTCATTGACATTATCCACCTGTAGAGTAAAGTTACCTGCAATGACTAAACCATCAAAGAGTAGCTAGAGCTACTTGTCTTTACAGATCAATCTTGGCTTACAAATCTATTTTGCAAGCCTAATTTTATTCAACTGTGGATTCAATCCACAGTTGATTACCACAAAAATGTATTCATTGTGAAGGTGTTTGAAATACATATTTTTTCTCTGGTAGGTTCTGAAAGAAGCAGTTTCTGCCCGCTTCCGTAATGTTTCGTACCTGCACACCCGAGGTCCTGGTCTGGCTGGTCATCTGTCTGCTCTTCAACACAGCATCATGGCTGATGTGGCTACAGTGAGGCACCAGCTGGAACACTGTGTGCCTACCCACTATCGCTTAACAGCAGCCTACCTCAGGGCCAGCCATCAGTGCTTACAGGCCCATCTGAGACAGGTAACCCAGCCATCAGTGCTTACAGGCCCATCTGAGACAGGTAACCCAGCCATCAGTGCTTACAGGCCCATCTGAGACAGGTAACCCAGCCATGAATATGATTCAGAACATTTTGTGTTTGTAGGTCATTAGTTGGGACCTTGAAAGTGGGGAGCTGTTTTCTGTGCTGTATTGGGTGCTGCACACTTACCCCAGGTAAAGTATGAAAGATCCATAAACAAATGTAAAAGAGCAGGTGCTAAAACCACGCCTATTTTTGTGATTAAGTGCAGAAATGATGGGTCACCCTGAGCTGGCGTCTCTGATGGACCAGGACGAGTTGGGAGCACTCGTGTCCACAGAAGCACTGGAGGAACTGCAGAAGAAATATGTGAACAGCGTCCATGTACGTGATCTACAATTTTAATGATAATGAATGATAATGATACTTACCTTCCAGTTCATATGCTCGAGGCTTTTGTTTTGTCTTGTCAACACACACACACACACGCACACATAGCGTGGCAGGGTTTGTAGCGGTTTTAATCTATATCACACATAATGTAAGTTGTTTGTTTGCTTTGGAACACTACAAAGAATTATATAATATGAGGTAATAATGGCTTGTGTCGAGTGTTTTTTAAATCTTATTTTGAGTACATTATGACTTTCTTTAAGAACTGTTGCTTTATTTTCTCCTTCAAAGGGAGACATTTCTTGTATCTTTTTAACACAAGATTGGAATATTACAGTGAATAAATCACAATAATAAGTTAATAAGCTGTAGGTCCAATTCCCTTTTGTGAAATCTGAACACAGTAAATAGCTGACTTTGATGTTTCTGGAGGTAAATCAAATATAATATCACTTTTCTGACAGAAATGGTCTTGGAGATTTAATTCAATATACAGTACATGTACAATGTGCAAATTGCCAAGAATTATTCAAGAGTAAAGCCTGGTACGGCACAGGTCTGGTTCCTCTGATGAGGGAATTGGAGTTTTGTCCTGAGGCCAAATTGTGAGAATAAAAAAGCCAACATCTCTCTGCAGCTTCTTTTGCCTTTTTCTCCTCTCCCGGTTTGATGGATCCTTGGGGGAAAGTGTTTTAGGTCGAAACTTGTCACTGAGAAAGAGAGACTTTAGGGGAAGTTTAGGTAAGTTAACCCAGTAACTAAGTGTTTTTACAGGCACAGCACAGACAGGTTACAACATTAGCCTAGCCTATAGCCTTGCTATAAAAGTCCAAGTTTTCAGATTGAATTTATACTTCATGTCTTAAATATTGTCCCTTTTTTTCAAATCATTTGATAAGTCAGATCTCCATTCCATTTTCTGGGTGACTATTGTAAGAGAATTTGAACAAATAACACCAAGACATTTGGTACAGCCATGTCCGGTGTAACGGTGCAGACTGTTCTGTTGCAGACCAGCGTCTGTGAGTGGATGCACAAAGCTCTGCAGGTGGAGCTACAGGACTGGCACAGAGAGCAGGAGCCAGACACGGACCATGAGGGATTTTACCACACCAGTTTACCAACAATAATAATCCAGGTACGCACCTCAAATAAACAGCTTTGGTTGCTTGGTTTAATTGGTTTAGAAGTGAGTCCAAGAATCCTTACAGTGTTGCTATGATCTAGTCCATCATTATAGAGAATGATTAACAAGGGGTCACTAAAAACTAAAACATGTCCCAATATGATCTCCCTTTGACAAACAGTCAGTGTGGGACACACCTGTCAATATTCAGGAGACTCTCTGAAAGTGATGCGCAACCCAGATTAACACAACCCAGATTAAATGTGTATTTGGGGCGACAGTAGCTCAGTTGGAGCATTGGCCTTTAGGCCCAAAGGTAGTGGGTTCAAACCCATCATAAGACCTCCAACTGCTCCCACTAATGTCTATTGTCGTTGTGTCCCTGGGCAAGACACGTTGCCTCATTCGAATTTTAGACACCCCAACATTTTGCTTCTGAGGTTTTGTGAGGATCTGATAGAGCAAACCCACACCCGCCATATTATGCACTAGCAGTCGTGAGATAATGTTCTTCATTATAGTGTTGCAAGTGTTTGACACAAATGATGACATAGCTATTGTGTATTCTATTGCAACTGAAGCAAAATGCTTTATTCACATCTTATACAGATGCTGGAGGAAAACTCGAGAGTTGCTCTGATGATTGGGCCACGTTTACAAGAGCGGATCATTCAGATGGGTCTGCAGGAGATGGAGGTCCTTCTGAACAGGCGAGTGGCTCACAATCAGATCAACTACACTATTGGTGGCTGCTCTTTTCAAACACCTCTTTAACTGATAACAGTAGTTCAGCCGAATTTCAAAATTAGTTTTACAGCCTCTAAATCTTGTTATTGTTTTCATTTTCATGTCCCGCCCTCCATCGTTTCACCAGTCAGAAAGTCTGTGATCCAGATTGCCAGAACTCACAGCATCAAGCTAATCTCACTGGTAAAGTACCATGTGGCCGTAGGACTAAAAAGGTCTCGTTATGATTCTGAAATCATTAATTATTATAGATGTTATGTTATAGATTTATTGTTGACAAAACTCTTGTTGGGCAGTGGCTGAGTGGATAGCACTCTCGCCTCTTAGCAAGAAGGTCCTGGGTTCAAATCCCGGTTGGACCAGGGCCTTTCTGAGTGGAGTTTGCATGTTCTCCCCGTGTCTGCGTAGGTTTCCTCCGGGTGCTCCGGTTTCCCCTACCACTAAAATTATGTACAATAGTTCTGGCATGTGCCTCCTGTACTGGCGACCCCACTCCCAAAAAATAACAATTGTAAACCGCTTTGAGACACCGATGTGCAGTGAAAAGGCGGTATATAAATAAAGATTACTTACTTACTTACTCTTGTCTATTCAGATTTTATGGTCTCAGCTGGATTTGTCTGCATATCTGGCAACTTGAGTAGGAGAGGTTGCAGCACTACTTTTGGCCAGATTTTTACATACTCATCCCAAAGTTAAAAATAAAATAAAAATACATTTACATTTGCTTTCTTCAAGGAGTGAACAGTAAAAGGTTAATGTCTATATATGTCCATAAATGTCAACAATCATCAACGCTGTTCTTAGACGCTCCTGCATCAACAATGAACAACTTGAAAACCCAGTGGTAAAAAAGTAAGAAATCTCACAGAGGTCTACATGGAAAGAGGGATTAGCTCCCACGGACTGAAGGGCTATAGATCCAGGACTCAGGCTGTAGAACGAGGACCGAGGCCAGGCCATGTGGTGGAGTCTGGGCCACGGAAGACGGCCCACAGGTGCAGATGAAAGAGACCGTATTCAGAGGTCCCATCCTAACGTGAAACGGACAGCAATAGCAATGAACAGACTACAGCTGAAAGTGATTCTATGATCTATGTTGGCGATTTCAATGGTTTTGTCGTAATATAGAGCTATACAAGAATATCAATCAATCAATCAATCAATCTTTATTTATAGGGCGCTTTTCCTGCACAGGGCAACACAAAGCGCCTCACAGTCCACACCACACAATGCACAAATCATCACCATTAAAATACAATTAAAAACACATATGTAATTAAAAAGCATTAAAATCACATAAGTAATTTAAAAACATAAAAATCACACAAGTAATTAAAAACAATAAAATAGTTAAAAACACAAAAAGTTACAACAATAAATAACAAGGTGTGTTAAAAAGAATAAATTCTCTAGTTGTATGCACGGGAAAAAAGAAAAGTCTTTAACATGGATTTGAACATTGACAGAGAGGCAGCCAGTCTCACATCCTCAGGAAGACCGTTCCAGACTCCAGCTGCATAAATCTGAAAAGCAGCCTCCCCCTGTCTAGTCCTGACTCTGGGCACTAACAGGAGTCCCGTCCCTGCGCTCCTCAGAGTCCGGGCTGGTTCATATGGGACTAGCATATCATGGATGTACTTTGGTGCAAGGCCATGGAGAGACTTGTACACCAGGAGAGCTGCTTTAAAGTCTATCCTCTGGGCCACGGGAAGCCAGTGCAGAGACCTGAGGACCGGACTAATGTGGTCGTACTTCCTGGTTCTAGTCAGGACTCGGGCTGCAGCATTTTGAATATACTGCAACTGTCTTACTGCATGTTTGGAGATACCTGTGAGCAGGCCATTGCAGTAATCCAGCCTACTGGAAACAAAAGAATGGATAAGAATCTCCAAGTCTGCCCTGGACACAATATTTTTAATTTTGGCAATATTTTTCAGATGATAAAAAGCTGCTGATGTTACCGATCCAATGTGGCTATTGAAGTTTAAGTCAGAGTCCATTATTACTCCCAGATTTCTGACCTTATTTAAGGGCCTTAGGGAGAGAGACTGAAGGTGACAAATGACGGTCTCTCTTTGTTTCTCGGGACCAAAGACAATCATTTCGGTTTTGTCCGCATTTAGCTGGAGAAAATTGCATTGCATCCACTCACTGATCCGCTGGATACAGCGAAGGAGTGAGTCCACCGGCCCATGCTCTCCTGCAGTCAGTGAGACATAGATCTGAGTGTCATCAGCGTAATTGTGGTAGGACACTTTCATACTTTGAATTAACTGACCTAATGGCAGCATGTAAATATTGAACAGGAGAGGTCCCAGAATCGACCCCTGTGGCACTCCGCAGGTCAGGGCCATATTATCTGAGACATAGTTTCCAATCTCCACACAGTACTTCCTTTCTTCTAGATAGGACCTAAACCAGCTTAGGGCGGTACCAGCAACACCAACCCAGTCCTCCAGTCTCTGCATGAGAATCTCATGGTCAACGGTGTCGAAAGCGGCACTCAGATCTAACATGACTAAAACAGAGACTTTTCCTGCATCAGTGTTAAGCCGAATATCATTTGTTACCTTGACTAGAGCGGTCT
The DNA here is from genome assembly GCA_964034765.1 of Knipowitschia caucasica. NCBI lineage: Eukaryota > Metazoa > Chordata > Actinopteri > Gobiiformes > Gobiidae > Knipowitschia > Knipowitschia caucasica. The sequence goes on from OZ035831.1 coordinate 9,716,919, forward strand.
CAGTACTGTGGTGTGGTCTAAAGCCAGACTGAAACATGTCAAATGAGTCATTAGATATTAAAAATTCAGTAAGTTGTTGGTAGGCAACTTTTTCAAGAATTTTTCCCATGAAAGGCAGATTTGAGATGGGACGGTAATTTTCAAGTACCGCAGCATCCAAACTGCTCTTTTTTAGGAGGGGCCTAATGACTGCCTTTTTCAGGGCCATTGGAAATGTTCCAGATAAAAAAGACATGTTTACTATTTGTGTCAATGAGGGTAATAGACTACACATAACAGACTTCAGAAATCTAGGAGGTAGTACATCCAGACTGCAGGTAGAGGAACTAAGACCTGTGATTATCTTTTTAACAGTTTCATCATTGACAGGTGCAAATTGAGCTAGCTCACAAAGCCTCACTGGATGTTGCATTGTTACTTGTGTTGTAGAGGTGGATGGCATTTCTGATACCCTGAACCTTGTCTCTGAAGAACTGTGCAAACTCATTACACCTGGATTTGGAGTAGTGTTCTAATGGGCAACTCAACAGGGGGGTTCGTTAATCTATTGATTGTTGAAAATAGAACACGCAGATTATTGCTGCAGCCTTCAATAGTTTCAGAAAAGTATAATTCTCTTGTTCTACGTAGTACTCTGTTAAACTCACACAACTTCTCTTTTAAGAGTCTATAATCACCCTGGAGGTTGGACTTTCTCCACTTTCTCTCTGCTCTCCGGCACTCTTGCTTCTGTGCCCTGACCGGGCCTGCTTTTATCCATGGGGCTTTTTGCTTATTTGTGACCATTTTTACCTTCACAGGGGCAATGGCGTCCAGAACATTCAACACACTAGAGGTGACAGAGTTAAGCAGTTCATGTACAGTAGAACATGATGTGTTCTCAAAATGGATCATTCCCATAAATAGTTCACCCGTGTTTTCATTTAAGTGTCTACTTCTAACAATTTCATATTTAGCGGGTGGTCTGGTAGCAAAACACATGTTAAAAAATACACAGAAATGATCCGACAGAGCAACATCAACTACATTAACTTTTGAAATATTCACCCCTTTCGTGATAAGCAGGTCCAAGGTGTGTCCTCTGCTATGGGTGGGGCCACTCACATGCTGAGTGAGGCCAAAGGATTCAAGTATGGAACTCAGCTCTTTTGCGTATCTGTCATTAACATTATCCACATGAATATTAAAATCGCCTATAATGACTAAACCATCAAAATCTGTGCACACAACTGAAAGCAACTCAGTGAAATGATCAGTGAAACTATGGCATGACTGTGGCGGCTTGTACACAACAATAATAAGAATGGAAGAAGATTTCTTTTGTTCTATTTTAAAAGAAACATACTCAAATGATGAAAATTTCCCAAGAGACACCCTATGGGAGACAATACGATCTTTAAAAACTGCTGCTATGCCCCCCCCCCTTTTATTTTCTCGTGTTTCATATTCAAATTTGAAATTTGGTGGTGAGAATACATTGAATTGAAATTGAATTGACGTAATGTCAGATACTTGTTAGTACTTCTCCCACAAAATCACCTCCATATGAAGCGTGACTGCAGTTTCAGCTGAACACAGACAACTCTTTGACTTTGCTGAACCATGGCTTCACGTCGTTCCATTGTTGCCCCAGATTTCGAGAGGCCTTAGTGGAAGCTGGAAAGAAACATCGAACAGGTCAAACCCAAGAGAAGTTCTTCCTGAATTACCTGCTGGCCTCCATCAGCAATTTCATCATCCTCAAGTAAGACCCTCCATGTCATTAGGAACCAATTCCAAATTATTATTAAGTTTTGTTCAAAAGAGCAAAGTTTAAAAGTTCAATATATGAGTGTGGATTATAACAGTGCAATATATGAGTGTGGATTATAACAGTGCAATATATGAGTGTGGATTATAACAGTGCAATATATGAGTGTGGATTATAACAGTGCAACATATGAATGTGGATTATAACGGTGCAATATATGAATGTGGATTATAACAGTGCAATATATGAATGTGGATTATAACAGTGCAATATATGAGTGTGGATTATAACAGTGCAATATATGACTGTGGATTATAACAGTGCAATATATGAGTGTGGATTATAACAGTGCAATATATGACT